>OY728160.1:458855638-459501713 GCA_963277665.1 Viscum album | reverse complement strand
ATTAAATTTATTTATGACACAATGATGATGCAGTAATTACCTTATTAATGAAAGAATAAAATAAATGGTATTATAAATATTAAAATAAATATAATTTCTAATTTTTTATGACATCCACGAATTTTATAGGTGTATGAAATGTTAGGATTTATTAAATTTATTTGGTTAGATGTAATCAAGTTGTGATGACTTTCATAAAAACCAAACACTAAATAGTGTCAAAATTGATATAAATGAGTTTTTAAAACAAATATTATATTATTAAATTATATAATAGTCCTAAAAATATAAAGTTTTTCCAAATAACTTATATAATGATATTTATATCATTAATAAACCACTTTTGGTTCTCTTGGATTTTTATAGTAAGGTTATTAACCATTTATTATAATAATACAAGAATACATAGTAAAAGTTAAACTATTTAACTAAGGGTTAAATCTAAAAGATAAGTTTAATATGGTGACCTAAACCTGTATAAAACCTATTTTTTGAGTTCTTTTCTACCCATACCCACCTTATCCTAGAAATAAATCATTTTGGAGCCATTAGAAACCGAAAATTATTTTATTATAAAATAATATTTCCAGCTTTTCCTAAAGTGACCCTCACCTCTCTTATAAAAGGGCACTTCCCCTTCTCTCAAAAACACACCTCCAAAGCCATTTTTCTCGGCCGTAATCTACCCAAATATCCTCCCAACTTCCCTCCCTTCATCCTAGAGGCATTACTTTGATCATAAAGCCAACCTATGGAGCCCTTTTGATTAACTCAAAAGGAAACACTTGAAGAAGAGGTAATAATTTCACCACCCTCTTTCAAGTTCTTTTCTTCTTCCACTTACTCTTTATTTGTTTTTTCCATACAAAAATAATAACTCTAGTACCTACTACATAATATGATGTTATTATAAATATGGTACTACCATATTTGTTATTCTATCCACCCTATAAATAACAAAGTCACCATACGTACGTACGTACGACTTACCGTCTCCACGTCGTGGTGTAGTTTGTTATTCAAATACTTCATTATTTGGATGGGTATAATAATGAGTATAACTGATGTAAATAATAAATATAACGTGTTAATAATTCTGTATATATGATATAATTTCCAATTACATATGATTTATCCATCAATATAATTATATTCTTTCTCGTGCGTATGTACATATTACTGTCTCCACGACACGATGAGATTCATTCCCATGTTCACCATTCAACGATGATTATAAAAATTTATATTATTAATAAGTATGTAATATATGAAATAATAATTCTAATGGATATATATATATATTTATGTATGTACTTACATATATCTTGTTCACTTACTTCTGTTCAATACGATATGAAAATGGAAACAACATTTATGCATACGTACGACCTACCGTCTCCATAAACAGGGCCTTCTATTTTATATATCTATATATTATAAATATTTATATTATTAATATATATGATATATAAATCAAGGTTTATATTCTTAATGTATTTAAATCATGATCTAAATGATACGATCAAGAATAACAAGTTAAAACACGTATGATAAAGAAAGCGATTGTTACCCAAAATGTTAATTTAACATGGAATCATTATTAAATGAGTAGTATAAATCCATAAATGAATCATGTATGATATAATAAATATGAATATGGTTCTGGTATTATTTAATAACATACTATGGTCATTATACAGAAGGTTAAACGTACCCTCGACCAAAGGAAAGTGCAAGGTAAGGGTTAATTTCACAATCTATTTATTATCCGTGGTTGTTTTTACATAAGTATCTACTGAGACATATTTATTTTCCATGTCCATGTTTCATAAAATAGTTCTCAAATAGATTATTTTTAAGGGAACTTTTTACTAAAACATAATTTTAAATGTTTTAATGATTTATTCTTCTAAACCTTTCTTATTAATGTCTATGTTTTCAAAATGGTTTTAAGGATTTATTTATATGGACATGAATGTTTTAAAATGTTAATTCCTTTCAAAATTTTCAAGGTGGTATGGGAAAATTTGATTCAATACTATATTTTAAATTACTTCCTTTATAAATTATGTTAATTTTAAATGATTTCATGAAAAATGGATATTTCTCTCAAGGATTTTTACTGATCATTTTCAACTATGTCAACATCCTTTTCGAGATATTATTCTTGATCGAGGTTGATTTATTATGATACAAATATTCCATATTGTATTGAAGGTTTTTTGATATTTTTGACTATGGATGTGTTATTTTTACACCATTAATAGTTTATGGATAAAGTATTGACAATTCATATGCAAGTTTTAATATGAATATTTATGTTATGTTTAAACCTTTTCATATGAGGAATGCATTGGACTTAGTAAGTGACGGTTGGAGCGCGCTATAGCTCCTCGATGCATTGACAGGTCTCATAAGACAAACTAGTGTCTTGGCATAAGGCCTTGACAAAATCTTATTTGTAGTCTTGGAACAAGGCCTTAACTATGTGGTTATGAAGTCTGACATTATGCATTCCATCATTATGAAAGTGGCTATTGATAGTGCATGTGATTATTCGACTAGTAGAATATCCACGTGAATAAGTAAATAGAAGTATTTGATTTTATCTTTTCCATATTATGCTGAAGTTTAAGTTTAAAAGGCTTTTGTTTTAGTCTTATACATTGCCTTAAATTTTTATGCTTATTTATGAAAGTTTCTGCTATATTGTTATCCTTACTGAGCATCTGAGCTCACCCCTTTCTTTGTTTTATTTTTACCAGGATGGGAAGAAGTATTTTGTGGTTGACCTGCAGGGATAGGATAAGGGATATGAATGTGTTCAAAAGGGGACAATGTTGTTGTTGTTTTTCAGTTTATAATGTAATGTAACGTTCATGTATGCAATCTATTTCCCAAGACTGCTAAACTGGCCGATCCTTCGGGACTTGATTCCTTGTAATCATGCCAATGTATTAAAATAATGCACCAAAATATGGGTAACTGGGGTCGGGGTGTTACATGTTAAGAATCTGAATATGAAATATATTTAATATAATTCAATTTCTAAATATGGGATAATTAGCTTTAAAATTAAAACATAAGGTATATGATAAACTATTTTTATAAAAAAATTACTCTTTATACCTTATGTATTTTTATTATAATTGAGTGTTAATATATTTTCTATATGATTAAGAATCATATTGAAGTAATATTTTAAATTTAATAAATTTAATTTATTTATTTAAAAATTAAATAACTCTTATAAAATCAATTCTTTGAAAATAACCAATTTATAAATGAATGGGGTGGCACTTTTGTAAATACTCATAACTTTATATTATTATCACATCACTTTCAAAGAAGAGTGGATAAAAAAGTGAAGTAATTAAGCAGTGGTTGGGACACCATTAACAACTCATTTTGGGACATGTTTTTAACATGCTTTTGGCATTTTATACTTTTGATTTGAATTTTTTATCCTAATTTAATTTTATCATGACAACAAATTTATTTTACCCCGGTAACTTATTTTCATACCTAAAAATAAAATAACCTTATTAGATAATTTGGATATAATAATTTGAAATATGAAAACCATTTTATAAGATTAAAATTTTAAGAGTGATAAATATTAATTCTAAAATAATAATTGTATAATGAATAAAAATATTTTTTTGAATATATATAATTTTAGTTCAAAAATGTTAATAACAAGTTTATTAATTAAAAAAAATTTAAATGTATAATTTTACATATTAATTATTTATATGATTAAGAAAATATTTTCATAGATTTTTAAATCATTATTATATCCTAACAATATCATAAAAATCATGAAATTATTAAAAATTGTATTTTATACTAATCAACTAAAAATAAATCTTTCTAAAAAATAAAAAAAATTCATCTTGAGGTAATGTTATATTTTTGAATTAAAAAATGAACTTAATTTTTTCATATTAAAATTCTAAAATTTACTAATTTATCTTTTAAATGGAAATATAAAATATAATGAAAAAATATTTTTTTTTTCTAAAAAATGATTTTTTAAATATTAATTACTCTTATTTTTATTTCCTATAAATTAATAATTAAATTATAATTAATATATTATACATATAAGAAATAAATTTTATTATCATCTAACCATAATATATTTAGTTTATTAAAATAAAAATGCACAGTACACAAAAAAATATATTTTTCGGAAAAATACATTTTAAGCATAAAATGGTCTTGTTAGTTGTTTAGGTATACTAATTTAATTTCATAAATGATTTTTTATTAAAAGTGACCTTTATTTTTCTTTTTATATATAATTAATAACATGGTTTCATCTATTTATACCCTCCAACTTAACATCTTCATTACAACAATTATATTTTAAAGTAATACAGTCTTATCTTAGTTACATGTTGAATGTAAAACAAGATTATAAAAATATTATTTATTTAAAAGGAATTTAATACAAAAATATTAGGTTGTTACAATCTCACCCCCTTAAATAAAATATATCATCATAATTTTAATTATTTTTCATTAATGATAATAGTTAAGGGTATCTATAAGATAGAAAAGACTCAAGGTATATAATTTCCAACATACAATCATGGGTAAGGATATTAAACTCTTATTTTTACATTATAAAGGGAATTGATTGATAATATAGACCATTTTATCCAAATATTCCTATTTATACACCTATAGGTCTTATGAGTTTCTACAGAACTATCTTTCACAACTTCGTTTTCATGATCATGTTTCCATTCAAATACTAAAATCCAAATGGTTATGATAATATCCAATAAAACCAGTTTAAATGGTCATATGAGTGTGAAAACTAAATATAAATATTTCTTATCTTATGAAACCTTCTTTTTATCCCATGATACTTTTGGATAAATTATGATATTATTTGATCAACCTATAACTCTTTTAGTTTAACCTAGGTTTTCTATGGTAATTTTCCTATTATGTTTTATTACCTTACTACTTATACATTTTATCATAAAATTCCATAAAAAATACATCATAATTGTTCATAAAGAGTATGGAAACAAAAATAATATCTACTAGGAGTGTTAAACCTGGTGTGTAGTTAGGACACTTTTTATACACCTGGTGATGATTGAGTTAATACCCAACTATCCTTTTCAGGGTTATTATCCTTAGGTTCATCTATGCCTGAGCCTATTTTTTTTATCCAAATAGGGATTTACATTCTAGGAAATGAAAAAAATATATACTTTAAAAAAAATCTATGATTTTATCTTATACATAGACTTATCCCAATGGTTATTACTAAAGTTCACTCATCTTATTCTCTAAAAATAACTATATAATGATTTGATACTAGCTAAGGTTCCACAGACCAGAAATCACAAATATGGTTCTAAAAATACATTCTTTACAAATAGGTTTTGATACCAAGTGATATAATCTAAACTAAACAAGCATATATTTCACATTAATATTACATCTCACAATAATTTCACATAATTCTGAGAACCTTTAGGTTTAGTTCCATTTCAAATTAGGTATAAAAAATTATTTTACAACAATTGTGAATATTTATCCATAACTACACCATTCTATATCCACTTCTAAAAATATCTTAATTTATACAAATCTTAATAACATGGAGAATGGAAAACATAAGAAATGGGTGAGCTCAAGTTATTAGTACCTGAAAAAATTATCAACATGTCATCAAGGTTTAGTCATAAGCATGTGAGTAAACATGATAATGAGAGAAAAATATGATTATAAATAACATGAAAAAATAATAGTTGTCCATGAGACATAATAAAAGGGCATGTAATCTCAAATGAAAATAATATACCATCATATAGGAGTGTGAAATCATAATAAAATAATCATGATCCATAGATCATAACAAAGGAGTAAAAAATAGAAATGTTACACAATATAAGTATAGGAAATCATAAACTAGTGTTGAAAACATTATTACTTAATCACCATACCATAGTGGGATTATGAAAATAACTCATCTAGTCTCTTAGTCTTGGGCTACCAACCCTTATACCCTCTTGGGATTGAGATCCATCTCATGTAATCTTTTGGTATCAGTTTAATAATTTTATACACTATTGATCTTGGGATAAAAATCCAACAACCTATTAGGATTGGGATAACAAACCATATATTCTATTGATCTTGGGTATATAACCAATATACCCTCTTTTATGTGAGCTAACAACCCTTTTACCATTTTGTTCTTGGTCCAACAACTTGTATACCCTCATAGGCTTAGTAAAAAAACTAGTGTACCCATTTAGTCTTGGGATAACAACCTTTATAAAATCTTGGGATTGGAAAAACAACCCATGCACCCTTTTTTATCTCATGATATATAAAAATTATCAATGTAATGGAGGGTTATAATATACCCACCCATCACAAAATAACAAATCATTTATATGTATTCCATGAGAACATTAAATCATCCATCATTATTTCAAAGCCTAATTAACCCATGGATAAGAAATGGATTTTTGGAAAACTTACTTAAAGCATCATCATCATACAATATATCATGATGAACCCATGTAAAGAAAATGGGTTTGGTAACAATTCAAAATGGAATCACATGAAATGGACTCAAGAGTTACATTGGTTAATACCCAAAATTCAATCACCCAAAAAGTATTATTTCAAAAGGAAATTTAGGGGGGGGTATGATTCATGAAAAATAATTATAAATGAGATATATATTTTGGAGATAAATAATTAAATGGAATAAAAACCTCAAAATAGATTTCAGAAAACAATTTTAACTTTTTTTTTAAAAAGTAAAAGTTATAATTCAATTTTAAAAATCATTTTCTAGAAGGCAACATGAATTTTTTTAAAACACAAACTTAAAATAAATCACAATAATGGATACTTTAAAAATATAAAATTGTTTTTAGAATAAATTTATAGTTGAAGATAAAATATATGATCTATAAATTAAAATACTTTGGATAATAAATTTTTTGATGGAAATGAGGTAAAGAGAAATAATAAGATCACATGGGATAATAATTATTTGGTATTCAACAAAATAGAGATAAAATAATTCTCCAAAATAAATTATATGGACCTCGAGGAGAACCAACCATCAAATTGGATGAGAATTATTCTTAGAAACATTTCATTTTTGTGAAGACATTATTTTTTCAATGAAGAAGAATTGAGGTAATAAACATTTAAAAAAGAGTTCATGATAAGAAAATGTAAATCCATTGAAACAAAATATTAACTATAATATTGTTCAGTTAAATGGTATATTATACATAAGTTATAGTAAAATAGTTTAAGAATAATGATCATAACTCAATGAATGAAAATTGAGTTTCAAAAAACCCTGAAGACTTCAATATATTTTTAATTGAATGATATTGAAAGATAGAACATTAAATGAATATTTAAATACCATTAAAAAAATATAATACTGATATAATATTTCAAATATCTATTATATAAAATTTAAAATGAAAATGGGTTCATAATATGAAACATGTCTCAATGAAGGATGTTTGAGATGAAAAACCCTTATTTTTTTACTCTTAACTTTCTCAAAAGATCCTTAAAATATTTTATAATAAACATAAACTTAATAATAACTTATTAAATTAACTTATTAATATCTATTACCTTTTATATTATTTTATTATCATCATTCAATATATATGTATTAGTTGGTTAATGTTTATTTTTATCATCAAATGTGATTAATTTGGATTATTTTATACATGTTTCATTATGATGATGCAGAACCCAATTATTTTTTATAAAGTTAATAATTAAAAAATTAGTAAAGTTAATTTAATAGTATTTACACAATTTTTTTTATAAAATTACATTATAATTTCATTTTTCATTTAATTATGATTTGGGAAGATGAAATTTATGAAGAACTTATTTTTTGTAATTTATTGATATCAATTGATTACTTTATAAATAACAATTGATTTTGGTGTGATCATTTAATTTTTTTTTTAATGAAATATATTATTCATAAATATCATATATATTCATCAAATATATCATATAACCATTCATGTAAGGTGGTGATAAAAACAAAACATACCGTCGATGAAGGTGGTTGTTCACACGTACACACGAGCAATGTTTTCATTCTTCAATAGATGAAAAGAAAGGAGGATATATGAGGATTTATATTTTGAGAGTAATAATAATAATATAAATATAATATATTTTAATTAAATAAATATATATAACTATACATAATATGTAGTGATGAATAATGAAATACATCATTTCATGAAGGTGGTAGTCTGTACATACCCACATACGACATTTTTATTTTTGATTGGTTCAGAGGGGAATAGAAAATGGTTGTACAATGAATATAATAAAATTTATTATAAATAAATATATATAACTATACATAATATGTAGTGATGAATAATGAAATACATCATTTCATGAAGGTGGTAGTCTGTAAATACCCACATACGACATTTTTATTTTTGATTGGTTCAGAGGGGAATAGAAAATGGTTGTAAAATGAATATAATAAAATTTATTTTTAATAATTATATTTATTTAATTATATTAATATGGTTGAAATATTTTTAGGGGGGAAGATTGAGAAAAAATAGGTTAAGTATTAGGTAATACTCTTGATGTATCACATTATAGTGTATAATCCTTATCCATATCAGATAAATTCAAGATTAGCATGATGATAAGCATCCATCACAAGAATCTATCCAAAAATATTATACCTTTATTGGTTAGGATCATCATCTGAGGTAACCCATAAATTAAATACATAAATATCACATCACTTAAGATGAATATTCAATACATTATACAATAATATATTCCCTAAAACTATAAAGTTTTATTTTATTTTAAGACTAGATACATAATCATATAATTTCATGAAATATATTAAATATATCTCATGAATTTATTATCATAAAGTACACTTATTTTTCATACCCTACTTAAAACCTTTATTCACAACCTGGGGAAAGGAAACATAACAAAATATGAGCTTAGATTCTTAGTAAGGGTAAACATGGGAGATATCACTCAATGATATTATGTAAGAATAACTTAAGCATAATGGTATGATAATATGAGGTTATAAGTTTAAAATAACACCCATCAATTTATTGATCGTAATCGTGGAATAAGGATTTGGTAGTTCAGAAGACATGAATCATTGAATAATCAATGATCATGGACCATGTGATCATATCTTAAAAAAATAACATGTCACAAGAGAGTAACATAAAGTTTGGTATATTAATAATATTATAAATCATATTTCAAGGCTACCCAATAATACATTCACAACATATTAGGATTGGGATAACCACACATGTTCTTACTTTGGGATTTGGATAACATCTCATGTAACCTTTGAGCTTCTAAACATTAATCATTACCTAATTCGCTGGAGAGCTATAATGGAACCACCCATCACATAATCATAATACATTCATATGTATTCCACAAGATCAGGAAATTTTTTATCATTTATTCATTTATTATCCCATGGAAAAGAAAATAGATTTCATTATCATAATAAATAACCATCCATTGAAATAATAAGGATTATATCAATGGATAATATCCATAGTGGAGAATAAGTAACATCAATGGATGTTTTAATTGATGAAAATATCATCAAATGATCACCTAAAATTTCTTGAGAAAAAAATATTTTCATTTTAAAATCATATATTTAAAATCTAAAAATTTATAGAATATTAGGAAACAACTTTTAATTGAAAAGAACAAAATAAAATCATAAATAAAGATTCAAAGAAAATATTATTCCTAAAGGAATGAAAATATATTCATGTTGTATATGTTAAAATAAAGATTCTGTTCACACAATTAATAAAAAGTACCTAATTCAGAAAATGATATAAAGATTACATTTAATTTTTTTTATAGAAATCTAAATATGGGTAAAAATGAAATTAATTAATCATTTTAGAATAATAAATTATTTTTTTAATTAAATGTGGATATGGAAGAAAATATTTCTGGATGAAGAGAGAAATGAAGTCGATTATCCTAAAAAAAATTCTTTCAAAATTTAGATGACATAGATAGAGGAAAATGTAGGGAAAATTTGTAATATATACATAAATAACTATATTAAAAGGAAAATTCTAGATTTTTGAGAGACAGATCATATAATTTTATCAATGTAAATTTAAGAATAAACATTCCTAGAAAAAAGTGGAATTATAACATAAAATCCGTACCTCATGTCCAACATGATTTGTAATTGATTTTAACCTCATGTATAATAAATTTAATTTTTATATACTTCTATATCATAATTATATCAATAATTTTAATACCATGCATGATAAACTTATAACATATTATCACTTATTCATTAATAATCTTTCATTTACGATTATCATTTTAGGTGTTAGCTCCTTAATTTTTCATTTATGTTTTGATTCAACAGTTATGGTACTTATATCATGATCATGGTTCCATAATATCAATAATGGTTATAATGATATAAATATAATATATATTCATTATATAATTATTTATAACCATCCATAAAATGTATAGATAGAAAAATGAGTTACATTATTCATGGATATGGTAGTTCGTACGTATGCATGAACGCTATTTTCATTTTCTAATGAAAGGAAGAAAATAAAGATAAATAATATTTTTTAATTAAAGAATCATAAATTGCATGAATGCTATTTTCATTTTCTAATGAAAGGAATACAAGAAAGATAAATAATATTTTTTAATTAAAGAATCATAAATGTATCATAAATATCATATATATTTATTAAATACATTATTATATCCAGTAATTCAAGACAATGATGGAAAATTAATCATATCACTATGTGGAGGTGGTAATACACACATACACAGAAGCAAAAATATCATTTACCATTTGATTGAATGGGGGATGAAAATGGTTTTCCCATAATCATAACATATCTGTATATTTATTATACTATATTAATTATTTTATTATAGATATAATATATTGATATGAATTATAAGAATAAATAAACTTTGAAATAAGTGGGTAAGATGATTACATTTTCTTCGAGAGACATCCTTTGGATGACACCTTAATAATTAACAGGATGGTCTTAGGGTAAGTAAAAAAGGTCAATAATGGAGGTAAGGATTATATGATGGTTTTTTGGTGGGTATTTGATGATATATAGGGCTCAATGATTGTGAATAATGGAGGAAAAGTGGTTCCCTATAATAAGAGAGAGGAGACACACACATGGAATTGCTTAAAATATTTAAATAATATATAGTCATTTTCTTGTGAAAGTTGAACTAAATTTCCAATACATTTAATTTAAGGTGATATAAGGTAAAAATATTTTCTAAGAATAATATTTAATCAATTTTAAGTGGAATTTTACACTTATCTATTAGTTCAACTCCCAGGTAAACCCGTTTTAACCCTAGCTGTGGTAACCAATTTTTACTACATTTATAATTTATTATAACCAAAAATTAAAGTGGAATCATTAAAAAAGTTGTGAATTATGATTTAAAATATGGAATTAATTTTATACAATTAAATTTCTTCATGTTTAAATAGTTAATTTTAAAATTAATACATAAAATGAAAAAAACATTTTTTTAATAAAATGCATTTTGAGCATAAAACTAAATTTACATCCATTCCTTTCCTTGTAAAAACTATTGGATAAAATTTGAAATATTTTATTGAATATATATTCTATTTAATATATTTATATCATTAAAAAATATCAATTTATTTAATTTATTATGATAAAAACATGTTGCAGACATAAAAATAGTTTTATGAAAATAACTCGTTTTTACCTTAAAATGATTTTATCATTATTACTAATCATTAGATGAGTATTGTATGAATATTTATTCATAAATTAACAAAAAAATTCAATAAAATCCTTTTCTATGGTTTATAAATATATTTTTTATATAAAAATTCATAACACCTAGAAAAATACATTTCTTGTTAAAAAATGTCTTTAAATCATGAGATTATTCTATTAAAAATTTAACGATTATTTCATTGGAATTAATCAATACATTTAATTAAGGAATTTCTTTATATAAATGTAATGATTTTGATAATTCTATTGATACTCACCAATCTAATGTCTTTATTTTAAATGTTATAATATATTTTGGTTCATTTAGACTTAGGGTTTCTTATAAAGAAAGGTATAAAATACTTCAAATTTAATTCAATGGAATACATATAAAATATCAGGTTTTTATACTAGATTTTGTACAGTTCACCAAGTGGTTAGTTGGATTTCCATTGGAAATTTGGGTTAAGGTGGATGATGTATTGGTTAGGGACAGGGATAATAGAGGTAGTGGGGGAGTGTAACCCATGGGAGTCAGGAAGGAGCACATGGTTGAGGGTCAAGTTAATATCTTATTGTCGATCCAAATATTATGGATCAAGATATTGGACCATATACCATCCTATATATGATTTTAGTATCCTATAATTTTTCCCTTGGCATGTTTGAATCAGTAGGATAACATCCATTCATATCTTTCTCAATCCATGGATATCTTGGGACTAGCCATTCAATATTTATATGGACAAATGTCAATCAATATGACTTTAGGTATATGATACAAGGGAATCCGTAGGTGTATGGATTTTTTCATTTTGATTGAAGGACAAAGATTCATGTGGGATTTTTTTTACTATAGTTAACTTGCTTTGATGAATTATTCAAGATCGATCGGCTAGTTCAGTACTGAGCCCATATAGACTATTATCACCAATGAGTGTCATTTATATCTATTAAGGGTAATATTTATGTAAATTATAAATTGTGGGATGTTTAGGAAGTTCATTTATGACTTGACCATTGGTAGCTAGTTGGGATTACAACCAATATTTCTATCCTTGTTCTAGATGATAAGGATATAAAATTGGAAGTATTTCCTCCCAATTGTAGATCAGTTTTAGAATGGTTTTCCTAAAAAAAATCCGAGTTACTGCCCAAGATAGATATTTATTTTACAATTGATCTCATTCTTGGTTAAAATACTATTTTTAATCCTCTTTAGGGGATGTATCTTATAGATATGTAAGTGAAAAGATTAGTTATAGTGCTTAGAGGTAAAGGGTTTTATAAAACTGAGTACATACCTTTGTGGTGCTCCTATCCCATTATCCAAAAGTTGAATGAATCCTTGAGGTTATATTTAGATTATTAGAGGTTAAACCAAGTGATGGTCAAGAGCTATAATCCACTTCAATGTATCAATGAATTATTTTTCTATCTTATAGTATCCAAGGTGTTCTCTAAGATTTATATGAGATCATGATATCATCAGGTTGGGGTGAAACTATTTAATATACCATACACTAATTTTAGAAGAATATAAGGAATATATGAGTTTATATTGATGTCATTTAGTCTTAATTACATACTAAAAGTATTTATATCACTGATTAATCCAGTCCTCCATCCATTTTTAGACACTTTAATGGTCATCTTTTTCATTAATATCATTGTTTACTCTTAATAGATGGAGGATTACATAAAAAATCTGGGAATATTTTTTAGCACACTTTGTGAATATCAACTATATTACAATATCTCAAAGTTCCAATTTTGGATTAACCTAGTGGGCTTTTGGGGTGAGTGATATTAGAAGCAGGGATATTAGTTCTTCATGAGAAAGTCGAGGTTGTAGTTTCTTGGAAGAGGTATAAGAATATTTTTGAGATTTTTAGCTTTTTATTATTAGATAGTTATTACCAAAGTTCTATTTAGAACTTATCTTAATTGGTAGTTCGAATTATTCAACCCCCATGATTTTATATGTATTCCTTTGAAATAAATTTGATTTATTTAATAACTTTCTTTATACGTAACCTTGAGTCTTAATGAACCATAATATATTATAACATTTAAAACCAAGTAATTAGATTGATGGGTTTGAATAGGATTAAAAAAATGATATATATATATATATATATAATTCAAATTTATTTATTAATTTCTAAGAAATAAGCATTTAATTTTTAATAAAATCATTTAACGATTAAAAGACATATCTTTCTAATGAATTTTATTTTTTGAGGTGTAATGGATTTTTATAAAAAATATATTGATCACTACTGAAAAATTATTTAAATAAAGTTTATTGGTAATTTATGAATAATAATTAATACATTATTCATATAATTATTATGAATGAATATAAAATCATTTTAAGGTAAAATGAGTTATATTTACAAAAACAATATTTATGTCTGTAATGTGTTTTTATCTTAATAAATTAAATAAATAACTATTGATTAATTTTTTTTAATGATATATATATATATAATATTAAATAAAATATTTTAACATTAATCTAATAGTTTTTACAAGGATAATAATGGAGGTAAATTTATTTTTATGCTTAAAAATGCATTTAACTAAAAAGCGATTTTAATTTCATTTTACATGTATAGTTTAAAATTAATTTATAAAATTTATAGAAATTGAATTTAATTAAATGGATTCCAAATTTTTAATCATAATATCAATTTTTTTTAATGATCCCACTTTCATTTTTTTCACAAT
Source organism: Viscum album (assembly GCA_963277665.1). Taxonomy (NCBI): domain Eukaryota; kingdom Viridiplantae; phylum Streptophyta; class Magnoliopsida; order Santalales; family Viscaceae; genus Viscum; species Viscum album. The sequence continues at coordinate 459,487,128 of OY728160.1, read as the reverse complement.
TAATAGTAAAAATAGTGAAAATTTGTTATCACGATTAGGGTTAAAACTAGATTACCGGGTGTTAAACTAAGAGAAAATGGTATAATTTCATGTAGAATTGTATAAATCCTATTATTTGAATACATTTATACCTTATATTATCTTTCATTATATTTATTGTCAAATTTTTGGCACTTTCAAAAGAAAATGACATTATATTAATTAAATATTTTAAATAATTCCATATGTGTCCCTCCCTTCATTTATAAAAGGGAACCTCCTATCCTCCTCCAATATTAACAATAATTGAGAACTATATATCGGATTTTACCTACCCAAAACCATTCCTAGATTCCTTTTATTCATTCTTGAGCTATTGGTCTTACCCTAAGACCATCCTATGATGGCTTATGGTGTTAGCTAAAGGTGGTCTCTCAAGGAAGAGACAATGGTCTTACCCAACTCTTTCAAAGTTTATCACTTATTATAATTCCTATACGTAATTTAAATATATCATAAAATATTGAATCTATTATAAAAAATATAATAATATTATATTATTATTATTAAGGGAAAACCATTTCCACCTCTTTTCCATCAAATGGGAAATTAAAGTATTGCTCGTGCATACGCGTGGACTACCACCTCCACGTAGCAATATGATTCATTTTCCATCACCACATCAAATTGATTGATATAATTATGTATTTAATAAATATTCATGATATTTATGATATTTATGATATTTATGATATAATTATGATTATATAATGATAAAATATTATTTATCTTTATTTTCTTCTTTTTGTTAGATAATGAAACAACGTTCATGTGTCTGTGTGGACTACCATATCTATGAACGATGTAATAATTTTTATATCTATAAATTGTATAGATGGTTATAAATATTTATATAATGAATATATATTATATTTAAATCATTATTAACATTATTTAGATTATGGTACCATTATCACATTTTACATACCATAACTACCAAATCGAAACATACATTAAAAACTAAGCAGTTAACACCCAAAATGATGAAGATATTGAAAGTTTATTAATGAATAGGTGATAAGATATTATAATTCAACCATCTATGGTTTTATAAGCATTAATATGATTATTTAATAGAATTATAATAAATTTAAATTTATTATATAGGAGGTTAAAATGACTTACGAATCAATTCAGACTTGTGGTAAGGTTTTTATGTTATAATATCATTATTTACCAAGATTGTTTATTATTAAATTTATTATGATGAAATAATTTGATCAATCTCTCAAAAATATTAAATTTTTTTATTCCAAACTATTTATTTATATATATTTCAAGTTTTACTTTCATTTTACACTCTCTAATATCTCAAAAGTTTGAATGAATGTTTTTAAGGAAAACTTACACATTTTCTCTCTTAGATCAGGAATATATTTATGATATATCCATATTTTCTTTAAAATGTTTTTAAAAATGTTTTTAATATTATAAAATGACTGATTAATATAATTTTTACCCATGTTTTAATTTATATAAAAAAGTTTAAAAGGAATCCTCCTATCATTTTATAAATGATGAACTTTTTTTCAATGGTGTGAATAAAATATTTTTTCAACATATACCTCACAAAACCTTTTTCACGTTATCATGACTACTATTTTAATTTAATTTTAATTTTAAATTTTCCATTTTTCTTTTTGAATAATTTTTCCCTAATATTCTAGAATTATTTAGATTTTAAATATGTTATTTCAAAATGAAAAAGGGTATTTTACTCAAGAAATATTCTATAATAATTTAATTATAATTTAATATATGAAAACATACATTGAAATTACTAATGATTCATTATGGATATGACCCAATTATTCCATCCTTATTATTTCACTAGATGGTTATTTATTATGATAATAAAATCATGATGAAACCCATTTTCTTTTCCATTTGATATGATATGAATAAATGATAAATATTTACATGATCTTATGACATAAATATAAATGGATTATGATTATGTGAAGAGTGTTCCATTATATAAATCCAATTAATTAGGTAATTATTAATGTTTATGAGCTAAAATGAGTATATGGGATGTTATACCAAGCCCTAAGTTGGTACACAGGTGGTTATCCCGGGCCTAAAATGTGATTAATGTTTTAGTGTGTATCCTTGACATATGATATCTATAATTATGAATATTCCACCCTTTATGATACTCTATTATGACATGTTATTTTACTTAATATATGATTACATGGCTCATGATATTTTATTCTTTTATGATTCAGGTCTTATGAACTTCCAAATCCTTATTCCAAGATTATGATTAATGAATTATTGAGGTATGATTTTTAAATTCTATGAACCCATTATCATAAATTTATCCTCTTATTGTTCTTACATATAATCATTGAATAATATCACCCATGTTTACCCATACTAAGCATCAAAGTTAACCATTTCTCTTATTTTCTATCCCTATTTTATAAATAAAGGTTTTAAGTTGGGTATAACTAAGAAGTCTACTTTGTTAGAAGAAAATTATGGGAGATAGGGAATATATTTCATGAAATAAGATGATCATGTATCTAATCTTCAAAGATACTATACTTTTATAGTTATAGGGTGCGTATTGTTATAATATATATTTAATATTCATATTCAATGATGTAATATTTATATATGTAATGTTTGGGTCACCTTAGTTTTTATCAGAGTTGGGTTTAGTTATTTTTGGAGATCAGAACTAGAGAATTTTTTTGAACATACTAGGAATAATTGTAAGTATAGGATAACAACTTAAAGTTTGGTATTGTAGAGATCTTGTCATTTTATTAGAAAATAAATCCATGTATAGATACTAGAAAGTGGATGAGGCTATTGAAAAAATGCACATAGAGGTAACAACTCTAAAAGAGGAATATTGTGTATTAACTCAATTTTTATCAGCACATGATGAGTATGAATAATACTATACACCTAGATATATACTCAAATGGGATATTATTGTGTTAATTCAAATTTTATTTATGAACTATTATAAATGATTTGAATATCTAATGACCACGGATGTCCTAGGTTAAACCTAAGGTGTTATAGATTAAAAAGAAGGTGTTATGATTTAAACATCATATGAAATTATTTTAATGATTAGATGATTTATCATTATGATTATTGTTTCTCACACTATACTTTTTGGTTTTATTAATTGGTTGGAACTAGGATAAATCATGTTAATGTTGAATATAATGGAAAATTCCACGATTTTCCTCTAATTAACCAAATGTTATGGGAGCTGTAATATAAAATATAGTTGTTATGGTTATGAAGATTTTGTCAATCTATTAATCATAATGATCTTTTAAAAGAGAAAAGGATAGAAAAAAATACTATTGATTCTATTATAATGTAACATCCACCTTCTTTTAGTGGGTTTACTGATCAATAATTGATGAGTAATGGATCAATACCAATGAAAAAATATTTTTAATTCTCCAGTACTTGGATCAAGAAAACATTATTTTTTTTCTTCTATTTATCATTTGGAAGGAAATTCATATTAATGGTGGAATCTTATCAAGAAAACAATGAAACATGATGAAATTGGCCTTATGGTATGGGATGCATTTTAGAGTTTACTTTTCAATAAGTTCTTTCCTTTTATTCTTTATATTAAAATGGTTATTTAATTCATTGAGCTAAAACAGAGAGATAATGAATCTATTAGTACCTATGAATAAAATTTATCCATATTTTTTAAGTAAGATTTTGGTATTATCATACCACTAGAAAGAAAGATTGATATATTTATCAGTGTCTTAAAACCAACTATCGAAAGTGTGTTAGTTATAAGAAAATTTGGTAGCTATGAATAATTTTTTTTGATGTGATATAGAGGTAGAAATAGATTTCAAATTTACCCATCAATCTCATGGTTTTGATAAGAAATAAATGTTGGAATTCAATTCAAATTATAATAATAAAAACCTTTTAGGGAAGAAGATGAGTCTTCATTTATGCCATAAGTGTGAAAAGAAACATGAAGGAAATTGTATTTATGGGACTAGTAAATACTTTATGTGTGGAGAGGAAGGTCATATGAAAAACAAATTTCAAAGTGATGGGAAGAAATTAGATAATTATGTGAATGGAGGGAAATATCCATAGAATTTACCACCCACACTATAATGTTTAAAATGTAAGGAGTATGAGAATTATGATAACTGGTGCTTGTATTTGATTGTTAATGACAATGATCAACATCAAAAAACTATTAATCCCAAAGAAAAAGGTAAATCTCATGTGATCACTATCGTCAATGGGGGTGATGAGAATGAAGTGGTGAAAGGTATACATACTATCCACTCATAAAATACTAATGAATTATTTTATTATAGTTCTACCCACTCTTTATATATAAATAATTTTATATGGGTATCACATTACCATCTCAATGATTAGATGTAAAATTAGAAATAAATACTCCTAATTATTTGATGATTGCATCTCAAGTTTATGATTCTTTTTCTATTTTTTTGGAATGTGATTCTAAGAAATATTATTATTCTCTATCTATTCAATACTAGAAAATGGGCCTATACCCACGGTTTTTCAAGAAACTGTTGGTATAGGGTATCCCTATACCAATAGTTTTAGAAAACTATGGGTATATGGATAATATGGGGACCTATACCCACGGTTTTCCAAAACCGTGGGTATAAGTCTTCTATACCCACGGTTTTTCCCAAAACCATGGGTATATATATTTTATAAAGACCTATAACCCTGGTTTAGAATAACCGTGGGTATAAGTGTTTTTTTACAAGACGTATACCCATAGTTTTGGTCAAATCGTGGGTATAGGGTTTTTTCAGAAGACCTATACCCACGGTTTTTCAAAACCATGGGCATTGGGGGTTTTATTTTGAATACCTATACCCAAGGTTTGGCCAAACCATGGATATGGATTTCCCACGGGAAAAAAAATTATGCAGGACAACAAAAATATTTGGCGGGAACACAGTTTGGATTAATATAATTACAAAGATACACATATAAATACAAGTAATTTCTGTAGGTTGGTTGGTCGGGTAGTTCGTATTGTTGAAGGTAGTCCCGTGTTCGAATCTCGGTGAGTTTTTTTTCTAATAAATTAGTTATAATTAATATAAGTAAATAACTGTATCGATATATTCACAAAATTTCCACAGCTCAGTTGGTTTGGCGACATCTTCTCCTCCCACTGGTCTCGTGTTCGATTCTCAACTTCCTCAATTTTAGATAAGAGGCTATATATATATATATATATTGAACATGTGGTTGGCTCGGTTGGTCAGTGAGGGCAGCAGTCTTGTGGGGCGTCCTGTGTTCGAATCCCACATTCTCTGGTTTTTCAATATAAATCCTTACGATTTAAAAACCGTGGGGGCAGTGTGTGCCACGCTGTATAGTGGTTTTTCAAACTGTGACACCCTTATACCCACGGTTATGCCAAATCTTGGGTATAGGCTTAGACCCCTATTTCTATTCCTCTCAGCCCCACAGTTCCCAAAACCATGGGTATAGGCTATACCCACGGTTTTGGGGGCTATACCCACGGTTTTGACCCGTGGGTATAGGTCGTGTTTCTAGTAGTGAGTTGAATTTGACGTGATTTTGGGAAAGGATTGGATCTCTATATATATATACCATATAAATTAAAAAGGATGGGAATCCATATTTTATATTTCCAAAAGAACCTGTGATCATTTATCAGTGTGAGGATGAATATGAGCATTCAATGGGTATTTATCCCAGATGGTTAGGGATAAACTCAACATCGAAGATATTCTTGCTATATGGGACTTTTTTAATGACTTTCTAGAAGAGTTTCATAGTCTTCCTATGAATTGTAATGTTGATTATTCAATATAACTCATACATGGTTCAACACCTATTTAAAATAATCTATATAGAATGGTCCCGATTGAGTAGTAGGAATTGGAGAAGCAAATCTAGGAGAATCTTGATAAGGGATTAATTTGGACAAGTGCATCACCATGGGGTGAATTTGTTCTTTTTTTAAGAAGAAGTATGGATTAATGAAACTCTGTATTAATTATTGAGAACTTTAAAAAATCATGATAAATAATAAATATCCTTTACCTCGTATTATGAGTTGTTTAATCAATTGTGAGTAGTTTAATACTTATAAAAGATTTTACTTCATTCTAGATTCTATAAATAGTGGTTAAAAAGTGAATACATTCATATGAAAACCTTCTATATGATGTATATACACTATAAATTTATTGTAATTCCATTTTTACTTATTAATTACCTTTCTATCATTATTTATTTAATAAATAGTGTCTTTAGAGAATATCTCGATCAATTTTTGGTACTATTTTTAGAAGATATCCTAATATAATTCAAGGTTAAGGAATAACATGAATATCACCTAGGGATTGTGTCTAAGACCCTATAGAAGGAGAAAATATATTCCAAATTCAACTTGTGGAAACTCTGGTTATAGAAAGCATCATTCTTAGGGAATGTTATCATTAGTGAGGGCATATCAGTAGATCCTTCTATGATGGAATTAATTGGACATTTTCCTTGAATAAAAATCGTGACTAAGATATATATTTTTATTAGGTTTACTAGATATTATCTGTTCTTTGTAAAGAATTTATCACAACTATCAAATCCACTCACCAAGTTAACATATAATGGATCCAATGTAAGGAACTGACCCTAATTTTCCGGTGATGGTGCCTTATTTGATTACATTATCATATAAACAAGGAATAAGAATCTTAAAGGACCAAGTAGTTTATTATTATTGGAAACAAGATACATACATAAGTTGAACATTATAAATTGAAAATAAATACAACATAGAAACTCCTTATCAAACTTTCATAACTCATAGGTTATCTCAGAATGTCATTAATAATAAAATTATTCATGTCTTGATAAAATGAAACATAAGAAAGGGGTGATCTCAAACGCTCAGTAAGGGTAAGAAAAACATCGGAAGATATATAAAAATTAGGCAAGTTGAATAACTAAAAATATATACCTTTAACAAATACTTGAACACATTATGGCAGGAATAAGAGCTGAGTAAGTAATTCTATAATAAAACATAATCATGGGTATTTTAATAGTTGTATAACAACATGAACCATCAATGAAATTTTCATAATGAGGGAATTAAAAATTTGGGACATCATCACTATACCGTCAAGGCCTCATGCCAAGACCATAAATATTCATTTTATTAAGGCCTTGCGCCAAGACCGTAGTTTATCTCATGAGATCTACATATGCATCGAGGAGATATAGAGGGACCCACCTAATACTTTCTGTTTCCAATGCATTCCTAATATGAATGGGTATAAATATAAACAACATATAAATTCATATTGAAACTAATATATGAAATGTAAATAACTTTCCCTGAACATTAAGCATAAACACTAACCATTCAGAGTAAATTCTTGAATGGTTTTAAGATAGCACATCCATATCCAAAATAATCATAAAAAATTAAATTAAATATATTATATGATACCATGAAATATTAATCCCAATAAAACATAATAATCAACAAGAGTTTTGAAATAGATGAAGATGCTCTTATAAAATCTTCGAGTAATTGTTGAGATAAATACCCTTTTACTTTGAAAAGAAGAGTTATTTTAGAAAAATATTTGTATAAAACAAGAAGTTAATTAAGATAATATTTTCATAATAAAATTAGTTACTTTATAAATATAATGGTTTCAAAAAAAATATTATAGAGTGCCCTTGAAATTAGGTAATAATTTGAGAAATTCCCTTGAATCGGGCTTGTATTTTGGAAATAATTTTGAAAGTTCCTTTTAAAATGTGTAACTATCCATAAAATAAGAAAGTATTATCATTGGTGTACATATATATAATCCTAAAACAGTATTTATGAGGAGTATATAATAATACATAATAATTTCATTGAGGTAATTAGACAATAAAAGTAACCCGAATGAAAGTGGAGGTTCAGGTGGAAAAACCGTTACCTTAAGTTCGAATGTGTTCTTCTCTTGAACTTAAGAACCTGGAATATGAAATTATACTTATTAATAACTTATTTCATAAACTATTAGATATTTATTTAGTTTATCATAATTATTTTTAGTTCATCTATGTCCTTATTGATAAGTTTTCATATTGAATTCCGTCATTACAGAGTGTTCGTTTTCTTGATTTTCATAATATGTTCACTTGTTTTTAAGTAATAGAGTTCATGTGGAATGGATGTAAATCTCTATAATTGAAATTAAATATTATTTAATAACATCCAGAAGTGTTAATGGTCATTTATATCATTTTTTTACATGGAAATAGGATGAATCATTAGATGAATTATTAATGACATTCACTTAGATTATTTAAGCGGTATTTTGATTATTAGAAACTAGTTTGGTCATATTATTTAATAATGTGTAGGTATACTGGTTATTGAATATTAATTAGGTTATAATACATATATTATAGTCTGGTTAAACCATCAAAATGGTTTAATGAATAGTAACTAAGGAGAAATTAAAGAACAAAACTTCATTCTCCATAATGGTTATAAATTGGAACCTCATGGACGTTGATTTTGTTTATAAAATAAGAGAGAGAGAGAGAGGATATTGATGATGGTTAATCCATTAACATTATATAATTCTAGTATATAGATGATAATGGATTTATCAAGGTCATTTGGATAGAGGAGGTGAGGATAGGAAAACAAAAGAAGATAAATTGAATTGAAACTAAATGAAAAAAGGGTTCTTTACCTCTTGAAATAACCTCTTTGAGAACCTCCGTAAGGGAAGGGGTTTTGGTCTTCTATAAAGAACAAGAGATTTCGGGATGTGGGGAGTGACTATAGAAGGGTAATAGGGTAGAATTTTTAGGAGCTTAAAGGCTTAGAGGAGTGAAGAGAAGAGGGAGTGAGGGGGGGTTTTATAGTGGAGGAGAGGAGGGTTTTCATAATTTTTTAATCATTAGTTTATTAATTTCCCTCAAGACTATAAATAGTGATTATTTCATGACCAATAATAGTAATAAATTCATATGAGTTAGAACCTAGTGGTCTTACATCATCCTTACATCACTTATGACTCAATAAATCATGTATTTAGCATTTATCGTAAATTATCATATTTTACTATTCACCCAAAATTCAATTATTTTAGAAAAATCCCAAATATTCATCCTAACCATTTTTCAACATGTAGAATTAAAAAATGAAATCCATTTTTCAAAAGTATTTTCTAAATATTATTAATTTAATTTTTAAATAAATGAATAGTTAATTTGAAAAATTATAATTTTAAAGGTACAATTAGTTTTATATTGCATTCAAAAATTAATTAAGATATTATTATCTTATTACCTTAATAAAATAAAATAATATCAGTATTTAAAATTCATAAGGGTCATATTAATATTCATATTACTTTTTATAGGGGTATATTAATATTCACCAAAAATCAATTTTGTTCTATCAGACTCCAAATGTCTTACTGATCACAACTCTAGTTGAACTTTTTTTTTTGAAATTCAAAACATAGTAGAGAAAAAGTTTTTTTAACGGATAGATTATAAAATGTGTTGTTTTTTAGGGACACAGTGTTTCATGAATTCAAGATTTATTTTCAAAACCTTGGGGTGTTACACCCAGGTTCCTTTGGATTGATGAATGTGAAAAAAAATCAAAGAGAATCTAGAGAAGTTTGGTTATTGCACCTATACTCACACTACCCTACAGTGGATAGGGATTTGGGATTTTCATTGATTAATTTAAGAAGGGTTTGGGATGTGTTATTATGTAGAATGTTAAGGTGATAACTTATGCTCCTATTCAATTAAAGTTTTATGTGAATAATTACATGACTCATGACTTGGAGTTAGTTGTAGTAATATTTGCATTAAAGATATGAAAGCATTATCTTTATGGAGAAATGTGTGACATATACATTGATCATAAATTTTAAAAGTATATATTCACTCAAGAAGAGTTTAATATGTTCCAAAGAATATGGTTTGAGTTTATTAAATATTATAACAACTCAATACATTACCACCATGGGAAAGTGAACAAGGTGGATAATTCTTTGAGTCAAAAGAATCATGCCTACTTATCTATGATGAGGATAAAAAAAGATCCAATAATTATTGATTTTCAAAGGATGAACCTTATAATATTAAATTAAGGGGATAGATATTATCTTTCTCAAATGGGTGTTCAACCATATAGACATATGAAGATTAAATAGTCATAAAAGGAATAAGTATAGCTAAAAAAGAAGGTGATAAATATTCCTTAGTTCAACATTGATTGTGAGGGAATGATAAGTTTCAGGAACATAGGATGTGTCCCTGATATACTATAATTGAAGAAGGATCTACTAGATGAAGTTTATATATCATTATTATCTATATATCCTTAAAGTAAAAATATTTATAGAGATCATATAGAGAATCTATAGTGGGATAACATGGAGAGAGATATTTCAAAGTATATATCTTTATTCTTGGCATAAAAAAAGTTAAGGCTAAGTGGTAGAAGTCTAAGGGGATATTACAACCATTACCCATACCTATATGAAAATGGGAAAATATCACTATAGATTTAATTATATGAATCTATAATACAACTAAAGGTCATAATGTTATTTAGGTTATAGTTTATCACCTTATGAATTCATCACATTTCGTTGATATCAGAGAACATTTATCTCTTTACCAGCTTTATTGAATATACATTAAGGGAGTGGTAAGGTTTTATGGAGTACCATATTATATTGTGTTTGATCTAGATCCAAAGTTTACCTTAGTGTTCTGGATAATTATTTAGCATTCTCTGTATATAGAGTTGTGTTTCAGTACTGTTTATCATCCTCATATAGATTTCCAGTCTAGGAGAACCATTCAAACCCTGGATAATATGCTAAGATCTTATTATCAATATTTCAATGATGGTTGCGTTTGACCCCTTTATATTATAAAATTTTCATAAAATAAATCTTTCACTCAAGAATTCATATGGATCAACATGGTTCCCTCTATGTAAATAAGTAAAAAACATTGTTATTCTGTGATGATGTTTAAGAATGAAATATATTGGTAACCAGGATAGCTGGGGAAATAGAAGAGAAGGTTATATACATTAAATAGCGCTTCAAAGAAGATAAGTGTCTACAAAAGAGTTAAATTGATAGTCATTAGTGAGATATATAATTTGAAGTTGGTGAGATGGATTTTATATGAAATTATCAATGGATTAAGTTTATAAGATTAAGAAATAAGGTAAAGTTGTGCCCTAAGTATTTTAGACCATTCAATATTATTTATTTATTAGGGAAGATAGCTTATCTCTTGATTCTTCCATCAAACCTCTTTCAAGTACATGATTTTTTCTATTAATATCTTTTGAAAAAGTGAATACCTAATTCTTTACATGTAATGAACTTTTAGGTTATACTACAGGAGCATAATATTGCCTATGATGAAAAACTGGTAGAAATATCAGATCTTAGAGATAATGTTCTATAGAATAATAATACTCACCTGGTTAATGTTATTTGTAGGAATTAGAAATTTGAGGAAGCTACATGAGAACTCAAGGATGTGATGAAGAAGAAGTATTCTCAATTGTTTGCAACAAAGTAACGGAATTTTGAGGGTGATAATCCTTTTAAGGGGGTAAAATGTAATACTATGATATTTTATATGTATTCCCTTGAAATAAATATGAAGTAGTTGACTTATTCATTTATATTAATCCTCTGTTGTGATGCCCTTTGGGTTACAGTTATGATTAATATTGAGCTTGGTTTATCTCAATTGAGGCTCTATATGATTTTAAGAGTTTGGGGTTAAAAATTTGGAGTTATAAGGAAAATAGGCCGAGTGTATGGTTTAGGAACATGGTTAGTGATAATAATTCTGTAACTGTGTGATATGGAATTTTTTATTTTATTGATGATTTTCATAGTCTGAGCATAGTTTTTCTAACAGTATGAGTTGCTAGGAATTTTTTTTGATATTTAGGATTAGGTCTAGAGGATTTCACACAACTATCACACAGTTTTTATAATACTAATACTATTCCAAACAAACTGTGCAACTTGGTTTTCAAGGGATAGTGGATACCCCATAGTTAACACATGATTTATCTAATTGTGTGACTTAACCATGCAACCTAATCTGATATTTATAAAATGGAAATTTACCACAATACCCTTGGTAAATTTTCACTCTAATATTCTCTAAATTAATCATTAACTCAAACCATACCCTTTATAATTATGTAGAGCACTCTCTCCTTGATTCTTTGGCGATCCTCGATCTATCCAGGTGGATCTTTTCAAAGTATGTTTGTATTTCCTCTCAGTTTCTCATATTTTTTAAATATATTCTCTTGATCTATGTTCCTCTTATCTTGTTGGAACCCTAATGGGAATTAATTTCTAGATATATTGGGTTTAATGTGGAATTAGTGGTGTTTCTCTTGGACCTATTCTTGTTAGGACCAACTCAATTCATTTCCCATCATTCGTTTCAACGGTGGCATCACTCTATCCATTAGCAAGGTAGCTGTCTCTATCCTATGGTCTATCCCATGATATTCTTGTGTTCTTATAATGATCCTTTGGTTTTGAATAATAAAATTTATGTTTTTGAGATCCATGAGAGGTGATATGATCTTTGATGTCTAAGAAGTTATTTTCAAAATGAAATTGATTTGAAACCTGATTTTTAATTTTTAATTTGGATTTGATGGAATTTATCAAAGAATAATATGAATCAAAAATGGTTTTTAATTATTCTATTTGGTTATGCATTTTCCTTGTAAATGTTTTATGAGAAGTGGGATTTCATTTCTTGAAACCTAATGATAAAATATAACACATTGGGAGACCTTGGGGTATAAGGAAAAACTAAACATAAAGGAACCTTAGTAGAGTAATATATCACTAGGGTAGGTACTCATTATGACATGGTTTCTAGTGGGTAGCCTTACCAGGGTACTGAGGTTACTGAAATTTTTGATTCACTTATGTCAAGTAGTGTTCCTTTGTGTGTCTTAGTTGTGTACACTCGCATGTCATGGATTTCCCTTTGCTGCTTTGTGTATACATTATGTACATGTTTATTTGATATAATTGTTTCCCCCTTAATATAAATATTTATGAATAAAAAACTAGTTGATTAATCTACTTATACCTCATGGATACAAGTTATTTTATATCTATTTTCTTACTATAATATGGAATGCTTTTGAAAAGAAAACCAAAGGATAATTTTAAATAGAAAAAATGATTTATTTTGAAATGTTTTTAAATTTTTTCTTATACAAGAATTAATAGATTAGTGTGAATAGAAATTGTATAGATTCATGGTGGTATCATACTTGATTCATTTTCCTGACACCCTTCAGATGCCTTTGGGTGTATACCAGATTAATTTTATAGGATACAAGTAAAGGGAAGTGTGTCATGTAGAGGATGGATCTCCTAATTTTTGTTGCATTATGATATTTTGGGATGATGGTAACATATGGTTTGGAGGATATGAACCCATGGGTTTATTTTATTTCCATATTTATGTTCTTTTAGATTATTCATCAAGACCTTGTTATCATATTATTGGATGTTACCTTTATAGTTTAGTTGTATTGACATGTGATGTGTTATGGATTCTAGGTTTTGATAGTTAGATTGTTTATATCATATAATATGTATATTAGAGGGTGAAATCATTCTCATATTTCTTTTTTTGATAAAAAGGTGAACCATGGTGACTGAGAATGTTATTCGGGCCTTGTGGTAGTCTTTTTTGGATAGCATTATGGGTTTTCCAAAGTTGGTCTATTATAAATTTTTATTGGATGAAGGTTATCATTAAATCCTATGGTTATGATTTTGTATCACCATTTTTCATCTAGGGTTTGTTGATAGACTCTATATAGGATATTATAACTCAAGAGGTAGTGTGGGAGTGTTATAAAAAATATCACATTTATGAAAAAACTCAAGTTACCCTAGAATGTTCTAGGTTGTCTAGAATCCTTGTTTATGATTTTAGACTTTTGTATCGAGTCCTCTAAAATTTAGTTTATGATAATGGAATCTATTTTTTATTCTAAATATTTTTCATCCTTTTCATTTTATATAATATGGATCCTTTAAAAAAACATATTAAAATTCTAGAGAGGAAACTATGGAGTGGTACTTGTAGGTGAATCCTATGATTGACCTAGTTTTAGTGGAATTTATAGTCTAAATGATCCATTCCCTGGACTAAGTAACCAATGTTTAACTGAAAATGAAGGTGGAACATTATTCATAATTCACTAAGAAATATCCACTAATATTTTATGGTTAAAAGGGACCACATGAATCAAAAGAATGGATCAATAGGATTGAAAGGATTTTTAACTTCCTGAAAACTCCAAAAGACTCCATGTTTTTTTTGGATACTTATATGTTTGCAAGGATGATAAATAATTGGGGGGAATTTATTATGTAATCCAAGTATTATAAATATATCACCTAGAATACCTTCAAGAAATATTCAATTGAAAGTTCTACCCTCATATGTTGAGAGTGGTGAAGGAACGAGTTCATTACTATGGATCATGGATACCTTTGTATCATGAATTATGTTTCTCAATTTACCATATTATTTCACCTATATCTAGAGCTTTTTTTCTAAAGAATATCTCAAGGAGTAGAGGTTTGAAATCAGTTTGAGGCATGATATTCAGTCCATGCTAATTCGTATGTGCATACCCACCTTCATAGAGGTTATATATAAGGTAGTTATGGTTGAGACATACATAACTAGAAAGACACGACTCTTCAGAACATTAATGATAAGAAGATGCAGCCTGAGTTTATTTTCTATCCAGAGAAGGAGGTGGCATGACCATCCCCAAGGTTGTGATAGGGGTGTAAAACAAAAGTCACGGTGGGTTAAGGTGATCTTTTATCTATTTGGGAGAAATGGGGACCTCAAATTTTATTTCAAGGTCACACCTATGGTGTGTCATGTATGTGGGAAATCAGGTTATCTTTAGTATTTCAATGAGAGAGAATAATAGGTCAGTAGAGTAGGATCCACCTTTTCCAAGGTCTCTTAGTTTGGATCTGATGTAGAAAAAGGGATGGGATCTCAACCTATTTCCAAGGGTGATTCTCATGTCATGAAGAAAGAGTAAAATTAGGATGGACATATCTATGTCATATAGTGTGCACTAGAGAAATCAGAGGAGGGACTAGTTACCATGAGGGGCACTATGTTTATTTCTTATTAAATGATTAAAGAATTAATTGATACTAGTTCAACTCATTTCTTTATCTCATCCAATAATATTTATGTGTTGGATTTGTATTTAGAACTTATGTCTTTCATGACGACTCTTTCCACTCCTTTGGAAAAGAACTCATAGTAGGGTTTTAGATGTCCTGAATGTTTGGTTATTCTTGTTGACCATAAAATCATATGATATTTTATAGTTATTAATCACGAAATATTTTATCTTATCATTTACATGGACTATATGATTTATTATAAATATAGGATCGATTTCTATATCCATCAAGTCCAGTTCCTTTCATCCAGTGGAGTTACACATGTCTTTCAGTGTGAGTGGGATACAAGATCAAGGAGAGTAGATCCCATTGTCCCTAGTGTTGAGATGATCTCATTATAGTTGTTGTAAATGTTTCTTGATACTTTTCCCATGTATTTGTGGCCCTCTTCCTGCAGTGGTGAGTGAGTATTCTAATGTTTTTTAAGTGATATATATGGAGTTCTTCCTTAGAGGGAAGTTGAGTTTACTACAGAATTTCTTCCAGGGATGAGGACAATTTCCTTATCATCATACCATATAAAAATAAATGAATTGAAATAATTAAAGGTTCAACTTTAGGATCTTGAGGATAAGTTGTAAGATCCTATATTTTTTCTAGGTATGTCCCTCTTTGAGTTTTGTGTTAAATGCCTTACATTGGGTTTTTTATTTTTCTTTAAGCCTTAGTGTTGAGTCTTGTTCAGAGATAAAGAGATTTTATTGGGGAAAATGACATAATGTTTAGGGATTTATGTTTATTTGAATTAATGAAGTTTAGATATAAATGTTTAAAAGGGGTTTAAAGGGTTTTCCAAGGGATTAGATGACATTTGATGTGATTTGGGTCCTTTTTGATGAAACTAGGATAAAATATGTTGGTAGGGGATTTACATGCTCTGTAAAGGTGTTACACAACATGTAAATTCTTCTAGACACATATCATTAAACCAATACAGGGCATGAATCATTTTTACATCATGTAAGAGGTTCACATCATTTAATGTTTGGGTAGAATAAAATTCATTCGAGATGACAGGTTTTTTAGTATAGCCCTCTAAAAATAAATACACGATGTGTAAAAGAATTAAACTCCATGTAATATATCAAGAATCAATTTTAAAGGTTCCATGTGTCTAATTTTTATTTTAATCCATTGTATCCTTCCTCCTCTTAACCCTAGATAATTTCCTTGGTGATTTTGGAGCACCGTCCTCCCTTCAGGACGTCCCGTTTGTGGGATTGATCCCAAGTAAATCTTTGGCCCTGGTTTCCCCTTCCTATTCAATTGTTCTCCATTAGGGTGGTGTAATCCTTGGAAAATGTTTCGGTTTAATGTTAATATTGATATTATTTGATATCTGTTTCATCTTTCAATATTTCTCACCATCTTCCTCATTTGTGTTAGCCTTTGGAAGCATTGCGTTAATCTCTTGTTAAAGGTTGTGAATGTAAAACATAACCATATGGATTGTTTAATTGAAAATTATGTAAAATATTGAAATCAAACCAACATATGATGTGCCTAAATTAATTAAATGATTAATGGTATTATTCATTGTAATCCATTTGGATTCGATTATTATTGATATGAATTATGACTACCATTTGTGTGAGAGAACCCTTGATTATAAATGAATCGACTAATGGATTAAGTGTGTTTAGAATGACATGAGTTTTTGGTGATTTCTTGATATAAATTAAACTTAGATTGGTTTTATTATATAAATGACTGGAATGTTGTTGGTTTATGACTGAACAAAAAACAAAAAGGGATATTGAAAGATAAATTATAGATTTCATAATTAGCCATTGATCCTTATGATTTGATATGATGACATCCTTGATGTTATGAATCATTATTATAAATTATGTAATTTTATATATCATACTATGAATAATGATTCATAAAGTTATTCTTATATAGTGGGCTATTCCCAGTGATTTATGCTGAAATTATTATATACTGGGCCTGGCCTTGATACATGGTTTAATACTTATATTCCAAGCTCAACTTGGAATGATGCTTTAATTCTTATATACCAGGCTTGGCCCTGATACATGATGTAATGATTATATACTAGGTTCAACATTGATTTATTTATAAAATGATTATATAGACATATTGACATAGATTTGGGGGATTTATTCCATGGATATATGGTTATGGTTTCCATGGTTGTGAGACATGCTCAGATAAATTCTGACATGGAATCAAATACAATTATGTTTTACCATGATTATATGGTTAGGGTTGGAATGGTCATGATACATGATCAGATACATTCTGGAATGGGGCCAAATCAGGTTGATGTGATATTAATTTAAATGTTTAATTAATTAATACACTTGTTTATTACATTATTACATGAAATTATTATCAATTTTTTTTCTTAGACATGGTTTTGTAGACCTACTAAGTTATATTCACACCCTAATCGGTCCTCTGTTTAGTACCCAAAAAGATTACATGGATGAAGTATTGGATAAAGGAAAGGACCTTGCTGTTGATTATTGATTATTGCTTGCTGGTTGGGCTGGAATTTGGAGACAAGACCGACATGGGGTTCAAGATCGGGGTCTTTTGAGTTTATTTTTATCAGTTGATTATTTTATTGTATTAATTTCATTTTGAAATCTAGTTACATTATATCAGGACATTAAATTATTCCCTTACTATTTATTAGATTATTCAGTTGGATTTCATTGTTTTTTTCCACTATATTGTTTAGTTTCCATTATTTCTGTAGTCTGATATTTTTTTATTATTGTTTACTTCCATTGTGTTGGAACTCTATACTATTGAAATAATGGGTTCCCTAGACCCAAATATATAGTAATTTTGATTACTATATCATGTATACAGTTAGTTATACATGACATATTCTTGCCATTATAGTCTAGACTTTACTTTGTCTAATATATAATGGTAATTTTATAGATTAATTATCATATCAAAAGTTTATAGCAGATCCCAAGATATAATGAGAAACTCAAGATACAATTACAATAATCTTAAACAAAGGTCATATGGTCTAGATGCATCATACTGATTGGACACAGTTGATGTTTGACTATCAGGTGCTGGAGGCTCATAATCATTGAGACTTATTCTCATGAATTTTGTACTTGGTGATCTCTAGTAATGAGATCATGAGGACATACCCACTAATAAGAACACCACATGTTTTGGGTTTCATTGGTTGTTCCAATCTATGGACATGTGTATTGGTCTCCGGACTTAATATCATTACCAGTGTGTACCATTTGATTGTGTACTTTGATACAAGGCAAAAACCATGATATTGAAATCGTGGAGAGGTAGGTTGTGTTGGGTGTGTTGTTGGTGGTATGGCATTAGTTGAATGGTTGAGAAAGGATTTGTCACTTACGAGTTATGGAAGTTGTATATCTCAGGCCCAGTTAATCAAGATGGTGCTACCTTTATAAGTCTTTTTCCAAAGTAGTCGAAAGTTAAATCCATCTGGTTATGTCAACAAATAATAAATCAAGAAAGGGACAATGACATAAGTGTGTGTCTTGCTTTATGAGATATTTAAAGACAAATATATTATAATACATAGCTAGTGTTTTTAGGTAAGTAGTCGTTTATATGAATATCCTTCTCTCTTTAGGGGATTTGATGGGTTGCTAAATTCCGCTCTTGGTCTTTGGATTATATTCACTCCTATCGAGATAAGGGGCTAGAGGGTCACACACAATAGCGTATTCAAGAATCCACACTATTCAGTTGAATAAGTATATTGGACATGGTGGGCCCCACCAAGGGGTCTGAGTGTTGTCCAAGTTATTGATCATGGATAATTAAATAAATTCATTATTATTCAAATCATGAATATTTTGGATTGAATTTATATATAGTTTTTACAAGTTAAGTAAATACGAGAAATATATTAATTGAATGAATATTATTTTAATATTCAAGGTTTGTTTAATATTTAGTGGGAATGTCGAGTCGGGTTAAATTACTCGGTTTTATCTTGTATTATTATATATATATATATATATATTATAGGAATGTGAAAAAATAATAAATGATATTGGTGTAGTTTAGTTCATTATAATTAGTTATTTGGTGGATGTTAAATATACGGGGGTTGTGGAACCCAACCAGGTATTTTAGAAAATCAACTATAAATAGAGAGAGAGGCTCTCTCCCAACAAACTTTTCATTATGAGAGACTCCCTATCCTACTTCTTTTTAGAGAGAGAGAGTCTCTCCCTCTCAAGTGGTGATCCAAGTTTTTCCTTCATGAATTGAAGGCAAAAGATCGTGGTGATCATTAGGATGTCGAAGATATCGTTGAATCACTGTGCTAGAACCCACAATTCAATGATCGATGCTTCTGTAGAATTTTAAAGCACATGTTGAAGATTTAAAGGGATCCTGCTATGGATCCTTCAAGCGACGATTGCCAATGATGAGTTTTAGTCAACTTCACCGTCAGATCTATAAATGTATGTTTATAGTTTAAAATATATGCTCTTAATAATTTACGCGATATCCTCAGACCTTACTGGGGGTTTGATCATTGGTGACGACAATTTCTGTCATCCCAATGATGATTTTTTTTAAAATCCCCAGCCCATCGGCTTCTGCTGCAGACCTTGGTACATTCAATTTGTATCAAATAGATCATGTAAATTTTCTAAGCCAAATAAAAATAAATTTTCATAAAATTAAGTAGATGTTTTTTAATCGATCCCAACAGTTCAAACAACACATCGATCCGATTTTGAATGACCAAGTTATGAACATATTAAATTTTCGGATTGAATTGAATTTGTGGTTTTATCATGGGTATTAAAATTTCAACCGCTTATTTATGATATCCAACCGACCATGTTTTGAACCATGTCGGTTCATCAGAAATAATTTTATTTATGCAAATTATAAAATTCTTAAATTTAAATTTGCATAATAATTTTATTATTATAACAATAATTATTTTATTATTATAACAATATAATAATAGAATAATAATAATAAAATTATTATATTAAAATAATATTTAATTATTATTATAAATAAAAGTTAATAAGAAGCCTTTGAATAAAATTAAATTGGGGTTTTGGGTGTTTGTGTGGCATTCCACACAAGAGAAATAAAAAAACCAAATGGGTGGGGTGGGGGTAGAGACTTAGAGAAAAAAAGTGGAGTTTCGAGATAATTTTTTTCTGGGTTTCTGAATTTTTTTTGACCAAATGGGTTAGGGTTATAAATATTTTTAAAATTGGGTCTAAGATGCATGAACCCCACTCACACATCCTCCCAAGAGGAAGGATGCATGAACGGGGTTCACACATCTTCTGCTGAGTCTGGTATGCGTGAACAGGGTTCACCCATCCTGTAAAAACTTAATAAAGGATGCGTAAACCCCGTTCATGCATCCTACAGAAAGTTTTAATTTTTTTTGTATTTTTAAAATTTTTATTTTGTTTTGTTATATATATATATATATAAATAAAACAAAAAATTTCAGCAAAATTTATTTTCTATTTAATATCCAGCAGTTCTACCGTTACAGCAGTCCAGATTCTGACAGAAACCCTCACCCAGGGCTCTCTTTTATAAGAGGGCTATCCCTGGAAATCATTCTGCATTTTCGATGTGGGATTCAGCTTCTCTCTTTCCTGCACAGAACATTCTGCATTTCCGATGTGGGATTCTATTTCAAGTACATGACTTTGAAAGACTATAAAATACAAGTTATAATTATTAATTACATTATAATTAATTAGTTAATTAGTAATATAATTATTAATTATACAATAATTAAGTATTTATTAAGTAATATAATTATTAATTATTTAATTATTCATTAGTTAATTAGTAAATTAGTAATATAATAAATAATTTTACAATAATTATATAATAATTTATTAGTTAATTAGTTAATTAGTAATATAATTATTAATTATACAATAATTAAGTATTTATTAAGTAATATAATTATTAATTATATAATAATTCATTAGTTAATTAGTAAATTAGTAATATAATAAATAATTATAATTATTCATTATAATTATTAGTTATTAATTATTAATAATTAATTAGTTAATTAGTAATATAATTATTTAATATATAATAATAACTAATTAATAATTATATAATTAATTTTTAATAATTAATAATTATATTAGTAATTAACTAATTAGTTATTATATAATTAATAATTAATAATTATAATTATTAATTATATTACTAATTATAATTCATAATTATATTACTAATTATAATTAATAATTACATTACTAATTAACTAATTATTTATTATATAATTAATAATTATATTACCAACTAATAAATTAATTATTACATAATTAACAATTAACAATTAAAAATTAAAAATTATAATGAATAATTATAATGAATAATTATATTACTAATTGACTAATTAATTATTATATAATTAATAATTACAAATTATAATTAGTAATTATATTACTAATTATAATTAATAATTATATTACTAATTAACTAATTAATTATTATATAATTAATAATTATTAAATATAATTAATAATTATAATTAATAATTATATTATTAATTAATTATTTTATAATTAATACTTATATTACTAATTAACTAATTAATTCTTATATAATTAATAATTAATAAATAATAAATTATAATTATAATGAATAATTATAATAAATAATTATAATTACTAATTATATTAAAAATTAATTAATTATTTATTTTATAATTAGTTATTATATTACAAAATAACTAATTAATTATTATATAATAAACAATTAATAGTTATAATTAATAATTATATTACAAATTAACTAATTAATTATTATCTAATTAATAATTAATAATCAATAATTAATAATTATAATAAATAATAATAAATAATTTTTATATTACTAATTAACTAATTAATTATAAATTAATAATTATATTACTAATTAACTAATTAATTATTATATAATTATATTACTTATTAACTAATTAATTATTATATATTAATAAATAATAAATAATAAATAATAAATAATAATTAATAATTAATAATTATATTAATTATTAACTAATTAATAATTATATTCCTAATTAACTAATTAATCATTAAATATTTCTTATATGTTTAATCCCTGTTTTAATTTTCATTTATATTTGTCTTATAGTTTTTATTTTATAGGTTTTCTGAGCCACGTACTTGAAAAGTTTTTAAGTTTCAATTTGGTGGTTTTGAAAGCTTATAAATTATTTTTCATCAACATTTTTTACGAAATTATTTTTATTTTCAACTATTTATTATATATTTAATCCATGTTTTAAGTTTCATTCATATTTTTCCCATTGTTTTTATTTTATAGTCTATCAAAGACATGTATTTGAAACATTTTTAAGTTTCATGTTGGTGGTTTTGAAAGCTTATAAATTATTATTAATCAACATTTTTTATGAAATTATTTTTATTTTCAACAGTTTATTATATGTTTAATCCTTGTTTTAAGTTTCATTTATATTGGTATTATAGTTTGTATTTTATAGTCTTTCAAAGTCACGTACTTGAAATAAAATCCCACATTGGAAATGCAGAATGTTCTGTGAAGGAAAGAGAGAAGATGAATCCCACATCGAAAATGCAGAACGATTTCCAGGGTTATCCCTCTTATAAAAAAGAGCCCTGGGTGAGGGTGTATGTCAGAATCCATACTGCTGTAACGGCAGAACTGCTGGATATTAAATAGCAGATAAATTCTACTGAAATTTTTTGTTATATATATATATATATATAAACAAAACAAAACAAAAAATAAAAATTTTAAAAAAATAAAAAAAATAAAAATTAAAACTTTCTTTAGGATGTGTGAACGGGTTTCATGAATCCTTTATTAAGTTTTTACAGGATGCATGAACCCCGTTCACGCATCCCAGACTTGGCGGAAAATGCGTGAACCCCGTTCACGCATCTTATACCCCCTTTTAAAAATATTTAGAACCCGGTCCCTTTTGTAAATTTTTTTTTAAAAACCCATTTAAAATGATATCCCAGAGTTTCGTATAGGGGGTCCATGCGGCCCCCCTATCCCCTTTCCCTACCTTGGCGCAGTGCGCCAGTCAGTCGCTGCTCTCCGCCAGCCCACAGTTCCTCCTCCCTCGCTACCCGATTCCACTGCCCATCTCTTCTCCTGAACCAGCGCCTTGGCTGGCTCCCACTCGAGGCCCACCGCTAGGGTTCTTCCCGTCCACCACTACAGAGCCACGATACCCTCTGATTTTCTGATAGATTGAACCCGGCGCAATGCCAACCTCAACCAACGGCTCCCTTTCTCCTGTCGCGCTACCCAAATCCAGCTCTGTCCTGCTAGATCTCGTGCTAAAATCCTACGGTTAGTCTCCTCGCGTACAACGAACCAGTCAGACCACCTTGATGTACTCGATTGTAGGTTTTACCTAACCCACCCCAAAATGGTTCTAGGCACGTCTTCCAGACCAAGTATAGGTGTCTGGGTGGACATTACTGGCCCATATTATCCCAACACGGCCTAAAATGGGTTTACACAGGTACGACCCAACTCGTTTTGGATCTGCATTAGGTTTTTTGGAGCCCGAGTTAATTTAATTAATATAATTAATTAATTTCATTTGAGAATTAAATTGAATTAATTAATATATTAATTGTGGTTGAAAATAATAAATTTTAATTCCTACAGGAATTTAATTTAATTATTGATAAATAATTAAATTATTTGAATTACTTAATTAATTTAATTTAATTAACCTACCCTCATACTTATTTAATGCATTTTTAATTTTATCATGCATCTTTACCTGCATACAGGTCACGAGCATTGACTTTTTGTATTTTTTTGTTTATTTATTTAATTAATTATTTTAATTGCGGGTGATGTTTGTAATTAATTAAATGGCAGTGTGCGCATCATCTTTAGTTTTGGTTAGAATGTATAAGGTCTTGTGCGCCCAATTTTACCTAATGTATATTACACCCCTAGTTCCCCTCGCATGCGTGCGAGTATCTTTGTACTTCATACGAAAATAGTGTACGACGTGGACCCTGCCAAGATGTGGCAGTGTACGTTGACCAAGACAATGCAAGACATGACGTGAACCCCACCAAGACATGGCAGCACTCCAGATGAGAATCAGACATACAAGACGGGGTGAGATGCATCAAGATTCATGCTTTGACTCAGGTATGATTCCCCTAGGCCATTTAGATGCTCAAGACCATTCAGGTAGAAGTTTACCTTTATATATTTATTTATTATTTTATGATTTTTATAATAGCAGGATAAATACATAAAATAACAAATAATAAAATACATAAAGAAGCAACGTGTGTTTTTTCTATTAATGTTTAGTTGTGAGTGCAACAACATTGATGAATAAGATTAATAAAAATGGATTACATTCGTTGAGAGAATAAAAAACACAAAAACTCTCAAAGTAACATTAAGTATTTATCACCTTCCATTATTCAAGTTTGAACAAAACCAGGTGTTTGGGGTACCAATCATGTCATAGATGAGGGTGCCTCTTACTACTAGGGAGTTCTTATGAGAATGTTGGGTTGACCTAACTAAAGTGGTAGCGAGGATTAGTCATAGATAATTTGATATCATTTTAGAGGCACACATTGAGTAAATCAAGTTAATATTTTTGAAGCTGAGACTTCACTCAACAGATCAAGGAATTGCGAGATAATACGGTTGGCTAGCCAAAAGCCTACCTTGAAATCTCCGAGTAGTGGTGCAACCATAGGTTGTAGACTATGAGGGAAGGTTTAGGGATCCATTCCACCAGAATACTCAAGTGACAGTGTATTCCGATTCTAGTATAGAGGGTTTCTATAATTCGATAAAATAGTGAGAGACATTTAATGAATAAATTAATCGGTAATGTCTCATTGAGTAATCAACATAAAATTACTAATCTAATAAAGTTTATTTTTGTAGAAAAATGGAAAGCAATATCATAAGAAAAACTGTGATAAATTTTGGACAAAGTTAATATACATCCTAGAAAAAATTTCCTATTGTAATACAACCGCTTGCGCACATTACCTCAATATAAGAAATTCAAGGTACTGGTGTCTGTACCTATTAAGCCACCTCAGGAAGCATGGATGTTAAAATGATTACAGGAGACTCATGAATTAAGTATATTATGGTTCTTTCATAATGCTATCATTTATGTCCGATGTTGGTTACAGTCACTACAACATGACATGGATGATATCACATGAAGTCTCATCTCTGAGAAGTTATCAAGGGAAATGTGAAGTGAGAATTGAATGTGATGATTATATTGGCTATGTGTAAACATGAAAGGAGGATTATAATATTTAATAGAATCCCATTATCATACAATTTCATCCAATTAATCTAGTTTTTTTAAGGATACAAAAAAATAGTATATATTAAGCACTTCATTACCTTTAGGTTAGGTTCTCTGAGTAACAAGAATATTAAAGAAAGTACCATCTTTAGTTCTTATGGAGAAGAAATTGTAAGACAACATGAAAAGGCCAATGAAAAGTTATGTCAAAATAACCTTCGTACTATTCTTCAAATAAAATAGGCTGGTTATTTAATAGGAGGGTATTTGCATCACATATTTAAAATAATTTATAGATGTTTAAAATGCAATGAACTGAATTGAATAAGAAAAAATCTGCTTCTTATTTAGTACATATTCATCAAATATTGTTTCTAACATTCTTCTTGGGTAAAAATACCATATTCATTTCACATATGTGTACTAAAATATAGTAACCAAGTAAGTAGAGAAACATTACTAGGGGTAAGGTGTCTTCTCTAAGTAGTTGAGAAAGGGAGATTCCTAAGTCAGCGGTGAGAAACACATAAATTCCTTTTGATAAGTGAATGATTCAAGTTGAGAAAGTTGTTATGTATAACCAAAACATTTATCTCACGTTACCTATGGAAATAATGAGACATTATTCTACATTTAGTAATGAATGTTTTTGGTGGTAACATACTCAACAAATAGTTAAGAGGTACTTGAATCATAGGCAATAAGCGATGAATACAAAAATGTATGACTTTTACCTAGTTGTGGAAAGATAATTCTTTATCAAGTAAAACTAAAAGTGGATTTCAAGGATATACCAATTATGGTATTTAGGCTCAGCACAACTAAACACCTTAGATATTATCAATATCTTTAGTTCTAATAAAGAAATATTTAGAAATAAAGGTATGTCACAAGGCTTTTGGAATTAGTTCAACAATTGAGCATGAACAATTCCAAGGTAAAGCTAGTGGTAAAGATACTTCATAAGATTCCTTATGATATTAAGGAATGTGAAAGTGAAGTATAAAGCATGGTAAGAAGATATGACTTGCTTCAAATTAGTATGCCAAATAATATCTTGACCAATCATTCATTATTCATGATAATGTGGCATGGAGAAATTCCTAAATGCACATTACCTTTTCTACATCACAAACATCGATGTTCATAAGGAGGATAGATGACTAGTATTACATGTTAACATTGATCAAAAAAATATAGCATGGATAAATTACTAAACACACATTTTATACATCAGAGTTATGATGTAAGTATTATCAATGTTACAACCTATAGTAACTTCCATCATATTTCAAGACGTTCTTTGAAAATAATGGTGAAAACCCATAACCAATATGACAACTAAAAATGAAAAATGGATATCATACGAGTCATAGTATGATGAAAAATCCACTATGTCATAGAAAATGTGTTAAAAATGCAAAAAATTTATTATGATAAAAAAACATGCATCAAGCTAAACACATGGTGCATCTAAGTAAATATCCTAACAGTTTATTAGGATATTACAAAAATTCATAAGATAGAAAAGATGTGGTCAAGTGACAGAATACATTTCTATATAAGGGTACACATCTCTATTAGCGATAGTGGGAGATGGATTGTGTTGGGCTTAGTCAATGATCAATATGCACAAATGGTTGGTATAGGAACAAGTTACACAAGTTCATTTGGAAGAGGCATGTTCCAGGGACACATACTACGTAGGAAGGTTAAAAACCATGGTGATGGTTTTGAGTTCACCGCGGACAGTGATACATTATTCATTATGAATAATAAATCATACAAGAAGTATATAGAAATAAGCTAAGATTTAAAATATCAAATAAAATTCAATAATGGATTACATGTATTAAAGTGAAAAGGGGCTTATAAATAGAATATTGTAGTGGGTATTCAAGTCAATTGATACATGGGTGGTACAAGTGAAGTAACAATAAGGCATGATTGGTTATACCAAGTTGGTATGCCTAAATCCATTAGAATATTACTTGTAATAGATAACTTATAAGATAATTTAATTGGACATTGTATGTCAATATCATATTTTGTGGAAGGTGTCTATACAATTCAGCTAGAAAGGGATGATGACACCATTGGATGCCAATAAGGGTTGCAAGTTACTGAAATCCAGTTCTAGATTAAAGTAAGCAAAAAGAAATTAGAGCATTCATTTAAAATGAATATTTTTCATGTTTCTACCAAAAGTAAGTGGGAGATCCATAGTTTTCCAAGTGAAATATGTTTGGAAACATATGGAAAATAGATATTGGTCTTAAGGTTATGTAAGACCTTGATAAAATTAATTCTCTTGTGACTCACTTAAAGTTGCAACCTAAGTTCTAGGGAATGAGACCAACTAAGGTAAATATAATGGTTGCTTGGACCTAGTAAGTCATACATACAATGAAATTTTTTTGAAAAAAATACAAGTTTAAAAAATTCAAGTTCAGAATTGTTACCAACTTCCCATGGATTAATCTCTCTAGGTTGAAATGTTTGGAACATGTGAAGAGATTAAAGTTGTGAGTTGAGTTCTATACTCTTTAGTTATGGATCAATCATGTATACCATGATATGTACAATAATTGATACTGCCATGATATACTTTATAGTAGGTAGATGCAAATTATATCCAGGAGAACTGCAAGTGTAGAAGTCAAAACTATCATATTGTACTTTAGTAAGTGAAAATGATATGTACTTGGTAAGAGGAGAAAAATGATACTAGTTATTGTGGGACAAAAACTAGTCATCCTAAGATAAACATGATCTTGTATTGTAGTTAGGATAAGGTGATGAGTGGGTAAATTTCATAAAATCCCATGGTAGTCATATCTACAAATACCGAGTACATTTCAGCTTCGAAGGATACTAAGAAGCAGTTATTAGATGAAACGATTTGTTCCAGTTCTTGAAATCTCACCTAGTAAATAAAGTATTATCATATTGTAAATTATGATTTTCTTACTAAATAATATGTGAAGTTATGATAGTGGGAAAATGGATATACTCGGGGATACCATCTATTGAGAAGTTTTACTCAAGGAGATGAAGTTGCATATAGCAGAATTACCACATGGTGGAAATGTGGAAGACCCAGTAGCTAAAGTCGTTACTCTATAGAAACATTATTTCAATAACATGATTATATAACAAGTATAGTTATTAAGTTAGCTCTAGTGTAAGTGGGAGTGTAGAAATAATGGGTGCCCTAGACCCAACTATGCGTTACTTTTGATTACCATATCGTGTATATAGTTAGTTATACATGATGTATTCTTACCATTATAGTGAAAAATTTTATGCATCCACTATATAAAGGTAATATCCTAGATTAATTTTCATATCAAAAGGTTATAGTATATCCAAGGCTATAATGAGAACCTTGAGATACAATGAAATTAATCTTAAACAAAGATTATATGGTCTTGATGCATTATATTGATTGGACATAGTTGATGTTTGACTATCAAGTGTTAGGGGATCATAATCATTGAGAGTTATTCTCATGAAGTTTTTACTTGGTGATCTCTAGTAGTGATATCATGAGGAAAGAACTTCCAATAGGAACACCACATGTTTTGGGTGTCATTGGTTGTTCCTATCTAAGGACATGTGTATTGGTCTCTGGACTTGAGATCATTACCATTGTGTACCATTTAATCGCTTACATTGATGCAATGAAAAAACCATTATATTGAAATTGTGTAGAGGTAGCTTATGTTGGGTGTGTTGTTGGTGGTATGACATTGGTTGAATGGTTGAGATATGATTTGTCACTTTCAAGTTATTGAAGTTGTATATCTCAGGCCTGGTTGATAAGGATGGTGCTACCTTCATAAGTCTTTAGAAAAAGCAGTAAAAAGGTAAATACATCCAGTTAGATCAAAAAATAATAAAGTAAGAAAAGGATGATGGTGTGCATCATGCTATATGAGATATTTAAATACAAAGAAATTACAGTACACAATCAGTGTTCATAGGTTAGTAGTCATTTCTATGACTATCCTTATCTCTTTAGGGGCCTTGATGGGGTTCTTGACTCCACTCTTGGTCTATGGATTTTATTCATTGCTATTGAGATAAGGTCCTAGAGGGTCACACACAATAGCGTATTTGTCACGACTCGTCCCCCGGGGCCCATGCCGTGACTATCCCAAGCTCGCCTTCCATAGGCTAGGGGCTGGAGACTAGAACCAAAGGCGTAAATCCCTAAACCGGGAAGGCATTTCCTTTATAACTGAAAAAACACACATAAAATTACACAGCTGGATACAAAAAACTAAGTAAAACTGTATAAAAAGAGAATGCTAAAATGTAAAGGGGCCTGAAATACAAGCCCAACTGAAAGTACAAGTACAATTGAAAAGGAAAAAAATAGCTGAAAGGTGAAAAGAAGCTCCTGGATCATCCACCGCGGATCCTACCTAAAGGGTAGGTATAGATAGCCTCGTCAGCACTCCACGACTCGTCATGAGGTCCAACTCCGGGTACAGTCCAGTCTTAGTACACTTAGCCTCGATCAGAACTGTCTGTTGTATGTATCCAACACAACGAGGTGCGGGCATAGCCCGTGCAAGGGTGAGTATAACGATACTCAGTAGGGACCCCTAGACCCTCAAAGTCTCACAAAATCCAACAAGGATAAACCGAAAAGTATGAAATCAACAGATAACACCACTTAGGTATATACCCATACATATACCTAAGTTATTAAGGATAAAACACAAAGTCACTGACTCAGCTCACACAGGTATACAACTTTTGTAAAGAGAGAGAGATGATTAGATGTATCCCCTGAATCATCTATTCTGTCAAACCCACACAGGATCCAGGGACAGAAGTCAGAACTGTCGAACCCACATAGGATCTTGGAATAGTTATTCTATCAAACCCACACAGGATTCAAGAACAGAACTCAGAACTGTCGAACCCATACAGGATCCAGGAACAGTAGTCAGAGCTGTCAAACCCCTACGAGATCCAGGAACAGTCGTTAGTGTTTCCGAACCCACATAGGATCCAGGAACAGTAGTCGAAGTTGTCGAACCCACACAGGATCCAGGAACAGTCATTAGAGTGCAACAAGCCACATGGTTCCATACAAAGCACACTTGATTCCGGGAGGGTCCTCTCCTCAATCCAAGTGTCGATACATCAACTGACACGTCATATGGGGCTAAACCAAACAAAATGTGTCCAAGATATTGAGGACAAGATGACCAAGCCACTTCCTAAAAAGTACATAGAGTGCAGGAATGAGGAACATACCGTGTCTTCAGACCTCGGGTACTGCCCATGTACAACAGCCCACGTCGTAAGTATGGTCGTGTAGAAAAGAAAGTACACGATGTGTGGTATGGTTACACGACGTGTCCAAGCATCTGGGGTTGGCTCCGTGTACGCTGGCCATGTGCCCGTACATGGCCTCAACCTGTGTTCACGAACCTGTGTAACTGGTACATGGGGTAGCCCGTGCCACTAGCCATGCCTAGCCGTGTGGTGGAGTATATGCCTGTGTACAACAACCTATGTCCGTGTATCCCTGAGATACATTCTAAGTCTTGCGAAGCCACTTTTCCATTATGCATAGAGAATACATGTCGTGCCTCTTGGTCATGTAATTCTGCCTGTGTCCGTGTATTTCCTAGAATACACGCCATGTATCGTGAAGCCGCTTCTGTCATTCTACGCAGAGAAGACACGCCATGTGACCGGGGTCACATGCCATGTGTTACTTGTCTAACGTCCGAAACTCAAGCCGCAAAATGCCCGTACTACACGACATGTTCGTCAAAAGTACACGCCGTGTATTCTGGAATTTTCCCGAAACAACACCTTCATCTAGCGTGCCTCCTGTGAAGTCCTTTCTTCATTCTAACGGTCCATTCGTCACAAAACATCAGACACTAGGTCACCCCGACGTCCCGTAGTCGTCACCGGTGTTTTCGGGCCTCTGATCAGCCCCGAAAACACGACTTGATTCACTCACTCAAAGAACGATCGAGAAAAATTCCTTCCCGTTCTGGTCCGATCCGTTGCCTGCTATTGTTGTCGCAACTCCGCTAGGTCATTGTGATGTTGGTTCATAAATTTGGGATCGTTGCATCTCACAACAGTCTCGCAATGATCCATTGTTCTTCACCCATGAAGAACACGAATAACACACCAAACGTTCAGAAGAACAGCAGAGGGATCGAGCCATGTTTGTTTGGCACAGTCCTTCCGCATTAGTTTGGTAGAAAATGGTTCAAGAGAAACAATCATGAAAGGAAGAATCAATATTGTTCAAATCAAAACACACCCCTACCTTTGATCGTCGATCGTTGTTCATTGACAGAGTCGCGTAAGTCGGTCGTTGAATACATCTCTTGACGGTTGAAGCTTTGAGGAACGAAGTAGAATAAGGTCCGCGTTCTTTATTATTTGTTCTTCATTGGTAGATGGGGTTCTTCGTTGGAGAACACTAATTCTCTCAAGCTCTCCTCTCAAAGGCTCCCACCAAATGAGAAATGACAAGAAAAGATAATAATAGATTGTCTATTATTTTAGATGTTGGCACGAAATTCAAATGGAGAATTAAATTAATTAGATAGGCTCTCCTTAATTAATTAAAGGGGTTGACACAAGGAATTAATTCAGGGAGGTTAATAGGCTCACCCTCATTAATGAGGGAGAGTTGAGAGGTTTTACTATCCTCCATCAACAGGGTGGTTAAGCCCTGTGTGGTCCCCACGCCGTAACCTCTCGCGGGAGGTTATTTTCAGGTGGGACCCACGACCATAACCTCTCATGGGAGGTTAAGATGTGGTGGTACCACCTCCAACTCCCATGAGGAGGTTTCAACCACTAAACAACCACATGGAAACTCTAATAAAATAAAGTGAAAACTCACTTTATTTTATTACTTTCCACGAAAACCCAAAATCTATCTTCTACTCTTGACCAACTACCATCGATGTGAAAGTCACCTTAAGTGAATACCAATGATGCGAGTTCAACAGTGCTCTTAGATTGCAATTCCGAGCACCAGTTCAAAAGTTATAAAAACCCACTCATACGTTTACTGAATGTACCCGAACAAAACTTCAGAAATTGATTCTGGGCACACTGGGACTCGGAATCAAGCACTGTAAATTTTCAAGGACTCGAAAAATTCACAAGTATTTATGAAAAATATTTTCCATGGAAATTACAGGTCTTTATATTCTCCCCACCTCAGGGATTTACATCCTCATAAGATACAACTCGAACTAAGGAAACAAATGGGGGTACTAAGCACGCATCTGAGCCTCCCTCTCCCATGTGATCTCCTGGAGGTTCCCATACTGCCAACAAATGAACACCAGAGGTATCGAACATCCATGAAGGATCTAATCCTGTCGATCCTCAATCTCCACTGGAACCTCCATAAAAGTCACCCCATCGTCCACATCCATCTCTCCATGGTCAATGATG
Organism: Viscum album; assembly: GCA_963277665.1. Lineage (NCBI taxonomy): Eukaryota > Viridiplantae > Streptophyta > Magnoliopsida > Santalales > Viscaceae > Viscum > Viscum album. Next base: position 459,453,966 of record OY728160.1, on the reverse strand, counting down.
TGAGAAGGGTTATGCACATATCTTCTCAGATGGGATACATGGAAGACGTCATTCACCCAGTGCAACTGATGTAGAAGAGCTAAGTGGTAAGCCACCTTGCCTACTCTGCTTAGGACCTAGAAAGGTCCGATGAAAAATAGAGATAACTTACCTCCTCAGCCAAATCTCCATAAACCTCATCGGGTGAGACCTGTAGAAAGACATGGTCGCCATCCTCGAACACTAGAGGTATCCATCTCCTATCAGCATACGACTTCTATATACTCTGTGAAGTCTTCATCCGCTCCTGGATGATCTGCACCTTCTCTCTGGTATCCCGTACCATCTATGGTCTCACCAGTTCTGTCTCCCCTAGGTCTGTCTAGCAAAAGGGTGATCTGCAAGGTCACCCGTATAACGCCTCGAAAGGTGCCATCCCAATGGTGGAGTGATAGATGTTGTTGTAGGAAAACTCCACCAAAGGTAAGTGATCCTCTTAGCTGCAAATGAAATAGAGGACACAAGCACGCAACATGTCCTCAAGGTTATGAATGGTCTGATCAGTCTGACCTTCCGTCTGAGGATGGAAGGTGGTGCTCAGACGAACCAGTGTCCCAAAAGGCTCCTGCAACCCCTTCCATAGCCGGGAAGTAAATCATGTGTCATGATCGGAGACAATAGAAGAAGGTACTCCATGTAGCCGCAAAATCTTCTACATGGAGAGGTGTCCCAAGATCTCTACTGAACCCTGCTCTCTGATCGGTAGGAAGTGGGCCGACTTGGTGAGTCATTCGATGATCACCCAGATAGAGTCATGTCCCCAGGACGTATGTGGAAGACCCGTCATAAAGTCCATTGATATCCCATCCCACTTACACTCTGGAACCTCTAAAGGCTGAACCAATCCTGCTAGTACCTGATGCTCCACCTTCACTTGTTGACAAGTGAGGCACTGTGAGACAAACTATGATACTACCTTCTTCATACCTGGCCACCAGTGCTGTTGTCGAAGGTCCTGGTACATCTTTGCCACTCCTAGATGTACCGCAAGAGGGGATGTGTGGAAATCTCTCAACACTTCCTCCTAAAGTGAAACTGACACCATATTACGTCCTTTGAAGAGGATGACGTGCTCCCCACCTTCAAAAAATCCATCAGGTGCATGCCCTATGGATATCTGAGCACGTCGTGTCTCATAGTCAGCATCTACATGTTGTGCCTCCCTGAATCGCTGAAGAAGTGGAGGAGTGACTGTAAGAGACTGAAGGAAAGCTGCTCCATCTCGGTCCACAAAGAATATATTTAAAGTAACCAGCTGATCTGTCACCTCTCCTAGAAGCTGTATACCAGATCTTCTATTGAGTACATCCACTACAGCGTTCCCCTTCCCAGGAGTATAGAATATCTCAAAGTCATAGTCCTAGAGGAACTCAATCCAACGTCGCTGTCTCAGGTTCCAATCCTTCTAAGAGAAGATATACCTGAGACTTTGGTGTTCAGAGTGGACTATAAAACTCCCACCCATCAGATAATGTCGCCACATCTTCAAGGAGAAGACCACTTCTGCTAACTCTAGGTCATGAGTAGCGTAGTTCTGCTCATGTTGTCTTAGCTTCCAAGAACCATATGCGATCACTGCTCGCTCCGGCATCAGGACACACCCGATTTTGGTCCCTGATGCATCACAGTAGACTATGCACCCTATGCCTTCCTCTGGAAGCCTCAAGATGGGGGCACTAGTCAGCCTCTGCCTTAGCTTATGAAAGCTCTGCTGGTATCTCTATGACCATACAAAGGGTTTTCCCTTCTTTATCGAGGCTGATAGTGGTGATGCAACTCTAGAGAAGTCTTGTATGAACCTCCAGTAATATCCATCAAAACCCAGGAAACTCTGAACCTCCGTCACACTCCTGGGCAGCTCCCAAGAAAGTACCGCCTCAATCTTCACTGGATCCACTGCAACTCCATCCTCCTAGATGACATGTCCCAAAAGTGAATCTCTCATATCCAAAATTTTCACTTCGAGAGCTTACCATAAAGCTGGTGCTCTCGGAGTGTATCCAGTACTACCTAAAAATGTTAGGCATGCTCCCCCTCAGTAGTCAAGTAGATAAGAATGTTGTCAATGAAGACTACGACAAAGCGATTGAGGTATGGCTGGAAGATCCTGTTCATGAGTCCCATGAACACTTCTGGAGCATTGGTTATGCCTAAAGGCATAACCAATAACTCATAGTGGTCATACTGATATCTTAGGGCTATCTTCTGTACATCCTCTTCTCAAACTCTGAGCTGGTGATAGCCTAATCGAAGGTCTATCTTCGAGAACCACTGTGCTCCATTCAGCTGATCAAAGAGGTCATCAATCCTTAGGAGTGGGTACTTGTTCTTCACGGTCACTTGGTTCTAGTGACGGTAGTTGACACAAATCCTCAAGATCACATCTGCCTTCTTAGAGAATAGAATCAGGGATGCCCAGGGAGAAACACTGGGCCAGATGAATCCCTTTTCATGCAAGTCCTTCAGCTGTACCCGCAGCTCACAAAGCTCAGCGGGAGCCATCCAATATGCTGGTGTAGATATCGGTGTCATCTCGGGGTACAGTTCGATGTAAAATTCCACCTCTCTACAAGGAGGTAGACTTGGAACATATTTAGGGAAAACATCCGTGTACTGTCCCACCACTACAGGATAGCTTGGACTCTCTACATCAACTACTCCAAGGGTAAGGCAGACCAACTGATGAGTGATTGGTTTCACCCTCATTTGAGTAAGTCTGTCCTATGCTGCAAAGGCTCCCTTCTCATTGGTGAAGGTGAACCTGGTCCCATCCATGCGGACACACTGCACTTTTCCCTTAATACAGTCAATCTGAGCTTGGAATGTAGATAACTAGTCCATACTTAAGATGAAGTCGTAAGGCCACAACGCCACTACGAGGAGATCCCAGCCAAAGATCTCGCCTCCTAGAGTAAGCTCACACTGCCAGAACCAGTGTGTGCTCGTCGAGTCTGCTCTCGTAGGAGTCTCTAGCCGTAAGGATCGAGCCAACAACTCCGTCAGAATCTCCAAGCTCTAAATGAGGGCAGTGGCAATGAAAGAGTGACTGTAACCTGTGTCTATAAGAACTGCAACCAAGGTGGAGTAGACACAGATCGTACCTCGAATCATCTCTGGATCGCTATGATCTTAAGACTCAGCTGCCTGGAGCTGAGCTCTCCCCTGTCCACCTACCCCCTGTGGTCGGGTTAGACCTCCTAGTAGTGGTGGTGGTAACACCTTGTAACGTCTTCCACCACCAACTGCAAGAACAGCTCCTCTGCCACTTCCACCTGTGCCCTGCGGATCACCTCGATCGAACCTCTGCCTCTACCTGGGAGGTCCCTCAACTATCTGCTGATCATCCGAACGGCGGGTCGGATAGTCACGAACTATGTGACCCTGCCCACCGCATGTGAAACACTACCTGTTCCTCAAATGTCTGGCTCTATATCGTGTTCCTCTCACAACCTAACCGTATCCTGAGGTCGTCCACTGGATGGTCTGGTCCTCTTGGACCTCTGCGACATCTGTCTACTTCCAACTGTAGAAGACTCTGCTATGTGATGCTCAGTGGCGGGTCTCACTGTTGGTGGATGCTCAGCAAGAAAACTCTCCACTAAGAGGGCTCGCTCCAACACCCCCATCTACGTCGGGATGCTGAGTGAGATCATTGAAGCCCTGATCTCTCACCTGAGCCCCTGCTCGAAGGTCCGGGCCCTGAAAAATGGGTCACACACCATATCTATGGAGTAGAGAAAGAGGTCGTTAAACCTCACTGAGTACTAAGCTACCGTCATGCTACCCTACTATAGATGCATTATCTCCTGTATCTTCACCGCACATAGGGTGGTTGGGACAAACTCCGCCTAAAATAGGCTCTCAAATTCTGCCCAGAGTAGTTTCACCTTGTCATGCACCTGGAGCATTAGGCTCCACTATCTACCTGCTGCTGTGTCACAACTCGTCCTCGGGGCCCGTGCCGTGACTACCCCAAGCCCGCCTTCCATAGGCCAGGGGCTGGAGACTAGCACCAAAGGCGTAAAACCTGATAAAAGGGAAGTCATTGCCTTTAGAAAAGTAAACACACAACAGAGTATGCAAGCTAGAGTAAACAAAAAGTAAACAGAGTAAAAAAGTAAGTGTTGAAAAGTAAATGGGCCAGAATACAAACCCAACTAAAAGTACAGTACAACTAAAAAGAAAGTACAACAACAGTAAATTAAATCAGCAACCACCGAGTCATCCTCTGGCTATCCCACATGAAGGGTGGGTACAGATGGTCTCCTCAGCTCCTCGGGTCTGGCCATCCACTCTGTGTATGTCCCGCCAAGTGGTCCACCTCCAGGTACCGTCTAGCTCCACAAGAATCTACCTTGATCAGTGCTGTACGTCTTCTGAATCCAACACAACATAGTGCAGGCATAGCCCATGCAGGGGTGAGTATACGATACTCAGTAGGTACCCTGAGACCCTCGAAGGTCTCCCAGTATCCACGAAGGATAAACCACAAAGGAAAGATACAATCACAAAGTATCAACCGACTCTACTTAGTTATATGCCCATACATATACGTAAGTCAATAATTCCAGTTCGACTCCAACACTCGAGCCCAAGTATAACCCAATCCACATAGGAAATCACAACCCAATCCACACAGGAAGGTAAGTCAATCACATCGATGAAAATGATTGAAAATCAAGACTCAGCTCACACAGGTATACATAATTTGTAAAGAAAAATAGATGATCAGGTGTAGTTACTGATTCATCTAATCTGGGACACACGTAGGATACTAGACCAGCTAAGCTGTTGGACCCATGTAGGATACTAGTCTAGCTACTCTATCGAACCCATGTAGGATACTTCGACAGAGGTCAATACTGTCAGACCCACGTAGGATACAAGTACAGCAGTCATCACCACTGAACAAATAGAGGATTCCAGTATGGTTTTCGTCATCGTCGAACCCACGGAGGATTCCAGTATGATAGTATTCACCGTCGAACCCATGGAGGATTCCAGTACGGTAGTCGTTGCAGACACAGCCAAATCTAGGGTTTCCGCACACAACACGCTCGATTCTAGGAGGGTCTGCTCCTCGAGCCAAGGGGTCGATACATCAACTGTCATGAATTCCAGAGTTGATGTATCCCGAAGTTCCTTCTCGTCAAAAGGAACTCAATGCGACAGATGGCGCATCAATCGGACGCCCGGTCTGAGAGATATTGAATTCTTCGTTTGAGGGGCCCGGTTGGAAATATGCTCATTCCAAACGTATACATTTACCAAAGCAATCAAAAACTCACTTAGATTATCGCAAAAGGACTATTGCATTGAAAGAGTCCCAGTTCCGCAGACGGCGCGTCGATCAGACACGCAGTCTTTAAGTTATTCACGTTTAAGTGAATAACGGGCCCAACCCATTTAGCCCGGTGGGACCGCGGGTCGGGTTAACCCAGTTTGACGGGTCTGACCTGACAGGGGTGTCGGACCGGTCCGAAGGAAAAACCACAATTCGGTCTGAAGGACGTGGACCGGCCCGAAGGGGCACGACTCGACCCGAAGTGGCACGGCCCGGCGGGGCGTGGCCCGGCCGGGCATGGCCTGACATGCCGAGCTATCCGAGGCGGGGGTGCGGCCCCTGGCTGCCCGAACCGGCGGCGCCGCCTTTCCCAAACCGGTCATCTAGGCTGACCGGCCTTCTGGCGTAAGCAGCCCGTACGGGCGGACCGCATGTCTTCCAGCGCGGCGCCCTCCTGGCACCGCGGTTCATCTTCGCTCGACATATCGACGGGCCGACCAGTTTCTCTAGCGCGGTGCCCTCCTGGCGCCGCGGCTCGCCTCCGCCCGGGTGGCCGACGGGCCAGCCGGTTCTTCTGCCAACGCGGCCCGCAAAGCAGGCCATGGTTCCTTTCGCATAGCCTGCGTGTCGACGTCGACTTCCTCCGCCGCGTACCCGGCACGGCGCGACAGTGCCGTGCTTCCTCCACCTTTGGTTGCCGATTCCAAGAAGATCAAGAAATGACAGAGGGTCGTCAGACCGTGTTTGTTCAGCCCGCGCCCTCTGCGTTATTCGGTAACAATCGACCGAATATGAACAAGGTTTCACGAAGCACAACAAACAATTTTATTAAAATAAAATTAGAACAATTCAACCTACCTCAACAATTGATGTCGTACGTCGGCATCGCGGAAGACAACGTCACGAGGTGACGATTTGTAGACATCGTCAGAGTGCGGCCGAGGAAGTGAAGACTCCTCTCTTGATGTAGAGAAAATAATATAAGACGTGTTGTCATTGGTGAGTTCCCCACGTCGGTGTTTCCTCCCTTGTCACAGAGGAAGAAGAGGATGTAGAACCATGGTCGCCGAGTCATTCTACGTTGAAGAGTCGATGTTCCTCGTTAGAGAAGATCCGTTCTTCATTGAGGATGATCTTCTTCCACAAAAGAGGAATCCACTTTTTCTTCACAATAGTTCTCCCAAAATCCCCACACATAAAGCCAACCCAATTAAAATAAGGCCACCCATTATTTTAATTAAACTTTCCATGCATTTCAAAATTCAAAAATAAAATCCCCTTAAATAATTAAATGTAGAGTTGTTTAATTAATTAAGAGGTAGTTTGGAAAAAAATTAATGGAGTGAGAGAGGGAGAGGAAGAGTTACTCACTTAAAGAGGAGTTAAAAATTAAAGTAGGGGGGTTTAAGGAATTTAGGGAATGTGAATGGTTGGGGATCGTGTGGGCCCCACCTCACAAATATCCTCACATGGGTAGTTAGGTGCTTATGGGTCCCACCCCAACTTCCCCATGTAGTATATAACCACATTAGATATAAAATAAATTTTTTCCACAATTTTATTCACTTCTTATTTAATCCACAAATTTTAACTTCTCCTACCATGCAAACACAACTGCAGTAAAGGTCCTCTTAAGCAATTACTGGCGTTGCGAGTTCATCAGGGCCCTCAGATTTCAATTCCAAGCACTATTTCAAAATATAGAAAAACCTGCTCGTTCATTCACTAAACGTACCCAAGATAAACTTCAGATAATTATTCCGGGCACAATGGGCCACAGAATCATGTGTCGTCAGAAACTGCGTACTCGTAAAATTACAAAGAATTTAAGAAAAAATTTTCCTTGAAATTTCTGGGTCTTTAAATTACTCCCACCTCAGGGCTTTATGCCCCCATAAAGATATAACATAAACTAGGTTAACAAATGAGGGTACTAATCACTCATCTGAGCCTCCCGCTCCCATGTGCTCTCCTGGAGGTTCCCGTGCTTCCAATGAATGTGTATTAGAGGAATCGACCGTCCACATAGGACCCGCTCCTGTCGATCCTCAATCTCCACCGGGACCTCTGTGAATGTAGCTCCATCATCGATGTCCAGCTCCCTATGGTCGATGATATGTGTCGGGTCGTGCACGTATCTCCTCAGTTGAGATACGTGGAAGACGTCATGCACCCGGTGCAACTGAGGTGGAAGGACTAAGCGATAAGCCACCTCGCCTACCCTACTGAGGATCTGGAATGGTCTGATGAAGCGCGGAGATAACTTGCTACCCCGACCAAATCTCTGTAATCCACATCGAGGTGAGACCCATAAGAAAACATGGTCACCATCCTTGAACTCCAGTGGTCTCTGTCTCCTATCATCATAGGACTTCTGTCTGCTCTGTACAGTCCTCATCCACTCTTGGATGATTTGAACCTTCTCCATTTTAGCCTTAACCATCTCTAGTCCTACGAGTGCTGACTCCCCAGGGTCAGTCCAACATAGAGGTGATCTGCAAGGTCAGCTGTACACTGCCTCGTATGGTGCCATCCTGATGGTGGAGTGGTAACTGTTGTTGTACGCAAACTCCACCAAGGGTAGGTGATCCTCACAGCTGTTACCAAAGTCAAGGACACATGCACATAGAATTTCCTCGACTGTCTAAATGTTACTCTCCTTCTGGCCATCCGTCTTAGGATGAAAGGTGGTGCTCAGGTGTAGATGCATCCCAAATGCCTCATGTAACCCCTTCCAAAGCTGAGAAGTAAAGCGAGCATCTCGATCAAAGACGATAGACGATGGCACACCATGAAGCCGTATGATCTCTTGAACGTAGAGGTGTCCCAAGATCTTCACTAATCCCTAATCTCTGATAGGTGGGAAATGGGCCGACTTGGTGAGTCGATCGACGATCACCCAGATGGAGTCGCATCCTCTAGAAGTACGTGGAATCCCCATCACAAAATCCATGGATATCCCATCCCACTTCCACTCCGGGACCTCTAAGGGCTGTACCAAACCTGCCGGTACCTGGTGCTCCACCTTCACCTGCTGGAAGGTGAGGCATTGTGAAATGAACTCAGCCACATCCTTATTATACCCAACCACCAGTGCTTTAGTCTGATATCCTGGTACATCTTTGCTACTCCTGGATGTACCTCCAGAGGGGAAGTGTGAATCTCCCTCAACACCTCCTCCTGTAATGCAACTTGTACCATGGTATATCCCCTAAAGAGGATGACATGCTCTCTTCCTTCAAGAAATCCATCAGGTTCCTATCTTGTGGATATATGTGCACATCACATCTCATAGTAAACGTCCCCACGTTGTGCCTCCCTGACCCACTGAAGAAGTGGAGGAGTGACTGTGAGTGACTATAGAAAGGCTGCTCCATCCCTATCCACAAAGGATATCTGCAACACCGCTAGCTGCTTCGCCGCTTCTCTAAGTAGCTGAATGCCCGACCTCCTGCTGAGAGCATCAGCTACCACGTTCCCCTTCCTAGGATTATAGACTACATCAAAGTCATAGTCCTGGAGGAACTCGAGCCATCGCCACTGTCTCAAGTTCAGGTCCTTCTGTGAGAAGATGTACCTGAGACTCCGGTGGTCAGAGTAGACTGTAAAGCGCTCGCCCATCAGATAGTGCCGCCACATTTTCAAGGTGAAGACCACTACTTCTAACTCTAGGTCATGGGTAGCGTAGTTCTTCTCGTGTTTCCTCAAATGTCGTGAACCATAGGAGATCATTTCCTACTCCTGCATCATGACACACCCGAGTCCGGTCCCTGATGCGTCGCTGTAAACCACGTACCCAACACCCTCCTCCGGTAGCATCAAGATGGGCGCACTGGTCAATCTCTTCCTCAGCTCCTGAAAGCTCTGCTGGAATATATCTGACCACACAAAGGGTTTCCCCTTCTTCGTCAATGATGAAAGTAGTGCTACAAATCTAGAGAAGTCTGGCACAAATCTCCGATAGTACCCAGCCAGACCCAGGAAACTCCGTACCTTCGTCACGCTCCTGGGTGGCTCCCAAGCAAGCATTGCCTCGATCTTCACTGGATCCACTATAACTCCTACCTCCGAGATGACGTGCCCTAAGAAGTGTACCTCTCGAATCCAGAACTGAAACTTCGAGAGCTTACCATAAAGCTAGTGCTCTCGGAGTGTGTCCAGTACAACACGCAAGTGGTAGGTGTGCTCCTCCTCAGTAGTCGAGTAAATCAGTATTTCATCGATGAAGAATATGACAAAACGATTGAGGTAAGGATGGAAGATCCTATTCATGAGACTCATGAACACTACTAGTGTTTTGGTTATGCCGAAGGTCATAACCAAGAACTCGTAGTGGCCATACCGACACCTGAAGGTCGTCTTCTGTACATCCACATCTCAAACTCTGAGCTGATGATAGCCTGACCTGAGGTCTATATTCAAGAACCATCGTGCTCCCTTGAGCTGATCAAAGAGGTATTCAATCCTCGGGAGTGGATACTTGTTCTTCACAGTCACCTGATTCAAACAACGGTAGTCGAAACACAGTCGCAAGCTCCCATCCACCTTCTTGGCGAATAAAATCGTAGAAGCCCAGGGTGAAACACTAGGTCAGATAAATCCCTTTCCCTGTAAGTCCTCCAGATGTACCTGCAGCTCACGAAGCTCAGCGGGAGCCATCTGATATGATGGAGTAGATATCAGTGCTGTCCCGGGGTACAGGTCAATGTAGAAATCTACCTCTCTGCGAGGAGGTAGTATTGGAACGTCTTCAGGGAAAATGTCCACATACTGATCCACCACAATAGGAAAAATTAGACTCCACACATCAACTACTCTGAGGATGAGAATAGCCAACTGATGTGTGATTGACTACCCTATCCTCTGCGTAAGCCCATCCTATGCTGCAAAGGCTCCCTTCTCGCCGGTGAAGGTGAACCTGCTCCCATTTGTGCAGACACACCGCACTTTGCGCCTAATACAATCAATATTGGAATGAACTGTAGATAACAAATCCATACCCAAGATGACGTCATAAGGCCTCGATGCCACTTCAAGAAGATCTTAACCGAAGATATCACCTCCTAGAGTAAGATAACATCGCCGACACCAGTGTGTAATCATCGAGTCTGCTCCCGTAAGAGTCTCTAGCTGTAAGGATCGAGAAAACGGATCCGTCAGAATCACTGAGTTCCAAACAAGGGTAGTGGAAATAAAAGAATGACTCACTCCCATGTATATAAAAACTGCATAAAGGGTGGAGTAGACACAGATAGTACCTCGAATCATCTCAGGTGTGCCGTGGTCGTAAGCCTCCACTGCCTGGAGCTGAGCCTGCCTCTGTCCTCTAGCTCCCTGTGGTCGGGGTGGACCTCCTGGTGGTGGTGGTGGTAGAGCCTCAAAGCATCGTCCACCACCTGCTGCTCGGCTAGCTACTCTACCTCATCCGCCTGCTCCCTGCGGACCACCACGGTCGAACCTTTGCCTCTGCCTGGGAGGTCCCTCTACTATCTGCTTCTCGTCTTCACGACGGGTCGGGCAGTCTCAAGCCATGTGACCCTACCCGCCGCATGCGTAGCACTGCCTGACCCTCGTATAGCTGGCTCTGTTTCGGGTTAGCCGCACAACCAAAAATGTATCCTGAGGTCGATCGCCTGATGGCCTAGTCTACTTGGACCTCTACAAAATCTGTCCACTGCTGGCTGCATAAGACTCCGCTACATGTCACCCTGCAGTGGGTCTCGCTGCTGGCATCGACTCAGCAAGGAAGCTCTCCACAAGAAGGGCTCAATCCAGTACAACTGCCTGCGTCAGAATGCTGAGGGAGATCATTGAAGCCCTGATCTTGGGCCTCATTCCCTACTCGAAGGTTCGGTCCATGAATAATGGGTCCCATACCATGTCTGTGGAGTAGTGAGAGAGGTCAGTAAATCTCACTGAGTACTGGGCTACTGTCATGCTGCCCTGCCGCAGCTATAGTAACTCCTGGATGCGCACCGTACGGAGGGTGGATGGAAAAAACTCCGAGCAGAAGAGACTCTCTAAGTCCATCCAAAGTAGATATGCCTTGTCGTGCACCTGGAGAATCAGGCTCCACTATCTACTTGCTGCTGCGTGTAGGAGTCTCGCGGAAAGAATCTCCATAAGGTTCGCTGGTGTCCCTACCAATCTGAAGACTCTAAAGATAGCCTCCATCCAATCCTTAGCTACCTGAGGATCCATATCTCCATGGAACCTAGGCAGCCTATGTCGTTGAAAATCATGCAACGCACTCAAGCGGCATGCACTCTCCACTGCTAGGGCTGGTGGTATCGGTGGCCCAGTGGGTAGTGGTACCGTTGGTGCCTCTGTTGTAATGGGGCCCTGCACCGAGGCCTCGTCGCTCAGTGGGATCCCATCCTGCACATAACTAGGAACCCTAGCTTGATGCCTTCGTGGGGACATCCTGAGAAGAAACAGGTGCGCCACAGTTAGTACAGTATACCTGGTGAGCTGACACAAAGTAATCACAAAGAAAAGTTTTGAAACACACATGCAATCAATGTTTTTGTGCACTGAGTCAGAAATCATAAGTCAGGGTCCTAGTGTATGGATATGTCGGCCTCCACACCAACACTGGACTCCCTAGACTAATAACCACACTCAATACTCTTAACACTATTGCTTCCCAGAGAAGAAATTATCAGAGTCTTGAGTTCTGCGGTAGAACCGACTCCTCTGATACCAATTTGTCACGACCCGTCCTCGGGGCCCATGCCGCGACTACCCCAAGCCCGCCTTCCATAGGCCAGGGGATGGCGACTAGCACCAAAGGCGTGAAACCCGATAAAAGGGAAGACATTGCCTTTTGAAAAGTAAACACACAACAGAGTACACAAGCTGAAGTAAACACAAAGTAAACTGAGTACAAAAGTAACTGCTGAAAAGTAAATGAGCTAGAATACAAACCCAACTGAAAGTACAGTACAACTCAAAAGAAAGTACAATAGTAGTAAAGTAAATCAGCAACCACTGAGTCATCCTCCAGCTATCCCACCTGGAGGGTGGGTACAAATGGTCTCCTCAGCTCCTCAGGTCCGGCCGTCTGCTCCATGTACATCCCGCCAAGTGGTCCACCTCCAGGTGCCCTCCAGCTCCACAAGACTCTACCTCGATCAGTGCTGTACGTCGTCTGCATCCAACACAATGTAGTGCGGGCATAGCCCTTGTAGGGGTGAGTATACGATACTCAGTAGGGACCCCGAGACCCCCGAAGGTCTCCCAGTATCCACCAAGGATAAACCACAAAGGAATGATAAAATCATGAATTATCAACCAAATCTACTTAGGTATATTCCCATACATATACCTAAGTCAACAATTCCAGTTCGGCTCCAACACTCGAGCCCAAGTACAACCCAGTCCACACAGGAAAGCACAACCCAGTCCACACAGGAAGGTAAGTCAATCACATCGATGAAAATGATTGAAAATCAAGACTCATCTCACACAGGTATACATCATTCATAAAGCAAAAGAGATGATCAGATGTAGTTACTGATTCATCTAAGCTAGGAACCATGTAGGATACTAGACCAGCTAAGCTGTCGGACCCACATAGGATACTAGTCCAGCTACTTTGTCAGACCCACGTAGGATACTACGACAGAGGTCAATACTGTTAGACCCACGTAGGATACAAGTACAGTAGTCATCACCGCTTAACCCACAGAGGATTCCAATATGGTTGTCTTTGTTGTCGAACCCACGGAGGACTCCAGTACGATAGTCTTCACCATCGAACCCATAGAGGATTCCAGTACGGTAGTCGTTATAGACGTAGCCAACTCTAGGGTTTCCGCACACAACACGCTCAATTCCAGGAGGGTCCGCTCTTCAAGCCAAGGGGTCGATACATCAACTGTCACAAAGACTAGAGTTTATGTATCCCGAAGTTCTATCTTGTCAAAATATACTCAACGTGATAGACGATGCGTTAATCGGATGCTCGGTCTGAGAGATATTGGATTTTTCGTTCCTGGGGCCCGGTTGGAAATATGCTCATTCCAAACCCGGCCGTTTACCAAAGCTATCCAAAACTCACTTAGAGTATTGCAAAAGGACCGTATCCTCCCTTGTCTCGGAGGAAGAAGAAGATGGAGAACCATGGTCTCCGAGTCATTCTACGTTGAAGAGTCGATATTCTTCGTTGGATAAGATCCGTTCTTCGTTGAGGATGATCTTCTTCAACAAAGGAGGAATCCCCTTTTTCTTCACAAGAGTTCTCCCAAAATCCCCACACAACAAGCCAACACAATTAAAATAAGGCCACCCCTTATTTTAATTAAACTTGCCATGCATTTCAAAATTCAAAAATCAAATCCATTTAATTAATTAAATGTAGAGTAGTTTAATTAATTAAGAGGTAGGTTGGAAAAATTTAATGGAGTGAGAGAGGGAGAGGAAGAGTTACTCACTTAAAGAAGAGTTAAAAATTAAAGTGGGGGGGTTTAAGGAGTTCAGGGAATGTGAAAGGTTGGGGCTCGTGTGGGGCCCACCTCAAAAATATCCTCACATGGGTAGTTAGGTGCTTATGGGTCCCACACCAACTCCCCTATGTAGGATATAACCACATTAGATATAAAATAAAAATTTTCCACAATTTTATTCACTTCTTATTTAATCCACAAATTTTAACTTCTCCTCCTGTGCAAACGAAACTACGGTAAAGGTCCTCTTAAGAAATTATCAGCGTTGTGAGTTCATCGGTGCCTCGGATTTTAATTCTGAGCACCGGTTCAAAAGATAGAAAAACCCACTCGTTCGTTCACTAAACGTACCCGAGCTAAACTTATGATAATTATTCCGGGCACACCGAGCCTCAGAATCAGGTGCCGTCAGAAACTACGTTCTCGTAAAATTCCAAATAATTTAAGATAAAAATTTACTTGAAATTTCCGGGTCTTTACATGCTGCCTGAAGAAGACTCATGGCAAGGATCACCATAAGGTCAGCTGGTGTCCCTACCAGTCTGAAGACTCTCACCACATCCTCCAGCCAATCCTCAGTTTCTTGCGGGTCCATCTCACCCCTGAAACTGTGTGGCCTCTGGTGCTGGAACTCGTACAACATGCTCAAGCAGCGTGCATCGTCTGCTGCTGAGGCTGGTGGTATCGGTGGCCCAACAGGCAGTGGTACTGCTGGTTCCTCCGCTATAATAGGACCCTGCACTGAGGCCTCCTCGCTCGGTGGGCTTCCATCTCATATAACTCTCAGAACCCTAGCTAGCTGTATGCGTGGAGGCATCCTATAAAGAAATAGGTGCGCCATGGTAAATAATTTATACCTGGTGAGATGACTCAAAGAGATCACTAAGAAAACTCTTTAAAAACACACACAATCCGTGTTTTCATGCACTGAGTCAGAAATCAGAATTCAGGGACCTGGTGTATGGATACGTCGGCTGCCGCACCAACACTGGACTTACTGAACTGAAAACCACACTCAAAACCCTTAACACTATTTCTTCAAAGAAAATATCAGAGTCCTATGTTCTGTGCTAGAATAGACTCCTCTAATATAAATTTGTCATGAACCGTCCACCTGGGCCAGTGCTGTGACTACCCCAAGCCTACCTTCTATAGGCCAGGGGCTGGTGACTAGAACTAAAGGCATAAATCACTAAACTGGGAATTCATTGCCTTTATAATTGAAAACACACACAACAGAGTACATAGCTGGATACAAACCACTATGTAAAACTATATAACAAGAGAGTACTAAAAAGTAAAGGGGTCAGAAATATAAGACCAACTGAAAGTACAAGTACAACTAAAAAGGACACAAATAGCTGAAAGGTGAAAAGAAGCTCCTGGATCGTCCACCACGGATCCTACCTAAAGGGTATGTACAGATAACTTCCTTAGCACTCCACTCCCTTCAACCTCCTCTAGGTACCGAATCGTCGTGAGGTCCACCTTTGGGTACCATCCAGTCTTCGTACACTCAGCCCCAGTCAGCGTTGTCCGTCGTCTGTATCCAATACAATGAGGTGTGGGCATAGTCCATGTAGCGGTGAGTATAAAGATACTTAGTAGGGACCCTGAGACCCTCAAGGTCTCACAAAATCCAACAAGTATAAACCACAAAGTATGAAATCAACAGAAAACCCCACTTAGGTATATGCCCATATATATACCTAAGATATCAAGGATAAACCACAAAGTTACTGACTCAGCTCACACAAGTATACAACTTTTGTAGAGAGATAGAGATGATCAGATGTAGCCACTGAATCATATATTCTATCGAACCCACATAGGATCCAGGAACATAAGTTAGAACTTGTCGAACCCACACAGGATCCAGGGATAATTATTATATCGAACCCACACAGGATCCAGGAATAGAAGTCAGAACTGTCGAACCCACACAGGATCCAGGAACAGTAGTCAGAGCTGTTGAACCCGTACGGGATCCAGGAACATTCGTCAGTGCTGTCGAACCCACACATGATCTAGGAATAGTAGTCGGAGCTGTTGGACCCACATAGGATCCAGGAACAGTCGTCAGAGCGCAGCCAGTCACATAGTTCCGTACAAAACACACTTGATTCCGGGAGGGTCCGGTCCTCAAGACAAGTGTCGATACATCAACTACCATGTTATATGGGGCTAACCCAAACAAAATGTGTCCAAGATACTGAGGACAAGATGAGCAAGCCATTTCCCAAAAAGTACACAACATGTAGGAATGAGGCACATGTCGTGTCTTCAGACCTCGGGTACTGCCAATGTACAATATCCCACGTCATAAGGCTGGTCGTGTAGAAAAGAAATTACATGAAATATGGTATGGTCACATGCCGTGTCCAAGCATCTGGGGTAAGCTCCGTGTACGCTGGCCATGTTCCCGTACACGAACTCAAACCGTGTTTGCCAATCTGTGTAACTGGTACACGGGGTAGCCTGTGCCACTGGCCATGGCTGGCTATGTGGTGGAGTACATGCCTGTGTACTCTACCCCATGTCCATGTATCCCCGAGATACGTGTTGAGTCTCGCGAAGCTGATTATACCATTCTTCATAGAGAATACACGTTGTGCCTATTGGCCATGTAATTTTTCCTGTGTTTGTGTATTTCCCAGAATACATGCCATGTCTCGTAAATACGCTTCTGCCATTTTGCGCAGAGAATACACACTGTGTGACCGAGGTCACATACTGTGTGTTACTTTTCAAATGTCCAAAACTCAAGCCATAGAACGCCCGTACTACACAGCATGTTCATCAGAAGTACAAGCCGTGTATTCTTGAATTTTACAGAAACGACACCTCCAGCTAGCACGCCTCCTGTGAAGTCCGTTCTTCGTTCTAACAATCCATTCATCACGAAACTTAAAACACTAGGTTGCCCCGATGTCCCGTAGTCATCACCGGTGTTTTTGGGCCTCCGATCGGTCCCAAAAACACAGCTTGATTCACTCGCTCGAAGAACGGTCGAGGAACGGTCCTTCCTATTCTGGTCTGATCCTTCTCCTTCTATCGTCGTCACACCTCCGCTAGGTCATTGTGATGTTGGGTTTTAAATTTTGGATCGTTGTGTCACACAACAGTCTCGCAATGATCCATTGTTCGTCACCCATGAAGAACGTGAAGAACACACCAAACATTCACAAGAACAGAGGAGGGATCAGGCCATGTTCGTTCTGCCCAGTCCTTCCACATTAGTTTGGTAGCAAGTGGGTCAAGAGAAAAAATCACAGAAGGAAGAATCAACATTGCTCAAAGAAAAACACACCCCTACCTTTGATCGTCGATCGTTGTTCATTGATAGAGTCGTGGAAGTCGGTCGTCGAAGATGTCTCTCGACGGTTGAAGATTCTAGAAACAAAGTCAAATAAGGTCAGCATTCTTTGTTCTTCATTCTTCATTAGGATATGGGGTTCTACATTGGAGAACACTAATTCTCCCAATCTCTCCTCTCAAAGGCTCCCACCGAATGAGAAATGCTAAGAAAAAATAATAATAGATTTTCTAAAAGAGAATTAAATTAATTAGATAGGCTCCCCTTAATTAATTAAAGGGGTTGGCACAAGGAATTAATTAGGGGAGGTAAAGAGGCTCTCCCTCATTAATGAGGGAGAGTTGAGAGGTTTTACTGTCCTCCATCAATAGGGGGGTTAAGCCCCGTGTGGTCCCCATGCCATAACCTCTCGCGGAAGTTTATGTTCAGGTGGTTCCCACCACCATAACCTCTCATGGGAGGTTAAGGTGTGGTGGTCCCTCCTCCAACTCCCATGAGGAGGATTTAACCACCAAACACCCACATGGCGGCTGTAATAAAATAAAGTGAAAACTCACTTTATTTTATTAGTTTCCACAAAAACCCAAAATCTATCTTCTAATCTAGACCAACTATGGTCAAGGTGAAAGTCTACTTAAGCGAATACCGGCACTTTGATTTCAATGATGCCATCATATTTCAATTCCAAGCACCGATTCAAAAGTTATAAAAACCCACTTGTACGTTTACTAAACGTACCCGAACACAACTTCAGAAATTGATTCCGGGCACACCGGGCCTCGAAATCAAGCGTCGTCAATTTTCACGGACTCATAAAATTTCCATGTATTTAAGAAAAAAAATTTCCATGGAAATTCTGGGTCTTTATAGTATTCAAGAATCCTCACTATTCAGTTGAATAGGTATATTGGACATGGTGGGCCCCACCAAGGGGTCCGAGTGTTGTCCAAGTTATCGATCACCGATAATTAAATAAATTCATTATTATTCAAGTCATGAATAATTTGGATTGAATTTTTTTAAAGTATTTAAAAGTTAATTAAATATGAGAAATATATTAATCGAATGAATATTATTTCAATATTCAGGTTTTTTTTAATATTTTGCGGGAATGTCGAGTCGAGTTAAATGGTTAAGTTTTATCACATTATATATATATATATTATATGTATATGATAAAATAATAAATGATATTGATGCAATTTAGTTGGTCATAATTATTTATTTGGTGGACGTTAAATATACGGGGGTCGGGGAACCCAACAAGGTATTTTAGAACGTCCACTATAAATAGAGGGAGAGGCTCTCTCCCAATGGAATTTTCATTCATTTATGAATAAGAGAATCTATCTCCTCTCACATTATAGAGAGAGAGAGTCACTCACTCTCAAGTGGTGATCCAAATTTTTCCTTCAAGAATTGAAGGAATAAGATCGTTGTGATCATCAGGACGTCGAAGATATCATCAAATCACCGTGCTAGCACCTAGAATTCAACGATCACTACTCCTACATATTTTTTGAAGCACATATGGAAGATCTAGAGGGATACTACTATAGATCCTTCAAGAAACGATCACCAACGACAAGTTTTAGTTGAAAACACCTTCAAATATATAAACATATGTTTAAAGTTTAATATATGTGATCTTAATAATTTATGCAAGATCCTCAGACCTTATTGGGGTTCAGATCGTCGGTGAAAAAAAGTTTCATCATCCCAATGATGAAATGTTTTAAAATCCCCGACCCATCAGCTTCCCCTATGAACCCCAGTACCTTTATGTATCTGTGGGTATAGTATCCCCATTATACATATTACACCCCCTCTACTAGTCGGAAGCCTCTGGAGTATGGGGAGGCATTCTTGATGTCATGTAACCAAACCGTTTCGACCACATGAGAGAGTGTCAGGATCTAGGGACGTTACAAAGTGGTATCAAAGATAGGTTTAGTTTCTATTTATTTAATATTTAGGAAATTTAGAAAGGATTATAGGATGTTTTGGGACTTAGTAATGATTTTGTTCATGTGAGTAGCTAACCCATGTATGGGAAACAATCTGAGTTCCCAGGGATGGGATAACTGTTTATGCTATTCGCTAGTTACAATTGATGTTATTTAACCTTGGGTAATTGACATGTGGTGTGATGTTATTGTTTTATTATTTTATTGGTTATTGATATTTATACTTGTGGCCCAATATGGCATGAGATGAGTATGAATGCATCATGATAGGCAAATAGGGATATATATTGACATGAATTGTTCATTATATTGAAATATTTATTACATGTGTTATATACCTACCTATATGGAATATTATATGAGATACCTATTATATATGATAAATAAAATGAACTAATATGTCACGCCAAAACACTTGTAATCCATGTTTAGAGATAACAGAAATAATGGTTCTCTATTGTTGTCACTTGTTTAGGTATACCTTGTTGATAGATATCATTTTAAGGAGTCTATTTTTCTTGTAGAGAAAATGCCTCCTTATCATCATTGGGTTGAGCATCAGGAGAGTGGAAATCAGCACTCTCCTAACACAACTGAGTTGAAGCTTCCTATAACTCATAAGGATCATATGGATGTTCATCATTGTGACATCATCCTGTGGGTCATACAGTCTATGGAAAGGGAGATTGCTCGCACCGTGCCTTCGATGTATGAGTTGATGAGGGAGTTCTCGCTACAACATCTACCTACATTAACTAGGAAGGGAGCCCCGTAGGTGGTTGAGTTCTGAATCTATTCAGTCCAGATAATATTAAATCATCTTGAGACGCTGATAGATAGAAGGGTGAAGCTTGATGCATATATACTTCATGTACCATCCAAGCAGTGGTGGGACATTCTTGAGCAGGTAGGGTAGTAGGAGGAGTTATCTTGAAAGGACTTGAAGATAAAGTTCCTGATTTATTTCTATAATGATACCTTGAGGGATGAGAAGACTCATGAGTTCATAAACTTTACAAACAAGAAAATGTATATGCTACACTATGTTGAATGTTTCATCAACCTAGAATGCTTTGTGCCATCTTTAGAAATTGATAAAATCTCCAGGATGAGATGTTTTCAAGATGTGATTCACTATGAGAAAAGGTCACATGTGAACATGTTCCCTCTGAGCTATTTTATGGATGTGATGAATCAGAAACTCATCATGGAAGGGAATTAGAGAGTGGCCCCATATAGCAACCAAACTATTTTATCAGGGAGAAATGTGAACTATTCTTCTAGTGGAAAGAAGAAAAACTCTGACAGTTTTAGCCAAGGTAACAATGATAAAATTAGTCATGGTAGTGGGTAGCCATCTAAGGATTGTGTTTCGTTGTAGGTATATCAGTGTGGCAAGTTGGTCCACAAGAATCCTATATTTTTATACCCTTCTTTGGAGTGCTATTCTTGCGGCAGGATAAGCCACATAAAATGGTTTTGTAGGGGAAGGTTGTAGCAGAGTAGTGGTAGGGGATCGAGATAGGCATCAGAGGCTTGAAAGGGATCAACTAATCCCTTAGAAGGTAGGTATCTGATGTTTCATAGGACATTCTAGTTGAGGAAAGGGGCATGTTACCCCAGTCTAAGAGCATCAGTACCAGAAAGAAGAAATATCTTAGTGGAGTTAGTATGGAGCCCTGGGAAGAGAAGATAGTCAGCTGAACATTATGTAGACTACTTTAGTTATTGTGGATGCATGAAATTCTACTATCAAAGGAAATATTCTTATATCATCTACCCTCAATTGTGTTTTGTTTGATATAGAATCATTACATTTTTTTTATCTTATTTTTAGGTACATGGTTTGGGCTTCTATGTGAAGAGTTTGGATGGTGTTTTGACCATTGATACAACATTAGGAGTGAGGTCAGAGAATATCAATCATTTAAAGTCACGTTCTATAGAGATTGGTGGTTACCATTTCTTTTGGGAACCGTTTGTGCTAGAAATTATAGGTTTCAATTTGATTCTTGGTATTAATTGGCTAGTTATATACTAGGCTTATATTCTCTATTACTATAGAAAAATTACCTTTCTATCTCTATAAAGAGGCAACTATTCTCACCAGGGTGAGTGGGATCTTCAAGATTCTCACACAGGACCAATTCAGTATAGACTGGATTGTCTCATGGACCAGATAACCATTCTTGATCTATATTATAGTGGAATGTAAAGGTATTATTTTCCACCAATTGTAGATAATTTTTAATATGTATTTCCAAATGAGTTATATGGATTTACACCCAATAAAAGGATTGATTTAATGATCATGTTGGTGCTGGAAGAAGAGACAGTTTCTATCCTGCCTTAAAGAATGGCACCATTATAGATTTGGGAGTTGAAAGTTTAGTAGAAAGATATATAAGATAAAGGTTTCATACAGCCTAGTACTTTACCTTGGATTCCTCCAATTCTCTTCACCAAGAAGGCTGATGAGACTTTATGATTATGCATATATTACCATATATTGAACCAGATGATGGTCAATAACTGTTATCCCCTTCATACATTGATGAAATTTTAGATCAGTTGAGAGGTGATAAGATCTTCTAAAAGATCGACTTGAGATCAGGATACCATCAGTTGAGGGTGATAACTCCAACTTCTTTTCGGAGAAGGTATCGATTGTATGAGGTAATAGTGATACCATTCAGTTTGAAAAATAAACCAGAGGTATTGATGCCTTTGATAAATTAGATTTTCATCCTTTTCTAGACCAAATTTTGGTGTTTTTCAACAAAAAATTAGTGTGTTCCCAATCAACAGATAATTTTTCCAAACATTTTAACACCATCTCGAGTACATTGAGAGAGAATCAGATTTATACCCAGCTAACCAAATGCATTTTCTGGATTGATAAATTCAACTTCTATGGACATGTTATCTCAAAGGAAGGAGTGTCAGTAGACCCAAAGAAGGTTGCAGCCATGGTATCTTGAGAACATCCTAAGGATGCCTCCTATATTCAATGATTTATGGATTTATTAGGTTATTATCATCATTCTATCTAGTTATTCTCTTGTTTGGAAGCACCGATGTCTAGGATAACCCATAAATGGGTGAAGTTAATTTGTTTAGATGCTTATGAGATATATTTTTAGGATTTGAAAGAAAGGTTGAGCTAAACACCTATCCTCACTTTAACTGTTCTAGGTAAAGTGTATACCATGTACTGTGATGCATCCAGATTTGGACTCAGAGAATTTTTGATATAGGAGGATCGAGTAATTTCTTATGACTCTATACAACTAAGACCACATGAGAGGAATTAACCTAATCATGATTTGGATTTAGAAATAGTGGTATATACTCTGATATTTTGGAGAAATTATATCATGGGTGAGTGGTTTTTGGTAAACACAGACCATAAGAGGCTCAGGTACATATTTTCTTAGTGGGACCTGAACCTTCAGTAGATGAGGTGGGTCGAGTTTGTATAGTCTTTCGACTTCGAGTTGGATTATACTCGAGGTAAGGGCACTATCGTTACTGATTCATTGAGAAAAAATAAGCATACATAGGCAGTGTGAGAGTCTTGATATGAGTAGAGGATGATGAAACTATTTTCAAACATGCATATTGATGTTCAAGAGTCCCATAGATTAGTAGCTCTGATTTCAACATATGTTATACCCTTTCTTTTGGAATTAATCAAGACCAAGTGGTTATATAATATAGAGGGCTTAGTTCTAAGAGAAATCTTATATGGGGGGAGACACCATCATGATAGTCTCTTAGTAGTGAAAATTCTATTATTTTCTATGGCTGAGTATGGGTTCCTAGAAGCTTTCATGAGGATTTGATGATAGAGTTTCATGCTTCTAGATGTGCGGTACATCCTAGTTTGATAACGATGTATAAAGATCTCTATATATGGTACTAGTGGTAAGTAATGAAGAAGGAGGTAGAATGATTTGTAGTGATATGTTTAACTTTTCAACAGGTGAAAGCTGACCATCAAATACCAGATGGGATATTGCAGCCTTTGTCCATTCATGAGTGGAAATGGGATGATTTCACTATAGATTTTGTGAAAGGATTACCCAGAAAAACCCATATGAATGATGCTTTATGGTTGATTTTGGATTGATTGATGATGGTAGAACACTCCTTTTCTATTAGAGAGACCTTCATAATTGATGATCTGGGTAGTCTTTATGTGTGCGAGGTAGTTTGGCTGTATGGTGTTCTGAGGAGAATCATTTTAGAATGAGATCCTGATTTCAAATCATGGTTCTAGCTGGATATTAATAGGGATCTAGGATCACTTGTTATTTTTAGTAAGACCTATCATCCCCAGTCTGATAGTTAATTTGAGAGGATTATTTAGGTTTTAGAGGATATGTTGTGAGCCTATGTTTTGGATTTCAATGGTTCATGGGAGAAACATATGACACTCTTGGAGTTTTCATATAAAAACAGATTGTAGGAATCAATCCAAATGGAACATTTTTGGTCTTTGTATGGAAGGTGGGGAAATTTTCTGCTTTTCTAGATTGTGGCAGGCGAGTCAGTTCTTGTTGGGAATAGTCTTATGCAACAGACATCTCAGCAAGTTTAGTTGACCAGGAGGCAGTTTGTGACCATGAAAAGTAGGAAGAAATCCTATACTGACCATCATAGATGACCACTAGAGTTGGAGGTTGTTCATCATGTTTTCCTTTGGGAATCGCTTAGTTTAGGGCAACACTGTATCAGGAAATATGGAAAGCTAACACCCATGTTTGTTGTTCTGTTTAAGATAGTGGATATGTTCGGTCTAGTATCATACCATTTATCCCTTACATAGTGATTCAGTTCCATACATGATGTGTTTCACATGTCAAAGCTTTGGATATATCATCCAGAACCTTCACATGTGATAGACATATCATACATCAAGATTGGAGTAGATTCTCCCCTTGAGGAGCATCCGTTACGGATTATGGATCATAGTGAGAAGTATCTCTTGGGTAGGACTATACCTTTAGTTCGAGTGGAATGGAATCATGGGAGAGTTTAGGAGGAGACCTGGGAGAGGGAGTCTCATATGTGATCACAGTGGATGGATTTGTTCACCAAGACCCCAAAGTGATTCTTGGAGAAGCTCGAGGATGAGCTATTATATGGCAAGGAGGTTGTAAGTTCCTATATTTTCTAGGTACATCGCTCTTTTAGTTATTCATTAACTATCATATGTTGTGTTTTTTCTTTGTCTTTAATCTTTGGTGGCAGAGTCTTGTTCAAATATAAAGAGGATTTATTATGGGAAATGACCTAAAGTTCAGGGATGTATGTTTAGTTTATTAAATGGAGTCTAGATATAAATGTGTAAAATGGATTTAAAGGGTTTTATAATGGATTGGAATACATTGGAGGTGGTTTGGGAATTTTTTGAGGAAACTAGTTTGAAAAATGTCTAAAGGGGATTGAAACATTATGTAAAGGTGTTACATGATGTGTAAATTATTTTATACATGTGTCATGAAACCAATATAGGGAATAAAGTGGTTACATGTTGTGTAATAAGTTCATGCCATGTAATGTTTGGGAAGAATAGCATTCAATCGAGACAACTAATTTTTAAGCATAACCCTATAAAAATAAATACACAACATGTAAAATAATTACACGCCATGTAATATCTCAAGAAACAATTTTAAAGGTGTAGTGTAGTTGATTTTTCTTTCAATCCACTATATGATTCATCCTCTCGACCCTAGTGAATTTCCTAGGTGATCTTGGAGCACCATCCTCCCTTCTAGATGTCACGTTTTTGAGATAAATCCTTGGTAAGTCTTTGGCCTTGGTTTTCCCATCCACTTCCATTGTTCTCCATTAGGGTGGTGGAATCCTTAGACCACATTTTGGTTTGATGTTAATATTGTTATGATTTTATCTAGGTTTTATCTTGTGCTCTTCTTCACCTTATTCCTTGTTGGTGTCACCCTGTGGAGGTACCGTGTTAATCACCGATTAAAGATTGGGGTATGAACCTTAACCCTATGGTCAGTTTAATTTCAAAGTATGTGAAATATTGAAATTTTTCCAATATAACATGCACCTAAATTAATTAAATTATGAATTGGATTATTCCTTAGAATCCCTTTGGATTTGATTGTTATTGACTTGGATTATGGATACCATTCGAGTGAGTGAACCCTTGATTATAAATGAATAGACTAATGACCTAAGTGTATTTAGCATGAAATTAGTTTTGGGTGATTCCTTGATATATATTCACCTTTGATTATATAAATGACTGGAATGTTATTGGTTTATGACCAAATAGTAAAATAAAAGTGATATTGAAAGATAAATTGTAATTTTTAGAATTAACCATTGAGTCTTATGATATGATATTGTGATATAATTGTTGTTTGACTCATTGTGTTAAATGATATAATGCTTATATAGTAGGATATGCCCAGTGATTCATGTTGTAATTATTATATAGCAGACTATGGAAAGTGATTTATGTTGAAAGGATTATATATTAAGATTGGACCCAATACATGCTATAATGCTTATATACCAGGATTGTTCCTGATTGATGATGTAATGTTTATATACCAAACATGGACTTGATACTTTCTGTAATTGTTATATACTAGGATCAATAATTATTTATTATTGAAATTTTTATATAGAGGGATTGACCCAGATTTATGTGATTTATAACATGGATATATGGTTATGGTTGGCCTGGTTGTGAGACATGCTCAGATATATTCCAAAATGGCACCGAAGTTGGTTATGTTTTACCATTGTTATATGGTTTGGGTTGGCATGGTACTGAGACATGTTTATAGACATTATAGTATGGTTCCAAAGTGGGTTGATGTGGTATTAATTTAATAGTTTAATTAATTAATACACTTTTTTATTTTATTATTCTGCTAACTTATTATTAGACTAGTTTTTTTTAGACATGGTGGTACCTATTGAGTTATAATCACACCCTACTTGAGCTTCTATTTTGTACCCAAGAAAATTTCATGGATACTGGATTGAACAAGGGCATGAGACCATGATGTTAACTATTTCTTACTAGTTAGAATGTAGTTAAAAGATAGGACCAACTTGGGGTTTGGGACTGTGGTCTTTTGAGTTTATTAGTGTCAGCTAATTCAATTATTATATTAATTTAATTTTGACATCTAGTTACATTTCATCCAAAAATCACATCATTTATTTATTATTTATTATATTATTCCTTTGGATTTTATAGTTTGGTTTTCCGTAGTATTGTATTGTTTCCATTATTTCCACAGTTTGATATTTATTTAGTATTGTTTACTTCTGCTATGTTGTAACACTGTACCATGGGGTATAGTCTCCCCAATATACTTATCACACCCCAAATTCTATTCAGAATTATATGACATATTGGGAGGTGTGCTTGAGGTCACGTAACCAACCCATTTAGCCACATGAGGGAGTGTTGGGACCAGGGGACGTTACATAATGTATTTATTCATCTTAGCATTTCACCATGGGCATTTCCAGTACTCTTTTACAAAATACGGGATAAGAGTCTCTGACTACGTGTGGAGTACTAAAAAATCAAAAAGGTTATAGTTGAGATAAAATATCCATTACAGAGGATTTATGAACTTTTTTATCATCCCAAGGGAGCCCAATAGTTTTCAAAAATTGATATGAGATCAAGGTACCATCAACTGTGGATTTTAGAAGAAGATATTCCTAAGATGGTGTTTAGGATAAGGTATGGGAATTATGAGTATATTTTCATTCCATTTTTCTTAATAATACTCATGTTGTATTTTTGGATTGAATGAATTGAATATTCCATCAGTACTTTGATTCTTTCATGGTTATTTTTGTGGAGGATATCCTTATTTATTCTAAAGTGGAGTAGGATTATGTTGATCATTTTAATATAATCCTTGGGATCTTGAAAGAGCATCATCTATATGGAAATATATCCAAATATCAGTTGTTGATCCAATTGATGAAATTTTTAGGCTGTGTTATTTTTGAGAAGCGTGTCTTAGTGGATCCTTAGAAGATTCCAGTGGTAATTTATTAGGAGTGGTATAGAAATGTGTTTGAGATTTGAAGTTTCTTAGGATTATCTAGAAATTATATGGGATTTTTTTGGGACTTCTCAAAGTTTGAATGTTATATGATATAGTTAACCTGTAATTGTGTGTTTTTCTAGAGTGATTAGTGACAAAAATATTTTTCATAGTTGAAAGTGCGATTGAATTCAGACCCAATATTGACCATTCCTCAAATAGGTTCGGGATATGATGTTTATTATGATGATTCAAGTATGGGTTTGGGTTTTTTTATGATTAAGGGAAGATAACTGGTATCTTTTATATCTTGTTAATTATTACCTCATGAGAATACCTAACCCATTAATGGCATTGAGTTGGCATTAGTGATGCATTCTCATAAGACTTTGTTCCACTAACTCTTCTTGGAGCAATTTATAATATATTTAGAATATAAGACTCCAAATTATATCTACACTTATAGGGATTTAAATAGGACATATATACATTTGGTAGAGTACCTTTAGAACTTCTATTTTGATATTGCATACACCCCAGGAAAAGGAAATGTCATTGTAGATTCTTTGAGTAAAAAAAATTCCAACTCATCCAATGATTGAATCTATGGAAGAGTGGTGTTTGATGTGATTTTTTACTTATATGTTCTTAGATGAAGGGAGAGATAGAAAATATCTATTCCTAGATTAATATCAATCTATATCATCTATGAATTATTAGATTCAATTTAAATAGTTTAAGGATGTATAATTTCAATACTTTTGTAGTTTTTTTATAGTGGGGAGACCTTGAGTGAGTGGCCTCATTCTTCCAATGGAGTTTTATGTGTTAAATGCATGATGATTGTTATAATAGAAACAAAACATGAATTAATATATAGTGTAAATCAATATAATTAGCCCATGAAACATAGAGCTACCATGATTGATCATAACCTGAGATGTCAGTATTGGTGTCCGAGAGACGATGAATTGAGAATTTTGTGTCTTGATTCCTCATATGTCAGATAATTATGGAAGAATATCACATGAAAAATGGTTTACTAAAACCCTTAAATATTCGAAAATGGAAATGGGATGGGATTGCCATGGAATTCATGGATAGGATACCATTTAATACTAGTTATAATGATGGTATATGGATGATTATTGAACAACTCATGAAATCATCGTATTTCTTACATATTAAGGAGTAAAAAAAAGTAGAGGATCTTAGAAACTTATATATGCAGAAGATTATCAGACTCCATGTTGTTCCATAAGCTATTGTTTCATATATGGAACCTCAATTAACCTCATGGTTTTGGACTGGATTGTAAGAAATGATTGATTCTCAGTTAAAGTTGAGAATGACATATCATCTCTAAATAGACGGAAAGACTGATCAAGCCATCAAGATTCTTGAAGACATGATTCAATCACATGTGATTGACTTCTTTGGATCATGGGAGAATATATCCCCATAGTGGAGGCTATCTATAATAATAATTATTAGGCTTCAATCAGGATGGATCCATTTGAGGCATTGTACTAGAGGCCATCTAGATCACCTCTTTTTTGTGTAGAGGTTGGAGAATGGTCCTTGGTTAAATTGAACATCATTCAGGAGATGATGAATATCATGAAATTGATTAGGAAAATATTAGTGATAGCTAAGAGTCTCTATATGTCTTATATATATTATATTCTTTATTTTTTTTAATTTGACGTAGGTAGTCTAGTTTTCCTCAAAGTTTCACCTCATTTGGGACATAGACATTGGGGGGGGGGGTAAGTTAGCACTGTGTTATGTCAGACTATTTGAGATTATGGAGTGAATCAAGAAGGTTTCTCATCAATTAGACTTACCTAATTGTTTTAATTTTATCTATGATGTGTTCTATTATTCCCAACTGAAGAAGTACTAGTCAGATCTATTACACATGATTGAGTGGGTGGATTTTGAAACTACACCGGACATCTTAGTGATTGAAAGGCCCTTTTGGATAGTATGATAACAATATAAGTTGTTCTATGGAATGATGATCCCATTAGTTTGATTGACATGGGAGTGCGGTGGGGGAAACCATTAGACGTGGGAGTGTGAGGCTAAGATGAGCAAGAGTGGAATTATCTCTTTTGAAGTTCATAAACTCGAACCTTTCTAGGGAAATAAATTTTCATGCTGGGGAGAATTTTAATGCCCTCTAGGTCACATATATATTTAATTTTGATATTGTTTTATCATGATTTTGGTTCTATATTCTTTTCAAAGTTGGTGGTTAAAAATTTGTAATTCCAAAGAAAATAGGATAGGGGCACAAATTCGGATCATAGTTAGTGGAAACCAGACATAAATAGTGAGATATAGATCTTTTGGTTCTAGTGATGATTTTTATGGGTTGGCTATGGTTTTTATAACCATGTGAGTCAGAAGAAAAACCATGATTATGTTTAGGTTTTTTCCAAAATCTGTCATACGACTTGCAAACTGTTTGACTAAAAAACCATAGGTGGTAGGAAATCTTGCCTTTTGGAAACTAAGTGAGGTAAACACTAAATTGGAGAATAAAATGTGAATTTAAAGTGGTATCACAAGAAGTTACATGAACTAAATAATGACACATTAAGATAAATATATCACCATAAAATGAATCCCTAGATAAGAGTCTGGGTAGGAATTAGACCTAGTGTTGAACTATGATAACTACAAGTGATATGGAACATGAATGAAATATATATGTTGTATAATAAAGGTAATAATTTGAAAAAAAACTGAAAATGTAAATGATGTATAAGATGTGAATAATAGAATCCTGATTCTTTATGGGGATGAGTTCTCCCCTGGGTGGTTCTTATAGGATCCTATTACAGGATGAGTTTCCCTCTAGGAAATCCTAATAGGATTCTATGGTAAGATGAGTTACCCCCTTGGGAAGTTATTATATGATTCTGGGGTAGGATGAGTTTTAACCTGGGCTATTATTTTATGATTCTAGGGCTAGATAATTTTATCCTTGAGTGTTTCTTATATGATTATATGGATGCAAGAGTTTGAACCTAGTTTGGTATGTATCTTGTTTAGGGAAATCCAAAATTGGCCCTAAAAAGTATGGTCAATACCACGGGTATCCTTAAAACTTGAGGGTATATGGTGATTTATTATCTTTCTTTCAGTTATTTTATTACAACACATCATCATGCACTATATTTTGATTAGATATATTTAAGGGAATCGTTTTTGGTGACCCATTGAGTCTTACTCAAACACATATTAGGTCACCATGGGTACTCGATAATACTTCATGGTCACTAAATAGGATTATGGAAAAGGCCCTATGGTAGATGGTTGATCGGCCATGGATAGGATAGAATATGAGGGCTGGAACTAGTATAGGACTCAATACTAGTTTTGGGGACTTATATTGTTGGGTTATTTGAGTTATTTATGATATATATGATCCACCCATATGGGATCTATTTTTTATGTATTAATTATATTCCATTTATAAATTTTATTCATGGATAAAATGAGTTGTACATGCTTATTTATGGGAAATTTTCATGGTGTCTATTATGTTTAATTTATTGGGATACATGAAATTTCCATTATTTAAAATATTATTGATTACTCTAATATGGGGGTATAGTCTCCCCATAGTATCACCATAGACCCTCTCTATTATTCATCATCTTTTGGTGTACATGGAGGCATGCCTGAGTTCCTTATTTCACTTTAGTTGGGAACTAGTGAGTGGTATTAGCAAAGTGATTTACAATATGAAGTTTATTTCTTATATCCCATAACATAATTAGTCTAATGATGGTTGTTTCATCAACATCAACAAAAAAAATGTTATCATAAGGGTTTTTATACAATACCTCAAATTGTATCATTATAATATATTATTGATAAAAATTATTATAAGAAAATCATACCTAAGGTAAATACTTAAACCATGAACCACCAAAATCAAAAAATTAATTCCCTTAACATGTCCTCTAAAATTTTAATCATAATTTATATTTGAACATTTTTTGACCATTATTTTATTGATCAAATATTATACAAAGGCACAACCAAGTATCAAAATCATATTTTTATCCCTTCCCAGTTATTCCAAATTGAATGAATACACCCTGAGGGGGGGGGGGGTTGAATTATAGGGTTTACCAAATAAAATTTTTCTCTTTAGACTTCATGAAATCTTTTTCCCATTTGATAAAAAACCTATTCAATCTTAACTATCCCTTGAAATGATATCATAAAATTACAATCAATGATTGATGAAATATAAAGCACAAAGAAAATGAATAATTTAAAAGGTTCACCCACACTTATATACTTACATGGAGCATAAAATGAAAGCGTATTAGTGAAAAAAATACACTAATATTTATTATTCAGTGCGCACAAGATTCAATCATGGTCAATCCATTCCATGGTTGTGATTCCCAAACCCACACCCTCGAATTTGGTGTCATAAATACATACTTTACATATTCACTTTGATACCAGCTATAAAATCATGGATTTAACCATCCCTAATTTAAAAATAAATTAAGATTATTAAATATATTATATATAAAGTATTGATTAAGTATTATAGATTTAGAAAATTAGGGGAAAAATAAACTAACAAATCCCATGTCATTCTCAACTAATGAGCACTTTCTTAATAATATTTGAAAATAACTTAATCAATAATGAGTCTTTGACATCCCCCATAAATTATTTCACATGTTTAATCATTATTAACGTGTCACGTGTACTAAATTTATTCATAAATTGGTGAAATTGAAATATAATAAGGGGCAAGCATAATTTCTCTGTTAGTGAAGATATACAGTTGATTAAATCATGGAAGAAACATGAATACAAATTATGATAAGAATAAATAAAAAACATGAATCCATAATCAATATGAAACTGATTGAATGAAATATCCATGAAAATAAATGAAAAACATATATATCAATAATACTGATCTCATACTGATGAAATGAATAATGTTTGAAAACAAAAACATTTTGTCAAGGCCTTTTACCAAGACATTTACTCTTCATTGAGACTGCAATTAAGAAATCTTGCTTAATTGGGAAAGAATAAAACAAATACACAAACCTATTTTGTATCATGAGGCTTGTTGATGTATCAAGGAGTTATATAATTCTAGGACCCACCCATAACCTGATTAATTCTAATTCATTCACCGTAAGAGTCAATAGGACATTTCATATCATTCCTAAAGGAACATTTGGTCGAATAAAAAAATGGCTATAAATATAATAAAGAGTATAGAATATCAATACACGATCAATATATATTAGTAGCCAATAATCATGAAGAATATAAATAATTTTACCCATGTCAATATATATATAACATGGTAATAACTCATCCCAATAAATAAAGTGGATGGTTAAATAATACATAGTTAACTTGCCAATATCGTCTGTAATGGAATAAAAATATATTATACGCCATTAGTTTTCCCTATATTAATATAATATTATATATTCTAGTTGAAAATAATATAATATGAGTTATGTAAAATGTGATATTTTCACTATATAGAACAATGATTAGATATATAATTCAATACTTGAATAACTTTATCATAATCCATCTAGATAAAGAAAGATGATGGTTTCAAATGAACATATCCAAAGAAGTGAGAAATATTTTTCAAAGGGTTTTTTTGGTAGTAATGTATATCCCTTGAAAAGAAAGTGGAAATATCCAATATTATAATTAAATTCTAAAATTTACCCAACTAATATGAAATAATCTCAAATAATGATCATAACTCAATGAATGAAAATTGAGTTACTAAGAACCCTCACTACTGGGGAAATAAGAATCAATATATACATTAAATAAGGGAAATTGATTTGGATATTAAATCCCATAAAATATAAGGAGTATGATAAAAATACATCTATGGGTAGTAAATACACCACATAAAAGGATCATTGTGCACAAAATGTATTATGTTTCAAAGAATGAGAATTGAGACTAAGGAAACCCTTACAACTTTTGAAACGTTCAGATCAAAACCAATTGGAAGAGAGGGAATGAAATTGAACTTAATATAACATGATTTAAATATAATAAATGATATTATATCCCAAATAGTAATTATATAAACCATATTAATGAAATTATTTGTATAATTCCAAACATATCTCAAAGAGAGGATTTTGAGATGAAAAACCCTTACCTCGTCCTGATCCATTCTTAACTTGGACCAGATGTCATCAATAATTAAATTAAATTCATTAAATACATATCGATAAACCTTATTTATATCTATAACCATATATACTCATCATTTATTATCATTCTATACAAATAAATATGAGTTATTCTTTACCTTTTTTCAACACCGGGTGTAAGTAATCTTTGCTGCTTTGAACTAGTTTCATAAAATAGGTGTTTGTATATATAATTTTTAAAATTAAATAACTATTAGATCATAAAATATACTATAATAGGTGTTCCGAGATATTTTGTAAATCTATAATTTCATTTCATGTTATTTTTGGTTTTGAACTGTGAAGATGAAATTGATGATGATCATGTTCCATTGATTCTTAACGAGCAAAAGTTGTTTTCATAGTTAATGAGTTAAATGTTGATATAACCATACCAAAAAAATTATTAAAAAATTTATATCATATTAAACCATTAAATAAGTTATCATATAAATATATTTTAAAAATGTATAATATTGTTCATGTAGGTGGTTAAACCAACCCAAACATGAACCTATATTGATTAATGGATGATTATGAGATGGTTTAGTAGTAATATCATTATACCAAAAACATAATGATATTATTTATTATTTATTATTGTGATATATAATAATTAGAATAACTATAAAGAGATTACAATTTATATAAATTCCTTAATTATAAAGATAGATCATTTTCCTCTTAGTTCGCTTGTTTTAAATGATTAAATTAACTATAATTATTTATTGATCATATCATTTATAGGTTCTCTATTTGGATATACCAGATCCTTAATGATATTATAAAAATAAAATTTATCCTTCAATACCATCCTTATATCCATCATTATAAGGGGTGATGGAAAACGAAACACATTACGTTGTGAAGGCAGTAGTCCGCACAATGCATGAACAACAATTTTGTTTTTCTTAAAGGATAGGTTATATGAGAAAACAATGATAATACCATTAACATAGTAACATTAAATTATATAAATGATACTATTTTAATTATATTAGTTTGTATATAATAAATTTTAAATAATATAATTAAGGAGAAAATTTAAGAAGTTGGTTATACTCACATCGGGGGGATTAAATTTTCCTTGGAAGTATCCTTAAAAATGATAGCCTTATTATAGCTAATGGTGACTATAATTTTTGAAATTGGAAAAGGGTTAAATTAGGATTAAAATGGAAGATATTAAAGGAGAAATTTGAAATATATGTGAGTCTTTAAGTGGTGAATATGTTACCCTTTTATAAGTGAATGAAATGGTAGTTTTGGGAGTAACTCTAATATATTCAATAATGTAAGGTCACTATTCAAGTGTAAAAAGAAGAAAAATGGAAAAAAGAGGATAGAAAATGATTTTGGGTAAAAAATAACCATAACCACTCCTTTTTTGAGATAACTTTATGTAACATCCCAGGAAAATAAAGAATATAACATTTTCATATTTATTAATATTTTTGAATTAAATATTATTTTTTAAAGGGTATTCAATATTCAACGGCGTACCTGAAACACAAAAATGGGTTTCTCCAAAGTCTTATGTTGCACACAATGCTGAGTCATACTTAAAATTAATAATATATTATTATTCAAAATGGTAGTTAACACCCATCCATTTTAATGGAGGGAATGAAAAAACTAACTAAAATATGATTATACACATTTGTTAAATGTTTTTACATTTATCCAATAAAAGCTAGAGGCTTAAAATCTGAATGAATCTAATTTTAAAGCATAAATACTCTAATATTCTTTAAAAGGTCAATTTACCGCCTTTTAGTGGAGAACCCTCTTTAAATATAGTTTTGGTCACTTTTATATGTTTTATTTGACAAAATAAAATTCTTCTTTAGAACCGGGACATTAAAATTTACTTTGGTTAAATTTTTGTTATTTTTTTTTTGAAAAAGTTCATTTTTTAATGAATAGTGAAAAATACTGCATTTTAATTCAAAACTGACTTTTAATATAATTTATTTATATAGTTAGATTATCTTTTTAAATGGTTTTAAAGTTTAATTAGATTTTATTTTTACCATTTAATCCAAAGTTGGTCATTTTAAGTAATTTCACTTTGAAATTGGACATAAACAAGTGTCAATCTTTTGATAGTTATTATTTCTTAAAAACACGCTTTTTGTTTTGACAACGAGAATTAATTTTAAATTAAATAATGAAACTTATATGTTTTGAATTTGGTAAAATAGACATCAGTTTTGAATTTGAAATATCAAATATATCCTAGGTTATTTTTTTGGTATTTTTCAGAAAATCTTCAATTTTTGATGAATAGTAAAAACAGTGAGTAATAGTTAAAAAACTGACTTTTTCATTTAAATGAAATTTTAATGCTTCTATGAATTGAATTTCTAAAATCTGATATACATGGTTGTTATCAGTAAGTAAAATATGGTTCAATAAGATGAAAATAATTTTTAGTGAATAGTAACTTTTGACTTTTATTTACTGCAGTTAAAGGTAAATAGGGTAATTCAAGGAAAAAAATAATATTATAATAATATAAAATTACCTTAACACTTGTCCTAACCTTGTTGGATGAGTCATGGACGACCAATAAAATCCTTGGGTGAGATTCTTGTCCTTTGAAAGCCATTTGGGTAAGATAATGACATTAATAACGTTTTATTTAAAGTAAAAATAAAAATATCATAAACATGTATTGTTTTGCTAAAACAATTTTAATGAATGGTTATATAATTTATATATTTGACTATAAATATTCATTATAAATATAAAAATATTTCCTAAATCATGGTATTTTATTTATAATTTTTATACATCAAATAAATAAAATTATTTATGACACAATAATGATGCAGTGTTTACCTCATTAATGAATGATTTAAATAAATAAGATTATAAAAATTAAAACAATATCCAAAACCTATCAAATTATTATTTAATGGTTTTATTTTGAACAAGATTCATCTTATATTTTAATTTAATAAGTTTTGGACATTTAGAAACATAAAATCATTATATAATAAAACAATATTTTCAAACTTTCCTAAAGAGCCCCTCCTCCCCCTTATAAAAAGCCCTCACCTCTAACCCTTTACTCACAACTCTCAAGCCTCTTGGATCGTCCAAACTCTAACCAAATAATCTCTCAATATCCCTATATTCCACCTATAATCCTTACCTTAGGCATAAGGCACTTCAAGAAACCCTTTTGGTTCAAACCAAAGGGACTTACCCAATTTAAAGGCAACGTCTTCTCTTAAGTTCTTTTCTTTTATTTTATTTCTCCAACCCCTAAACTATTTTTATTAATTTATTTTATAACAAAACCAGTATCATAAATATACTAGGTTGTTTATATGAGATGTATTTGAACTACACTTACACACACCTCTGTCTAATGGGTAAAGAACAAACTGTTTCTCTGGACGGCGAACTACTGCCTCACGAAGCGATGATTGTTCAATATTCTACTACCACCTCTTATGGTGGCCATTAAGATGTAACTATATTTAAATGTGATAGATATTATATTTATATTGTCTCTATACTTCTGTATTTTTCATTTATATCATACCTTTATGGTTTTTATAATGGGTTAATACGATAATTTCATTTGAGGAAGTGCAGACTACCGCCCCCTTAAAGTGATATGACTTGTTCATACGATATGTGGAACATATAAAGGATGGAATTAATGAAATTATATATTATATTATACTATAATTATAATATACCTATGTATAATTAAGTTTTCATTCCATTAAATATGAAATAGAAATGAAAGTAGCATTCACGCGTACGTATGACTTACCGTCTCCATGAACGGTGCATTTCATTTTTTACCTCCAAATGTTATATACTATTATAAAAATATATATATATTAGATATATATGATATATATGATATCTAAATCATGAATATCATTCAGGAGATAATTTACTTTTGACCACATGAACAACTTGTAATTATAAGAAGTTCATTTTTGACTCAAGTACCAAATATTGACAAAATGACCATTATTAAATTAAATGATTGAATAATGTTTATAAAATGGTAATACGTAATATAAAAGAAGTAATAAAATTGAAATTTTTTATTAAGATAGTACAAATTAATTTTAGTTTATTATTAAAGAGATTAAAGAATGAACGGGTCAAGTCAGACATTAGGTAATGAGTTTTCTTCTCACTTTTTATTCCTATGAGATTCATGCTATCTTTGTAACTATTTCCTTTTGTGTGGTGTATGTACTTCCCATGATTTTTTTATTTTTTTAATATACTTTAATTTATGTCTATTTAAATCTTATTTGTATGATCCTTCCATCATGGGTTGTATGTTTCGTAAGTTACCAAATTGTTAAGGGAACCTTTCACCCTACTGTTTTAGTCAAATACTTCTTCTTTGTTAAGTATTTTAATTTAAATTATATTATATTGGGATATGTTCTTATATATACTTATTGCTGTAAATTTTATTTCCAAGTTATGAGATATCTTTTTCTCTCTCATTAACTCTTTTTTGAATTTTTACGTGACGTCGTTAGGCTATGGAATTTTATTAAGGGAACTTTTTATCCCAAATTCAATTCTTTGGGTTAAACTTATACTTCTTGATTATATCATGCTATGAACATGTGTGAATGACCTATGATCATTTTACACTTAATATCCACTTATATTGGGGGTATTATTATTTTTTCGCACATAATTATTTCATTGATTTTTCCTTAATATAAGGATATGATCTTTGCAAGGGACTTTGTCTCAATTTACGTTCTATTGAGACTTATTTGTTGTTATACACCAATTAACTTTTATATGGTGTATATACTTCCCTTTGACATATTATATCATGATTCTCTTTATTCTCATGATATTATATTCTTTGATTAATGTTATTCCTCAATTATTTGTATTCAAGCATCTCTCATTTGGTTAGGAACTTTTTAACTAAAATATCATTTTAAATGTTTTAAAGATTTATTATTCTAAATCTTTAACATTAATTTCCATGTTTTAAAAATTGTTTTAAGGATTTATTTATAAGGACATGAATGTTTTGAAATTAAAATTTATTTCAAAATATTCAAGGTGGTATGGGACACTTTGATTTCAAAATCTCTTTGTTAAATGTTTTAAATGGTTATGAAAATGGTTTGATAAAGCATTGATTATGTCAATATCTTGAAATGATATATTGTGATTACAATGTGGAAATGTTATCTTTCCTTTATAATTTTTTTTATGTGTTATGAATATGTTATGGTTATTGGGCATTATTTGTATATACGGGTGGTTCCGTGATAAACCTAGGGTGGGTGATCTTGAGATAGCTCTCCAATTCATTGGGTAACATGATAGAGGTAAACATTAATATTTCTCCTAGTAGATTTAAGGAATATACTATGATGGGTATTCCAAATGTAACTCCCTACATAGCTGTGAAAGCTACAACGTAAGTATGTTATGGATTCCACAATTTACCTTTATGAATTATGATTTCTGTATGTTATTAATAAATCTTATGATTTCATAAGGTATGTTATGATTGAAAATTATGGCTTCATTGAATTGTATTTATTAATGGGATAATGTTTTTTTCCTTATTTTATAACCCTTACTGAGATTTTTTATGCTCATCCCAAGTTTTGAAATGTTTTTCACAGGACTTAAAGATGAATAGGGTCAAGGATGGGATCAAGTAAAAGTAATGCCATCTAATACATGGAACTAGACAAGTTTCTTTTTATTAACAGTTTTTTATTTTATGAAATAAATGGAAACTGAGCAGAAGTGTCTACTTTGTAATTTTTGTGATGTAATAGTTATGGACTAATTCTCTAAATCTCTAAACCTAAAAAGATCCTCAATGTGAATTATTCACTTAATTCAAGATTATGTAATGTTTAAGGTCAGGTCCTTTTACTTTAGGTTTTTATGTCATTTTTTATCATTTTATATTTTAGCCTAATTTACTTTTATTTCGGTAATTAATTTCTAACCTTAATAATTAATATGAATAAAAATTATTATTTTTATCCTTTTTAACTAATTTAATAATTATAATTTTATATTTGAATATCATTTTATCTAATAATATTTCTAAAGGTTTGAATAGTTAATTTTAATATAAATACAATTAATAGTGTAAAAATTGTTTTAGGACTTTTTATAGGATTTAAATTTATATATAAGATAAAATTATATTGGATATTTATTTTAATGGCATAAATTGTTTTGTTATAAAATAAATATATTTTACAAAGCTTTCAAGGAATTCAGATACTAAATATACCTTGAAAATACTTGATTTAAATAAAAGGATGAAAACAATATTTTTATTAAAGTAACATTTTAATTTATTCTAAAAAAGTAGACATAGTATTTATAAGGTCAAATAATATTTTAAAATTCAAAATTATATTCCATATATTCATATTAGATCACCTAAAATGTTTTTTAATCTCATATATCATTCTTATATAAGGATAATGCCCAAGAAAATTACTAGTTTCGTGAAAATAAAAAAATTTCAACTAAAAACCAACCCTTTCATAAAAATCTAAAAATTTTATACTCAGTCAATTTTGATATGAGGTATTCAAAAATTAAGTTCATATTCATTAATTTAAAATTTCAAATTATATAAAATATATTTTTAATAAAATCATAAATATATATTTAAAATCATTTTTTATTTGAAAATGACATTTTAAAATATTAAGTGTTATTATTATTTGATATCATTTACCAATAATTTTTTTTATAAAATTATTAATATCAAACACAATTTTTTATTAATCGTATGTTTCATGAAATAGAAATACGTATCACATAAAATTTAATTTTTTATAAAAATATTTTTCTAAACAATAAATGATATTATTGGTCATTTTAGGTAAAGTAATTAAATTTAATTCATATTAAAAGTATCCTTTATTTTATATGTACGTATAATTCAAAAAGGGGTAAAAAATGTTCATTCCCACTAATTAAACAATAAGGTGTTTAATGGTTTAATCATAATTTATTTTATTTTAGTTTGGTGTTGTGTGTTAAACTGGCTATCAAACACATTGGTTTATTTAAAGGTGATCATATATTAGAATTCTATGGTGTTATAAAGTCTCACTACGATTAAAATGTTTATGGATGGTTCACTATATCCCAAGGGTCAACCCCTCTTCATCTCCTTCACACAATACTTTGATAAGGATTCCAATGTTTATAGACATGATGAAATCTTCTCAGTTTATAAACATATAAGTCTCTTCAATATTAATGTAAATTACTGATTCAATTTGAATCTCCAAGTCTAGAAAAGATTCTTGATTATTATCCAATTCGCTCTATTTATTCAAATACTATAATATTTGATAAGATATATTCAATAATGTGCGATATATATATTTTTATTCAATACAAAATAATAGCAGTGACTAACCTCCTCCAAATGAAGATAATACTATCATAGAATTAAATAATTTTTTTCTTCCTTCTTCTAAAAGAGAAAACAAACAAGATAAATTACATATAAACCGAATTATTTTTGTTATGAAACATCTTCTTCTTTGAATATAGAGTAATTACAAAATTAAATTACTCTCATTTCACTCCAAATTTACTAAAATATTCTCCAACAAACTAAATGAATCAATACAACCTCTATAAATGAATTTATTCTTATCCTCCCATCCTTAAATTGTATTTATAAATTCTAATCCTTTTTCTCCAATTATACCATAGAAAAATTTATTTTCTTCAAAGTATTCAACAATTAAATTAATTGTTGGGATTAATCAACCTATATATAACATTGAAGGATTAATCCTAGTGTCCCATATGTTTAAATGCGGCCAAATATTTCCATTTTTTAAGTCAAGCTTCTAAATTTCTTTCCACTTCATTCTATTTTTAAATCAAAACTGAGTCTTTCATATATTCTGGTAATTAAAAAATTATGACATGATTCTCATTACAACAACATGACATCCTCCAATCTCTATAATATTGAGAAATTAATTTCTCTATTCTGATATGATTTTCAGGTTAATTGAAGATCTATAAAATCAATAATATATCTCATTTTTAATTCTTAGAGGGATATAGTGTGATCTACCAAATATTCATTAACCATACACCAACTACAACATGATGATCTATATCATAGTGCATGGAAATTAGCCTTATATAACCAAGATTTAACAGTTCTTTACAAAAATATGTATTTTCCATGAAATAACCATCCATGTTGCAACATGTGCCTTACTTACCCTTATTTAGGTATCTCATACTAATGGAATGACAAGAATTCTATAATGTACTTCTATTGACCATCAAAACCTAGATCCACACCAATATTTTCTTGTCTCTATGTTATGGTATGTAAGAATCCCATCAACCTTTCTTATTCAAACATAACTCCAATTATAGTGTTATAACACCTATTTTAGTATGGAACATAAGTTATTACTCTTATATTCTCTTAATATTAGTACTATATAAGATATGTTGTTGAATGATATTCACCTACATGGAACAATACCTCAATAATGAACATGATAACCCAATATAATATTTCATGGGGTCTATATAATAGTATATCTATCTAGTTTACGTTTCAAGTCATTATGCAATAGTGTGAGTGTCTAACAATTATCTCTAATCAACGTCCATTATATTGTGATGTTCTATCCCTTCACCAAATCACTTTTATTCTTCTCCAGATTCATCCAAGCATGTTCATGCTTCTTCCAATACTATATTATACCAAAATAGATATATTTTACCCCATAAAAGATCCTTCCAATATAGATTTATCATGATATTAATCAATATAAATCCTTGATATGTAGAAATATCAAGATTGTCTCACCTTCAAAACTACTACTATATAGCCATTGTAGTAGATTTAATATTTCCACTCATGATCTTCTGTGGTTATCCTCAAAATAAAATTTCATATATGTCAATGTCATACATCCTTCACCAAATTCACTTCCCATTTAACTAAATTCATTCTATTTTATACAACACCTCATATTTAATGTCTCTATATAATCATTGAGAAGTCATCCAACATTTATTGACAACAAATACAACTCATAACCTATATGGTTGAAATATTCTTGAACTTTGGATTTTTTTATCAATCCTACCATAGATACATCTCCATTACTTTTTCAAATATAAGAGATAAACTTAAACCTTTATATTTTAATCAAAAACACCATATATGGATTTACGATGCCTTTTTTTATTCTCCCCCTTTTATAATACAAATAAAATGGAGTAATTCTATATAGTTTTCTCTTTATTCTCCCCCATTTTGTACATAAAGGTGTAGGGTATCTTAAATGAATTTTACCTTCTATATTAAAAAGATTTAATTTAATGTTATAACACTTTATAAATAAAAAATATATGGTTAAATTCAACATTTCTTATATCTCTTCATCAATATAATACTTAGTACCAATTTTTCTAGAAAAATCACTTCACACTTCAATATTTTTTCTAACATTACTTATAAAAAACCAACTTTTGGGGAATATATTAAACACTTGAATTAGGAATACTAATATCCTCTATTGAGGTATACCCTAATAATCCATCAATTTATAGCTCAATCATCACTTTACATATTTAGAGATTTATAAATCTTCCTTTTCAATATATTAACTTTAAACCCCCTTTGGATACTACTCATTAGTATCCAAAACTCTAGGTTCTATTAATCACTTATAGGTTATATTTAAATCCTTTGTAAACCTTATAACACTTTGAAATCGTCCTATATATGCCTATTATTTTTCCACCAACTATTGGTTATCATATTCTTCTTTTATTTTTACTTGTATACTATACATTAAATCTATTTATACCTCATTAAAATCTAAAATTTCTCTAAATTTATATGATAACACTTGTCAAACTATTTTTATAGATTTTTATTTCAAGCTCAAAACCACTTAAAAATGTAGATACATTCCAAAATGTTCAATGATTAAAGTTACTACTTTATAATGAGTCATCAACTAATCCTCTAAGACTACTGATTTAAAAATTACTGTAGGAAACAATTGTCTATATAAATTATTTCATTGATTTCCATGTCAGTTGTCTAATTCCATAAGAACATATAACTTGAGCTTTTAACTTCCTCTAACATTTATCCATTTGATCTCAATGATGCCCAAAAAATATTGTTAATTAATAATAATTGACACACAAAGTTTGTGATTCATGCCACATAATGACCCAATTGATACCACTTGTTTTGAAATACTCATGATATCACATATAGTTCAAGCTTATGCTTCCTTTTTTGGTTGTTTCTTCTTTAGAAAATAAGGTATGTAGCCTTTTAATCTTCAACGTATACTCCCTTTAATTACTTTAATTCTACTACCACTTATAAGAATTTATTTCTATCATTATAGTATCTTATTATCACATTTTGACATCTTAAAATACCATTAGATTATACCACATTTTTATATCACTAAAAAATAAAAACATAACCCTAAGAACACTGCTAATTATATTTTATTGTCTTTTATTTTGGATTATATATTATTATTCTTGTCATTAAATCAATTTTTTATCTTGAAATTTTAATTGGTACCAATTTATACTTAATATATGGATTTTAAACCACGTTAATCTTAGAATAATTAATATTCCACTTTATTTTCTTCCATAACCAAATTTGATCTTACCATAATTTGTATTTTAAATTTTATTTTTTAATCAAAGGTTTTTTCTATAAAACTAATTTTTTGTTTGAAATAGATCTTTGATATCCCTCAAATCATAGAATTAATTCACTTCATTGATCATTTTTCCAACTTAAACCTATATCACAATAATATTTATTAATAAAAAGTAGGTACATGATGAATTTGTTACATCCTAGGCATTCTCAAGTAGATTAATTTGGTTAGTTATAATAAACCAACCCTTTAATTCTAACTTACTTCCAAAACATTATTAGGTTTATCCTTTTTGAACCACTTTTAAAAAAATCATACTGAATAATTGAATTAGAATCCATTATCTTCCACGTATTAGTATTAAAATTCATTTTGAGTATAATTCCCTTGTATATTTCCCTACTATTGATACATTACTGATGCGTCCTTCATCAAGATTCATTTTTTGTAAAAGGTATCTTCCATTATTATTTTAATTTTTATCTATGGTATGATTTATAATACTTCATAGGCAATATTAATCCTTTTATAAAATTATTTCCATTAAATTCTCCTAAAACTTATTTATCCTTTATGAATATTTATTTTTTTGTACATTTATTTTTACTAATAGCCAATGAAACTTCTTTCTTGTTACTCTATAGTTTATTACATTATCTCTATGAAAGACACTAGAAAAACTTTTAGAGTGGTGAATGATTCACCCTTAAATTTTTTATATAATCACCATCTATTTAAATAGTTAATATGTTATTCAATGTAACATTATCATGTACAATTAATACATGTCTCATTATTACCATGGGAATAAGGGTCCTATTGAAATATCTTTCACACATCCTTATAAAATAATTTTCTATATTCCCTTACGTAGTTTAAGTGCAGATAATTGTTTCCTATTGACCATTTAAAGGTGTGG
Organism: Viscum album; assembly: GCA_963277665.1. Lineage (NCBI taxonomy): Eukaryota > Viridiplantae > Streptophyta > Magnoliopsida > Santalales > Viscaceae > Viscum > Viscum album. Next base: position 459,408,995 of record OY728160.1, on the reverse strand, counting down.
TGCTCTCCTAATGTGTATAGTGTCATTCAGTTTGAATCCTTGAAGTTGGTACTTTTTTTTGGAGTTGATTGTTTTTTTTGTCTTTTGAAAGGGGGTTTGTTAGTAGAGATTATGTAAAATGAATTATTTAGGTATTTGGTCTAAATTTTTAATAATGATTGGGGAGGTTTAATAATTAGGGATTTAGGATTGAAATATCCTTGATATTTTCTATATATTTCATTAAATTAACACCCAATTTACAAGATTATTTTTGATCGGAATTCTGAAATGTTTTGGTTTTAATACAAGCCTCAACTAGGGAACTGGTATCAATCAATTATTATTGATGGAAGGTTCAATATTTCATGAAAACATGTGACCTTTTGGTTCAAATAATCCATGGAATCCACATTTCAAACAAAACATGTCATTAATCCATGATATTTTAATTTGAACATACACAATATCAATTTAAAGAATATTAATTGAGAAAATTATCTCAATAACTTAACATCCCCAATTTATGAATAACCCTAATGGTATATTTACTTAGAAATTGATATGGTTATTAATTTGGTTTAATATATTTATGGTGATGAATTATAAATATAACTAAAATAACTGGATAAGAAAAGAGTTGTGTGTTGAACATACACACATGAAACAATGAAAAGAGTTAAAAACACACTTTTGATTGAATGAGAAAGAAAAATAATAATATTATTTTCAAATTGATTTAAAAAATTTCAAGAAAATTAATATTACTAAGCATAGGTTGTATTATAGTTCTATATTATGATTAATAAACATGAAATAATATTTAATTGAAAGGAAAATAAACATACACGATTACAATTGAAAACAAGCGTAAAAAACATAAAAAGAAAAGTGGAGGAGAGGTCTCTATTTTTGAAAAATGATTAAGGTAGGTCCTCCCAAGAAATTTTCAAGGATATATTAATTCAAAATATCCTCCTCATGTGCTGAAATTTCAACCCCTTTCAAGGTGAGAATGAGTATCTATTTATAGCCATGGGAAGTGGACTGTTTGAATTCCAAAACTATAGATCATGTTTGATATCTAATTTGAAAATAAAAAATTCCAAATATAGAGAAATATTCTTATTATTAGAGGTTTTATATATGGATTTTGAAATTACACCCTCCAAATTTGGAGTCCATTGGAATTTTGGAGACAAAGTTATAGCTATCTTCCCAAACCATGTGCTGCTGTCCAGTTTTGAGCCAAAATTTTCAATGGTCTAAATGTGAATGTATTTATGTCTTTGAATATTACTTCAAATACAAACCATTTATTCTAGAAACTTTTGTTCCTAAATATTTAATTTCACACTAAAAAATTTCATCTCAAGTTTTTGATTTTATTGGTCAAAAAGTTAAAAAAGGTGGGATATTTTTAATTCCCAAATAGAAATGTGGGGTGGACTTCAAAGCATCATTTGGGCCCTTTTTTGGTGTATTTGGGACCTAATTTTTTTTATCCAAGATGTATTTTTATATTAAATAATATATTCTATAGTTTCATAAAATTTGAACAACTAGATTGAGCTTATACATTCTATCTTCATGGATGGTCTAGTTTTTATAATAAATTAGACGTGTCTTCTTATGTGGTCTATATGTCACTTTAGATGACCTAATTAGCCAAAGATAAATTTTAATGATTTGTATAAAATTTAATTATAAACCCTAAAAAATAATAACTACACAATTTGGATATGTATGCTTTGAGTTATTCTTAAAATAGTAAGTTGACTTGAATTTTGATTAATTAAAATAATTCTAAAAAACTATATTTATTATTAAAATATGATTATTTCAAACATATTATGCAATTTTACTTGAAAATTACTAAATATAGTAGACAAAATGTTATTAATAAATTAATAACATCAAATCCTCTACACTTATGCTTATTCATGTCCTCATGTACAAAAAATACATAACAAAATCATTTTCACTCACCAAAAAAAATTAAAATTTTGTTTTCTCCAATTAAGGGGTCTTGATTAGTTCACTCACCCATAAATAATTACACCAAAAATTGTTCCAAAAATAATGTTTCAAAAAATTCATTTCTCATGCTAAAAATTAGAATTAGAAAATGTGGGCACTCATAACTCACTCCTCTCAAGATGATAAAAAATTATTTATGGAGGTTTAATCATTCACCAAACAAAAGTGAAAATATTATAACTTGAAAGAGCTCTTATATTCCATTACCTTTTATAAAGTAAAAAATAATAAAGAGTTATGTTTAGGGGATTTTTAGTGGCTATGGGATGGTAGGAATATAATGTCCAATATAGAGGAAAGGAGGGGTAAAACACTAACATGGAAAAAGAAATGAAATTTTTTATAAAATGATACATAGATATAAATGAAAAACATATTTAAAACGGCATGAATGTGTGAAGGAAGATAAGAGAAGGAGAAAATTTTATGGGGATTAAATGGTGAAATATGTAAAAAGAAAAAAATTCTCCCAATAACATAAGAAAATATTATGAAAGTGTTCCCTTTTTTATACTTTTTTTCATAAGTTGAACTTAGAAAAAATCTCACACTTATCTCCCAACCCATGTTTTATCTCCTCATGTCACTAATTTTAGTAGTTATAACACGATAAAAGGTTTAGGGGGAGTAATTTTTCACCATCCCAGAATACAACCCTTTCTTTTTTTTCTTCAAATTTTCCATTTTTGTTTTGTTTTTTTTCAATTTTTTTGAACACCTTTAAATATAATTTTTAAAATACTTTATAAACATATATAAATTTCCAAAACTCACCGAATTAGCCCCCCCCCACAACTAAATATATGATTTCCCTCAACAATATGGTGACATGCTGAAAATCAAGGAAATGATACCCAAAATGAAATCCATTTCCACACACTTAAATTTCAATAAATAATTCAATGAAAATCTATGTATATATTGGGTGGGAAAAGGTATTAGGCTTGTAATGTGGCTATAAAGTTAAAGGGTTTGATAGGATCAAAGGGGATTTCAAAAGGAGGATCAGTTTGAGGGTAATGTGAGTCTATTTGGATATTTTTAGTCTCATGTGGTTAATAAAATGCCTCAATTATATTAATGTATGTTAAATTAAGAAATTCACCTTGAGGGTCCAAAAAATAGACATAAATAGGGGGTGAAAAAAACAATATAAAAATAAGGCCATAGGTGACATTGGAATGAAAGTTAATGTTGTTCCTCATGGTTGGGGAATAATATTTTTCCAAATCAAAAATTGACCATTAAAAATTTATTGGTCTTGACACAAAATTATTTATCAAAATTTATAATTAAAATATAAAATTTTTGATTTGAAAAAAGTCATTAGACTCCCCAAAAAGGTTAGATAAAAGTTGATCATTTAATTGTGTGGAATTAAGACTATTTTTTTTGTATTTTTTAGTAGTAATAGTTTTTTTATTAATATATAAACAAAAAAAAGATAATTAGGGAAAATAAGGTTTTTTGAAGAAATTGGTTTAAAAAAATTTAGAATGAGAGAAGAAGAAGATGAAATAGAGAGATATAAAGAAAGAGAGAAAGGAGGATTAAGAGAGGGAGATGAAGTTAAAGGAAAAGTGGTTCCCCCTTATTTTGATTTTTTGAGTCACTATCTCCATCTAGTGGTGGTTATAATTCAATATTTAAGTATTTGGTGGAAGTCGATGTGGTTTACAGGATATGTGTCTTCTCATGGTGATGCTTTAAACGATTTCCATTAACCATGATTGTTCTTTTGTAGGAGGGGTCTTGGACTTATAGTTCACCAAATGGTTAAAAATTAGTAATAATAAAACAACCTTCCCAATGAGAATTAATCTTACCCAGGTGAAGATGAGATCTAGAGTTTAAGAACATTACCTTTTCACCTTCACGGAATACCATTTGTAGGATGTGTTTTTCATGGAGTGCCTTAGCCTTTTCATTGTATAGATTGGAATTATCATTAAAATATATTCAAATCTCCTCTAGTTCATTCAAATTAAAATATATATCTTCACTAGATTTTTCACAATCAAAATTACATGTTTTCATATCCCAAAATGACTTATTTGAGATTTTAACTAGTAAATGACATGGTTTATAAAAAACTAGCCTAAAAGGAGACACCCAAATGGGTGTTTTATTGGAAATTCGATAAGCCCAAAGTTCATCACCAAGTATATCTGTCCAATATTTTCTTGTGGGATTAACAAATCTCTTAAAAAATGTATTTTTACTTCTATATTAGAAAGTTCATCCATGCTGTTTTTTTTGGGGTGATATGAAGTTTATGTTTTATATACAACCCCATTCTTTTTAAAAATAGATTCCATGGTTAGATTATAGAAATGGGTTCCTAAGTCACTTACCAGGGCACATAGAGTTCCAAATAGATAGAATATATTGGTTTTTACAAACTCACTAATAGTTTTTGAATCATCCTTTCTAGTGGGTTTGGCCTCAACCCACCTAGAAACATAATCGACTATAAGAGGAATGTATGCGAATCCATTGGAAGGGGGAATGGTCCCATGAAATTGATACCCCAAACATTAAAGATATCATAGAATATTAAATTATTTTAGTGAATTTAATTTCTTTTAGAAATTTTCCAAACATTTGTGAAGTGGGACATGATTGAAAGAACTCATATGAGTCCTTGAAGAGTGATTGACAAAAGAATCTAGAGTTCAGGACCTTTCGGGATCTATTGTGATTCAAAGTGTCCACTTCTAGGAATTGAGTGGAAGAATTATAATATGAATGAATTATCATATTCATCAACATATCTTCTAATTACCAAGTCATCCCCAGTTTTACAGTGTTTATTAACTTCTAAAAAATATAATTTTGAATCACTTTCCGGTTCCACTTTGTTTATTTTAAAAAAATTTCTAGAAAAAAAAACACTAGGTAACATGTAATTTACAATTGGGGAATACCATTGTAACATTGGAGTGAGATATTATATGTGTTCATTTGGAAATATAGGTTCAATTATTTAATAATTATTTTAACTATAAATTCTTCACATGTGTCCAAAAAAATATTTTTCTTTTCTAGGTTTATCTTTAATCATAATTTCAAACTCTTGGAGAATTATGATCCATCTTGTTAGCCATAGTTTGGAATATTTTTAATTAAGTGAGAACATTAAAGAATAATGGTTTATAAAAATGACGATTTTAGAACTTAATATATAGGTTCAGAATTTATCCAAGGAAAAAACCATATATAAATGTTTTTTCTCAGTTACAGCGTAGTGAGATTGAGTTTCATCCAATTTTTTCAAGGAATAATATATGGAATAAATAATTTTTTCTCTTATTTTACCAAGAATGGCCCAAATGGACCTATTGGAAGCATCAAATAATAATTAAATGGGTAAGGAAAAATCTTGGGGTCATATTATTAGAGAATATGTAAGAACAGTTTTGAGTACAATGAAGGTTCCCTTGCAAGCCTCATCGAAATGGAATGTGACATAATTTTAGAGTAACTGGGTTAGTGAAAGGGATATACTACTGTTGTTATGGATGAATCACCAATATAAACCAGCATGACCAAGGAATAAATGGATATGATGAACTGATATAGGTCTAGGATGTGATTAGATCACCTCGATTTTGGTAGGATCAACTTGAATACCCTGTTGTGAAATTATGTTCCCTAGAATAATCCCATTTGTAACCATAAAGTGACATTTTTCAAAACTCAGCATAAGGGTACATTTGAAAAACATTAGTAAGACCATAAAGATAGAATTAAAGTAGGATTAAAAAGAATTATTATAAATTGTAATGTCATCCATGTATACTTCCATGAAATGCTCAATGAATTTTGAAAAGATACCCATCATACACATTTGGACTATTGTACGAGCATTAGAAATGACAAAATTCATTCTCCTATATTCATATGTTCTAAAGGGGAAAGTGAATATAGTATTTTATTGGTATTTAGGTACGATTGGGATTTTTAAGTAGCTAGTGTATCCATCGAGAAAGAAATAATGTGAATTTTCAGCTAATCATTCTAGAATTTGATCAAGGAATAGAAGAGGGTAGTGATTTTTTCATGTTTAATCATTAAATTTATGATAATTGATGCAAAAATTCTATTTTTTTTCACTTGAGTTATGACCACAAATACCTGTTCATTTGTGAAAATAGTTATCCCACCCTTCTTAGGTACCACTTGATTCATAATAACCCATTCACTATAAAAAATTGGGTAGATAATAACATCTTGGAGAATCTTGGTAATATATTCCCTAACAACCTCAAGTATGAGTGTATTGAGTATTCTTTGAGGTTTTCTGATTGGTTATGAATATTCTTCTAGATGAATGTGATGCATGAAGAGGGAAGTCCTGATGATTGGCATGTCATATATGTTCCAACCTAAGGCCTTTTTGTTTTACTCTAAAACATGAAAATGTTTGGAATCCTCGGTTTTAGTAAATATAACATAGATAATAATGAGATATGAGTGATCATGGAAAAAAATTCATATTTCAAGTGTGTAGGAAGGGGTTTCATATCAATTTCATCCTTTATTTGTGGTCAAGAAAATTTAGTAATAGGGTAAGGGATTCCAGTTGGGTTTGATTAATTTTCCACAATACTATCCAAGGTAGAGTAGTAGAGATCAGTGTTGATATGATATTCAAGATAGTTTTCAAGATACTATCGATTTATGGAGTCTATTAATGAAAGTTCAACATCAATTTACCCATTTATAAATTGATAAATCATGGTGAAAATTTAAAAAAGTTCCCTCTCATTAAAAAATGATGAAAATTATGGAATGGTTGTGAATCAGACCTTCTAATTTTCCCTAGAAACATGAATAAGGAATTCAAAGTTATCCTATGATGGGTATCACATGGATTAAAAAATTCCAAAATTGACCAGTTGGTCACCAAATTCCATGGATAGGATTCCCGCATGGACAATAATATTAATTCTAGCTGTTAAAAGGAATGGTCTTACTACAATTATGGGAGACTGAGAAGAGGCCATATCACCTTCCATGTCATGGAAATAGAAATCAGATGGGAATATAATATCATTAACTCATCAAAGGGTGTCCTCAATTACTCCCTCAGAACATGATGTGGTTTGATTTTTTAAATGAATGAAAACGCCCATTGGGTGTAAGGAAGCTAGGCCAAGGTTGGAGAAGATGGGTTTGGGCATGAAATTTATCGAGGCTCCTAAGTATATGAGTGCATAATCAAAGATGAAACTCCATATTTTTCATTGAACCATAAAGGTCCCTGGATCTTTTCAATTCATGGGTATGGAATGTTTGGTTGAAAAATTTTCAATGGTCCTAATTTGTCTCTTATGGGTGCAAAATTCCATAAGAAACCTTTCATACTTAGTGATTTTTTGATGAAATCTAATAGGTGAATGCTGAATTTAACACGTCTTAAAATTTATTTCATTTTTGTATCATGTTTAAAGGACTTCATTAGAATAGAGATTACTTGAGGAAAAGTAATTGGGCTCCTTAGAGGAATGGAAGGAGGTGACGGATTGACTTCAAGTTTTTTTATAACTTATTTTTCTTTTCTTTTTCTATCTCAACATTTAAAGGGGAGTTATAGGATTCAGCATGAGGCATAACAATTTTCTTTCTAGATCAAGGTTCAATTTCACTTAAATTTCCCTTGGGGTTGGGAAATGATTGATCTATAAGTCATAAATAATTGGTTTGTTTCTAAATTAGGTGGGATGAAAGTTGACCAATTTGGTTTTAAATGTTTTTAATAATAGAATGTACGAAGGAGGAAAGATCTCCCACCAAACTTTTCAATGGTTTTTTGAAAGAATAGGAATTTATTGCATTATTATTTACTTGATTTTGGTTCTTGGGATAGTGCTTATATTGGTTAGGGAATTGAGAAGTCTCTCTAGGATAGTGGAATCCAAAAGGATACTAAGGATGAATAATCTAATAACGTTGAGATAAAAAAAGTATAAGGTTGATGGAAGTTACCACCACCTTGACCATATTGGAATTGTTTTGGTTTTGAGGAGGGAACTAAGGGGGATGATAAACGATATTACCACACCTGAATCCTGGGTTATAGGTAGAATATAAGGGATTATAGTTGGGTTGGTTGGAGTTTCTAATAAACTGACCTGATAGTCGAGGGTTGGTGTTCCGCTGAGGATATACTGCATAGACCTCCATTGGTCCAGATGAATTTGATAGATCATATTGAATCCAATGAAATGTGTTGGTTGGATTATCTAGTGAGATATATATTCCAAAAATTTTGATAGGTAAAAGGAATAGAGATTTTGGAGAATATAAGGCTGGGTCTTTAGAAACCACCACTAGTTATCACACAAGATCTGTAAGTTCACTCTTCCACTTAGTCATCTTGTTAGGCTCTATAGATTAATTCTCTTAGACCTTTTTTAATTGATCATGTTATCATGTATGAAATTTCTATGCATTTTTAGTCATGTTTCTTATGTGATCTCATGTAGTTGAAAGAATTTTTTTTCAAAAAGAGAACCACCACTTACAGCATCAATGGGAGTTCACTCTATATCCAATAAAACCTCATATAAGTATTGGATCAATAGTTGGTTAGATATTTGGTGGTGTGGGTAGGATTACACAATTTGTTAACCTCTCCTAGTACATATGGAGTGATTAATTTGGGAAATTTATAGATACCACTTATTTCCTTTCAGATAGAAGCAAATCAAGAAGAAGGAAAGAATTTATGTATGAAGAGTTTCTTTATGTAATTCCATGTGGTTATGGATCTAGGAGGGAGATAGTAGATCCATGACTTGGTAGAGTCATCTAGGGAGAAAGGGAATTCTAAAAGTTTAATTTATTCTTTAGAATCCCCTTGAGGATTCATGGTAAATCACACCACATGTAACTCTTTGATGTAAATATGGGGATATCAATGAAAATTAACTTTTTATAATTATGTAATATAGTATAATCACATAAAAAACAAATTAATAACACAATGAAAACATTATAAATGAATAATGAATAAAATAAGAGGTATTTCTAGTAGTTAAGGAACCATTACCGATGAAATTGTAACTTGCCATTTGGAATAGTAATATGACCCTTATGAATAGTAAACCGACCAATAGAATAGTAACCTCACCCATGGAAGTATAAATAAAATTTAGGTATCTTATAAATGAAAATATTATATAATTTTATCACAGTATAAGTAAATAAATGTTTGAAAAATTATTAATTAAGTATTGGTATTTTTGTAAGTCCTAAATATTTAACTATAATTTTATGATTAATTTAATTATTTGAATGAAAGTTTTATTTTCATAAAATGAATTAATACATTAATATTTTGTTTTCTTATGATTTTAATATAATTTTATGATACCTTAAATAATTTTCCAAAGTGTAATAATTTTTTTATAATTTTAAAATCCACATTTTCCAAGTAAATGATGATTTTATTTTAGAATTAAATTAATCATATTTAAAAAATAATTTTCATAATTTTTTTTCATTTTTTAAATTTATACATATAATAATGGTTAGGGTAATTTTTTTGGTATTTTGCGGAAATACTTTATTTTTTAGTGAATAGTAAAATATTGTAATTTATAGTATATATAAATTATAAGTTAAATACACTGTTACATGAGCACCGGATGATGTAAGAACCATTGGTTATAACTCACATCATCTAATTTATGTATTTATTCTCAATAATCAACATAATTTCTTTTCTTGATCAAGATAATAAACTAATGAATAAAATAATGAGAAAACACCCATCTCCTCCCCTATAAATACCACCCCTCACAACCTCTTCTCCCCACACCTTCCACGTTTTAAGACTTTTCAAAATTATTCCAAATACTCTTTAAAAACCTCTCCCCAATTTTCATAAGCTCTTGGTATCATGAAAATCCTGAAACCTTTTCCCTAAGGAGGGTTTGAAGGAGGAGAAATTCAAGAGGTAAATTCCACTTTCCTTTTCTTTTAATTTCTTTTCAAGTTATTTTCTTATTATCTCCTCACATCCTCTGATAAAAATGCTATGATAATATCATTACCTAAAATTATACTCTAATTTTATTATTTTAATGGTATAATCCATCATTAAACCCCTCCCATCTCTCTTTTATTCTAAAAATTAAAACGTCATTCGTGAGGTGTTAATTTATCACCTTCAAGGACAATAATTTTTTATTCTACTTTGACACCTTCAAGTCTGGTCATAAAACTATTTTTATGGTTAAAAATTATAATATATTTATTACAACCTATTTAATGTTCTGTAATCATTATATACACATGTTTTTAAATAATAAAAAAACAAGTTTGTGGTGATCAAAAACCGCCCAAAATAATCCAAATGATTATCACCAACATCTTATCTAATGATTAATCCTCAACAAAATAAAAAAATGAATTATATGATAATTTAACCTTATGTATGTTCATTAATAACTTATAACTTTAATTCTGGATATCTATTTCCATTTTACATGAACTTCCATACTCTTACACAAGCCAACCAATTATGAAAACTAATAAAACAGGCACTCCCAAATGGTGAAATTGAACACTATAACTCATCAAAAAGGCTATAAATGAAATTAATAAAATTATAATAAATCAATTACATGAATAAATTTTTTATTGAATTATTAACTAATGATTTTAATTTGATTATTCATGAAATTAAGATCAAGTGCAGAACTGTTTTGGATATAAGGTAAGAGATTCTACCCAAAACACCACTTTTTCCTTCGGGTTACTCCTTCTCTCTATTTACCCCAATGTAATGATTCTTTATTTTTGAATAATTCTTCTAAATTCTATTTATGTTTTACAAAATCATGTATCTAGATCATATAATCCCTCTTTGATGGGTTAATACATGTTTTAGAAAGGTTCCCTTTTCAATTCTTCCTGATAAGAAAGCCTGATTCAAGGGAACTTCCCAATTTCATACCCACTTCCAAGTGAACTCCATAATTTTTTTCAAAGACACCATTATTTTTTAAAATAAATCATTTTATCATGAAAAAGTATCTTGGTTAATTTATTGTTTTATGAAAACAAATATTTCTTTTCCTATTTAAATTCTCTTTAATATTTTCTATAAACAACACTAAAATGTTTCATTTATAAAGTTTCTTAAAAACTCATTTTATATGTGTTTCCCTCGGATTTTTGGGATGACCTCCTTTGATGGGAGGTTCAAACATTCCGATCGGTTTCTAACGGGTTTGTTCGTAGAACCGGAAACATCCAATGATTCCACATCCATTCGGACCTACTTTCAAAAGGTAGGTGATCATTAGTTTATGGACTGATGAGGCTTAGGAATTTTCATTGGTCGAGAGGATGGGAGGTCGGACTCATCACACCTTTTTGAGGGGAATTATTTTCTACCCCAGGACTCTCTTTATATATTTAAGTTATGTTCGTGAATCCTTATTACATTACCAAATATAAAATGAGTTTTCCATTAGATCTTACAATCAATGATTGATATGTAGGAAATTTAGAGAATCTTTTATATGTATTCTAGGTTCTTAACTGATAAAGAATCATATGTATTTGTTAGAGATTCTTAGTCAATGGTATCCTTTGATACGTAAAAGTCTCTTGGTCCTTATGATGACCATACTGGTTTTAAAGCCACTCAGTGGGGCACTTGAAGTTTATTGTCATTCAGAAGGACATGAATTATTTCAGAGTTGGGATCGAACCCGCAGATGGGCTACCTATGTATCCTTTATTTATAAAAGGAATCATAACTCACGTAGTTCGAGTAAGGGAGTATGATGTTTATGATTGATGGCTCAAAGAAGGATGTCATAATTACTTTTACACTCTAAGATCACGTGAGTCATGCTCGGTGTGAGAAACAAGAGGTATTGGTAAAAAAAAAAGACAATTGTGCCATAAAAGATGAAATAATAAGAAATAATGTGGGGCTTATGTATGTATGGGTGCCTAGATAAATTAAGGTTAGGATTTACTTTAGGGAAGAAATCCAGGAACAGGGTCCATAAAGGTATATGTGCTTCATGGAGATTTTGAATACTCTAACTTGGGGATTACACCTGAAAAGGAGGCCCAAATTAGGAGAGGACTTATGATTGGGTTTTACTCCTGAAAAGGAATCCCAGATCAAAGGTAAATTAGGACTGGTTAAGAGAAATTAAGACTGGGGATTACTCTTGAAAAGGAGGCCCAGGTTAAGAGATTTGAAAAATTAAGGGACTTGGGGCTTACTCCTGAAGAGGATGCCTATATTTGAGACTGGGGCTTACTCTTGAAAAGGAGGCCCAGGTTAAGAGAATTATGGTTGGGGCTTACTCCTAAAGAGGATGCCCAGATTTTAGAATTATGACTTGGGATTATTCATGAAAAGGAGGCCCAGTTTAAGGGGTTCTCTCATCTTAAAGGATGAGGTTGAATGAATGAAATCTCAATTTTTTAGTGACACAAAGATGTGTAGATCACTAGGTTTTGAGAGATATTCCACAGATTTCCTTTCAGAAAAGGAATCAAAATCAAGAAATCATGCCATAAATGTATTTGAAGAGTGTCTTGAAGATTCAATCTTGAATAGGAGAGGTGGAATGGATTAAGAGGGGTGAAATGGGCAAGAAGGGCACCCAAAAAGGCAGGGGCGCGCAAGTCCTGGAAGGCGCGCAGGTACTGCATGGGCGCGCAAGTCATGGTCGCTCAATTATACCTACGTGACACATGGGTACTTGTGCGACGGTTAACCAGTAGGGTAATACTTGAGCGACTCTTGATTAAAGCATTTAGAATCCTTTTGAGGTTCTTCCAGAAGAGGGGCACACAAGTTCTATTGAAGGAGTAAGGCGGGGTGAAAGTGTGGCCTTTTCCCTTAAGGGATGGCCACTCAGGTGCGCAATTTTTGATGAGTTTCAATACTTAGGCCTTCCTCCCCCTCTTTAGATCTTTCTTTATAGGTAAGAAATTACCTTATAAGTGTTTCGAAAGATTTGAGAAGAGACTAGGGCGGCATGAGCTCAAATCCGAGTTTCTGAAAAAAAAATCCTCCTTTAATGGGGGGCCCACAGGGTCTATTTATAGGCAAGAGAAGACCCCAGGCGGTTATCACTTAGGTCGCGCAAGTCACTTGCGCGACCATCATGCGTCGCGCAAGTGGACTTGCGCGACTATGAGGGAACTTGCGCGACCTATGGGGAATGTTCTCCTTGTTCATCCCTTTGTCAATTTTTGATATTTTCTTCAAAGGATGAATCAATTTGTGCTATGTCATTTCCCTTTACATTCCTTTGGACTCTGTGATGAAAAAGGAGTGTCAACAAAAGTCCCCCCTCAGAGTTGGATCTGGAGAGAATAAAGGATTTGAATCTGAGGAAATCGAGAATCAAAAGGAAATTGGGGCGCGCAAGGTAGGGCGCGCAAATGAGCTTTGGTCACGTAGGCTCCGGCGCGCAGGGATACATCCCTTGATTGCGAAGAGTCCTGGCCGCGTCTATAAATAGAGGGCCTCACTTCCGTACAAAGCATCCGGATTTCAAACCTTCGAGCTCTCGCCGTGAAGGTCACCTTAGCTGCTCAGGTTGCTCTGTTTTCCGGTGCTTCCTTGATGGCGCGTTGCTGTCAAGGTATCTTTGACTTGCGCGATGGTACTTGTGTGCCAAATACTTGCGCGACACCTTCATACTTGCGCGCCAAGTTTTAGACTTGCGCGCCTTAATGCCTTTGCCATTTTTTCGAATTCTTTCACAAATTTTATGAAAACTCAACTTACTTAAGAGTTAATTATTCATCCTTTGTGCAGATTCAATGGCTCCAAGAACTAGAATAGCTGACGAACTGGCTAGAAAGTAGATTGATGATATGATGAACATCATTGGCCATGATTACTATGATATATGTGACAGCACTCTCCCATATTTGGATAAGTACTTGAAAAAATATCATCTTAATTTCCCACAGAGCATCTACCTACCTCTATATGGTCATGGTCATCTGCAAGGAGTCAATGTTCCAGATGCAAAGAACTATACGCCTAAAATGCAGCTGCACTGCTAATCCTCTATTTCGGTTATTTTGTTCATTAAGAGCAAAAACAATGGTGTGAACTTTCAAATTCTTCGTCCATGTCATTTCCTTGCAGATATGAAAATGGAAAACCCATGGGCTAAAATGTTTTTCGCTGCCGATTGGTGGAGAGAAGACAAACATAGCATTAGATCAATATCTGAAAAGATTACTCTCTCCAAATGGCTCTTTACTTCTAATGATTCATTCTCAAATCCATGTATACATCTTCCAAGTCTCTTGGACAGAAACAGAGTCACTGTTTGATCAACAGAAAATTCTCTCAAACCGCACTCAAGAACATCCTTTTACAATTGTTCCAAGAAGAGCTGGTATCACTGCATCTCTTATTGTATCCAGTTGAATGAATGAATTCTAGGTAGTTACTGATGAATATCGGGATGCCGTAAATCAAATGAAGAGTTATGTTGAAAGCCTCTTGTAATTCCTTGGAAAAGAGAAGAGACTCCAATCTGTGGATGTCTTTCTAACTCTTATGCATCAATGAAGAACACTTTCACCTTCAATCATTTATACCTGCATTCTTTTGCTATATGCTTTAGATTTTACCTAAGCCAATGGGACTAGAAAGCATAGTTTTATTTTTACTAGGATTAATGTAAATAACCCTACAAACTTTTAACCTTTTAATTGCTCAATGTTACCTAAATCATACAAAATGTATGTTTAGTGAGTTGGAACTTGACTTTTATTCAAAGTTCCTTTGTCTTTTGTGGGTAGTTTAAAGTCATGCACATCGGACATAAAAAGGCTAATGTTTAAGGTCGAAATAGCTTTGACTGAAATGGATTATAATTGACTCAATTCCTTGACAACTCATCCGAAAACATAGTATCATACTCAAGTATGAGGGAAAATATGTAAACTATAACTTAAGAATATTTGAACCTGAGGAATGATATAAAAAAGAGCTAAAAGGCATTAGAAGAAGTAGTTTCCAAAAATGAATTTACCATTATTTAACAAACCCATTAGGGGGTTGGATTATGCAGGGCCACCTAAGGGCATTGGCTGCATAGTCAAATAAATAGTATCTTTTGGATAACAAGTCTGTTATGTAGACTGCTTATGCAAGGCCGCCTATGGGCAGGTGCTGCATAGTCAGGCAAAAGAAATCTCAGAAATTTAATTTCCTAGTGCTAAAAGCCAGTGAAAGTTTATGGAGACTCAAATCTTCCAAAGTATAGAGTTTGCTGTATGGAAAGCGGTACTTGAATATGGAGAAGATATTTTCAAACAAGATTATCGAAGAACTTAATAAATATCACTCCTATGAAGGTCTGACCCAAACGTAGGGAAGGAGAATATAAACTATAGACTTGAATACTTTAAGATCATGAAAAAGGATATGGGACAAATATGTTAAGGATGGTTGTTTTTGCGGATCCTTACATACTGTCATTTAAGACAAATAAGGACAAAAGAATCATTCTTCCCAAGAATGAAGTTACCACTATCCGAAAAACCTATTAGGGGGTTAAATTATGCAGGGCCACCTAAGGGCATTGTCTGCATAGTTAGATAATAGTATCTTTTGGCTAACAAGTCTGTTATGTAGACTATTTATGCAAGGCCGCCTATGGGAACGTGTTGCATAGTCGGGCAAAAGAACTCTTATAAGTTTAACATTTTTTTGACTAGAAGTCATGAAAAGGTTTATGAAGATCTGAAAATATTTAAGGTTAGGATTATGACACATAAAAATGGGTATTGTCCAATGTATACAGAGATACACAGATCAATGCTAACCATAATCATGTTGTGGCTGGGTCCTGAATTGAAATGTTGGACTTCACTATATATCCCATAAGGGTGAAAATCAATCCATACATAGTTCTTAAACTACAGTTTAACGTCATGTGGGACAAAAGGATTAGAGATCATAGTTTAGGGTCATAGAGCTTGAACCATTATAAGAAATACACAGTGTGTGTTTTCATGGGGAATTTTCAGCCAAGGGACTGAAAGTGGAATTTGGGGTTAGGCCCAAAGACTTGGGGCTGAATTCGAGGGACACACGAACGTTCCTACGTATCCCATTAGGATGGGAATCAAGCCCACATAGTTCTAGAATTACCCTTTGTACAAACTTGGTTCGTACATGTGAAGGGTGAAAGGGGACTTTAGTACAGTGATGGTTTAACCCAAGATAAAAGGTTTGGGCATTTCCATGTATGCACATAGTCTTTAAAATGAAACATGATTGAAAATCAATGTAAATAATGATTCCTTCTCAAGTGAGGATATCAAAGAATATTGTAGTTTATTGTCATACTGGTCAAAAGTGTTGTATAGTTTAACGTCATATAACAAGGACGAAAGTGAACCAATGTAAAGATATTGATTCTAGGGGCGGTTTCATGAATCAACATCGTATGAGATGGAGGTGAACCGATGTGAGGAGATCGGTTTTGGGCTTGAACCTTGGGAGGTTTCCTATGTACCCAGCCTGGAAGGCAAGGATCAAAGTCCGCGTAGTTCAATTAAATAATGAATTAATGATCAAGTTGTTCTTGGGGAGAATGACCTAAAAAAATGATGTTGGGACTTACACATGGCTAGCGGCCCAGAGAGAGTGTTATGGTTGAGGTTTGCTCTAAGCTCACGTGAGTCATACTCGGTGTGAGAAATAAGAGGTAACAACAACCTTAACGATGCATAGTTTAATGTCATGTAGGACATATAAAGGGACTATGCAGTTTAAAGTCTTGCAGTTAGGACTATTGGTGCTGCACAGTTTAGGGTCATATAGCAGGGACAAAGTACAGTTTAGCATCATGTAGTTAGGAAGATGGGGACAATAGAGTTTAACGTCACGTTGGATGAAAGGGGGACTGTTCAGTTTAATGTCATGCATTGAGGACAAAAGAGTACACCATTTAACGTCATGTTGGACGCATTGGGGATTTTTTCCACAGTTTAGCGTCATGTTGGATGAAAGTGAGAATAGTTTAAGGTCATACAGGAACTTTTATGATTATGTATTTTAACATATTTATAGACGTAAGGGACTCTTATACATTTTATCACCATGTAGTTAGGACGTCACAGTTTAACATCTTGCTGGATGTAAGGGACTTGCAAATAATTTAGGGTCATATACATGGACCGTTGATGATGCAGTTTAAGGTCATACTGGACCATTTAGGGAACTTTTTCACAGTTTAACGTCGTGTGGGATGAAATTAATACAAATAGTTTAAGGTCATATGCATGGACCATTGCTGTATAGTTTAACGTCATATAGCAAGGACGAAAGAGGGAATTTGCAGTTTAATGTCATGCAGTGAGGACAAATTAGGGAATTTTTTTCCATAGCTTAACGTCACGTGGGAAAAGATTAATACAAATAGTTTAAGGTCATATGTATGGACCATTACTGTATAGTTTAACGTCATATATCAAGGACGAAAGAGGTTTTGTATTTATACAAAATACTTCTTCAAAAATCTGGCATTGGTTGGAGTAGTGATGAGTTCTCCATCCATCGAGATTAATGAATAAGCTTCATTGGAGTAGACCCTATGTATTGAATAAGGTCCTTCCCATTTTGGCTCAAGCTTGGGAGGTTTCCTTCCTGGTATCATTGGAGTTCTGAGAACTAATACCAATTCTCCCTGAGTGAATGAACGAAGATGAACTTTTTTGTTAAAATCTCATGCTATTCGATTCTGATAGACTTCCAAGTGGTGCAAAGTGCACAATCTTTTCTCATCTAACCGTTCCAATTCATTCAATAGCTTTTGAGATTGTTCATCTGTAGATGATTGATCACAAATGGCAACTCTGAGCGAGGTTAGTTTAACTTCAATGGGCAAGACGACTTCCATTCCATATACTAATGAATATGGAGTTGACCGAGTTGCAGTGCGGGTGGTAGTCCGATAAGCCTATAAAGCATGAAAGACTTTATCAGGCCATGAACTCTTATCTTTATCCACCATCTTTTGTAGTATATTTGAAAGAGTCTTGTTAAAGGCTTCTATCTGGCTATTGGCCGCTGCATGATACCGAGATGAATGGTTGGATTTGATGTTGTATTTTTGATACAACTTCTTCACCTCGGATGAATAGAAGTTGGTGCCATTGTCCATCAATAAGGTATGAGGGACACCAAATCTGGTAATGATGTTAGACTTGATGAAGCTAACAATGCATTTAGAACTGACTTCCTTGAGAGGTATTGCCTCTGCCCATTTGGAAAAGAAGTCAGTAGCAGTAAGAATGTACTTAAACTGCTTGGCCGTAGCTAAAGGGTAAGGTCCCACCACATCCATTTCCCATATGGAAAATGGCCATGAGTATTTAGCTGTATGAAGCAACTCTGGAGGTTGATGAATGAAGTTGGCATGTACTTGGCATGAATGACACTTCTTTGTGAAATCAACACAATCTCGTATCATTGAAGGCCAAAAGTATCCAAGCCTTCAAATATGATCAGAAAATCTATGTCCAGGCTGGTGGGCACCACAAACTCCTGCATGAACTTCTTTCATGACAACCATTGTCTCTTCACCATCAATGCATCTGAAGAGAACTCCATCAAAACCACATTTGTAGAGAATTTTCTCTAGGTGATCGGGGCTATCATAAAGAGTAAAATTGAACACACGTCGCCAGATTTGTTCTTTCTCAGCTCTATTAGGTGGAAGTGTTCCATTTTGAAGTTATTACCTGATAGGTGATATCCATCTTGTAGTATGACCATATGGTTCAGGAATGGGACAAATTTCATTAATTTCCTCTATTCTAATTCGAACATAAGGTAAAATTGCATGACAGTGGGCAATACTGATGGTTGTCTCATCCCGATTTGGATCTACCAGAGTTGTGGCTATATTATCTAGTGCATTAGCTTGAGAATTTTGTGATCTTGGGACATAAGAAAATGTCGATTCCAAATGGAATTATGCCATTAACTCTCTGACGTAATCATACAAAGGGATTAGTTCTTCTTTTCTGATGGCATAATCCCCATTGACTTGTTTGATTACCAGGCCTGAATCACCTTTCACCTTTAAGTGATTCACCTGTGCTTGAAGTGCTAATTCCAAGCCTACTATGAGAGCTTGGTATTCTGCTTCATTATTGGTACCACCTTCCCACAATAAGAAGGAATAAGGTAACACTACCTTTTCTGGATAAATGAGCACAATTCCTAAGCCAACATTGTTAAATTTAAAATTTTCCATTTTCCTCCCTGTTGGACTTCTGGAAGCACCATCAAAATACATGTCCCATGCCTGAGGAATTTCTTGAATATAGAAGACTTCCTCATCAGGGAGTTCAATATCTGAAGAGGTGTCTTCCACTGAAGGGTGTTTAGCTAGGAAATCAGCCAGATCTTGGCCCTTTATCGCCTTTTGAGACACATACTGAATGTCGAATTGCTGCAAAATAACTGCCCACCTTGCCAGACATCCTGTAAGCATTGGATGACTAAGGATAAATTTGAGCGGGTTATTGAGAGATACAAATTGGACCTCGTGATGTTTCAGGTAGTGTCTCAGCTTCTGAACTGCAAAGATTAATGCCAGGCAGCACTTCTCAATAATTGAATACCAGGTTTCTGCTTCAAGCATGGTTCTACTGAGATAGTGGAGGCTGTTTTCATTCCCAACATCATTATTTTGAGCAAGAAAGGCACCCAATAATCGCTCTAGAGCTGTCACGTAGAGGATAAGTGGTCTTCCTTCAATAGGTGGCATGAGTACCGGTGGACTCAAGAGGTATTTCTTGAGAATATCGAATGCTTCTTGACATTCTTCAGTCCACTGGTAAGTGACTCTCTTCTTCATCAATTTGGTTAAGGGTAAAATTTTTCCTACTAAATTGGCAATGAAATGCCGAATATATGCTAAGTTTCCTTGAAGTACTCTTAATTATTTCAAATTTTGAGGAGGTGACATACCAAGGATTGACTTGGTCTTCTCAGGATCGACTTCAATACCATGATGGCGTACAACAAAGCCGAGAAATTTTCCTGAGGTTACCCCAAAAGCACATTTTAAGGGGTTCATCTTCAAATTATGTTGTCAAAGCTTGCAGAATATGAATTAAAAATCAGCCAAGTGATTATAATGTTGTTTGGATTTAACTACCAAATCGTCTACATAGCATTAAACAAACTTCCCTAAGAAGGGTTTGAAGATATGATGCATGGAACACTGATAAGTTACACCTGCATTCTTTAAGCCAAAGGACATTACCCGGTAGAAAAGCACACCATGAGGGGCTCTGAAGGCTGTAGATTGCTCTTCTTCTGGGGCCATTCAGATCTGATTATATCCGGAATATCCATCCATGAAGGAAAGTGCTTTATAGCCAGCTATTGCATCAATTAGAAGTTATGTAATCGGAACTGCGAAATCATCCTTAGGACAATGCCGATTAAGATCTCTGAAATCGATGAAAAGTATAATTTGTCCGTTCTTCTTCTTTACAGGGACAATATTATCCAACCATTTGGGATATTGAACTTCTATGATGAAGTTATCTTTGATATGCTTATCCACTTCAGCTTCAATTTTGGAAGCATAAGTTGGGTGTGTTCTTCTCGCGGCTTGCTTAAATCCTCGATGTCCTTCTGGTAAACCCAAATGATGAGTAGCAACATCAGGATCAAGCCCGGGCATTTCTGTATAGTTCTAGGCAAATATATCTCTATTTTTCTTTAGAAAAGAAATATACATCTATTGATCTTCAAGAGTCATGGCCGCACTGATTAAAGTGGGGCGTGGATCTTATTTTGTACCCAGATTTATTTCTCTGAGTTCATCCATAGTGGTAGAGATACCATCTTCAAATGTTGGAGGAGCATCTCTGAGATTTTCCTCTTCTTCTTCATAATGTATTATTTCTTCCATTTCTACTTGGATAGTAGATGATAAAGTAGAATTTTCCTGATCCAAAGAGATGTCAAAATTTGAATATCTTGAAGAAGAAGCTTCCATTTCCGATCCGATTGATGATGAAGGGTCTTCTTTGGGTAATAAAGAGGAGATGATGGATTGAGAATCGACATCATTGTTCAACTCCTATGTTGCTATAACTTCTTCTGGCCTAATTGGCGAAGCATAGACTTGTTGGATTTCAGCAGATGAAATTAAGACGTCACCATTTGTGCTTTCATCACTGCTTGGTAGATTACCAATTTCTCCCATGTTGTCTGGATCGATTGCCGTAATTGACATTATGGATCTTTCCATAAGAGTATTTTGATTTGGGTCTATCTTGTCAATTTGACTGATAGGCAACACATAATCTATACTCACATGTGTAAATGGATTTACTGGAATTTTCTCCAAACCATATGGAGCATTAACTTTGATAATCTCCTTTGTTGTGGATTTCTCCCTTCCCTTCATGTGATAGAATTCCGCCTCAATGTATTGAGACTCACATGTCTTAAACGGGGCCTTATCACCATACAATGTCCCAACATGACCATCGAAACAATATTTGAGACATTGATGGTATGATGAAGGGATAGCCGCATGTTGATGTAGCTAGGGTCTTCCAAGAAAGATGTTGAAGGTTGAGTCTTGATCAACAACTATGAAATTTGAATTGGATACAAGATCTCCAAACTGAGTTCTAAGTGTAACTTCACCCAGTTGTTCTTGTTCATTTTTATCATATCCTTGTAACATCATGGTAGAAGGAGATAAACCAGATTCTGTGAGGCCAAATCGATGAAGTGTATGAATGGGCATGAGGTTGACTCTTAAACCATTGTCAATGAAAGTTCTTCGGACATATATGCCATTGACCTTGATAGAAAAGTACAATGGTCTAATATGTCCATGCACATCATCATCTTCATCTTCATCAGTAAAAGATATTATTGCATAGCATTCTGCAAGATTATTCTCTATGTGATAGACTTCAGCTGCAGTAATTTCAGTTTCAAACTCATGAGGACTTGACAAAGCCTCTATGAGTGCTTCTCGAAGATCTTTTGACAGATTCAGAGCATCCAGAATTGATAACTTGGCTGGTACTTGGGCCAAGTGTTTCAATATATCATACTTTTGATCCAGAGGTCTGCGTTTCCCAATAGGAATATGTGGTTTAGCAGGTACCTTGGAAGCAGATGCTTTGGAAGTTGATGCATCTTGTATTGGGATAGGAGTTGGCAATATTCCTAGTTTTGAAAGATTAGACCAATTAGATCCATTTACTTGCTGAGAGGAAGAAGATGGAACCTTCAACCGGTCTTCCAAAATAACTGTGCCAGGACTGAATTTTCTATTGGTAGAAGAACTTGCTTGTTCTTTCTGGGCTCGCTGAAGGGCTCTACCATGAGTTTATACTGCGTACACAGTTCTAGCAGGGGTAAAATTGGAATAGTGGCTTCTGAAAGATCCACGTCTTCCCCTGTATCCTGATCCCCTAGAACTTCCTTTGATTCCCTTGTTTGATACAGGGAATTTAGGCACATTGAAATCAAAACTGCGACTGGAATATGGATCTGTTAATTGAATCATATTAACAGAACCAAAGATTAACTCTTCGTCTGATGAAGACTCTGCCTGATTAGTCTTTTTAGGCTGTTCCGTTTGGTGGGGTGATGCCCGTGGCTTTGAAGTAGATGGCATGAAGTCCGCCAAAGTCTTAGGCTTTGACACATACTCATCTTCTTCTGATTATTTTTATTTCTTTGAATCACGCCGTTTCTTTGAAGAATTTCCCTCTGACGAAGAGGGTTTTGCCGCAACATTCATGGAAGAAGATAGAATTGGTTTCTTTAATTGTGTTCGCAAAATAGCATGAGTTCGATTGATTGTCTTTCTGACCATCCAATCATCATACTTCTGTGCATTTTTGCTTTTGAATTCTTGCCATTCGCCTTTCTCCTCTGGAACTGTAGCAGTAACACATGCTACCTGAGCTGAAGAACCATTCAGTTTGACTTGTCCCTAGTCGACCATATTTTAGAGGAGGTCTTTGAAGACAAAACACTCCTGGATGGGATGCCCCAACATTTGATGAAAAGGGAAATAATTGTGACGGTCTTCATCTCCTTTCTTGTTTGGCCTCTTGGGCATTTCCAATTGAACCAAATGGTTTTCCAAAGCCGAAATGAAATAACCAGGAACTTGTTCATTTCAGAAAGAGTATGTTTTGCTCTTCAGAACCTCAAATTGTTTTCGTCTTTGATCTCTTTGATCATCTGGACAAAACGACCTTTGTTGTTGGCACTCAGAAGGTGGAGCCCTTCGAGAAGATGAAGGTTTTGAGGTTGAAACTGGTATAGGTGCTTGTTTAAGCATAACTGTAGCAGTTTCTGCTTTACCCATTCTCCTTCCTGAAGCTGATGAAATTATATGAGATTTAGCATTAGCCTGTATAAGGGAATCTTCAATCTGCTGAGCGATTGAAGTAAGGTCTCGAAACCCTCCTGTATATTTCACAGGGATTAACGGCGTGCGTAATTCATCATGCATATTTTCCACACAGATTGGAAACAATTATTCTTGAGGGAGTGCTAAACTCAAGGAATATGTTAATCCCTTCCATCGAGCAATGAAATCATAGACCCTTTCATTATCCCTTTGCTTACAGTTTGTAAGATCGAAAACTGTTGTCTTTGGCAAAGTTGAGGTGAACTGAAGGAGGAATTTTTGGCGAAGATCCTCCCATCCGATAATTGACAGGGATTGCAATCTTGTATACCAGACAAAAGCTGGTCCTTGCAAGGTTCACACGAAGCATCTGAGTTTCACTACTTCTTGCTGCTCTGGAGTTCCCATCATAGGATCGCAACAAGACATGTAATGCGTCAAATGTTGTTCAGGATCGCCTGATCCATTGAAAATAGGGAATACAGGTTTCCCAAAACTGGATGGAGGAGAGATTGAATCTACCCATTCAGGGTAAACTTTCTTTTCTGGTTGAACTTGCACACGTTTCCCTTCCATAGTTTCTAACCGAGCTGTTAATGACTCAATAGTAGTTATTAACTTTTGAGAAACATCCGGTTGAACTTGGACTTGGGTAGGTGTAATGACTAGAGCTTAGACAGATGTGGTGATTGGTGATGAAATTGATGGTAGCACTGCCAACTGTTGTTGCACTTGACCCGTAGGATTAGACCTGTGAGGGTGTACTGATAGAGGAGGATATTCTTGATCCATCTCAGTAGCTGCAACAAATTCCTTTGGCTGACTAACTCCATCATGCTTTAGAAGAAGACTACTCTGAAGTAGTTCTGTATTCAACCTTCTTAATTCCTTCATTTCTTCCTCCTGTTGTGCAAACCTTTGCTCTAGTGAGAGCAATTGAACTTCTCCAGAGGAAGGATATGTAACCTGGTTCTTTCCCTTCCCTTTGTTGGATCCTTTTCGGAGATGGGGAAGTGGGTTACTCGAAGGATTACCTAGGTTCTGAGTAATCCTTTGACTTCGTGTACGCACACCTTCTTCATTTGTGTCGGTGCGTACATCTTCTTGAGCAAGAACCTCTTCATCTGAGTCCCCTAAGTGAGCCTCATCTGGCGGACCAGCAATGATGACATTGATGAAATTGATTGATGCATAACTCATCGAATCCCTTCTATCAACATTTCTGTGATATTGTCTTCTTCCATGTATTTGATGAGACATTTCCTTTTGTTGATTCGATCCCTCAGGAACTTCTTGACGAACTATAATTTGGAGGGAATATCCTGATAATTTGGCTCTTCGTTCCTCTTGAGGCTTCTTCCCCAATCGAGAAAAATCAACTTTCTCTGAGGAGGGGATTGATGATTTGAAAAAGTCCCCAGTCCAGTGGACTGGGGCTGTTCCTTCTCAACTCCTCGAATCTTATTTGTTGATTTCGAGGGTTGGTTTAAAAGAGTCCCCAGTCTAAAGAGATGGGGTGGCTCTTGACATGCTATGTCTGAGACTTTCTTAAAATCTCTCCTGATCTTGCAAACCTTAGTCCAGAAATTAGTTGGATGCATTAACCTGTATCCACTTTAATCACCCGATTCAAAAGACCGTTGGATGATTTCTGACACTTCTGTCACTTGGTGACGTGCTTTCTCTAAACGAGAGGCCTGTTCAATATTATCATTTTCTTGATGCAAGAGTAATTCAACAACTTGTTCTCTATATTTTTGATTTTGAGAGGAACTAGTTGAAGCCTGTTCTTGGGAAAGCTTTTGATTACAAACAAATCCCATTGACTGTGGCCGGCCATGGGCAATAACATTGCATGATACCATTTTCAGCGGGCTTTGCTGACTGGAGAGCACTGTGAAATGCAGTGCTCCATGAAAACCCCATCCTCTGACATGAATACCAGATGGGGCATTGGAAATTAACTGACGCAATCTTCTTAATGCGCCAAAGCATGAACGTTGAAGGGATCTCTCCTGCTTTTCAGCCTTTGAATATCGAGAGACTGATAGAGATGCCAAATCAATCTGACATTGTAACCCTTCTATTATCTTAAGATTATTTTCATATTCATCATAAGATAATACTTTCTTTCTCAACTAAAAAAGAGTTTTCCATATGTTGAGACGAATATCATGAATTTCATCTTCCGTCAACATTTTTGGAATGTCATACTGAGAGTCATCCAGAGACCAAAACATGACTGGCACTTCACCTTTCGCCAGTTGTTTTCTCATATTCAGCATTTCCTCTTTATCATTTGATGAAGATTATTCTACCTAATTTGACCAGAGTTGGTGTTTCCGTGTTTCTTCATTGGATTGAACAGGATTGGTAGAGAAATCATTGATCAAACTAGAATATACATGACTTAGGGGTGGTTCGGAGAATGGACTACACCCTGGGCTATATTTTGATTGAGAAAGTATTTCACCTTCTAGCGATGAAGCTTCAGAAATGACTGGTTTCACATTTGCAAGTGCCACAAGATAAGAGGGATTTCTTGGCACTACATTGTCCACTGGAGAATTTTTCGGGCAATGTGAATCACTAATGCGGAGAGGACTTTCTCAACGAAATTCATCATCATGGGGAGGACCACCATAATGGGTTACAACAAAAGATGAGATCTCTTGCTCCTTGGTCTTCTGACCACACAGAGGGTTCCTGTGGCTCTCATATGAAGATGAAACTTTGAGATCGACCGAATTGTCATGAAGCAAGCCTTCATGAGGAAGTGTCTGTTGAAGACCTTCGGAATTAATGTTCCCACTATTGGGAAATGAGGGAGTAGAATCTTGAATTTCAACAGATAATTTTCTGAGGGCTTCAAGAACTCCAGCATCGAGCAAGTCCTTGTTACAGATTGTCTCTTGATCTCCTGATTATGCTGGGTGGGTCTTTTTCTTAGACGCCTTCTTACTCGCCTTGGAAACCACTTGTTGACGAAAGTGGCTGCTCTGAGCAGGTGTATATTCCTGATCAGGAAATATGGCCAGGTTAGGCTGACGTTCTCCACTCAAATCAGGTGTATGTGCCTGACTTGGTTTTCCGTATGATATGGGGGAGTATACCCCACAACCCTCTTGGACTGGAACAGATGTGTGTGTCTGTTCCGGAGTGAATTTTTGATGTGTCACTCCACTGGTAGGGATAGATTTATGTGTATTTCCCTGAGATGCCACTAAAGTTGTTATAATATCCTGGCAGGCATCTAGAATATGAGAAAGGATTTGCTTCTTCTCTTTCACTATTGATAGAATATGCTTGGTGACTTCAGCTGTGGGAACAAGAATATACATCCATTCCGGGCTTGGAGTAGGTGTATGTGCCTGCTCCTATCCTCCTTTTCCTTTCAATTAATCTTGATAGTACTCAAGTGTGGGGGAGAGAGTTGAGTCTGCCTCCTATTTGTTTTCGGGGCTTTCCGACTAAATTCTCTGAATGCTACCAAGTGAGACTGTTGGTAGGCTTGATTAGTACTAGCAGGTGTATGTGCCTGCTGATTACACTTCGCTGAACGTAGTTGACGAGATCCATCATATGTAGTTAGACAAGCCTACTGACTATATGATGATGTATAAACAGGTGTATGTTCTTTCCTATAGTACTCCGCCGGAATTGCCTGGCGGGATTGACGTGATGTTGCCAGACGAGTCTGCTGGACAGCGGAATTAAAACGAGAAGGTGTGTGTGCCTTCTCATTGCTTTCCACCAAGTTAGGTTGGTGGAATTCTTCAGAGATGGAAGAGATGAGAATATGCTCACTGTTAACCGGACTTCGCCTCTGGCGATTCATCTTGCCTGCTCGGGTTCGAGGAACCTAAGCCGAACACCTGGAGTCGGCACCCTCATCATGTTGAGGGCGCACTACCGCACGAGTCTGGCGAAGATTGTTGGTGGGAGCCCTCTGGAAGGACTCCTGTCTGTTTGAATTAAGGCCCTGAGGGACCTTCTCATTCACCTCCGCAGAATAAGGGAGTGAATGGTGATTGTGTTCTGGGGATAACGACCCAAAATAGTTGGAGATGGTAGTCAGCACTGCCTGCTTCTTGATCACTGGTCGTCGTTGTCCAGACGACCGATGTGAGTTGTTTACTTGGAGGGCTTGTCGGGCAGCCTCCAGAGTTGGGATGGTACCGTGTTGACGGTACTCCTTAACCAGCGCATTTGATACCCAGCGTTGAAGATGCTGAGTAGGTGATGTCATCCTCAGAGCAAACGACGATCCAGCGAGAGTAGCAGCAGTGGCATTTGCAGCAGTGGTATTCACAGGTGTGAATTTGAGAGCAGCCATTCTGGAAATGCATAAGATCTTGTAAAAGAGAGCCTATTTGATATGACAGAGGTAATCAAGATAAATTCAGCCACTACATCTTTTGTATGAGCACATATGTCAATGATTGTTTTTTGTTGGCCCTCTCATTGCGTTTTAAATAGGGGCCTAACAAATAGGTAAAAAATCATTTTAACTTGGTTAAGGATTCACGTCGGGTTCACCATTTTTTGTTTCCCTCGGATTTCGGGGATGACCTCCTTTGATGGGAGGTTCAAACATTCCGATCAGTTTCTAACGGGTTTGTTCATAGAACCGGAAACATCCAATGCTTCCACATCCATTCGGACCTACTTTCCAAAGGTAGGTGCTCATTAGTTTATGGACTGATGAGGCTTAGGAATTTTCATTGGTCGAGAGGATGGGAGGTCGGACTCATCACAGCTTTTTGAGGGGAATTATTGTCTACTCTAGGACTCTCTTTATAGATTTAAGTTATGTTCGTGAATCCTTATTACATTACCAAATATAAAATGAGTTTTCCTTTAGATCTGACAATCAATGATTAATATGTAGGAAATTTAGAGAAACTTTTATATGTATTCGAGGTTCTTCACTGATAAAGAATCATATGTATTTGTTAGAGATTCTTAGTCAATGGTATCCTTTGATATGTAAAAGTCTCTTAGTCCTTATGATGACCATACTCGTTTTAAAGCCACTCAGTGGGGCACTTGAAGTTTATTGTCATTCAGAAGGACATGAATTATTTCAGAGTTGGGATCGAACCCGCAGATGGGATACCTACATATCCTTTGTTTATAAAAGGAATCATAACCCACGTAGTTTGAGTAAGGGAGTATGATGTTTATGATTGATGGCTCAAAGAAGGATTTCATAATTACTTTTACACTCTAAGCTCACGTGAGTCATGCTCGGTGTGAGAAACAAGAGGTATTTCTAAAAAAAATTAGACAATTTTGCCATGAAAGATGCAATAATAAGAAATAATGTGGGGCTTATGTATGTATGACTACCCAGATAAATGAAGGATAAGATTTAATTTAGGGAAGAAATCTAGGAAAATGGTCCATAAAGGTATATGTGCTTCATGGAGATTTTGAATACTCTAACTTGGGGCTTATTTCTGAAAAGGAGGCCCAAATTAAGAGAGGACTTATGATTGGGTTTTACTCCTGAAAAGGAATCCCATATCAAAGGTAAATTAGGACTGGTTAAGAGAAATTAAGACTGGGGATTACTCCGGAAAAGGAGGCCCAGGTTAAGAGATTTGAAAAATTAAGGGACTTGGGGCTTACTCCTAAAGAGGATGCCTATATTTGAGACTGGGGCTTACTCCTGAAAAGGAGGCCCAGGTTAAGAGAATTATGGTTGGGGCTTACTCCTAAAGAGGATGACCAGATTTGAGAATTATGACTGGGGATTATTCCTAAAAAGGAGGACCAGTTTGAGGGGTTCTCTCATCTTAAAGGATGAGGTTGAATGAATGAAATATAAATTTTTCAGTGACACAAAGATGTGTAGATCACTATGTTTTGAGAGATATTCCACATATTTCCTTTCAGATAAGGAATCCAAATCAAGAAATCATGCCATAAATGGCTTTGAAGAGTGTTTTGAAGATTGAATATTGAATAAAAGATGTGGAATGGATTAAGAGGGGTGAAATGGGAAAGAAGGGCACCCAAAAAGGCAGGGGAGCGCAAGTCCTGGCAGGCACATAGGTACTGCGTGGGAGCGCAAGTCATGGTCGCTCAGGTATACCTGTGCGACACATGGGTACTTGCACGACGGTTAACCAGCAGGGTAATACTTGAGCGACTCTTGATTAAAGCCTTTAGAATCCTTTTTAGGTTCTTCCGGAAGAGGGGCGTGCAAGTTCTATTGAAGGAGTAAGGCGGCATGCAAGTGTGGCATTTTCCCTTAAGGGCTGGCCACTTAGGCACACAAGTGTTGATAAGTTTCAACACTTAGGCCTTCCTCCCCCTCTTTAGATCTTTCGTTCTAGGTAAGAAATTACCTTAGAAGTGTTTCGGAAGCTTTGAGAAGAGACTAGGGCACCGGGAGCTCAAATCTGAGTTTCTAGAAAAAAATCATCCTTTAATGGGGGGCCCACATGGTCTATTTATAGGTAGGAGAAGACCCCAGGTGGTTATCACTTAGGTCACGCAAGTCACTTGCATGACCATCATGCTTCGTGCAAGTGGACTTGCGCGACTCTGAGGGAACTTGCACGACCTATGGGGAATGTTCACTTTGTTCATCCCTTTGTAAATTTTTGATATTTTCTTCAAAGGATGAATCAATTTATGCTAAGTCATTTCCCTTTACATTCCTTTGGACTCTGTGATGAAAAAGGAGTGTCAATAATATGTTTCTACTTAAATTGGACATAAATTATAATTATACATGCCTATTTTCCCATATTAATGTCTAAGTATGTTTTGAATCCATTATTTCATAGAAAAATTTATGATATGATTAGTTGTTATGCCTTGTGACATAATTATGATACCCATTTCTTTATATGGGTAAGCCTTTTGTTTATTATTTATGTGGCACACATATTAATTAAAATGTTATGATGGGTTCACCTAGATATCCCTCTAATGAATTTAGTAATGTTTAGTCTCATGAGACGTCATGTTGGGATGGGGAGTGAACCTGATTCTTTCATGGGACTTTTCCCACCATGCCTTGACAGTTATCCTTGACTCATATTTAAGTCATGTTATATGTTTTTTCCATATTCATATGATGAAATGATTATATGTTCCCTTGTTATATATGTTATTAATCCTTATGTTTATTCATGTTACATTCCTTTTATGTAATCATGTTGTACTTTCTAACCCTTGTCCTATATTTTATTCCAATTTTTATTTCCTTGCTGGGATTTTTCGCTCATCCATTTTGTTCATGTGTTCCCCATGTTATCTTATGCAGTTATATGAGATCAATTAATGTTAGGAGCTCATTATAGAGATTAAATAAAATATGTTTTCATAATGTTTAATTATGTACCAAATCTTCCAAAGAAACTAGAATTTATGATCATTGGATTGAAATTTGTTGTTTAATTATGCTTATAATGATGTAATAATATGGGTAAAATGATAGGGTCTCTATAGTTGGTATCAGTGGATGGTCTTTTTTTTTTGTGATTAGGAATAGAAAAATCTAGAAAAATCCTTATGGATAATACTAAGTATAAGAAAAAATTCCAGAAGTTTGGTAAGAATAGAGTAAGTGGTTTATCAAGAAAATACACCCCTATCTGGATACTATAAGTGGACATGGTTCTATAAGAGATGTAACTTGAAGTATAAACTTCGATAAGGTGTTCCAGGCCTAACTTGGGGATAACCTAGTACATAAAAATGGGAATTACTTTTCACCTAGTTTGGCACTCTCAGGGGTTATACTATTTTAAATTCATAAGCTCATTATAGACCATTATTAAGGGAACAAAAAAATAACCATAAGAATATATATTAGGAAATAGATCATGGATAACCTAGATCGAAAACTAGGGATTCACAATTTTGGATATACTTTTCCATTACAAGTTTATCCTTATATGTTTAATGTTTTCTTTTTATATGATTATTAACTAATTATT
The DNA here is from genome assembly GCA_963277665.1 of Viscum album. Lineage (NCBI taxonomy): Eukaryota > Viridiplantae > Streptophyta > Magnoliopsida > Santalales > Viscaceae > Viscum > Viscum album. The sequence continues at coordinate 459,377,575 of OY728160.1, read as the reverse complement.
CAATCTAACTAATTATACTTTATTTTTATTAGTTAATCGATTGAAATAGAATAACCCATGCCAACAATCAATGTGATAGGCAATGGGACAATTTTCTTAATTATATGAAAAATATGATGGAAATGGGTGATCAAAACATTATGATAGTAAATTCTTAGCTTGATCAAGTTATATATAACAACTTGAATCATGTGGAACACCCTCCTTCTCTAAATAAAGAGAAAGTTTCCATAAAATCCTTCATACGAAAAAGGCCTCCCATGTTTAGTGGATCTTTTGATCCCCTCCTCACAGAACAATGGATTAACTCCTTTAAAAAGATATTCTCTGTACTTCAGTGCTCCGAAGAAGATAAATTTGTGATGGCGGTATATTGTTTTAATGGGGAAACTGATTAGTGGTGGAAACTGATCAAGAACAAAGTCCTAGGAGGAAATTAATTCCATTGAATGATATGATTCCAAGAAAATATATTTCAATAAATATTTTCCTCGAACCATCTGTCTCAAGATGGAAAGGGAATTCCACAGACTGAACCAGAAGAAACATAATTCTATTAAGGCGTATGAGGAAAAATTCACAAGGCTTTGAAGATACACCTCTCGCTTTGTCATGAATACTGAAGCAAGGTTCATCATTTATGTAGTGGACTAAAGATGAGTCTACAAAAAGAATTGGCGATTAGAGACTTCAATAGTTATGATGAGATTGTCTGTTATGCCATCATGGTTTACATAGATATTGGAGAATCTCAATTGTCTCACGGTCTTGGTGAAAAAAAATAAAAAAATGGAGTTTAATATGGTTGATAAATCCCATTATGAAAATAAGACTCTACATCCCACATGTCAAAAGTGTGGGAAGAAGTATCCTGTAAATTGCTTAAATGAAACCAAAAGATGCTTCAAATTTGGAAGATAAAGGCATATGGATAATAACTGATGAAGGGATATAAAGAATCCCACTAATGAGGACGAATAAAGGAATGTTCATATCAAAACTCAACCTATATTGCAGTTTTTCAACTACAAGGCACATGGTAATTATGAAAACCCTTTACCTAATCCAAGGGTTGTTAGAGGAAATCAATAATAACTTCCAAAGGCAGAAAGGAAGGGAATATGCTATCACTATAACTATGGTGGATCCTGACAATGATGTAGTGATAGGTATGTTTGTTATTCATTCAATAATAGAGAACATACAATTTGATTATGGTTTTATGCATTCTTTCATATCTTGAAATTTTAGTATAACTATTCAATCACCACCTTAGAATTTAGAGGTTGAGTTATCTTTTAGAACCATAAATGGGGAAATTATTGCATCCAAAAATTATAACTCCTACTCAATCAATGTTTGTGGAATGAACCTCCCATTAAATATTGTTATACAACCATTCATAGAGTTTGATGCTAAATTGGACATGGATTAACTATCTTTATATAAAGCAAACATCAACTATCAGGAAAGGGAGATCACTCTTCACATCCCAAAGCATCCTCCTATTCTGTTCAAGTGTAAGTAGGAAGATAAATATACTTTATAATCATCATCTCCATTGTGGAGAATGTTTCCTTATGAGAAAGAATATATAGCTCAAATGCTTGATACAAAGGAGAAAATCATGCTTGAAGACATGTGTATTGTGTGGGACTACATTGATGTGTTCCCCAATGAATTTCTTGGTCTTCATCCTAATCAAGAGACTCAGTTCTACATTGACCTGATTCTTATATCTTTGACTATATGAAATACACCTTATAGAATGGCCACTGTTGAGCTAGAATAACTGAAGAAGAATTTAAAAGAGAATCTAGAATATGGTTTTATATGCCTGAGTGATTCACCATGGGGTGCACTAGTCCTCTTCATCAAGAAGAAGGATGGATCAATGTTTATCTATATTGATTATCATGATCTCAAAAAAATCATTATAAAGAACAAGTATACCCTACTATGGATAGATAAATTTTTCAATTAGCTACATGGGGAAAGTTATTCCTCTAAGGTGGACCTTAGGTTGAGATATTGCCTATTAAATGTGAGGAAGAAAGATATTCCTAAGACTGTATTTCAAATGAGGTATGAACACTATGATTTCATAGTGATTCCCTTTAGACTCACTAATTCTAAAAAAAAAATTATTGACTTAATGAATATATTATTTAGATATTACCATAAAAAATGCGTGTTAGTAATTATTTTTGATATTTTAATATACTATGAGAGAAAGGAGGAACATGTGGAGTATTTGAATACCGTGCTAAATAATTTACGAAGGGATAAAATTTATGAAAATTATAGTAAACGTGAGTTATAGATGGAAGAAGTATCATTCTTGGGTCATGTAATCAACAACAAAGGGATATATATGGACCCTTCGAAGACAAAGGTAATCAAATAGTGGCCCAGGCCAATGACTGTGATGAAGATCTATAGTTTCCTTGGTCAATATGAGCATTAATAATGATTTATGAAGAACTTATCATGATTGTTGAACCCACTAACCAAGATGAATCGAAAGGGGGACAAGTTTATCTTAACCAGTGAATGTGAAGACAACTCTAAAGAGTTGAAAAAGAGGCTTATCACTACACTAGTGCTCACACTACCAACAAGTGGGGAACTCTTTGTGGTATAAAATGATGCTTCAAATAAGGTATTAGTCTGTGTGATAATGAAAAATGATAAAGTGACAGCATACACCTCAAGGTAATTAAAAATTTATGATAAAAACTATCCCACACATGATCTAGAGTTTTCAGCTGTTATATTTGCATTGAAAATTTAGAGGCATTATCTATATGGGGAGAAGTTTGAGATATATTCTAATCATAAGAGTATCAAGTATATTTTTTGGTAGAAGGAGCTTAATATGTGCCATTGAATATTTTTATATCTCATTAAGGATTATGACTGCTCAATCCACTACCATACTGGTAAGGAAAATAAGGTGGTATATGCACTATGTAGAAAGGATCCCATGTTTTTATCAATGATGAGAATTGATAAGGATCCAATATTCTTATATTTTCAAAGGATAGACATGAGAAACATTAATGAAGGAAAATAATCAATCCTTTATCAAATTATTACTCAACCATCCCTTATGGAGAAAATAAAGGATTCTCAAAGGAATGATGTGGAAATATAAAAGAAGGTAGATTATATAAGAAAGGGGAAATCCTTAGAGTTTAAAATTGACGATGAAGGAGTTGTAATATTCGGGGCATGAATATGTGTACCATCTGATAAAAAGATAAAAAAGGAGATTTTCAATGATGCACATAGCTCAACCTTCTATATTCATCTAGGGAGAAAAAAGATTCATCGAGATATCTAAGAGAACTATGGGTGGGAAAATAAAAAGAATGAGATCACTAAATATACATCAATGTGCCTGGTATGTTAGAAAATGAAGTATAAAAGAAAAAAGTATATAGGTATAGTGAAACCAATACCCATACCAACATGGAAGTGGGAGAAAATTATAATATATTTTTTCACCAGACATCCAAAGAAATCCATAAGAAACAATACTATATGGTTTTTTGTGGATCATCTTATAAATACATCCCCACTTTTCTCAATTTGGGAGGACTTCTCACTAGATCAACTTTCATGGATATAAATCAGAGAAGTGGTAAGTTTTCATTGAGTAGCACTATTAATTGTATCTGATTGAGATCCAAGATTCACCTCCAAGGTTTTGAAAAGTCTCCAACATGCTCTATGAACTGAGCTGAACTTTAGTATGAACTATAATCCTCAAACTAATGGACAATCTAAGAGATCTATTTAGACACTTGAAGATACATTGATAGAGTGTTCTATGGAATTCATAGGAGGATGAGACCAACATATTCCTCTGGTCGAATTCTCTTACAAAAATAGTTTCTACTCTAGAATCTAAATTGATCCATATGAATTAATTTATGAGAAAAAATGTATAACACCCACATGCTGGGATGATGTTGGTGAACGTAAGATTCTAGGACCTGAAATGGAAAAAGAAATGGTGGAGAAGGTGAAAACCATTCAGCATCTCATCAAGGCAGCCCAAAGTCAAAAATAGAGCTATGGATACAATCATCGATTAAACCTTGAGTTTAAGATTAGAGAAATGGTATTCCTATATATATCTCCATGGAATATGATCATGAGATTTGGGAAGAAATGAAAGCTAAGTCTCAGGTACATCAACACATTCGAGATTCTTGATCGTTTCAGAGCTGTCACCTATTGACTAGAACTTCCACCAACTATTTCTCTTATACAAAATGTATTCTATGTATCCCTATTATGGAAATATATATAAAATACTTCATATGTACTGAATTTAGTGGTGGTATAGTTTGAAAGTGTTCTCTCATATGAGGAATATCTGGTGAAGATCTTGGATCGTAGAGATAAAGTTCAACACAACAAGACTCCTCACCTGGTAAAAGTAATATGGTGGAACCATAAGTACAAAGAGGTAACATGGGAACTCGAGGAGGTGATGAAGGATAAGTACCTACACATGTTTTCAACTTAGAATTTAAAAGGAAATTTTTAGGGGGAAATTTCATAAGGGGGGAAGAATGTAACGACCCAAAATTTTATCAATGGAAATTTCATTCTTATAATTATTTTATATAGTATAATCACATAAAAACCACATTGAGAACACAATACAAACATTATAAAAGTATAATGAATAAAATAATAGGTATTTCTAGAAGTTAAGGAACCTTAACTGATGAAATAGTAACTTGACCTTTGGAATAGTAATATAACCCTTATGAATAGTAAATTGACCAGTAGAATAGTAACCTCACCCATGTAAGTATAAATAAAATTTAGTTATCTTACAAATAAAAATATTATATAATTATATCACAGTATAAGTAAATAAATGTTTTAAAAATTATTAATTAAGTGTAGGTAATTTTGTAAGTCAAAAATATTTAACTATAATTTTATGATTAATTTAATAATTTAAAAGAAAATTTATTTTCATAATATAAATTCATAAATTAATATTTTGTTGTCTTGTGATTTTAAGATAATTTCATGAGACCTTAATTAATTTTCCAATATGTTATAAAATTTGTTATAATTTTAAAATATGTATTTTCGAAGTAAATGATGATTTTATTTAAAAATTAAATTTATCATATTTAGAAAAATATTTTAAAAAAATTAAGCTCATTTATGAATTCTACATATTGAAGAATAGTCAGGTATATTGTTTTTTGTATTTTTATGAAAAAATTGATTTTTTGGTGAATAGTACAATACTGTAATTTATGGTATATATACATTATAAGTTAAATAAACCATTCTTTGAGTCATGGATTATGTAATAACCATTGCTTTGAACTCACATGATATAATTAATTTATTTATTCTCAATAATCAATATTATTTATTTTCTTGAGAAAAATAATAAACCAATGAATAAAATAATGAGAAAACACTACTCTCCTCCACTATAAATACCATTCTCACCGCCTCTTCTCCTCACACCTTCCAAGATTTTATACTTGTAAAAATTCTTCCCATTACAATTAACAAACCTCTCCACCACATCCATGAGCTCCTGGTTTCATGAATAGACTAAATCCTTTTCCCTAAAGAGGTTTTCAAGGAGAAGAAATTTAAGAGGTAAATTCCACTTTCCTTTCCTTTAAATTTATTTTCATGTTATTTTCTTATTCTATCCTAACCTCCTATCATAAAAATTGTATGATAATACCAATACATAAAACTTTAATATAATTTTATTATAATAATTTAATTATCTATCATTAAACCCCTATTATCTCCCAATTATTCTAAATATGAAAATGTCCTTTGTGAGGTGTTAATTTAATGTCTTCAAGGATGAAAAAAATTTCATTTTCCATTAATGACTTCAAATCTAGTCATAAAAACATTTTTATTGTTGAAACAATTATAATATATGTATTAAATCCTATCTAATGTTCTGGAATCATTATATACACATGTTGTTAAATAATAACACAAAACAAGTTTGTTGTGAGGAAAAACCACCCAATATAATCCAAATGATTATCACCAACATCTTATCTAATGATCCGTCCTCACCCAAATAACCAAATTAATTATATTACCATTTAAACTTATTTATTTTAATTAATAAATTATAAATTCAATTCTGGATTTCTATTTCCATTTTACATGAACTTCTATACTCTTATACAAGAGAACTTATTATGTTAACTAAGAAAAGAAGCACTCCCAAACAATAAAATTGAAGACTATAACTAAACAATTCCCTAAATGTACTTAATAAAATTATAATAAATAAATTAAATATATAAAATATTATGTAATTATTAATTAATTAATTTAAATTAATTATTCAGGACATTTAGATCAAGTGCAGAACCATTTTATACATAAAGGGATTCTACCAAAACCTCTATTTTTTCCTTTGGGTTACTATTTCTCTCTCTTTATCCCAATGTAATGTTTATTTATTTTTTTTATATTTATTATAAATTATATTTATATGTTCTAATGTCTTGTATCCAGATAATATCATCCTTCTTTTATGGGGTAATACATGTTTTAGAAATGTTTATTTTTAAATTTTTCTTGATAAGAAAACCCAATTCAAGGGAACTTTCCAATTTATTACCCACTTACAATTACTCTAAAAAATCTATTTTAAGCCACCATTATATTTATAAAGTCTTTAATTTTATTATAAAAAACTATATTGGTTCATTTCTAGTTTTATGAATACAAATATTCGTTTTCCTCTTTAAATTCTCATTAATATTTTCCTTAAACCGCACTAAAATGTTTCATTTCTAAAATTTATTAAACACTAATTTTACATGTTTCCACTTAAATTGGACAAAAATTGTCATTATACATGCCTATTTTTCCTTATTAATATCCATGTATGTTTTGAATCCATTTATTCATGGAAACATTTTTTATATTCTCATTTATTACGCCTTGTGAAATGATTATGATAGTCATTTCTTTCCATCAGTAACCCTTATGTTTATTCTTTATGTGGAACACATATTCATGAAAATTTTACGATTGGTTTTCCTAGATATCACTCAAATTAATTGAGAAATGTTTAGTATCTTGAGATGTCATGTTGGGATAGGGAGTGGACCTGATTTCTTTATGGGAATTTTCCACCATGTCTTGGAGGTTATCCTTGACTCATGTTTATGTCATGTTATATGTTGCTTAAAAATTCTTAAGATTCCATGATTATATATTCCCATGTTATTCATGTTATTAATCATTTTTTATTCATTTTACATTCCTTTTATGTCATTATGTTATGCATTCTAACCCATGTTCCATGTTTTATTCCTATGATTATTTCCTTACTAGGTTTTTTATCTCATCCTCTTTGTTCATGTATTCCCCATGTTATCATATGAAGTTATAGGATCTCAATGGAAGTTAAGAGATCATTATGGATATTAAATAAAATATATTTTAATGATGCTTAATTATGTACCTAATCTTTAAAATACACTATAATTTACGATCATTGGATTGTAATTTGATGTTTAATTATGCTTAAAATCATGTAATAATACGTTTAAAAGGATATAGGGTCGTTATAGGCTAGCCCATGGAAATGAGGTAGAAGATGAATCAAACCCAATTTGGGTTCAAAATATACCTCAATGTTTAGATATTGAAAAAAAATGTGTTGGTAATTCATATCATGGAAAATGAGTTCTTTACAGGTTTGTTCCATAGGATTGGACATATTTAGTTTAATTATATGGGAAATGAATGAGTCATGGGTGATTTGACTATAACTAATGTTCCTTTTAAGTCGACAAAGTGTTTGATCGATTTAGGGGTTAAAAAACTTGCATGGATTTTTTATGAGGCTATGGGGTATTCATATATGTTTTGAAAGGATGAAAAGGAAGGGTTTTCTTTTCCTTTTTTCCATTTATAATTTTTATGGGAAGGAGGGTTTTTCATTGTGTTTTTTCCATATTTTTTATAATTTTATAATTTTTTTAGAAAAATAAAAAACTATTGACTAATAGTTGCACCATACCTATAAATGGTTCCATTTTAAGAATTAAAAATTGTCAAATATAAACTGTTCAAAGGTTCAGTGCTCTTCAAATGTGTATAGTTGAACTCAGGTTGAATCCTCATCGAGGGTACTTTTTTTGGAGTTGATTGTTTTTGTTTTTTATTTTGAAATGGGGGTTTGTTTTAATATCTTATTTGGAATTAATAATTTATGTATTTAGTTTAACAATTTAACAATTATTGGTGTTATTTAATCATTAGGGAGTTAATATTGTGATATACTTGATATTTTCTATATATTTCATTATATTAACACCCACTTCACAAGATAATTTTTTATCAGAATTCACAATTTTTTTTGATTTAATACAAGCCTAAACTAGGGGAATGATTTAAATAAATTATTTTTTATATAAGGTTTAATATTTCATGAACCCATATTTACTTATGGTTACAATAATCCATGGAAACTATATTTTGGACAAAACATGTCATTAATCCATGGAATTTTAAGTTCAACATACACTATATCAATTTAAAGAATATTAATCGAGAAAAATCTATCAATCAATTAACATCCCCAAATTATGACTCACCCTAATGGTATATTTAATCATCTATTTATATGGTTATTAATATGGTTTAATATTTCTACGGTGATGAATTATATAGATAACGAGAGAATGAGGTAAGAAAAGAGTTGTGCATTGAACACACATAAAACAATGAAGTGAGTTAAAAACACACTTTTGATTGAATGAGAAAGAAAAAAAGGGAATTATTTTCAACTTTATTTAGAAAATTTCATGAAAATTAATATTAAAAAAATAGGGTGGATGAGAATTAGATATTATGATGAAAAAACATGAATTAATATTTAATTGAAATGAAAACAAACTTACACAATTACAATTGAAAACAAGAGTAACCAAAAATGAAATAATAAATAAAGGATAAGTCCCTATATTTGAAAGAAGATTAAGGAAATTCATAATAATCCCTTATAATGGATATATTCATTAAAAATATCATCCTTAATTGTTTAAATTCCAACCCATTTTAAGGTGAGAACGAGTATCTATTTATAGCCAAAGGGAGTGGAATGTTTTCATTCAAAAACCATCCCTCATGTTTTTTCACCAATTTAAAAATAAATAAAGATTAATATGGGGAAATATTCTTCTTAAAAGTTTTAGATATGGATTTTTAATGTACACTCTCCAAATTTGGATTCCATTTTACTTTTTGACCCAATGTTATGACTATTTTCCCAAACTATTTACTACTGTTCAGTTTTGAGTCGAGTTTTTCAATGGTCAAATTTAAAAGAATTTATGTATATAAATATTCTTTAAAATACAAACCATTATTATTAAAATTTGGGATACTACATATTTTCTTTTACACCATAATATTTCAGATCAATTATTCGATTGGATTGGGAGAAAAGTTTAGAAAGGGGGGATGTTTTTAATTCTCAGACAGAATTGTGGGATGGACTTCAAAGCATAATTTGGGCCCTTTTTTGGTGGATTTTGGGATTTAATTTTTTATACAAGATGTTTTTAGATATTAAAGAATATATTATAAAGTTTCATAAAATTTGGGCTTCTATGTTAAGAATAGAAATTCTATCTTCATGGGTAGTTCATTTTTTATCACAGATTCGATGAGCCTTCTTATGGATCCATATGCCCCCTTAGATAGCCGAATTAGCTAAATATCCAGTTGAATGATTTGTATAAAATTGAATTATAAAACCTAAAAAATAATTATTACACAATTTTTATGATTAGGATTATATTTATGATTAAAATTGTAAACTAAGTCTAATTTGGATTAATTCAAAATTATGCTCAAATATTAGATTTAGAATTAAATCATAGGTATTTCACACCAATTATGAAATTTTAATTGAAAATTTGAAAATGGAGTATAGAAAAAGTAATTAATAAATGAATAAAATAAATATTACAAATAAAAAATATTTTTTATAAATTCATAAATCATGTAGTTTCTCCATTGTTGTGATTTTTCAGTATATTTTCTTCCATCTTTGATTCCTTTGGATTATAGACACAGATCCATAGTGTGTCTCATAACTCAATTCTAGTATCACTATATATGAACCTTTATTTGAGGTCCTTTACTTTCATATTTAAAAAAAATATTATTTTTTTCATCATTTATATATTTATACTTTTATATAATAGACTTTTTAGGATTACTTTAGGAGGGACCTATAACTTTAACTTTTAGTATTTAAATATCATTTATAGATGCTTGATATTCATGTATTTATCCTTTATTTGGGTATCTATACACTCTATCCTCAATAAAAATTCCTTTATTGATTTTATCCTATCTTAAATATTTTTCATGAGATTGATAATGATTCATTTAAATTTCTTTTCCCAAACCATTTTTGTTCAACTTCTTATTGAATTTTTCAGAGTAAAGTATTTTAACTATAAATTCTTTCAACCATATGAAAAATGGATTCATTTAGATCAAATTTTTTTTATTTATTCATTTTTTTCAATATAAATACTATCATGAGTGTGAAACCCACTTCACATCTAATTTCCCATTGATCCATGTTTTCTTGTATGAATTTCATCTTATCTTAATTATTTCAAGAATAGTCTTTAGATTAACAGATATAGGTTATTACTACTTATTATATACAATGACCATCTACTCTAATATCTAAATGGGAATCTAAAATATTAGATTTAAAATAATGTTGTATAACTTTATTAAATATATATTTATCATAAAAAACAATCTCACTTACCTAAGTGGCTGTGCGCTTCTTCTGGAAAAACTTCTTCTTATTACTCCATGTCATTTTTCCTCAGGAAATTAGTCAATATTATTTTTATTTTTTCAGTGAATAAATAATACAACCATGTTTTTAATATTCTCTTGAAGATGGTATCATAACTTCCTTTAAATATTCTCATTTTCCATAGATCTGTTCCAAAATATTCCATAATTCAAATTCACAAGAATACTGAATAGTTTTATTAAATACCTCACTAGTGATATATATGTTAAATATTTTATATGTATTAGCATCATATAATTGTTTATTTTGATTTTTTAAATTAGTAACTTGATGTAAATATTCAATGATAACATCACCATTAGGACATAGAAACCAATACATCTCCATTTTTCAACTCTTAAAGTCAGTTGTATTAAAATATAGAGTGTTTTTAAATGATTCCATATATACAATAAATCTAAAAATAGATAAATAAGATTAAAATTCAAAGTGAAACCTTTAAGATATATTACCACATGTTGGGAACAAATTTAATGGATGAACTTTAAGAGGGGTGGTAAATCAGGTTGTTTCCTAAATAAAATTTTTCTCAACACACTTCATTGGATCTTTTTCCAACATGAGATGAAGCATCATTCAATCTTATATCTCCCTAAAAATATTATCACTTAATAAAATTAAATGAGTTTAATGACATATGGAACAAATAAATTGAGGATTTTACTGAGTTCACCCATAATGGGATATGTATAAGGAGCATGAAACAATAGAGTGTTAGTGAACCAAATTCTATTAAGATTCACTATTCAATGAATTTAAGATTTTTTCATTTTCAATTCATTTCATGGATTACTACCTTTAAAATATTTAGTGATGGCATACTACTACCCAAGGGACACCACTTTTTATTCTCCTTCATACCCTACTTCGAGACGGGTTCAAAAATTTATATATATGATGGAATCCTCTCAATTTATAGACATGTTGGTATCTATTATATCATGGTAAAGTAATTTTTCACTTTGAATCTCTGAGTCTAGAATAGATACTCTTCTATGATTCACCTCAATTTACTTCTTCTAACCCTCCAATGGTAGATTATTACTATTCCATAATGGGTTAGAAAGATATTTTCTTCCACACATGATCCTATTACAACAAACCTATTCTATATAATGAAAATGATATAATAGAAATATATTATTCTATTGTATATTATTATCCATGATCAACCAAATTAGATAAATTCATTATATAGTAAATAGTATTTGTCATGCATCACATTTTTTATCTAGATGAAGAATAATTATAGAATGGAATTACTATGATTACACACTTTATTATACATAGGAATATTTTCTAAAAAACTAGATATATGAATATATATTATATAAATAAATCTCTTCTTACCTTACTCTCTTAGAAGTAGTTGTGGAAGTTTCACACTTTTTTATCAAGGTATCTCCTAGATTAATTAAAAAATTCTTCAAAGTCATTAACCCTTAAATCAATTTTCTGAATGAATATTCCTTCATATAATATTTAAATCTAAAGACAAGTGTCCCATATGTTTAAATGAAGTGAAATATATCTAATAAACCAATTAAATCCTCTAAATTTTGAGCTACTTATTTCAATTTTTACATCAAAACTAAATATTCAATATCTTCTAAAAGGTATTAAATTTTGATGTGATTATCCTTAAAATAGTGTGGCATATTATGATATCCACAAGATTGTGTTGTGAATTACAATATTTTAGAGTTATCTTTAAGTTATCCATAGTTCCAAGAAATCAATATAACAACTCATTTTTAATTTTTATAATATTGTGTTATGATCTTCCAAATCTCTACAAATTGTAGACCCATTATGGTGTGATGATCTCTATCATAGTGTAAGATATTCTGTCTTAGATAAATAATATCACAAGACCTTATTCTTAAAATGAATTGCTCATAGAACAACCTTTAATGTTGTGTATTGGACCTTTATTAATCTCTTCCATGTCCTATATAATTTTGGTGGGGCTTACCCATGGTTTTGTGATCCAATCAGCCATCACAGTCTAGAGATCCACCAATACATCATGGCCTCTACATCGTGGCATGTTTTTATCCCACAATCCTTCATTATTAAATTACCAAACCAATTAGGGAATGATGACACCTATTTTTTCATATCACACAAGTAGTTATTATTATGTTTACATGAGTTTAATCTTACCTAAGATAAGTTATGGCATGGTATCTATCTCAATAGATCATTACCTCATTCATCATAAGACTTAAAAACACCAATATACCATAGGTTATACATCAAAAAAATATTTCCATTTAATATTACACCTTATTATGTTGTGGAGTGAGTTTTAAAAACTAATTGTTTCTTAGTATCCATTAAGAAGTCACATAATCCACCTTTACCAAAACACTTTCCTTATCCTCCAAATTTCTTTATGAATGTTCACAATTATTACATTACCATATAATATTAGAATAAAATTAGTTTAAATCCTTAAATATTCTTCCAATACATATTTATCATCACATTAATTTTTCCATATCCTTGATATATATAAATATAAATGTTGTATTTCCTTCACAACTACCTCAATATCACTATTATTGTGTCTTAAATAATTAAAATATTGATCTTCCAACCCCATTCTAAAAATTTGTTTCTATATATTTATCCATACTTCACCAAATTTGGTCCCCATGTATGGTTAACCAAGTTTATTCTCTTTCATGCATCATATTATTTTTAGTGTCTCCTTCCACTCATTGAAAAGTTTGGAAAAATTTATTTACAATAATTATAAAACAAAACCTATATACTTGAAACACCTTTATATCATTAATTTCAACTGAGGATCTTATATTGAAATGGTTATCTTTTAAACTCCATAAACCATCCCTACACCTTTCACATTATTATTTTACTAAATATCTACCAATCTTGAATATCTGATTGGAATTAAATAAGTCAAATATTAGGGAACTCAACATATAAAAAAATAACATCATTCCCCCTTGATATAAAAGGTATTCGTATCATTGAATCCATAGATATTTCCTTTCACATGAACTAACACTACTGGAAATACACTATTTCCCAACGGTTCAGAACCGTTGGGAAAGCCCCTGAAACCGTTGGGAAAGGTTTTCCCAACGGTTCTAAGAACCGTTGGGAAGTAAGCCGTTGGGAAAACTTTTCCCAACGGTTTACAGGAAACCGTGGCAATAGAGCCATAAAATTTACCAGTTTTCCCAACGGTTCTCCCAAACCGTTGGGAAAACCAAATACCATGGAACATTTTCCCAACGGTTGGTGAAGTGGGTTGGGAATTGGTGAAGTCTTTCCCAACGGTTTAAAACCGTTGGGAAAGACATGCTAAAAACTTATATGCCAACGGTTTGAAACCGTTGGCATACCTATGCTGCAAATTGCAGCACCCTGCAATTTGCACAGCCTCCTGTCCCCTGTCCATCACCACAGGTCATGAGGCCTCATTTTCACCTCATTTTCACCTCATTTTCACCTCATTTTCGATCCAACTATTGTACCACTAATAAAATAAAACATACATATTCAATTACGAACAAATTCATACACATTTAACATATAATGGATCCTGAAACTATACAAATCCATAATTAAATTACAATTCATAAACATACATAATTCATATAGAATTCAATTTAAAATTTAGATGACAATTATATGTGGAATCTGAAATTCAATTCATAATATGATCGGTTTTTTCTATACCATATAGTTTTACCTCAAATGATGTCCATTTTAAACAAAATACATACACCTGAAGTGATACCGGCCACACCGCACCTCAGATTGAGGCGGGGTTAACTCGTACACGTCACATTTGACTCATGGATCGTTGTGCTAAAGTATCGACAGAATCCTAATGCGTTTGGTCGGTTTTCCGTATGCCAGTTGATGTTTTTCACTTAAAATGGCGTCCTTTTGAAACAAAAGACGGACACTATGAGTGGTGCCGACCACACCGCGTCTCCAATTGAGGCGGGGTTAATTCGTACACGTCACATATGACTCATGGATCGTTCTCCTAAAGTTTAAATGGAAACCGAATGCGTTTGGTCGGTTTTCCGTATGTACCTAAAATGTTGTCCATTTTAAACAAAAGAGTGACACTTAGACTCATCCCGCCCACACCGCGACTCAGATTCATCCCGGGTTGGCTCGTACATGTCACATATGACCCATGGATCATTGTGATAAATTATCAAAAGATTCTGAATGCGTTTGGTCGGTTTTGCGTATGCCAGTTGTTCTTTTCATTTATAATCATGTCCATTTTAAACAAAAGAGACATAGTTAGAGCGGTGTCGGCCACACCACATCTCAGATTAAGACGGGGTTGACTTGTACACGTCACATATGACCCATGGATCGTTGTGCTAAAGTATCGATAGAATCCGAATGCGTTTGGTCGGTCTTCCGTATGTCAGTTGATGTTTTTCACTTAAAATGACGTCCTTTTGAAACAAAAGACGAACACTTTGAGTGGTGTCAGCCGCACCGCATGTCGGATTGAGGCGGGATGATTCGTACACGTCACATAGGACCCATGGATCGTTCTCCTAAAGTTACAATGGAAACCGAATGCGTTTGGTCGGTTTTCCGTATGTACTTAAAATGGTGTCCATTTTAAACAAAAGAGAGCCACTTAGACTGATCTCGGCCACACCGCGACTCGGATTGAACCCGGGTTGCCTCGTACAGGTCACATATGACCCATGGATTGTTTTGATAATTGATCAAAAGATTCGGAATGCGTTTGGTCGGTTTTGCGTATGCCAGTTGTTCTTTTTCACTTATAATCATGCCCATTTTAAACAGAAGAGACATAGTTAGAGCGGTGTCGGCCACACCGCGTCTCGGATTGAGACGGGGATGATTGGTACACGTCACATATGACCCATGGATCGTTCTCCTAAAGTTTCAATGGAAACCGAATGCGTTTTGTCGGTTTTGCGTATGCCAGTTCTTTTCACTTATAATCCTACCCATTTTAAACAAAACAGACACAGTTAGAGCAGTGTTGACCACACCGCGCCTCGGATTGTGGCGGGGATGATTCGTACACCTCACATATGACCCATGAATCGTTCTCCTAAAGTTTCAATGGAAACCGAATGCGTTTGGTCGGTTTTCCGTATGTACTTAAAATGATGTCCATTTTAAACAAAAGGGAGCCACTTAGACTGATCCCGGCCACACCGCGACTCGGATTGAGCCCGAGTGGGCTCGTACATGTCACATATGACTGATGGATGTTGGGTCGGAGGTGATGGCAAGAGGGGGGGTGAATTGCCTTTTTAAAATTAATTAACAATTTAAAACAAATTTAAATGCAGCGGAAAGTAAAATGGCAAGACACAATTGATAACAGAGTTCGGCTTTAAACTCAAGCCTACGTCTCCGCTCCCAACTCAACCGTTAGGAGATTTATACGACCGCTTGCTTTTTAATGGTTATAGCAAGAAACCCACTAGCCGTTTTAAGGTAGGCTAGATCACCTTCTTACAGCTTGCTTTTTTATTATGGTTGTAGCAAGAAACCCAAATTGAAAGAAGAAAAAGGGTGGTTTGTTTTAATACAAACCCAATTAAGAACTAAACAATTGAAGTAAATAATTTAGAACAAACTAGAGGAAGCCTTGAGCACCAAGAGGTGAGTGTAGTTGATGTAGAGGCAGCCCAAGCTTCAAGGATGGCAATTGGATCTCAAGTAGCCTTTGAGAATTGTCGTAGGAGCCTCAAATGATTAAAATAGCTTTGGTATGCTTCGGTATATGATCGGTAGTGTTCCCGGCATCCATGGACGTCTATTTATAGGAGAAATGCTCCCAAATACTTCAAAATAGCCGTTGGAGGGTTTTCGGAGCCGTTGGGGATCAAGTGGGCAAGCCTGGTCAGTTTGACTGAGCACACCGGCTGGCCGGTGCTGATCCACCGGCTGGCCGGTGCACCAGACAGAAGCAAGGGATTTCTCTGGCTCCACCGGCTGACCGGTGCTGAGCCACCGGCTGGCCGGTGGTCTGGACAGAAGCATGCTATTCTGTCTGGGTTCCACCGGCAGGCCGGTGGTCTGGCACCGGCTGGCCGGTGGTCTGGACAGAAGGTATGCCATTCTGTCTGGGCCCACCGGTTGGCCGGTGGCCAGACACCGGCTGACCGGTGGCACCTGGCAGAGGGCAAGGCCTTCTGCCTTGTCCACCGGCTGGCCGATAGGCTGGATCCGGCTGGCCGGTGACCTTACCGGCTGGCCGGTGGTCTCACACCGGCTGGCCGGTGGACTTAAACAGTCCATTTTGAATTTTTCTTGGGCCAGCTTCTAGGCACCCTATTTCCTATCATCAAAAACACTTATGATTTTCACTTAAAATGACGTCTTTTTGAAACAAAAGACCGACACTTTTTGAGTGGTGTCGGCCACACCGCGTCTCCGATTGTGGCGGGGTTGATTCGTACACGTCACATATGACCCATGGATCGTTCTCCTAAAGTTTCAACGGAAACCGAATCCGTTTGGTCGTTTTTCCGTATGTACTTAAAATGGTGTTCATTTTAAACAAAAGAGAGCCACTTAAACTTATCCCGGCCACACCGCAACTCGGATTCATCCCGGGTTGGCTCGTACACGTCACATATGACCCATGGATTGTTGGGATAAATTATCAACAGATTCGGAATGCGTTTGGTCAGTTTTCCGTAAGCCAGTTGATTCTTTTCACTTAAAATGACGTCCTTTTGAAACAAAAGACGGACACTTTGAGTGGTGTCGGCCACACCGCGTCTCCGGATTGAGCTGAAACCACCGTGAAACATTCTAATTATTATTCGTGACGTGTACGCGCAGACGGCACGTCAATCGGACGTGCGGTTTGCGCGGTACGGCTCAATATTAGTGTTTTAAGTGATGCGCGCGCTTCGTAAACGCGCGTGAGGGGGGTCCAAACGGGCCGAACGATGTCGGAATGGCCTGAAATCAGACGACAAATACGGGCGACTGATTAAAATAATTCAACTACAATACTATACTACGAGTCTAGATAAAACCAACAACTAGAATAGATTAAACATCAAATCTCAAGTCAAAAATGTAACGGATCAATATGTCCCACATCAGCATCACCATCTCCATCATCATCATCATCATCGCCCTCGTCATCGTCCTCCTCATCGTCATCACCCTCCACAACGCCTTCCTCCTCGCCTTCGCCCTCCTCCTCGCCCTCCTCATCTCCATCCTCTTCCGCATCAGACTGCTCGTCATCATCATCTTCAAGCTCGACATCGGCCTGACCACCACTGGAACTGCCACCTGGTGCACCATATATAGAATGTATCGACGACATGTATTCATCAATCGCTGGGCTGGCCTCTGCTGGAAGTGTTGGACGTAGAACTTCAATAAATTTCATAAATGCACTGTTTGCCCTTGCAGACTGTTCTGCAGTCTCTGTGGCCCTTTTCTCAGCCTGTTCTGCCTGTGCCCTAACTTGCTGCAGCTCGGTGGCACTACAACTCGTACCTGAGGCAGGCCAATACCTCGTCGGGGCTATCCTAGGTCGGCAGCGTACTCTGCCAGAATGATCATCTCCCAACACCTGATGTAAGTGATCAGATGGCCCAAAATTGTCTGCTTCTTGGGCATCGAGGGCCTCTAAAGCATCCTGTTACAAATATAAATATATTGTTAAGTTACGAAATAGATATTAAAATATAAAATCAACAGATTAAAACTTACAATCTGCTGCTGAGTCGCTTCGTTGACAGCACGTCCATCCTTTTTTCGTCTACTCGAGCAAAACAGTTTTGCTCGAGGCACACGTCCTTCAATATTTTGTACTTTCCTCTACAATGACATTGAAAACAAAATTTATATAAAGACTTCAGCAAATAATTAAATAATTGAGGAAAAAAAAGAAAATGTAAGTCGTAAAGAAAACTTATAAACAATTGTCATACCTGCTGCCTCTCATGATCCGGCATCGTCGTGCGTCCTAGTGTATGGAGGTATTTTTTTGCATCAATGTTTTTTTTATTTTTTCCAGATGATTCCTAAATAAAATTCGATAATGCAAAGGATAATATTAATGCAAAACTTGAAAGTTATTATTTAAATACCTCAAATGTAATTCATACCTTAAACTGGGTACTCGTCCAATGAGTAATCATCTGACGATACTGCCCTATAGGACAATCATCCACGACTGGTACCGCCTCTAACTCAGTGCCAACTCTAGCATGCCAGCCAATATACAGCTCATGCTTGTAGGCTCTCCAAAGCTCGCCTAAATCCTTTAGACGTTCCATTCGTGCACCCTCACCATCAGGAAAATTAAATCGAAGCTGAAATGAAAATATTAATTTATATAAATACAAAAAAAATTCATGGCATTAAATACAACAGATTTTTTTACCCATATCTCTGCCCAAGCTCTATCTTTGACCTCATGTGGCAAATGTCTCCACGACAGCGGGCTGACGGGAATGATGTCGGAGTATTTGGCAAGCGTCGCCATAAAACTCCGACATTGCTGCCCTGTTTTCTCAACCATCTGATTGTCTTCATTATATTCCACCATAACCTGTGTGCGACGGTTCCACACCGAACGCATGCGTGTACGGCCCCGCCCCCGCCTCCTTTCAGTAGATGTATCTGTCATGAAAGAAAAACAAACATTTTATCAAAACATGTTATAATGAAAATAAATATTACTATAAAAATTTGATAGGGTTTTATAAATATACCTGTGCTAGTCTGATCAATGAGTGGCGCCGGATCCACAGAACCTGATGGAACACCCTCTGGTGGAACAGGAGTCGAAGACGATGGAATATAAAAGCTCGGAGAGACAGAAGTAGAAGGAAAAGAAGATGGAACAACTGTATGACCTGATGCTGACTGGGGAGTGGGAATCATCATGGGATGTGAAAATGATGGGGCAGAAGATGCAGAAGGTAGCGAAAACATGGGAGGTCTAAATATCCCGTGTGTCCCTAACGACACACCGGGATCAGAATGTGGGAAGGCTGAAATGTCAGTGGGAGGGGCAGGGTCTAGTCGGGCACGCGCAGCTCTATGTCCACCTCTGGTACGAACCCTCCTCGTACCACCGGCCTGAGTACTCGGACCAGTACTAGGCTCCTCGTCGAATAACTGTCGACGTAATGGTGGATCCTACAAAAAAGTTTACAAAAAAAATTAATCACATGACATTATATATTCTGTAAATATATATATATATTTGAAATAAAGTACTCACTGTAGGCACTAATGGTGGAATGCCCATCTCCTCCATCCGACGATTGTTCTCCGCCATTTTTTTTCTTCGTCTCTCTTCAATTGGCTTCATTTCCTGCATTGGAAAACAAATATGTAATTAATTAGAAAAAGAAAATTAATGTGTAAACCAAAAAACTAAATATATGAGGGAATGAGGGGATTCATTGGTAATTTAGCTATCAATTGTTTCAGAAGAGCTTGAATGAATTTAATAAAACATACAAGTTGTAATGTTCACCAAGTTAGAAATATTGTTTGATTTGGTTTGAATACAGTTCAATTCCAAATTAGAAAATGCAATTCAAATAAAACAGCAACCAATAAACATTGAAAATTCACATAACGGTCAAGTCAGCTAAAACATATTTGTGATCAATACTAAATAAATATGAATATTACCAACCTTAACAACCCAACTCGAGGTAAACCAAAAGAATTGAGAACATGGATGAATGATTCTATATATTTCCAACCACAACTTCAGGTTCACAATCAACTCTGACAATTGAGCTATTGGAGTCATCAAAAGAAATAAATGGATTGGTTCCAATGGCAATAGGGACAGTGTCAATTCCATCATCAGCATCATCAAAAATATGTCTTGGAATTACTTCAACTACGACACCAAATTCAGGTTGAAGTTGATCTTTGACATAAAAAACTTGTTTAGCCATTGATGCCAACACATATGGTTCTTCGGTTGCAAGAGTGCGGGTCATATTAATTACTCGAAATCCACAATCATCAATAAATGTGCCATGTCTCGTCATCGAATCAAACCAATGGCATTTCATCATTGTGACTCGTCCATGAGAGTAATAATCCAATATTATTATTTTCTCAACGACTCCATAATAACCCACATTTTCAAGTCGCGGTCTACTATCTGATGCGCTGGCATAACAATCTGTTGTGGCAGTAACCATAATACCATCATGTTGTGTTCTCATGTTTTTGGCTCGTTCAGTGACAATAAATCTGTACCCATTGATAACAATTGATTTACAGTCACGAACCACGGTATTAGGACCAAAAGCCAAAGCTCTTATTTCCTCAGAGACAGAGTCAGCAGACAAACTCAATACCTGCAATATAAATGACAGCTAAACTTAAGTAAATATTGAAATAATTAATTTAAACAGTAATATTTTTACCTTCAATTTTAACCAAGCAGAAAACTCTTTGCTATGCAAAGTCTCTCTCCTTCTCAAAGATAAAGAACGATGCTTCCTATTTATCATTGTTTTATGTTCCCTGTAGATAAAAAAATATGAATAGTTTAACAGATATATGTGTAAGATATACATATTCAATTTTGTTACCTGATATAGTCATCGAACAAATCACAGTTGAACAAAACTGTGCGATGTGCCATCTCCCGCTCTTCATGGCTTAATGTCTTCAATGTATATGATCCAGGAATTCCTCCTGTTTGAGGAAGTGATGGAAAACTGGGTTCAATTTTCTCATATTGTTCTTCTTCATTTCTCATTGGTCTGCTCATTCTTGTAGTAAGATCAGACAAATACATTGAACATAAATCCATACATTCTTGAGCTAAGTAACCGTTCACGATAGAACCTTCGGGATGATTCTTGTTTCGAACATAAGACTTTAATGTGAACATATTTCTTTCAGTTGGATACATCCAACGAAAAGAAACAGGTCCTCCGAGAAGTATTTCAGTTGGAATATGGACAGTCAGATGCAGCATGCATGTGAAAAATGATGGGGGAAATATTTTCTCCAACTCACACAAAATTAATGGGGCATCTGTCAACATTTTTTGCAAGAAAGACTTCGACAACTTCTTAGCACAAAGATCTCTAAACAAATGGCACAACCGAATAACACCCACCCTTACATTATTGGACAAAAGATGACGGATTGCTATTGGAAGCAACTCATGCAGTAGAACGTGATAATCATGAGTCTTCAAAGATTTTAGCTTCAACTCTCTTCTGTTGACCCGTTTAGATATGTTGCTTGAATAGCCATCAGGAACTCTAATAGTCTCTAATACTTCCAAAAATTGTTTTTTTTCAGTAGGTGTCATCACATAAGAAGCACATGGAAGTTGCCATTTATTTTCACTGATACGCACAGGATGCAATTCTGGTCTGATGCCCCAATCCACCAAGTCACGTCGAGATCGTAAATCATCTTTTGTCTTCCCCTTGACATTTAGAAGAACTGAAAGCAACATTTCACATATATTCTTTTCAATATGCATTACGTCTAAGCAATGACGTAGCAAATTGGTTGACCAATAAGGAAAATCAAAAAAGATACTCCTCTTCCTCCAATTGTAACAGGTTTCTGTGGAAACATTCTTTCTCTTTCCAGATTTCATTTGACCCTTCCCGAACGAAAAACTGAAATCTTTCAATTCATTAAGCACATCAGTTCCAGACATACGCTGAGGTGGATCATCGGTCTCTATAGTATTATCAAATCTTCGACGATTCATTCTATATGGATGATCCTTTGGCAAAAATCGTCGATGTCCCATAAAACTGAAACTACAACGATGTTTCAGTCTTCTGGATCGTGTATTCTTCATACAAACTGGACATGACAGTTTCCCCTTCGTGCTCCATCCAGACATCATTGCATAAGCCGGAAAATCATTGATTGTCCACATAAGCGCAGCGCGCATCTGAAATATGTCTTTCGAACATGCATCGTATGTGCGCACACCCACATCCCAAAGAAGCTTCAACTCTTTTATTAAAGGTTGCATGTATACATCAATATCAATGCCAGGATCAGAAGGACCAGATATGAGTATACTCATGAAAGTGAAAGGTTTTTTCATACACAACCATGGGGGAAGATTATAAATGTGTATAAAAACTGGCCATGTGCTGTGCGAAGTAAGCATCTGCCCAAACGGATTAAAACCGTCGCATGAAAGACCCAGCCTCACATTACGCACGTCAGCTGCAAAATCAGGATGTAGAGCATCAAATCTCTTCCATGCAAATCCATCTGCAGGATGAACCAACTCATCATCAGTCTTCTTTCTCTCGGTATCATGCCATCTCATTTTTATTGATATGTCATCAGACATAAAAAGATTCTGGAGTCTGGGAATCAATGGAAAGTGCCACATTACTTTCTGTGGAACGCGGGATGGTGTTCCATCAGATTTTGACTTCCAGCGGGATGTGCCACATTTTATACAATCATTTCGTTCAGCGGTTTCCTCCCAGAATAAACTGCAATCTTTCGGGCAAGCATGAATTTTGTTTCTTGAAAATCCAAGTTCCTCAACTAACTTCCATGCCATATAGTGGTTTGAGGGAATATCTGCATCATCTGGAAGTAAATCCTTCAAGAGGGTAAGAATGTAATCGATTGCTGTATTAGAAATCCCATACATAGTTTTCCCATGAAATAATCGGATTAAAAATTCCAGCTTTTTCATTTTATCGCATTGCCGATATACTGGAGTCGTGGCAGCATCATTCAATTTTTTCACCCTATCAATATCATCATTTTCACTAGATGCATCAGCTGTCCTCATATCGAAGTCTTCTTGAGTCGAAATCCTTTCTTTTTCATGATGACGAATAAAAGGAAACCGATCATCTAACAAATTCTCCATTCCAGTCTTTTCATTTCGATCATCACCAATTTGAGATTTCGTTTTCTCCCCATTGTGATACCACAGAAAGTAGTTTGCTTGAAACCCATTTTTGGTTATGTGGTAGCTGACTTCTTCACGGCTCAACCAAGGTCTACCAACACAATTGGAACATGGGCAGTGTATGCGACCACTATCTGAAGCATTGTCAAATGCAAAATCTATAAAGCTCTCCAAATTGTTTTGAAAATCATCTGAGATCCGATCGGTTTCATACATCCAACTTCTGTCCATTCTGTAAAACGAATTTATATAAGTCATTTTGTCATAAACAATTCAATAGGCATTAACTATAATAGAATATACATTTAAGTAAACGATAAAGGAAGAAAATAATCAAGGTATCAACATAACTCATAATGGATAGCAATTCAATGAAAATTCAAGCACTCACATGGGAATTTTTAATAGAACACTCCTAACAAGACTATAAAGATATCACATGCATTAGTTATAATATATCTAACATGGTAACATAAAATATAAGATAAATTCAATCCAATTTCATAGATTCATAGCATAGTCTCTACTTTACTCACATTGGCAAGGCAATACAATTAAAACATGTGTTAAAAAATAATTGGCATTCATGTGTTAAAAAGGGGAATGCAAACCATAAAATACCCTTAATTAATTTATTTTACAATTCAATTCAGAAATCGAACAATCAATTCGATTTATATAACCTTTCACAAATGACATCCCATGTTCAAAGGGTAAAATCCAAAAAGGAATTTTCAATAAAACTCACCCTTAGGCGCCGGCAGTAGCTCCAAAATCGTCTAAACTGAAGGGAAAAATAAAAATAAGTTTCAATACTATCCAAACATTTGAATACCTTTTGAGATAAAGAAGAATAACCTGAAGAAAGAGCTTCAAGGTCCGGCCGGCAGTACTCCAAAATCGGCTGCTGCTGCTCCCGTTAGGGCTCTGTAACGCGAATGGGGAGAGGAGATCGCGGCCTGCAATTTGGGGGAAACCTTTGCCAACGGTTTATAAAAACCGTTGGCAAAGGCACACTTTGAGCTGCCTTTTCCCAACGGTTCCATTGAACCGTTGGGAAATGTCTCCTTTTCCCAACGGTTCCAGTGAACCGTTGGGAAAAGTTCTGCTGAAATTATCTTTGCCAACGGTTTTCTTAAACCGTTGGCAAAGACTCAATATCCCAACGGTTTAAGTAAACCGTTGGTATACTGCCGTTGGGAAAAAGCTAAATTCCAGTAGTGTAAAATAGTATCAAGGGTTTCAAAAAAATTTCCAACACCTATTGTTTGAATTTCTCTTAGTGGCATAAATGACATTTGGATACAAAATCAATTGCTAATTTTATCATCTCTAATCACTAAAACTATCATTTCAATGCATATAAAATATTTTATATACTAGGGTAGATAGCCAAAGTTGAGTTTCCAAAATTATGAAAAACTTTTTCTCAGAAAATAGGCAGAACATATAGTCTTACATATATTAATACATTATTTCTCCCTCTTTTTTCACAGAATAGGGTATTTATCCTAAGATAGGAGTTTGGTGGAAATATGATACGTTCGAATTTTCATGGAATAATTAATAATTAATAATTTATTAATTTAATTATAATTTATTTTCACACATTAATTTAGATATATCGTTTTAATGGATCATCATATTGAGTTTCTATCTCTATCATTGAGTTTAGAATGGGGGTTTTTGATTATGTGAGGCATAAACTCATATTGGGCACTGAGGTTGGGCCCCATTTTTACTTTTATTTTCATTTATTCCTTTTATTTTCCTTCTTTTATTTCTTTGAACACTATGGATTCTCATGTACTCCCCCCTAATCCTCTTGTGTCAAGTGGCTGAGAGGGAAAAGGGAGAGGGAGAGGGGGGGGGAGGGAGGTGTCGCTGCAGAGCTTGGGAGGAATCAGATCATCACATAGTAGCTACAGATAGTGGAAATGGGTGAAGCTTCATAAAATTATTCCCAAAGGTAGGTCACATTTAATTTTTTTTACCATAAATCCATGTATAGTTACCTCTTCTCATTTTAAGTCCCTATTATGACTACTAGTGACTCCTAATGGGTCTATATGTAACTTTTGTGGAGAAAATGGGGGTTTTGGGATGATTGCAAGGGTCCCCGTTTGGGAAATCCTGATCATACTGTGTGTAGTTCAAGAACACTTTCCATGTGTTCTTCTTACTTGGGTAAGAACAAGTTTTGGAAGTATGCACCATGTACTAGGTATACATTCCATGTACTAATTTTTGGAAAAGTAGTCGAGTACCTAGACATAATGTATGTGTAGGGGAACTTGGCCATGTTGGGAACACAGCCATACCCTATGTAAGTTTCATTCCATATAAGAGTACACAACCAGGATAAAACACATGTACATGCTATGTGAGGTACACAGGAAGGTACCCCATGTTGGGTACACATAATGTACATGATTTACATGAAGTGTACATGGGTATTAAATTCCATGTTCGACTGGAGTACTTGACCGGGCAGAGCTTTGGGAGTACACGATGTGTACTTGTTTATTCACACAGTGTACTTCTACTTTTCTACCCTTTTGATGCTTTTATGCTTTTATTACCTGGAGTCATAATTAGACACATGATTAGTCATTTTTGAGTGTTTATACCTATATATCATGATGATAAAACCCTTTAAGTGATTTAGGGACTCTTAAAAGGCGTTTTTGGGTGATTGATCTATAATGAATAGGTTCTTCCCCCATTAAATAGTTTCTATCATATCATGAGAGAGATACCTATGATTAGACACACATTAGGTTTGTATGAATTAATAATGGACTTGGAATGGTTCTTTCATGGTCCTTGTCTGTTGTACCTTGGGATAGTCCCTAGCTAATAGAATTGAGACATGAATTGATGAGACTGATTGGTTGTGTGTTTGGAGAAACCTATGGTGAAACCTTGATCAGATATGGGCCATGATCCGTCTCCATAAATAATTCCTATTTATCTTTTCCTATGAGGATTTACCCCTTGGGATATGTTCCCTTCTGTCCCATGAGGCCGTGAGTGTTTAAATATGGGGATGTGGGATGTTTTTACCTCAAGATCCTAGATTGTGATAGAGGATCCCATGTGGGATGCCTCCATTTACTCATTATAAGGAACCTAAGAAGGATAACTATACTTATGTACTAAAATACAGGTTCCTAAGTGGGATTCCTTCAATTATGTGTGGACTTTGAGGATCCCAAGTAGGATGCATCTCCAATTTTTTTACATGAGGTATATAGTGGATGCCCTAATTTTTAAGTATTCCTAACAAGTGTGTTGTGGGTTTTGGTCGAGATGGTAGTGGGTATCACCTTAGAACCCATACCTAACATGTGTGCCTGAGAGGATATGGTATTAGTGGTGGGTTTAGGAATTTTGCCACCCTAAATATTTTATCTATGCATTAACTTATTTACTATTAATGCAGGTATGATTTCCATAGGTGCTTCTTGGTTTTGACTGATGAGCTTGGTGTGATGCGATGTATGAAATGAAGGCCTAAAGGTACTTCTGAGGATCTAGTATCTAAGACATTTTATTTATTATTATATGAGTGGATACTCAAGAATACTTCTAGAGATCCTAATGTTGAGAATATTTTATTTAAAATCATATTATAATGATATCGAGATGTACTTCATAGGATCTAGCTATTGAACCTACTTGTTTATTGGGATTCTCAGATGTAAATCCTGGGATCTAACTTATTACGCCTTGAGAAATAGTTGGATTCTTGATATTGGATTCCTTGGATGTTATCATAGGATAGATAAAATTATATTACACCCTTAGTGATAATTATATTATTGATACATAATTCCTTAGATGTAATCATAGGATAGATGAAATTAGTGGACATATTGTTCCATAGTAGGTATGATGTTTCATGGTTATGTTTGAGATAATCTCATGGATTGATGATGATATTCCTAAGTGATGCCTAAGAAAATCTTTAGGGTTAGGGTAGACACACTATTACTACATTTTCTATTACACCTTGAGTGATACTTTTATTTCCATGTAAGAATTCCTTCGACATACTCATAGGGAAAATGGATTGTATATGCCTTGAGTGATACTTGGATTCCCATATAGGAATGACTTGGAAAAACTCATAGGGAAATTGAATTACTATAATTCTTGATTATCATTATACATATATGACTTGGTTATGTACCTTGAGTCCTTATTTTAATTATATAAAGTGAATGTTCTATATTTATAGGGTGTCTAGTTTTTACCTAGAATAATTTTTTAGTGATTGGAGGAGAGTAAGAGTAAACCCAAGGCTCAAACAAGTATCCCCCTATGGGGACATAGCATTCTCAGAGACAATTCCAAAACAATATGAAGCATGTATTGTTGATCTGGATAAAAAAAGATCAACTTAATCATTCACATCTTGAGTGATACGACATCTATCTCAATGCCTTATTCATAGTATGTCCTGTCAATCAGGTTCATGGGCCCAAGGATCAACATTTTTTCTAATTTATTTATTTTATTCTATATGTTTCAACTAGGCTAAGAATATTTTATGAAAATTCACTTATGATAAAAGATTTAATGTGTCACAAACCCCTCCCCACAAATATACCACAGTGAAGGGAGAGATATGGTGACTGCCCAAGCCCCACCACCAGTAGGCCCTAGGTCAGAAAATAGCACCGAGGGTATAATAAACATGCACATGAGAGACATTAGCCTGCAAGAGAAACATACAGAAGAGAGAGATAATAAGGATGCAACAAAAAACACTTTCTCAGACACATATATAAAAAATAAATCCCAAGTTCAAATATACAATGTCATACAATACTAAAATAACTATAAATAAAACTACAAGTACTAAAAAGGTAAATATGATAGCAACCAAAAATCCCAAACAACTTCTGATAAACCCAAATCTAGTAATGTCCTTCCCAATATCCAACCTAATGCATCTAACTTAAAAAAAGTTTATATATACATAAATTGAACATAATAATATACTCTTTAGGATCCTCCCTGGAACCTCTCATGAAAAATATAAAGAAAACATGCTAAATCACAGTGAACAATAATGAAACTAACTCATCACCTAAAAAGGTATAAAAAGTTTCCAAACTCAACATGGATATCTCTTACCAAGTATCACATACAAGAGAGAATAAAATATAATAATGAACATCAAGGGTACTCCAATATCACTTCCCTAGTGGTTTTATACTCTTCCCCAATTTCTCACATTAAGAGAATCTCTCTGCAAAATTAATCCAACCCAAATACACCTGATAAAGGAATAAAAATATCCACTGCATGCATCATAATATCACATCACATCACCCCATCCAAATATCCATTCATAGTAACCACATAGTTTTCAGGAGTCCCCAAATCTCGTATGATTTATATCAAATATTGAGTATTATGCCTCAAGCCATTACAACCAATACACTGAGTAAGTACCTCAATCCATCAAAGCCTATACATTACATACTTATAGAAATACTATGGATACTATATCCAGTAATACACGCATGTGAAATAATGACAAACCATCATATCCCTCTACAAAAATATACGGGAAGACTAAACTCCTTGCATACTAGTGCAAGAAACTACAAAGATAAGAGGGCAGGCTAGAGGGGGTAGTCAACCATCCATCCTCTCACCATGATGTTGGGGAAAACACCCTCCTAGATTACACAGGGTGTTAGTTTCCTTAACCGACATGGGTGGGGTAGAATAGGAAATTATAGAATATACATGATATAATATAGCTCACAACCACACTATGGGCATAAACTAGTATTATAATCAACTATAGATATCATCACTCAAACTCATGGTTACCACTTCTAATACCATATATCCTATAATAACACAAGAATTTAAAAGAGGTAATTTAATTAATTATATCTTTTTCATCATTTCCTTTTATTAATTAATTAATTAGTCATTAATTAACTATTAACATTATTCAAAATTACGTTAAATTACATTAATCATCAGAGTAAATCCTATTCCATCCTGTAATAATCCAAACCAAGGACATGGTTTATCAATATTAACATATTTTAATCATTTTCATTTCATCAAAACCAACCCTATGGGTTAAGAATTATTCATTCATTATTATCATCATTCAATATTCAGGTTCTCTAGAAAAACCATCCTAGGAAACCAACGAGAGAAAACATGACACCAAGAACATCTAGATTCTTCAAGCAGTGGGGAAAGAAATTCATATAAAACAAGCCACCTGACCAATGACCATTAAACAGATTCATAAGCGAGTATATAAGCTCTCAGTTTCTCATAAATCGGTAAGTCCATATTTAACCCATTACATCACCTCTAGTGACATCCTCATAACCCAAATGCATATAAAAATGCATCCCACCATCATAATCATCAACTTCTTCCACATAATCCAAGCCTCCCTTCCCACCCACATCACATCATCCATCCCAAGATAAGCCATCATAGACTCACATAATCTCAGGACCTCCCCTCCTTATATCAAACATCATTATTATAGGATAATCCTTACCAAGTTCTTATCACAAGGCTCATATCCATACAACATCACAAAGAAACTAGAAACAAACAAGAAAACATCAGGGCAACTATTCCTTAAAAACAAGGCATTCAACCTTCTCATGCAAAAGAGTTCTCATGGATACAAAATAAAGAACTTGACTTTATCAAGAAAATGAGAAACTAAGGACTTATAAAATATATTTATCTCACAACCATTTTTTATTATATCTTGACTTAACAGATTCATTATTTATAGGTTCCAACTAATGGAAACCTAAACCATCAAGGTATAATAAGCCATAAAAGTAAAAATATGCTCTTAACATCTAATCCATTTTCAAAAAACCTAGAGAAGTTCCATTCACAATTAACATGACTTTTTATCATTATCAAAAATAAGGTTAAACATGATTCAAATTATTATCTATTCCATTAATTGTATGGAAGGTCATATTTAAAATTAAACATGAAAATTGAATCAATTTGATCATCATCAAATTATAGCGAACACCAGATTACAAAAATTCCTCTTCTTTACTTTCTTAAGAAAATTAATTATCAATTAATTCTTGATTTAAATTCCTTAACAATTTTAAAATACTATTAAAAGTTTAATAATATTCTATAATATCATACATCATTTATATCTCATTATCTATAAAAAAGAGTCAAGTTGTTTTCATAATATAAAGAAACAACATCATCAACCTACGATTTCTATCCAATTCCTTTAATCTAATTTAATATTTATTAAGTTAATTAAATTTCCATCTAATGGGATAAACCATTCCAAATTTACAATTGTAAATAAATAATAAGATATGTAATGAACCCCTACCTCAAAAGCGGTAAACATTCTTTGCACAAGAATGGACCACACCGTAGATCTCTGATCACATATCCTGCAAGAACTACATCTCTCCAAGTATTCTGTGACACAACTGCACCAACAACAACCAAGAAAACCCCATTAGAAACAAGAGATATCATATTCCATCACATGAACATAATAATGGGAGTAAAATATGACTGAATGAGAAGAAAACCTGAGAAATAGATGTATAAATCACCTTGGATCACCACAAATCGAAGACAAAAGGACAAGGATTAATTAATATCGAAGGGATCTCGAAAATCTAGAGAAAGGACTGATGTATTGTCTATAGTTGAGAGATGGATGTATGTTTTGGGGAAAACATGAGTGTATGAAACATTTATAAAATAAATGAGCAAGATATTTATATGGTGGTTAAATTTCAGGATTTGATTCTCATTGAAAAACATGTCTCCTTAAACCAATTAATCCTGAATAAATAAATGTCATGTAGCTCCCCGTGAACCAATCTTAACAAGTCATGAATCAAAATTACACAGAGTGTAAGCTTTACACATGATGTATTCACCATGATCCCAACCTTTTTAGCATGAAAAACAACCAAACTTACTCTAGGACTCCTCTAAGAACCACAATCCATGGTAAAATGAAAAGGGTCAAGCTACATGGATCTGAGACCATAGATTAGATAATTATAAAAAAATTATCATTCTCTAGAAGCCAAAACCAAACCCAAAGAGGAAATGAAAAACGGACATTCGAACACCCACCCTATGATATACATTTCAAATATCTCATCATCTCAAGAGCACAACCACCTCACTCTAAGGAAATAAGAGAAAAACCACACAATAACAAAAAACATCTCTTAACACTCTCCCATGGGAGATACCTATCAAATGAGAGTAAATAAAAAAATGAAAAAATAGGAAACTAACTCACAAACCAAAAGGAACAACATCTACAAGGTACCAATATTAAAAGGGAAGAGCTAAACAACAAACATATTGGGGTATTGAGTGTGTATTTGTGACTCACATTCCTAGGTACTCTCCTCCATGCCACTATGCCACCATAAGACACAAACTAAGGGAATAGAATGCCAATGAAACACCTTCTCCCTGTGATTATGGATATTTTTAGGCCAATTCTCAAAGGTCTCATCATCTTCAACATCGATCTCACCCTAATCAATGACATGAGATTCATCATGATGATAATGGTGGAGCTACAACACATAAAAGCATCATGTATCTGGATCATATATGGGGGAAGTTCTATATGATATTCTATATCTCCAACATGAGACAAAACCAAGAAAGGCCTAAAAAACTGGGGATAACGTTTACTCACATGACCAAACATTCACTTCCCATGATGAGGAGTCACCTTCAGATGCACGTGATCTCCCAAGTCAAACTCCAAAGTTCTAATCTTATGATCAACATAGGATTTATAATGATCTTGTGCTTCCTTCTTCATCTTTTGAATTAGCTGAAACATCTCTATCATATTCTATACTAGTTGCATATATAAAATTTCTACTTCTATGAACCCAGTCAATTAAAATAGTGAATATAAAGTTTGGTCAAACAAATCTTTAAATAGAACCATACCAATAGTGGAGTGGAAACTATTATTGTAAGAAAACTAGAACTAGGGTAGGTTACTCATCCACAAACATAAAAAATTCAGGACACAACAACACAACATGTCTTCAAGATTCTAGATGGTATGCTCTGTCTGACAATCCATATACAGATGAAAATAAGTTTTAAGGAATAATTGAAAACCAAAAGTACACTAGAGACCCCTCCACACCCTAGTGGTAAAATGAGGATTTTGATCAGATATTATTTTACTCACGACTCCAAGGAGCTGCACCACCTCCTATAGATAATTCCATGAAAAAACTCCACTCATCTAGACACCCTGATCTCTATAAAGTGGGATGACTTTGTAAAACAATCCATTATAATCCTTATAGCATCATAGCCTCCCTGAGCTTGAGATAAACTGATAATGAATTCCATAAATATTTCCTCTAACTTCCAATGAGGAACATACAATGGCTGGAGAAAACCACAAGGAACCTAGTGCTTGACCTTTACCTTCTGGAAGACCAAAAATCAAGAAATATACTCTGTAACTTCATACTTAAACCCATTCCACCAAAATGACCTCTGAAGGATCTTTACATAATTGTCACACAAGGATGTATCACCAATGGAAATCTATGGAACTCATAGAGAACCATGTCACACATCACCAAAGGAATGAAAATCCTTTCCAAAATCAACACATGGTGTTTTCCATCCTTAGATCAACCCTCAGGGGCATTTCCAAAAATAACTCGGTCCCTCTAGACCTCCACCATAGAATCCCCCAATTGGGACTCCTCCACCTATTGCAACAAATATGAATACACTATCATCTGGAAAAGGAAACCACTTCCCCCAACCTATCCCATATATAGATGAATCCCTAAGAGTTCTTCCATAACTCTCTAAGAATCCCCAAATTCATATATGACATCACTACGTGACTTCCTTCTCATCCATTCAAATATAAAATATCCCTTTCCAGGAATATATGAAATATCAAAGTTGTAATCATGCATTAATTCCATCCACCAAGGCTAATTCAATTTCAAGTCACACTGGGAGAAGACATACCTCTGGATCTTATGGTGAGTAAAAACCAAAAAACACACACTAATGAGGCAATGTTTCTACAACTTTAAATAAAACACCACTTACACCAAATCAAGATCATGGGTGGCATAGTTATGCTCATGGGGACATAAATTCGAATAACCATAAGAAAAACTGATATATACAATAATTGAACACAACCCAAGCCAAGATGTTAAGCATTAAAGAAAACCTCAGACTAAACTCCCTCTACAAGAAAACACAAAACTAGAGCATTGACAAAATTATACATTATGTGCTCAAAATTATTCCAGACACTAGTCAATCCATAAGAAAGAATGATCATTTCTGGTTAAATCTATTAGAGGAGTTGAAACTTGAGATAAGTCTTCTATGAACCTCCTATAATAGTCTGCAAGACCATGGAAATATCACACCTCTGCCATTGTCTTTGGGGATTCCCAAGAAACAAATAACCCTATCCTCAAAGGATCTATAGTTACTCCCTAAAGGGATACCACATGGCCCAAGAAACATTATTCAAGATCTTAGAACTCACACTTCAAAAACAATCCTAACAAATGCTATTGATGAAGAACTACCAAAATAGAATGCATATGCTATGCATGCCCCTCCTTAGATGCAATGTACCCAAGGATGTCGTTGATGAAAACTACCCTAAACTTATCCAATAACTCTATGAAATCTGTGTTCATTAACCCCATGAACACATCTATAGAACTCATCACAACAAACAACATCACAAAGAACACATAATGCAAATGGCACCAATTGAAGGTAGTCTTATGTATATCCTCATCCTTCACCTACTTCAGATGATATCCTGACTACAAATCGATCTTCGAGAACCAAATTTATCCTTTTACCTAATCGAATAAATCATCAACCCATAGAAGAAGATAGTGTTTCTTTATTTTCACTTGGTTACAATGATAATAATCAATACACATTAGAAAAATTACATCATCCTTTTTTACAAAAAAATGGTGCACACCAAGCCAATACACTCAACCGAAAAAACCTTATTGGGGTAGATCATTGAGATGTACTTACAGCTCTCACAAGTCACAGGGTACCATAAAATATAGATACATTGAGATAGGATACACGATTAGCTATAGATCAATCCAAAAATTGATCTCCCATCGAGGGGGTAACTCTACAACCTCCTTTGGAAATACATCAAGGTACTCTTCCACAACTATAGGAAACATTGACTGCTAAACCTCTGATGAAATCATCATCAACTTGTCCATAAAATATGACAAAGATGAAATACACCTTTGACCCATATGAGATTATTTCTATCAAAAAACACTATCAGATCCCCACTAGCATCATAAAATCCAACTTGTCTCTTGAAGTGATCCACAATATCCTGCAGCGAATATAACCAATTCATGTTGAGGATGTTGTCATATGGCTGTATCTAAAAACATAATAAGTATTCCCAAGAGTGGTGTTTCACCAATAATATCTCACATTATCTATATACATCACACAAGTCATCTTGTTATTCAAATAGCATAGTCAATACCAATGGAACTGGAAGCCTCTCTACCTCAAGTCCTAAAACAAGGATGAGGTTAGCTAATATAAAGGAGTGTTTCAATCCTAAATAAAAAAAATCATGTACCCATGTATAAAACAAACAAAGGTAACTACAAAAGATATCAGGATCACCTAGAACTGGTAACGCTAAAGAATTAATCTAACTACATCCCTTTCTACGACCTCTCTGACCCTACTGACGACCACCTCCATGAGCGCACTATAGTTTTTGAGGATAACAAGTATCTCAGGGATATCCTATACTTTCCCCATATCCTCTATACTGATTCCAAACTAGACCATCATTCTATAGATACCTCAGATGAACCATCCTTAATGGAGGAACCTGAAGTGGAACACTTGTCACACAATGAATACTCACAATGTTTGGGCACTCACATCACTGATGACCTCATCCTACACAAGAAAAACATGTATATGATACCTTAGTATAAGTCTGAGATCCACTTCTATAGAAAAATGAGATGATGAGGGGAAAAACCTACCCTCGACTAACCAAAAACTCTTATGTCCTAACATCTATGAACCCTAAACTACATACCTGCTTTGTGAGAAATCCTGACAACTCTCCTCTCATGATGACCCAGTTCTAGCCAGCATCCTCTCAAAAACCTCTTATCTCTCCAACACCTTGATATATATCTTTAGGACAAATAGGGTGAAATAGAACTAGATCTATAGATGAAAATCAACCTCAAAATTCTTCTCCTTATCCTCTTCATCTAGTAACAGGCCTGAAGAATATCGCAGAAGGACCTTGAAATGGTTCTCAAAATGTCATACACTGGAAATACCATATCGAAGGAAAAGATTCCGTGATGACTGGATGAATTCACAGTCAAAGAAAGAAACTCTACTCATAACTGGTCTTAGAACATCTCCCATGAGACTATTGAGTCATCAAGATCCCTGAGGAATAAGAACCACCACTACATCACTTATCCACACAACATCATCACAACCATGGAAACCCAATGCTCATTATGATCATCAATCAAACTACAAGCTATCTCAACCTCCACCAACCAGTCTTCTATGAATACATCAGAAATAGAGCCCTCATACTTTTATATACTCTAGCACTAAAACTATTAGATTGTTCTCCTCCAAGTTTCATCATCATAAATCTATACTTTGCGGTGATCAGCTGTCACTTCTTGAGTGTGAACCAGATGTGGATGTAGACCTAGAGCCATACATGTAAGAAGAGAAAACTGTTAGATATCCTAAAACTGGAATATGGAATAGTCAACATTAATTAATTAATTAATTATCTTTCTCAAGGTTTTAACCTATCCCAAGGTCTATCCATTTAAAACACAGGCGCAAAGAAGAATGATTCTTGATACTTTCCTTGTTCTCTACCCTGCAAACAATATCACTTTATTTAGTAGGATCAATAAACTTAAAGGTTCATGCATTAGATCACAGGGGGCCTTAAATACCCATGTCTCAGCTAGCGTTCTATGTTTATATCGCTTACTAAACTTATCTAACACCATTTCCCTACCAACCCATGCAACCTCACCTATTAATAACACCAAACCTCATCCTATATCTCAACATGAACCGTGATAGAACTCTATCATGACCCCATCACCAAAAATATACTACAATGATGGTAGAGAGATGGTGACTACCCAAGTCCCACCTCTAGTAAGCCCTGAGTTGGTGACTAGCATTGAGGTTATGATAAAAATGTATATGGGAGGCATTTTCCCCTTAGAGAAACATGCATAAGATAGATATAAGAAGGATACAAAAAACAACCCCTAATAAGAAAAATATATTAAAAATTAAATACCAAGCACAAACATGAAATGTAATATAGTACTAAAACAACTAGAAGGAAAACTATAAGTACCAAA
This sequence comes from Viscum album, assembly GCA_963277665.1. NCBI lineage: Eukaryota > Viridiplantae > Streptophyta > Magnoliopsida > Santalales > Viscaceae > Viscum > Viscum album. Next base: position 459,340,254 of record OY728160.1, on the reverse strand, counting down.
AAGGTAAATATGGTAGAAACCATGAAGCCTAAACAACTCCTACTAAACCCTAAGCTAGTAATATCCATCATGATCTCCATCCTAGTCTATCCAACCTGAAAAATAGTTTATCTATACCTAGGGTGATCATAATAGTAGACACAATAGGACCCTCCCTAGAGGCTCTCATGAAAAAGATAAATAATCCATGCTAAATCACAATGAACAACAATAAAACTAACTCATCAACTAAAAAACTATACTATGTTCCTACCCTCACCATGGCTATATATCACAAAGTATGACATAAAAGAGACTATATAATATATTAATGTACATCAAGGGTACCCCTCTCCCACTTTACCACCAGTTTTCTGCTCTTCTCCAACGTCACACATCCTGAGTATCTCTCTCAAAATGTAAGATAACTCAAAGATACTTGGGAAATTAATCAAAACATGCACCTCATGCATTACAATGACACATCATCCCATCCAAATATTCATACATAGAAACCAAGTATTTTATAGGATCCACCATAGATCATATGACATATATCAAAGACCAGGTATTATACCTCAAGCCATTAGAAACCATACATTGAGTAAGTATCTGAATCAATCACAACCTATACACATCATACCTATAAATATAAATTGGATACAATATCTAATAATATTTGTGTGTGAAATAACCAAAATCCTTCACAACCATCTACACACATATATGGTAAAACTAACCGTAATGCATACCATCACATGTACAACCACGAGAAGAGAGTGGGGCCAGAGGGGTTGTCATCCATCCATCCTCACACCAAGATGTTTGGGAAAACACCCTACCAAAGTCCTGGGTGTTAGTTTCTATAACTGACATGGGTGGGGTATCATATGAAATCACATAATATACATGATATAATATACCTCAAAACCATACTATGGGCATAACCCAGTCTTAGAATCAACTACAACTAATGTCCCTCTGACTCCCAGATGCCACTTCTATTACATGATATCCTTTAAGCACACAAGCATTCAAAAGAGCTAGATTAATTACTTCTTTCCTTTCTAACATTTTATTTCATTAATTAATTCATTAGTCATTAATTAACCATTAACATTATTCTACATTACATTACAACACATTACATTACATTACATTACATTACATTACATTACATTACATTACATTACATTACATTACATTACATTACATTACATTACATTACATTACATTACATTACATTACATTACATTACATTACATTACATTACATTAAATTACATTACATTACATTACATTACATTACATTACATTACATTACATTACATTACATTACATTACATTACATTACATTGCATTGCATTACATTACATTACATTACATTACATTACATTACATTAAATTACATTACATACATTACATTACATTCCATTCCATTACATTACATTTAATTGTATTGCATGACATTTCATTACATTTCATTACATTGCATTACATTACATTACATTACATTACATTACATTACATTGCATTGCATTACATTACATTAAATTACATCACATTATTTACATGACATTACATTACATTCCATTGCATTACATTGCATTACATTACATTCCATTCAATTCCATTCCATTCCATTACATTGCATTACATTACATTACATTACATTACATTACATTACATTACATTTCATTACATTACATTACATTACATTACATTACATTACATTACATTACATTACATTACATTACATTACATTACATTACATTACATTACATTACATTACATTACATTACATTACATTACATTACATTACATTACATTACATTACATTACATTACATTACATTACATTACATTACATTGCATTACATTACATTGCATTGCATTACATTACATTGCACTGCATTACATTACATTACATTGCATTACATTACATTACATTGCATTACATTACATTACATTGCATGACATTACATTACATTGCATGACATTACATTACATTGCATTACATTACATTACATTGCATTACATTACATTACATTGCATTACATTACATTACATTGCATTACATTACATTACATTACATTACATTACATTACATTACATTACATTAAATGACATTACATTACATTACATTACATTACATTACATTACATTACATTACATTACAATACATTACATTACATTACATTACATTACATTACATTACATTACATTACATTACATTACATTACTTTACATTACATTACATTACATTACATTACATTACATTAAATGACATTACATTACATTACATTACATTACATTACATTACATTACATTACATTACATTACATTACATTACATTACATTACATTACATTACATTACATTACATTACATTACATTACATTACATTACATTACATTACATTACATTACATTACATTACATTACATTACATTACATTACGTTACATTACGTTACATTACGTTACATTACGTTACATTACGTTACATTACATTACATTACATTACATTACATTACATTACATTACATTACATTACATTACATTACATTACATTACATTACATTACATTAAATTACATTACATTACATTAATTTACTTTAAATTACATTAAATTACATTACATTAATCATCATAGTAAATATTATTCACTTTAGGCATAATCCAAACCAAGTCCATGGTTTATCAAGATTAACATATTTTAAGTATCATCATTCTGTCAACACCAAACCTATGGGTTAAGAATTATTCATTCCTTATTAGCATCATTCCATATCCAGGTACTATAGAAAAACCATCATAAGATACCACCAAGAGGAAACATGAAACCAAGAACATCCAACTACTTTAAGTAGTGGGGAAAGAAATGCAGATGAAATAAGAAACCTGACCATCATCTATTAAACAAACTCATAAACGAGCATACTCGATCTCAAAATATCATAAATGGGTAAGTCCTTATTTAACCCATTCCATCACATTTGGTGCCATCCCTGGCACCCACATGAATATACTGATGTATATCTCCATCATAGGCTTCAACTGGTGCTACTTTATCTAGGCCTCCCCATCTACAAAAATCACATCAGCCATCCCAAGATTACATCACAACCAACCCTCCCCGCCCCATATCACACATTATACCTCCATAATCATCCATACAATGATCTTATCACAAGTGTCAAATACAAAGCACAAAAACTAATAGGAAACAAACAAGAAAAATAAAGACCAACTAGGTGCTGAAAAAATAGGATTTAGCATTCTCATGCAAACGAGATCTCACAAATCCAAAACTAAGCACTAGACCTTCTCAAGAAAACTGGAAACTAATTCCCTAGAAAATATATTTATCACACAAAAATTTATTATTCCATCATGAATTAACCAATTAATTATTTATAAGTTCCAACTATAGGAAACCTAAACCATCATCCCATAACAAGATATCACATAAAAAACACTCTTAGTATTTATTATGGTTTAAAAAACCTAGAGATGTTCCATTTTAAATTAAAAAACTTTTTTTATCATCATAAAAACAAGCCTAAACATGATTCACATTATTATCATTTCCATTAATTTCAGGGAATATCATATTTTCAATTAAACATTCACATTGTATCAATTTGATTATCATCAAATTACAAAAAACACTAGATTGCAAACATTCCACTTCTTTAATTTCTTAATCAAAGTAATTATTAGATAATTTTAGCTTTATGTTCTTTACCAATTTCAAAATGATATTCCAAGAATAAAACCAAGATATCAAAGCATAAATCATAAATATCAAAATATCATGAAAAAATAGGCAAACCACTATCATGGTATAAATCAACAACATCATCAACATGTGGTCACAATCAACTTCCTTTAATCCAGTTCAATATTTATTAGGTTAATTTCATTTCTATACAAAGGGATAAACCAATATCAACATATTATTTCACATAAATAATAAGATAATAAATGAATCCCCTACCTCAAAATCCATCAGCATTATTTGCACGAGAATGACCAATGTTGTAGATCTCTAATCACCTATCCCACAATAATTGAATCCATCTTAGAATGTTGTCGAACAAATATACCAAAAAAACCTAAGAAAATATTATTATAATAATGGGAGATCATACATTATCACATGTAAATAATAATGTTAGGAAACTAGGACTAAATGAGAAGAAATTTCAAGAAACTGAGGTAGAAATCACCTTATATCACCATGGATCAAAGGAATAATTCCAATGATTGATTACCATAGAAGAGATCCTGAAACACCAGAGAAAGGATTTATGGATCACATGGAGTTGAGAGAGGGCCATAGGTTATAGAGATACTAAAGAAGATGAAACATTTATAAAAGTTCTGCACATGATATTTACACGACATGTAATCCGTTTGCCTATCCTAAAAATGTTGATATTTGTTTCTCATCGAAAAATGTGCCACCTACCAATTAATATTGAAAAAATACACATTTTTAGCACCCCATGTACCACCCTTAATAATATGTGAAACACCCTTACCTTGTGTGTAATCTTTACATGTCGTGTATTCACCTGGATCCTAGCTTTTTATGTATTCATTACCTCAAGACATACTCCAGGCCTCTTTTGAGCACCAAAAAAATCAAGAACATGAAAAGGGTAAGACTAAATGAATCCAATATCATAATAGGGTCACCATTGGACGTTTCCTACTAATATTTATTTCTCACCCCATGTGCATGATCCTCAGAGTGCATGCAGACCTTATTTATAATTCTAGGTTGATTAAAAGTATATGATGGTTAGGGTTGAGGCCTAGGGTTTCCTTATTAGGTGGAACTACTCATATGGATTCATATGATCATACTGGAGTATTGTGACAGTGTCATGGAAACTAGGTATGCAGTTTTCATAGAGTTAGTAGAAGATACATGAACTTATATTTCAAATTATTTTATGTACTACTATATATGTGATCAAACTAGTGGTAGATCAGTGTTGAATGTATGAAAAGGTCATTTGAGTTGTTAAAATATTCCATTTTATTTCATCCTTGTTATATTTGTTACTTCCACACTCTATTTATTTACTATTATGGATCATGTTTGGTTATTTACACTATTTTATTACACTGATATGAGGGAATAATATCCCCACAGACACACACTAGTCCCTCACTACTAGTTGGAAGACTTTGGAATATCAAGAGGTATGTTTAAGGCCTTTTAAAAATCTATCTTAGGGATCCAATTAGCAGAATCTGCGTTAGGACATCACAAAGTGGTATATGAGATGTTTATTTTATTATTGTCTCACTATTTGGGATATGGTAAAAAGGAGTATTAGGAATGTGTCAGAATCTATGATGGATATAAGTATAGTGAATCGATAATACATGTCCTAGTGAGATGTCCAAATTTCCATGTATATAAGATTTCTATTCTTGATATGCAATGTTACAGTTTTATATAATTTTTACTTTGAGTAATGCACATGTGATTTGTAATTTATGATTTATTAGGGTGTTATGGATCTTGGCCTATTAGAAAGATCCCATTGACTAATTTTTACTCTTGGATGATAGAGGAAATAGGATTATCATGCATCATATTTGGAACATAGGGTCCACATGTTATAAGCCTTCTAGTGTTTGTTTTTACTATTGACAATATAGGCCCATTGTTTAAGGTGTCTGCAACAACCTAAATGTTATATTCCCCTATAGGTTCTTTGTGGAATTATAATCAATTGGCCCGATGTGTATTTATATTTCCTTATGATAGTAGGTCATGGGAATCTATGGTGAGATGTTCGACAATGAGGATGATGACTTAGTACTTATGCATACGAGGTGTAATGACCCTAATAGGTCGATATGGAACACAATGCCAATGTGTTGAACTCCTTTAGGGGGATTTTTTATTAGGTTTATTTATTTAAATTATCAATAACAACCGATATAGTGTTTTTCCATGTATCTTGGAATGAAATTATAATTAACTGTACTATGATAGTGATCTACAATATATATTTTTGAGATGATATTATACATCAATTTTTGACCCTATACAGTTATCTAGTTCGATCCTCTTGTGAGATATTGATAGGTACCTAAATGGTTATAGTGATCTAGAACCTCAAGGGGGGTATTACCGTATATAGATTCCCAAATATTTTATTATCATGATGTTTTATATGATCATATTGTGACCCTCTAGGGAGAATTAACTTATGAGGATACTTGTAGATGATCATGGACTTTTTAGGATGATTCATGGTAGGAAAATTCATTACATTTTTTCATTAGTTATGAGTTATAAATGGGTTTCAATTAAATGGGATTATAATTACAACTTATAGGGTGTTTTCCTCTATAACATGGGAATTGAAAACCTATATAATTGAACATAGGTTGGTAGGTTTTCACCCTTATATGATGATGTTATATTTCCATCCTTAGAGAGGGTTGATAGGATCATTATATGCCTTACATTAAGATGGATGTGTGGATGATTTCCTGTGAGACTTGATCTATAGGGCTAGGTGGTAGACCTAAAGGCCCTTAGTTTTGATCCATACCCTAGAAGGTCTATTTTTTTCTTCGATTGAGTGGAACCCATGAGAGGGGTTGGACCAAGTTTATGGATGCCTTTTTAGGAAGTTAGATTGGTTGTACATTAGTTTGGAGAATGACTCAAGATAGGTGCTTGGGTTTTAGGATATAGTCATGATGATGACTTTGGTTTCTGAGGAAGCACCTAGGGTGCTTAGATACTAAGACTAAGTTCAACATGTAGTACTATTTGGGTGCCTGTAACTATTGACTAGTGGTTGTGAATTTTATGATTTAATCTCAAAAAATGATTCCGTGTGAAGGGAGGTTGTGGAATGAATCATGTAATAAGAGAGGTGACCAATTTTTAAGAGGAGTTTCTATAGAGCATAGAGCTTAGTGGGATTGATGTTCCATGTAGCATTGTTAGTTTTAGGTTGCGATGAATGACTTGTGGGAGTGTGAGTCGGGTGATAATTGTACACATCCATTGTGTGGTATAATTTAAATTGTAAATTAGTGAGTGGATGGGTCAAATACAAGGATTGATGATTTAAGGAAATATTTTAGGTTTGTCTTATGGGGAGTTTTGATGAAATGTGGAATTTCCCCCCATGGTAGAGGATACATTGAGAGTAAATCGGGTTCCATGAGATAGTTGACACGTGGATTGACCCAGACACACATTTTTGGGATATGTGGTGTCAGGATTTGGTTAAAGGAAAGTATGTCCTAGTTTGATATGAGCGTTACTTAGGGGAGTGATAAATTCCTATTTATGGAATCTTAGTATACTCATAGTTTAGATATTATCATGACCTATATATTAACATCATCCTAAGTACACCAAGAGAGAATTGTACAACACCCCAAGATTATTAAATAGGAACATCATATTCATTAGTGTGTTTGACAAACAAAAATAATATCAACATATAAAAAATTGAGACTTTATGATATATTAATTTTAAATTAAATTTAATCTCTTTGATATCATGAAATTCATACAACATTGGGTTTGAATGAAATACGATACTCTATTAAAATATTATTATTTAAACTTGACCATTTTAATATAGATGTTAAGATGGTCTGTATGAATAGTAATAATTAAATTATAAATTTTATTTTAAAAAAAATGTATAAAATAAATTCAATGGTAATCTATTAATTATAAATAAAATAATAATGATTTGAAAGAGAAAGTAATTTTTTCTAAAAAACTATATTTTTTTGAAAAGCGGATTAGTCATGCATTGTGAATATAATTTAAAATTAATTTACATCAATTTTGAAATATGTATTTGAAAAAATAAAATTAATTTTTGAAATAATCATATCAAAATTATCTTAGGGTGATTTTCTTGTGATTTTTCTAAAAAGTATCATTTATTGATGAATAGAAAAAAATATTTAATTTTAATTGAAAGACACCTTTTCAATTTAATTCCTTATAAAGTTAAATTATGTTTTAAATTGTTTTAAAGTAAATTTAATTCAATTATATATCTATTAATCCAATTTAGGTCATTTTAATAATTTTCATGATAATGTTTGATATAAATGCTTTGCAAACTTTTGAAACATTTTCTCTTTGAAAACCCACTTTCTTATTGCGTCTGTGGGATTAATTTTAAATTAACAATTTCCACTTATGAAAATGGAATTTAGAAAAATATATTCAATATTTTAAATAATAATATTATATATTACATAATATTTTAAAGTTAATATTTTTATCAAAATGAATAATGAAAATAGTACAAATTAATTACCACGATTAAGGTAAAAATGGGTTTACTAGGGGGTTAAATTAAAAACACAAGGGTTAAAATAACCTCAAAACTCATATAAAAACTATTTTATGGAAATATGTAGACCATATAATGTCTAATTCTCCATAATAATGTATTTTTTACCCTTTATTATGTGAAAGATGTGGGTACACCTTTTTCTTTTTAAAACATACAAGTGTGCCACTCACCTCACCTATAAGTGGCCACCCCTTCTCCTCACTTCTCTACATCTTGAAACATTTTTTGATCAGAGAATACCTATAAAAATAAATTCAAAAATTCCACAATCTCATAATATAATCCTTTTTTTCATCATAAATCTATTCTAGGAATACTTTATGTATAATTCTTAATAGGTTGTCTGAGAAGAGGTACAATTCATAACAATGCATTTTTGTTTTATTTCATCTTACACCTCCTTAAAATATTCTTCATTTATGATTATATAATTACATGATTATATAAAATATATTGATATGTTATTATGTTAAGGCAATGACCTATATCCATCTCTTCTTACCTCAAATGGGAAATGATAATGTCGCTCGTGTTTATGGAGGACTACTGCCTCACGAACCAATGTGACATGATTTCCATCAATGCCTCTCACGGTTTGGTATAACGGTGGATATAAAGTATATATGTGATATTTATATCATAATTATACATATGTAGTCATTATATCATATATAAACTTTTTCACATTCCATTCCATTGGGGATATGATAACGTCGCTCGTGTGTACGGTGGACTACCTCCCCACGAAGCAATGTGATTCGTTTTTCACTAACTCTTTACATTGAAGGAAATAAGGATAAATATAATGAATATATGTTATATAAATGAAATAATTATGTTATTAATTACATATTTATCATTTTAATGATAATATAAATAATTTTTTTCTTACACTAAAAAATGATGACGTCGTTCGTGTATGTGTGGACTATCGCCTTCACGAAGCATTGTGACTCTATTTTCACCACTACACCACTTGGATGATATATATAAGTATATTTAAAGAAATAATATTTTATAAATGATATTATGATCATTATTTAAAGATAAAATATTACTTAAATTATTTATATAATGATCATCGAAAAATGGAAACATTATTCATGCGTACATACAACCTACCCTCTCCATAATCGTCACATACTTCACTTCTTAATATTTTTAATTAATGATAGTTTTTATAATTAGAATTTATGTATAAATATGATAATTTTGTTATTATTATTAATCTAGATATGTGTAAATGATGACCACTTTGACCATAGACAAAATACCAAAGTCATTATTGACACATAAGAAAAATATCATTGAAACATCTGACATAAAATTAATTAATTAACTAATCATATATAAAATTGTAATAACTTAAATAAAAGGAATAATAAAATTTAATAAGGTAAATAATAAATTAAATAAATAAAAAATGTTTATTATTCAAGAATATAAAGAATTTACGTGATGATTTAGACTTAAGGTAAGGGCTTCTCATCTAACTTTTACTTTTGTGAGACATATTCCAAATTCACCACTTATTTCTATTGTGTGGTGTATAAGCTGAACTTTTCTGTATTTTTATAGTGAATTAATTTTTATTCATTTTATTTAATGTTTTATTTAATGTTCTTTATTTCATTGGGATTAGGATTTAAAAGTTACCAAAGTGGTAAGGGTTTATTTCACAATCTCATCATTATTCAGGATTGTTTTTGTTTATGTATCCCTTGATAGAATTATTTTATATTTCTATCTTAACATAAATATATTTTATTCTAATATGGTTATTCATGAAAATTTTCAAGTAATATTTCAATTTTTATCTCTTTGGTACATGAAATTATTAAGAAAACGTTTTTAAGAAAATATGACTTTATTTCTATCTTTGGTCGAAAATCCCTTTTCATCAAAAACCATGTTTTCTAAAAATGTTTTCCAAAATGATCTCAACATTTTAAAAATGATTTATTAAATACATTTTATAAATTTTTAATTTTTAAAAAATGTTTTGAATATATTCTTCATATCGTTTTCAAAAGAATACCTGTTTGGATTTTACTGAAAATGTGAAAGGAATATTTACTTAAACATTTATGGCATGAATGAAATTTTCCTTCATCATGACCAATAAATTTTTAAAAAATTATTTTTCTTGATTTCAATATTATTTTCAATGTACATTATATTAATATGTTAGGTGAACATTTTGTTTTGAAAGGATATTTTCAAAATTCAAACGTTATTTTCCTTTAAAGTATTTGTAAGGATATTTTTTTAGTATTTATATAGATCAAAAACATAAACCATTAATTTTAATTATGATACAATGTGGATATGTTATATTGATATCATCCATATTCTTTATTTAGATTTTTTATGATAAGTTTGACTAGGGATGTACCAATTTGATACCATTTATATTACTCTAGATGGTTTATGATAATGTTTATTGATTGGGGAAATTGTTAACATTTCATATGATAGTTTTTAAATATGAATGTTTATGTTTATTATGTTACAAAACTTTCATATGAGGAATTAATTGGACTTAGTAAGTGATGGGAGGGGCCTGCTATAGCCCCTAAATGCATTGGTAGGTCTAATGAGACATAATAGATCTGTGTTGGCTGAGGCCTTACCCATTTATATAAATTTCTTAGAATAAGGCCATAATGGTATTTATATTTATTATAACAGGTTCTCAATAGTATGTTTTAAATGTCCAAAATTATTCATTTCATCACCATGAATTCAGTTATTGATATACCATGTGATTTTTCGATTAGTTATAATATCCATGGTTATTTTTCAATCTCATGTTGTTATTTTTTTAATTATTTGATCATCATTTATTACTTCCATATTATGCTCTCAAGTTATTTATTAAATGACATGTGTTTTAGTTATTTACCTTTATATATTTATTACAAATTATTTATACATATCTTCTATTTTACACTTACCCTTATAGAGCATCTAATCTCACCTGTTTCTTATGTCTTATTTTCCCAAGGATACGAGGAAGTATTATGTGATTGATATATAGAGATACCCTAAGGGTAATAATTCCATTATCAAGGATTTTTTTTATTTTATGTTTTAAAATGTAATGTGAATTTCAAGTATGTGTATAGTTTACCAAGACTACTAAACAATTTGGACTTTTGGGATGCATTTCCTTATATCACATGCCTCTATAATAAAGTATAAACCAGCTCAAGGATCCCGAAGTTAGGGCACTATAGTTGTTATTAGATTAAGTTTATTAGAAACATTGAGAACCAGATTTAGGAAAGCATAGATTAGGGAACATAACCCTATGATAGACATTGAGGATAATTATATAATAACATGCCAATTTTTTATTAAGGAAGTTATTATATCAGTTTATCTAGAAAATATATCGCTATCTAGATACTACAAGTAGACAAGGTTCTTGAAAATATGTACCTAGGAGTAATAACTTTGAAAAGGGTGTATTGGTCTTGAATAAATCATCACATTGTGCATTAAAAGGTGCCTTACTATACACCTAGTTCAACACTCTTTAGGGATATTCTTTGATTAATTCAATTTTTTTTACAAACCATTATGATGGATTTGAAAATACTTTTTTGATTTGAAAAATTTACCAAGGAAACCATGTTTGTTTTTATGATATTAATATGCATAATGTTTTAAGTTTATATTAACCGTTTCACTATTTTTGGGATTATACACTATGTTTCATTATGTTAGGATCAAATATAGTGTATGGCATTATTTAGAAATAGAACTTAATTGAGGGAATGAAAACCATATCAATTCACATACTCTATATAGGAATTTCAATCCTATATAATATAATAATGCTAGAGTTGGAGATGTAGCTAGAACTGATCAAATTATAACCATATTAGGGTAGCTAACTTAGGTTATTATTGATAACCTTTCCCATATGAAGCATTGTTCTAATCCACCATATGGTGTAATGAAATTAGACTGGTTTATGCATCAACAACCTCTAGATTTCAATGGGACTACAAATCCATTTTTAGATGAGTAATGGATAAGTTCATTAGAAAAGATATTTCTTACTCTAATAAGTAGTTAAAGGAACAAATTTATTATGTTAGTTTATCTTTTACTAGAAGATTTATATCAATGTTTTTCATTAATTCAAAACACTAAGGATGAAGAAGAAATATAAAGCATATAGTGGAAGGATTTCAAGTCACTCTTCTTGGAAAAAAAATTTCTGCATGAGAAATGAGTATATATGGAAAGAAAGTTCTTGAGTCTAAGACAAAGAGAAGAGGAAAATGTTTCTAAGTATGAATATAATTTTACAATGTTATAAATGAAAGCTATGGACTACATACATAATCCACAGAGAAATATTGGCCATTTATTTGATGGGATTATTCCAATCCTTAAAAGGTAACTGGCCTCCCAAACATTGTCATCATACGATGCCATAATATCATTTTTTACCAAGATATAGAAAGAATTATAAAATCATTATATCTTTAAATGGAAGTAATAAAAGAAGAGGATGAAAAAGGAAACAAATAAAGGGAAGAAGGGAAAGAAGGATTTTACACAATGTGATACTCATGGAAGGAAACACCTTGGTACACTATTAAATGGAAAATGAGTTTGATTAATGTGTTGAGTAGAAGGACACCATGATCACGATTTAAAGGGAAATAAAGAGTATTCCAAGGTGAAATTATTACATTATAAGAAGTTGGGGCATTACAAAAATTAATTCCCCAGGTGTCAAGGAAATATACCTAAAAATATACTAAGGGATAATGGTCAAGATTTATGATATTACTATAGATAAAGTGTAATGATTAATTATGTTGTGTTTGGATTAAAGAATTTTATTATATAACTACTTTATCAATGATATTATAGTTATAAGATTCCAAAAATTTATAAGTATTGTAGTGTAGTACTATTTTTTAAAGGGTTTTAGAGTATATATTGAATGGTTCTGATGACCAAAAAAAGTGATTTAGTGACATGTTGAACCAATTTTAAAACCCATGAAATAGGGAGGATAGCCACAAATATGTTCATAATGTTGAGATAATAATGATATGTTTATGGAATAGTGTTGGTTACCATGAAATTGGTTAGTGGTTTGATTATTTATGTCATTTTTTCTGGAGTTTACTGCATGTATTGATTTATGGAATATATTCAACAACATGAGATTTTATATATCTAATAATGCATTCTTTCATTAAGTTTTTATAGTGATCAAGGTATTAACATATTTGGAATTTTAAATTAAGAGACAATTTATATTTTCTATGGAATATAATGTTGATTTAGTGACATTACATCAAAAAAAATTTAGGATTTGAATTTGGACAAACTTATTTTGAAGGATTCTTAAGGATAAATTTATATCGAATTTATTAAGTTTAACTTTTGGTGATATTTTATAACATGTGCTAACCATTTTGGTTTTCATGAAGATAATAGGAATAACTTGTTACTCTATTATAGATCTTATGATCCATTAAAAGTTAATTATAGTGCTTGAGGCATAAAAAATCATCTTGGATATTATTTTATTATACTAAGAAATGAAGTGGAAAATGATATAAGCCCAAAAAAAAGATGAAATTGCACCTATAAAATAGAAATATATAAAATAAGTATATTTTGAAATATTCTCAGTTTAGATAGAAAAGGAATTCCTCAAATATAAGAAAAAGGATATTGAAACAAAATGTTATATTAATACCATAATTTATATTGAAATAATGGTATTTTAATTCATCATAGATTTATGGATTTTAGGTCCTTAACTTTCCATTGATCATTAAATTTATTTTGTTCAATGACCTGTATCAATATATAATTATTTACATTTTTCTTTCAAGTCCATATCTTTACTTTCCACCAATGTTATCTTACATAGAAACACAGTTATGTGATATTCCATGTGAACTTTATACTCAAAATTATATATTATCTAGAGGATTTTTTAGTAACAATTCTCATGGAATGGGGTTTCATGAAAAGTATCTTCAAATTTCAAACCCTTGATTACCAAGATCAAGATTCAATTGTGAGGAATTAATTTATTTAAGGGGGGAAGAATATAAGACCTAGAGATTTTAAAATTGAAACATCATGTTTGATAGCATGTATGACCCTCAATACTAATCTTAGAAGAGAATATAACACCCAAAGACATTATGATATATTTATTTTTAAATAAATTCAATTTATTTGATAGCTTTCAATTCATTTAACTGTAGGTTTGAATGAAACATGATACTTTATAAAAATATTATTATTTAAACATGACCATTATAACCTAGCTGTTAAGATGGAGGGTATGAATAATAATAAATAAATTATTAGAATTTTATTTTTAACACATTTATAAAATAAATTCAATTGTTATATATTGATTATAAATAAAATAATAACATTTTGAAAGAGAAATAAATGTTTTCTAAAAAAAAATATTTTTTTTGAAAGGAGGATTAGAAATGCAATGTGAATGTAATTTAAGATTAATTTTTACCAATTTTAAATATTTATTTGAAAAAATTAACTTCATTTTTTAAATTAGCATATTAAAATAATCATAGGGTGAATATTTCTTATTTCTCTGAAAAGTTTCATTTTTTGAGTAATAGTGAATGATATTGAATTTTAATTGAAAATGAAATTTTATTTTAAATTATTTATAAAGTTAAATTATATTATTAATTTATTTTAAAGTAAAATTTGTTCAATAATTAATATACTAATACAATTTAGGTTATTTTAATCATTTTCATATTAAACTTTGATATAGAACTTTGTAAACTTTTGAACATTTTATCTTTGAAAACATGCTTTTTCATCACGTTTATGGCATTAATTTTAAATTAAAATTTTCCACTTATGTGAATGGAATTTGTAAAAATGGGTTCCATATTTGGAACCAGAATAATCTATAGTACCTAATACTTTCAACATAATTTTTGAACAAAATGAATAGTGAAAATAGTATAAATTAATTACCGATATTAATGTAAAAATGGGTTCACAAGGGGGTTAAACTAAAACTATAAGGGTTAAAATGACCAAAAAAATTGACTAATATATATTTTATGTGCATATTTATACCTTATAATGTATAATTCTCTATAATAATACATTTTTTACCCTTTTGGAATGTGAAAAATGTGGGTAAACCTTTTTTAAAAACAATGACAAGTGTGCCACTAACTTCACCTATAAAAGGCCACACCCTATCCTCTCTTATTCATAGCTTCAAACCATTTTTGTTAGGCCAATGACTACCCAAATAAATTCCTAAATTCCATAACTTCATATTATAATCATTTTTTTTTCATAAATCAATTATAGGAATAGTTTTGGTATAATCCTTAGGAGGTGGTCTGAGAAGAGGTAAAATTCCTTACTATGTATTTTTGTTTTATTTGTTATTAAAAATCCTTAAAATATTCTTAATTTATGATTATATAATAACATAATTACATCCCACATAATTATATATTAATATTTTATGTTAATTACTTATATTTTTCCTCTCTTCCCTCAAATGGGAAATGATAATGTCACTCATGTGTACGAAGGACTACAACCTAGAGAACCTATGGTACATGTTTTCCATAAAAACATCTCACGGTTGGGTATGATGATGGAAATAAAGTATTTATATGATATTTATAACATAATAAAAACTCTGGGGTCATTATATCATATATACATTTTTACATCCCATTCTATATGGGATACAATAACGTCTCTCATGTGTTTGGCTGAGTACCGCCTCGTTAAGTGATGTGATTCATTTTTCAAAAAATATTTATATTTAAGATAATAAGGATAATATTA
This sequence comes from Viscum album, assembly GCA_963277665.1. Taxonomy (NCBI): domain Eukaryota; kingdom Viridiplantae; phylum Streptophyta; class Magnoliopsida; order Santalales; family Viscaceae; genus Viscum; species Viscum album. Next base: position 459,324,049 of record OY728160.1, on the reverse strand, counting down.
GTAAATATATTTTATATAAGTGACATAATTATCATAATCATGACATATTTATCATTCAAAAAAGTTAATATATGTCATTTTATTTCCTACACCGAAAAACGATAATGTCATTCATGTACGTGTGGACTACAATGTTCACGATGTAATGCGTCTATCTTTTCATCACCACACCAAATGGATTATATATATAAGTATATTTAATGAAATAATATTATATACATTATATTATTACAATTCTATAAATATAATTTATTACCTACCTTCTTTCTATAAAGATCTTTAAAAAATGGAAATGTTACTTATGCATACGTATGACCTACCATCTCCATAATTTTAATTTTTTCCATTTATTAAAAAACTTACTTCATGATTTATTTTAAAAGTATAATTTATGTATAAATATTATAATTATTTCATGATTTTTAGTTCTTATATGTTTAAATAATGGTGTTTTTGACCATAGTCAATCTACCAAAGTCATTTGTGACACTTAAAAAAATATCATCGAAAAATCTGACAGAAACTTAATTGATTATGTAATCATATATAACATGATAATATGTAAAATATAAAGGAATAATAAACTTGATATTGGTTCTTAATAACTTAAATAATTAACATAATTTTATTATTAAGGAGGATAAATAATGTATCTGACAAGTCAAACTAAAGGTAAGTTTTTCTTGTCTCACTTTTACTTCCGTGATATATACACCATATTCACAACTTAATTTATTTTTAATGGTGTACATTCTTACATTTTTATGCTATATTATGAATTAATTTATCTTTAGGGTATTTAATGTTCCAATAAAATTTATTTCTATCATGGGGTTTATGATTCAAATGTTAAAAAAGTGTTAAGGGTTTATTTCACAATCTCATCATTATTCAGGATTGTTTCTGTTTAAGTCTACCTTGGGGGAATTATTTAATATTTATATCATAGAATAAATTTATTTTCTTTTACTATATTTATTCATAAAATTTCTCTAGTGATATTACAATTTCTACACTCTTTAATACTTAAAATTATTTATAAAATGTTTTAAGAAAATTTGAATTTATTTCTCTCTTCGGTTGTAAATCCTTTTTCATAAAGACCCATTTTTTAAAAAAAAATTAAGAAATTATTTTAACATTCTAAAAGTTATTTATTAAATAAAATTTAACCATTTTTCATTTTTATATATTTTTTTAAATGAATCTTCATGTCATTTTCAAAACAACGTCCATTTGGGTTTTACCAAAAACGTGAAAGGAATGTTTTCTTTAACATGTATGACATGAAGAAAATTTTCCACCATCATGACCACTGAGGGTTTTAAAAATTATTTTTCAATATTCAAAGTTTATTTTCAAATAAAATAATTTTCATTTTTTATGAACTTTTTGTTTAAAAAGGTGATTTTGAAGTGGTAAATTTTATTTTCCACAAAAATATTTTTAAGGATATTTTATGGTATTTCTATCCATCAATGACATAAAAAATTAATTATAATTATGATCCTCTATGGATATGTTATATTAATATAAACCTTATTATTTATTTGGATGGTTTATGATTAGTTTCACTGAATATGTACTAGATTGATACCATTCATATTACTCTGGATTGTTTATGATTATGTTTTTTTTGATTGGGGTAATTTTTAACATTTAGTATTCTAGTTTTTCAATAAGAATGTTTATGTTTATTATGTTTCTAAAATTTTAAATAATGAATGAATTGGACTTATTAAGTGATATTAAATTCCAAATATATCCCCTCAATGAATTGGTAGGTAACATGAGACAAACTAGATTGGGTTATGTATGAGGAATTACCATTTATATAGATGTCTTGGCATAAAGCCTCAATGGTATTTAGATGTCTTGGAACAAGGCCTAAATGGTATGTTTTATATTTTAATCATTATTCATTCCATCATTATGAATTTAGTTATTGATATCCCATGTGATTATTTTATTAGTTGGAATATCCATGGTTAAGTTTCAAGTTCATGTGATTATTTATATAGAATTATTTGATCATCATTTATTCATTCCTTATTACACTCTAGTTATTTATTAAATGAAATTTGTTTTATTTATTTACCATGTCATAATTATTATTACTTATTTATTCATATCTTTGGATGTATGCTTACCCTTACTGGGAATATGATCCCACCCATTTCTTATGATTTATTTTTCCCAGGATATGAGGAAGTTTTTTGTGATTGATATGAAGGGATAAAATAAGGGGAATGTTGGAACTATTAAATTAATTAATTTTTTTATTTTATGATTTAAAATGTAATTTTAATTTCAAATATGTATCTAGTTTACCAAGACTACTAAACTATTTAGTCCTTCAAGATAATATTCCTTGTATCTTATGCCAATGTAATAAAGTAGACAATATATCTAGGCTATTGGGGTTGAGGAACTACACATTTAATATATTCCAATATTATATTATTCTTAAATATCCTTTCTAGTTTAATGAAATGAACTCCTTCAGAGTTGCACTCATAGAGTGGTAAATAGTAATTTATATGGAGGGGAGCGGTCCATTGGTCATTAAATGGATGTGACCCACTATGAGTTAAATCTTGAAAGGATATGAAAATTATTCTCATGAAGTGGTAATGGAATATTTTTTGATGCTTTTAAGTTGGTTCTCATGAAGAGTGGTTTTGGCCATGCCAGTCATTATATTCAGTGATAAATGAAGCATGGGATATTGAACTTTGAGTTCAATTATAATGTGATTATAATTGTAATCATATAATGGGGAGTATGAGACAGATCATGCTTATATGTCTTCCTTTTGGGAGAGTTATAAAAACTATGAGACTAGTCATCAGATGATCAAGATAATGTATTTGTGAAGATTCTTGATATTAGAGCATTACATTTACTTGACTACAATGACTTCTTAGGGATAATAAGGTTTATGGTTATGGGGTTGTAGAGAATCTTGTTTTTATAGACTATGAAATTGAGTAGAAATTTTATTTTTTTCTTTAAAACTCATGTAAATGGTAAAATGGTCTTTTCCCCTAGAAGATGAACTCATATAATTTTTCTAACCACTGATTTCTTCATGGAATAGGGTGCTTACCCTAGGATAGGATTTTGGTGGAAATATGCACCATTAAAATTTTCATTGAATAATTAATAATTAATAATTATTTAATTAAATAATAATTTATTCTCACATGTTAATTTGAAAATATATTTTGAATGGAGAAATGGATTGAAATTTTTTTCTTCACTGTTGAGTTTGGAATGTGGGGTTTTCTTAAGAAAGTCATAAAGTCATGCCGGGTATTGGGGCTGATCCCCCTTTTCTTTTTCTATTAATTCCTTCCTTTAATTTTCCTTATTTTATTTAATTTCATTCATTGTATTCACATGTATTAACCCTTTGGTCCTCCTATGTAATTAAATTGAGATGGAAATAGAAGGGGGGGGGAGGGGGGGAGGAAGGGAGATGCTACCATGAAGCACATGAGGATATATATCATCATGCAGTAGCTACAAATATCAGAAATGATGAAACTTCATCGAATTCCACCCAAAGGTAGGCCATTTTTTTCATTAATACCCATATGATTAACACTTATAATTCTACATCCCTATTATTACAACTAAGGACCCCTAGTGGGTCGACCTATAGATTTTGTGGAGAAAATGGTTGTTTCAGACCAATTACAGGGGTTCCCATATTAGAAATCCTAATCACACACCATGTATCTCAGGAACACATGCCATGTGTTATTTCAATTCAAGTAAGATCACTTTTTCTAAGTAGGTTCAATGTAATTGTTATACACACAATGTACAAGTTCTTGTCTAAGTAGTTGAGTACCTGATCATATAGCCTATGTAGGGGAACTTGACCGTGTAGGGTACATGACCAGTCCCCATGTGGGAGTACACAACCAGGATAAAACACATGGCTAGGCCATGTGAAGTACATGTGTAGGTACCCCATTTAGGGTACAAATAATTTACATGTTTTTCACATTATTTACACGGGCCTTACATACCATGTTTAGATGGATTACATGCCCAAGTGGGGCTTTGGGAGTACATGTCATGTACTTGGGTATACACGCCCTGTACTTCTCATTTTCTACCCTTTTGAGGTATTTTCATGTTTTTATAACCTAGAGTCATAATTATACACATAACCTGTCCTTTTTGATATTATTTTGTGTATATAATGATGGTACAACCCGTGAGTTGATTTTAGGACTCCTATGAGGTAGTTTGGGGTGAGCGATCTATAATGGAGAGGTTCTTCCTACTATACACATTTTCATTCATATCTTGAGAGTGATACCTCAGATGAGAACCACCTGAGGGTCATATTAATTATTAATGTACCTGGAATTTATTTTCCATGGTTATCATATGATGTATCTAGGGATAGTCCATGGTCAGTAGGACAAAGACACGACTTATGAGATTGATTGGCAGGGTGTTCAGACCAAACTAGTGTGAGAACTTGATCTGAGATGGTCCATGAGCCATCTCCCTTAACTGAAGCCTATATAGATTTTACTGTGAGGATGTATTCCTTGTGAGGTGTTCCCTTCTATCCATTGAGGCCATGATATGTTAGATAGAAGGCTATGGGATGTATTTACCACGAGATCCTAGAGTGTGAAAGAGGATCTCGTGTAGGATGCCTCCACTTAATTTTTACAAGGATCCTAAGTAAGATTCTTCCACTCACGTGATAAATTATTGGATCCCAAATGGGATTCATTCACTTATGTTTATACTTTGAGGATCCCAAGTATGATGCCTCTCTATTGTTTTGACATGAGAGGCCTTATGGGTGCCCTGATGTTTGACTGACCTTATAAAGCGCATTATGGGATTGGGTAGAGATGGTAGAAGGTGTCACCTTAGAACCCATACCAAATATGTGATCTTGATAGGTTATTTTATTAGTGGTCGGTTTAATAATTGGTTCACCCTCACTCTTTTATTTATGCATTCACTTATTTACTACTGATGTAGATATGATTTCCAGTGGTGCTTTTTATATGTTGGATGCTGAGCCTAATGTGAAGTGATGTGTGACATGGATGCCCATAGGTACTTCTCGAGGTACAAATTTTGACCCTTTTCATTGATTTTAATATTAGTGGGTTCTCAGATATACTTCCTTAGATCAGATATTGTGTCTATTTGATAGAATATTAAATTATTGGGATGCCCGGATGTACTTCATTGGATATGATTGTTGAGCCAACTTGTTTATTAGGATACCCAAATTTACTTCCTAGGATCTATATTATTACACCTTAAGTGATACTTTGATTCCTAATACAAAATTACTTCGATGGGATCATAGGAAAGATGAAATTATATCACTTCTTCAGTGATACTTGGATTCCTAAGACATAATTTCTTAGATGGACTCACAAGATAGATGGAATTAGTGGACATTGTATTTTATAGTGGACATTAAGTTCCATGGTTATGATTAAGATATTATTAGGGATTGATTGTGATATCCTTGAGGGACACCTAAGATAATCCTTAGGATTGGGGTGGATGAACCATTACTACATTATATATTACTCCTTGAGTAATACATAGATTCCCATAAAGGAATTCCTTGGATGGACTCATAGGGTAAATGGATTATATATGACTTGATTAATACTTTGATTCCCAGTTAGTAATTCATTGGATGTACTCATAGGGTAAATAAATTAGTCTAATGAATAATTATCCATATATATAGATACCTTGGTTACATACTTTGGGTCCCAGTTTTAATTATATATAGTAAAAGTTATGTATTTACAAGATGTCTAGTTTTTACCTAGAATCCTTATTTTTAGTGAATGAAGGTGAGTATGAGTGAACTCAGGTATAGTAAAAGTTTCCCCCTATAGTAACATAGCTTGATCAAAAACATGTACAATTATAGATGAAGCATGTAATGTTAATCAATATCACATACCCAAGGATCAAAATAATCATACATGAATTGAGTGGCATGAAATATAGATCAATGAATTATTAATAGGCTAATCGGTCAATTGGGTTCAAGATCCTAAGTGTCAACAATGTATTTTTAAATTATTTATTTTATTACTAATATTTTGCCTATGTTGAGAATATTTCATGAGCATGAACTTATGAAAATAGATTATAGGTTCACCGTTGGGGGTGGCCTATTGAGATTTTTCTCTCACCCACTATGCATACTCCTCGGTATTCATGTAGAACTTATATCTTCTTTCAGGTTTAACATGAATAAATGATGGTTATGAATAAGGATTGGGGTTTTATGATTGAGTATAGCTAATCATGTGGATTCATATGATCTAGCTGGATCAGCTCGATAATGTCATGGATAAAGGGTATGTTTTTCAGATAAGGGTTGGTAGTAGATACATGTAATTACATTTCAATTTCGTTTAGGTAATCCTGTGTATGTGTTCATCCAAGTGGGGTTTCAATGTTATATATATTTTATGGACATTCATATCATTATTGATATCTATTTTATTGCATCCTAATTATATTTATTTCTTTCAAACTCTATTTATTTACTTCTATGGATGATGTTTGGTAATTTTTTCTATTTTATTATTTTGAAATTATGGTATTGTATCCCCATTAACACACTGTAGGCCCTCATTGATAGTCGACAACCTCTAGAATATGGGGAGGCATGCTTGAGGCCTTGAGGTGAACTGGATCTAAGAACTAGTTTGTGGTATCTGGGTTGTGATGTTACAGAAGTTTATCTATGAAAATTAATAAAAACTTTAGCTCAAAAAATATGTGGAACAAATATTCTTACACATATTAATACATAATTCTCTCTCTATTTTTTCTAAATATCAAGTTCATCTCTATTAATTACTTGATCTCTCCAGACATACACCATGGAATATCCCAACTATTCTCTAAATAACTTTTAAAATAAGGAATAACTTGTAATTTTTTAATATAACAAACCTTCATCACTAACCTCAATCAGTCTAAATAAAATGTTTTATTTTACTCCATCAACTTCCACTCTATACTCACTTAATAAGAAATATAATTAAAGGAATTTATACTAAATGAATCAGTAACCACTATTAATTTCCCTATCGTATATGTGAATTTTAAATCATAATATTGAAATAATTTTACAAAAATTTGGTGTTGGTTGAAATTTATCTATAGAATATATAAATAAAATTTTTATTGTTTTTAAATATGACAGTGTATTCTATAAGCAGGTAATTATTGTACAATTTTAAATTGAATTCAACAACTAAAATATAATTGTCATGGGTTGTTTATTTACTTTCAAAGGGTAATAATTATCTAAATTCATAATATATTAATTACCTCATTTATATAAATAAAAAACCTAATCCATGATGATAAGTATCTTAATATATCTTAAACATGTCTTTTTTTCTCATGTAAATGAAGAATAGTAGTGATAATATTACTTTCCTTTAGACACTAAAATGTGTCACTCCATCAAATAAACATGATATTTCATTTTTAAACCTTTCACATTAACATCTAATCATATTATTTATACTAAATTAAATGTTCTAAATCTATCATTTGATGTTCTGCATGTTATTTTATAATAAAAAATAGACCAATATTCCATTATTGAAAACTAAAACAAATTTATCAAGGAATGGAAGAAACACATGGTGAATTAAACTTATAAGAATATGTGGATAATTTTTAACTCCAAAGGGAATCAAAATTAATTCAAGGTTTCATCCTCAAGATACATCCCGCCACAAGTTTCAATCATCTTTGTCATTAATCGATACACAACCTCTAGTTTTCCTCAAAATCCTCAACAAATATGACTAGAATTATCTATAATGACACAATCTAATAAATAAAATAGTTTTATATATAATAATAAATTTGATTTTATAACACCCTATGATATTTATAAGATATTATATGACATGACATTAAGATAAGAGAAACATATAGATGTAATTCTATATCAAATTTGTTCTGATAACATGGAGGTAATGTTGAAAATTCTTCAAGAAAAATATCTATAAAGTCTTTCAAAACCCATAGAAAATCTTATATTTTGGACTATATTTTAAAGAATAAAAAACTATATATCCATGATGTTTAGGGTTCTATACACCATTTATCTATCAAAGGATCCTACTCACTAATAAAAATTGCATGGTCTCCTTCCATGTTAGTGGAAATAACCCAACAATGAGATAAATCTGTAAAGACACATATATAATATAAATATTTCATTACATGAATGATATTATATAGTTTTATCTATATAATAATTAATTCCCATTGTTATAATATTTCCCCACCACTAATTCACACCCATTTCATAATTTTTTAAAACTAAATCAATATACATAAGGACAAGAAAAAACCAATGGTTTATAAAGTCTCTCCACCTTGATACCTAATCCCAAAATTAAATTAGAAGTGATAGAGTAATGGAGTAAATAATATATATTAGTAAAAAATATAATGTATAATTATTTTAAATGTTTTTATCCTATGGCTTGGTTTATCCCCACACCACTATCTATTTCCAAAGGAAAGAGGCCTCTCAGTCACTTTGGGGGTGATAATGACTCATTTTGTCAGAGAAGAGTATAGGAGTTCATATAATACCCCTTAGGTGGGTTTTCCTAATATGTGAATCTTTTATATATTTAAGAAATATTGGTGAAAACATTCCCAGTAACAATACCAATTACCCTTGTTGTGAAAGTTATTCATTAATACCATGAATATGTGATAACATTTTATATGTGAAAGGTTCTCTATCTTTTTCATCACTAGTAGATTATTCTATAGCTTAAATCCATATAAAATGGAACATTGAAATTTACATCCATTTATAGAGGTGTTTGGCATTACATAATTGGGAACATGAACATGAAAGAGACTTTTTATGTATCCCCTTGAAGGGAATTAGAAACCATTTAGTTAGGTACTATTTAATAATATAGATAATACCTTTTAATGTCATACAACAAGGATCAATATGGTACCATTTAAATCCATTTTTTCTTGACCAAATATTGGATTTTTATGTTCAAGCATCTAATAATATTATATCTTATATTTTAAGTTCATACGATTAGGATATATTCCAAATAGTTTAAATTCATAAATAATGGATTACCTAGTGAACGTTACAATAAAATGAATAATGTGAGACTTATGCATGTGTTTTTATTTTTTTGGGGGATTAAAATAGTTCGATGACCAAGTTTACACATATCCTCTCTATTATTAACAATGGAAGAGGACAATGATGATTGAATTCTTGGGTGAAATGAAATAGTAGAATAAAGGTAAGGTATTGTGTCAGATTAGTATACTTGTTACAACTCATTCTCATTATTTACCAAGGGAGGATGATCAGATTCTTGAGAGTTATGGAATATGGTTTTAATCATCTTAGATATTCTTCTTGAGCTAAGGAATGTTTTATAGGTTACTAAAGTGTAGATTTCAACATTATTAAAGAAATATATAATTGATTATTTTCTCAAGAGCCTAATAGTTATGGGGGATAATCAGGGTGATTCATTTTATCAATGAAATACATCATATAAAGGGGTTAATATGTATGAAAAATGATAGAATCATGAATATCATAATGAAATCTTGGAAATATGGGTGAAATAGTTTTTTAGGAATTTTACATAAGAAAAGGGTCCTGAATTTTTTTATACCACAATATCAAAAGGATTGAATTTGTCCAGGTGGGTGATCAAGGTGAATCAGGCACCTAGTTGTAGCCTTGAAGGCCATATATGGCTCTAGTTTGAAGAGGCTTGGGAACCATGGGTGGTAACCCTTGGCACAACCATGGGAACAAGTTTATTAGGCATGTTAGTGTGGTCAAGGAAGAGCATCAGACACATGGGAATTGGTATATGGTGCACATGATCATGGGAATGTGGGGAACTTATACACCATTTAGGAAGAGTATGGGGAATTCATACCAATTAAAGGTAGTTCATGAGGTAACTGAGCACAATTGTTGTAGAGTGTATGGTATACAAGCAAGATGTTTCATTAGTTGGGTTATTATATGAATAAGGGTTCCTAAATAAGATTGGGAACTGACAATTTCTTCTTTATCTCTTGAAAATTTCACACCTCTTACTAATACAAAATTCTATAGAAAAATTTAATTCCAAAAAATGCCTCTACCCCATAAAATTGTATCTGATCGAGATTAATAGGATAACATTTTGAAGAAGAAGAAGTTTTGGTATCGAAGTGACTTCAAGGAGGGCACTCACCCAGGCCAGGGTAGGTGAGAATGTACACTGATAATGACTAGGGTGTACAAAAGTTATAAAGTAATGATAAATCCCACACTAAAATGGGATTTTAGGTTAGTATTCATCCATATATAATTATAAGGGGACTACCAACACTTGGGAACATGATTAATGTAAGAAGTCATGTTCATACCAGTATTTTAATTCCAATATAAATTTTAACTTTTTAATTATTGGACAATATAGTTTTTGAAAAAATCTTTGAACATGATTTCAATAGGTTTATACACCTAAAATTGGTGTTTTTGGATGTGGAATATTGGTCAAATGGTGGTTAAAGGGTTTGGATATGAACTGGAGGGATACAAGGCTAGCCAGGTTGTAATCTGTAAACACTAACTTTCCAGAGGTGATGGTAGTGGCCTGGGTGGAACTATGGGTGAAAACAAATATTCGGTGGCCTAGTACCAACTAGGAAGTGGAATTAAAAGGGGAAAATTTACTCTTTTCACTAGAAATATTAAGGTGGAATCCCCATCCTCTATCTCTAATTTTCCCAAATGACTAGGGGATTCCATCCCCTTTATTTCCTCATTCAAACCCTTTAATAGGAGGCATTCTCAAGGGGAAATTTCATTGATTAAAGTTATATTCTCACCTCCATTGGTATAATATTTCCATCTAATTCATTCTTCCATAATTTTTTATTTTTGGGTTTAATTTTTTAACAACAATTTCACCAGATCATAGTGTAATTAGTTGTTTCTCATGGGGATTTGGTTTTTTCTAGTAAATGGATCTCTTGAGATAATGTCCGAGTACCGTTGCTTGTTGATTCTATAAAGGTATGAAACCTTTTTAATTTTTATATGGGTTTCTTTTAAAGTTAATTTTTAATTCTAATGGTATTGGAAACATGTTATAAGTATTTCACATGGGGTGATATCGGTAGTCCACCACAGAACTCCTATGAGTTGTTGGTCATGATTCTAGTGTGACGAGACTGTCGTGGGAGATTCCAATGATTATGAAAAATTGAGTTAATTTTTTAAACATAAATTATTTAATTTATTATAATGAAGTTATAATTAATCAATTTGGTCTATTTTGTGGGAGTTAGGTTTCCAAGGATACGAAAAATGGCCTATGGTGCTGATATGGACTTGGGTGAGCATTAACAAGGCTGTAGAGATGAATTTATTTTGGTAAATCTTTAGAAAAAGTTAGGTGTTCCTTGAAATAACCTTATAGATTATGGTTTTATATATATATATATGTTGGTGTATGAGGAATTTTTGGATATATTATGATTATTTTGTTTAATTTAAATAGTTAATTTAAATTAAATTGTCAAGTTGTATGAGAATCTAAAATTAAATTGAAAAAGGGCCAACACCACCAAATAACTTGGTTACTTGCTCAATGAATCATCCAGTGATGGATGAGACTTAGTCTAAGAGAATACTCATAGAATTGGACACCCCTAATAGGGGGTGTTATGAGACTTGAGGAAAATGACCGTAGTAGTCCCATGAGGACCCTTTAGATGTGTTTTTACTTGGTAGATCAACCATAGGTAGAATGAACATGGGTTGGGTGAGTTAACCTATTTAAACTGACTTGAGACATAGATATGGATTCTGATAAATATATTGAGACTATTGGAAATATGGAATACCTATAAGGCCTATGAGACCATGAGATTAATTAGATGATTTCTTGGGATAAATGTCACCTGAGTATTGGGTGAAGCCCTAAAAGACTAGTTCTGAATAAGGATCGAAAGATGGATGCCTCTATTATAGTAATGACCTAAGGAACCCCATTGGTTACACCCTCATAAGATAACCCAAAGTGGGTGTATGTAGCTATGTGTAGAGATGGTTGTAGGTGACACTTATAACCTTTAACAAACATGTGAGCCTATTGGGATGTACACTATTGTAATGGGCTTAGGAGTTCTACCAACCCTTGTTTTTATTTATTCTTTCACTTATATATGTTGATGTATCTAGGGAATAAAATATGTACATTTTGGACCCAGCCTATAGGACCAACAAGAAAATGTTATGGTAGATGCCCAGAGGAACTAGTTATGATCTATCCATGAAACTCATGTGGTATTGTTCTGTTATGAATTGGAAAAGATAAAGTGACCATGGATGCATGGTGATTCATGAGATCTAGTTTTTGAGCCTCCAAAATATTTCCTAGGACACCAAGATTAAACATAAGGTCTCTATGGGATTCAATGGTTTCCTTATATCCCTAGGATGCCTTATATGTTTAGTATCTATTCGTTTAGGCTTAGAGACTTTGATTACTTTTATTTTGTATGATGATTGGATTCTTTGGTTAGCTCTAGGATCTATAGAGTTGATCATGATTATATCATCTGTTCTTGATTAGGATTTCCAAGATTCATTGGATTCATCTCTTTGTAAGGGTGACATGGAGACTCTTTTAATTCAATTATTTCACGGTATGCAGAGATTCATACTTGATCCATTCATTTTATATAGAGTATGAGGAGATTATCAAGAAACCTAGGATTTTTTTGTGGATCCATTCATGATTAATTTTTGGCCATTTGAGACTAATGATTTTATATGGCTATGTGAAACCCTAGGATCTAATATTTACATGAAGTAACTCTCATCGTGACATGCTCAAAGACACCTTCACACTAGCCAGAGTATGTATGGTTGATCAAGTTTCTTGACATGAGGATCAATAATGGTTTATTTATTAATTATTAGTTCTATATTTTATTTATTTATTTTAATCATTTCACATGAAAATATCATTGTGTTGATGGTATAATATGAGAATACATTGGTGTTTACCTAATAAGTTATGTACTTACACACTACTTACGATTCCATTAAACTGAGGTACCTGAGAAGACTCTCACTTGGTTGCGGGAATAGGTTGGGAAGGGGCCTAGGTTTGATCAAGTAGGATAGATAAATGAGTACATAGAACTTGGGATGAGGTATGGATTTGATTTATAGGATAAAATTTTCTTATTTTTACTTACATTATATATGTGATCAACATAGCGAGAGATCGAGTGTGTAAGGAATTATGCACGGTCTTCCCTATATTTTTATTGTATGGATGTTTTATTTATATACATAATATGATGGTTATGTTTGTTGTATGGATGTTAATGATTTTATATGATTTCAAACATTGATATGGGGGTATAGTCTCTCCACATTACCTTCTTAGACCACCACTACTTTCAAAAGCCAATGGTGTATGTGGAGGCATGCCTGAGGTCATGTGGTAGACTAGGCCGGGGTACCAGTTATGTGGCCACCATAACAGGATGTTATAAAGTGGTATCAAATAATTCTTTTATTTTGTCTTAATATTTGGTATATGGAAGTCATGAGATATTAGAATTTTTCAGACCCTGTTATTGATATTAGGATGGTGCATCCTGAACACCATTTCCAGTAATAAGTCTAGTTTACAAGCAGTTTGAGATTTCTATTTTTGGTTTGTGATATTATAGTAATATATGATTTCAACCTTGAGTTTGTCTCATGGATGTTTTTTTATTTTATAATTTAAATTGGATTCTTAGCTCTTAGATTGTTATAAAGAGATCAATTATGTATTGGTCTCTTAGTCCATAGAGGCAAGTGGATTATCATGCATCATGAGTTGGCACATAAGATTCACACAATATGTAGGGAATTTCTAATTTGATTTTGAAAATGACTAAGGTTAAGTTTTTTAAACTGTCATAAACTATTCATATGATGTTTTCCCATATAATTACTTGGTGGCATTCTAATCTACTGGACCGACTTGTACGTGTGTTTCCTTATGAGGGATGGACATGTGCATCTATAGTGAGATTTCCTTTGACAATGATGGTAGATCCCCTCAGTGTGTGGTACATGTAGTGACCCTATTAGGCCAGTAAGGCATGTGATTCCTTAGTGTAAAACCCATCATGGGTCATTAGTATTCATTTTTGGTTATTTAGTGTGCTAGAAAAAACCTATATGGAATTTTACCATATACCTTGGAATGAAATTTTACTCAACTGAGTTGGTGGATATTTTTTTCATTATATAGACCATTTAGGATGATGTCATTGGATACAAAAGTATCGACCGATGAGTTTTGATTGTCAAGGGAGTAGTCCTTTTGGTAGATTCTTAGTAATAATAAATTCCCTAGTAGGTTTATGTTTTTTTACATTGGATGTTGTGGTCAGTGGATATGGGGTTCTAGAAAACATCTCATGGGTTGTTACCTTTTTCAATATTTGACCTTTGAGATAGGTGGGAGACCTAGAGACCTTGAGATGAAACTCAACATTATGTGAGTTGGCACTTAGTGTATCATGTGAGGGTAAATTCTGAGATGGTTCAACCATTATTATGAGTTACTTAGAGGAGGAAAGGGCTTAGTGATTCCTCAATGATTTATGAGAAAATATCCCTCAGTACTAGAGCTATAGTTTGAGACTGGCCTTGATGGGTGAGACTGTTTGGGTGCATAATCCTATAGAAAGTAGATGCAATTTAGTGTATAGTGATAGTGTGGCTGGATTCTCCTGACATGGGACAACACTAGATGATGAATAAGAGTATTTTTTTATTTATGGATGACATGTCATGGATCATATTCAATGGAAGTGTCATGTCATCCTAATTTAATAGAAAAAAATCATAGGATCATGAGTTAGGTTTTCTATGGTTGGGTAGTACTAGAGTGGGCACATGATATGTTTAAAAAGGAATAAAGGTGACACATTCTGTTCACACATGGAACTTGTTGTCTTTTGAATTAATGACTATTATTAGTAGGCTTAAGAATGATGGTTTTTATGAGTAGTATATGGGCCTAGTATCTCACGAAGATGATGAGCATGGCTCAGGAAGAGTGGAACATGTATGTTATGTATGAATCTGATAAAGATACACACTTAAGAAGTAGAAAATGTAAATATTTATAGTGGATAGTGCACCAATAGATGGTTGGGGGTGGAGACCATCATTTAAGGTGAATCTTAGTGGATTAAATGGGTGTCATTTCCATGAGTTCACAACCCATGATAATTTATAATTCAGAGCCGTGCATAGGTATGAGTAGTTTTAGGCATTCTGGTACTTTTATTCAAATGGAAGGAGCGTGAATCATAATGATAAGATTTTTAAATAAATGGTAAAATGATAAGGTCCCTCCAATGGTTGGGGGAGTGATGTTAGCTGTTGGTGGTATGACCCTCATGCTGTACGGGATGCCAGAGTGTGGGACTGATCGCTGAATGATCATATATCATTTGGATTCCAGTGTATGAATAAATATGAATACAACTAGATTCCTTAAGGAATTATGGGTATAGACTCATATGATATATTGAATGGAGTTTAAGTATTGGATTTAGGAATCATGTAATTTTTAAATGGTTTGAATGTGATCAGATCAAGAATGTGTTGGTGTTCATGTTTGTAGCCCGATGACAGCATTGATAGATTTAGGATTCGACTATGAAATCACAATATGAGTTATGTTAAGGATTCATTAGTAGTATTAGAATGATATCAGAATTCCTCTAGGAGTGAACACATTTATATTAGGTAAGTGAATGTCGTGTCGACAGTTGAATCCATGCATTTTTGGGATATGTCATAAAGTGGCGGTCCGAAGAGTTTTTTTTTCGTGTAATGAGATGTGAAAAGACAGGGAATGAATTGGATGCATCATTTTGGATATGATGGGTATGTTTTGAGAATTAACTGGGGATTTTTGGGGAAAATATGGTGTGATCATGATGTGCATCGATAGTGGACGCACATCTGACTAGACATTGGTTATGGAAACAAGAATAAGTATCAGTTTTTAAGTAGTTTTCTCATATATCTTCAATTATTGTAAGTTGGGAACCATGAAAAGAAGATTGGTGGACTATGGGGTGTGTGTTTCCATAGTTAATTCTATTTGTTGTAGTTTCATGGCTCAAAATTGGATGTTTTTAGCTAATCTCTATTGTGGGGTGAACCATAGGTCGAAATATCAACTATATGAATACATGTAGGTGTACTAGGGTTTATAACTTTCTAGGAGTTCTATCTTATCATTTTAGAAATGAAAATGATCATTGGATTACTATTTGGTGTTTTGGGTACCATAGTCAAGAGAAACTCTTCATAAGTGTATTGGGAATTTGGAGGTATAAGGTGACAATTTAGTTATGAATTGTTTACCCAAGTGGGTTAGGAAAAATTAAAGAATGGTCGATAAGACTTCTTAGGGATGATACGTTCTATGGAAAGGATATTGTAATACCCCTAGTCATTTTGAAAATTTGAACTCCAAAAGTAATATAAACTTTCAATTAGTTGATAGGTCAATTTTGTAACTAAAATTTATGATTTTTTGAGGTTTATACTTTTTTTGAGGTTTATACACCTTAGATATGTGTTTTTAAACCTTGAAAAGAGGCCAAATAGTGGCTAGAGTGTCTGAGGAAGCACCGTAGGGATGTTGAGTTAGCTGAGATATAGTCTCCATCCACTGTAAAGATGGTACTAGCCCACTTACTAGAATTTAGGGATGGTAGTGTTTAGGGTTCAACTATAGGTTACACTATCTATCCAGTGGGGATAAAAAGGGAAAATTTACTCATTTCTACCATGGAATTTTAAGGTGGAAACCCCCTCCCCTCCCTCTCATTTTTTTCACATGGGATGGGGATCCCATAAACTTCCTATCACCATTAAAACACTTTAATATGGGTGTTCTCAATAGATTTCTATGACAATTCATGTTATATGATCAACATTGTTGGTCACCTATTTGCATCTCCTCTTCTCCTCCCTAATTTTTTGTTTTTCAATTTAGGTTTTTAGTTGAAATTCCACTAAAGTTGGATATAATTAATCATTTATCATAGGGATTTGGTTTTTTCCAGTGAGGGGATGTCCTAAGATGGCATACAAGTATCATCCCATTAATTGGATAAAGGTTTGACAACATTGATATTTTTCTATTCTTTTACTTAAAAAATTAAATTAGAATGATTATGTAATTGGCAACACATGATAGGGATTTATCCTAGGGTGATGCCTAGAGTCTACTACAAACCTCCCATGGATTTTTGGGTATAATTTTGATGCAATGATTCCATTCAATTAGATTTTAGTAATTATACCACATTGAGTTAAATTGGTTTTTAAATGTAAATTGTTTAATTAATTATAATAAAGATACAATTAATTAATTTGGAATTTTTTGTGTGATTTAGGTTCCCTGGAATGTAGGCAGTGGTTAGTGGTGCTGATATTGCCTTGGGTGAGATAGGATGAGGTTGGGAAATGAGTTATCAGGTAGGGGAATTTAATTTGGTAAAGATTCAGAAAAGACATTTGGTCCTTGAACTAGTCACATGGATTATGCATTCTGTTATATGCATGTGGGTGTATACAAACTCATTTGTAAGGAATTGGACATGTTGTAATTATATTATTTAATTTAATTTAAATAGTTAATTTAAAATTTATTTTTAAATATTAGGATCACTCAAAAATTAAACCAACAGAGTTCTAAGGGAAATGCAGACCTCAAGTACTGTCTTGAAATGTTATCCATCAATAGACGAGGCTTGGACTGAGAGAATACCCGACACCTGGATATCCCCAAGAGGGGGTGTGATGTGACTTGAAATAGATGACCCTATTAGGTCTATTAGGGACCTTGAGATGTTTTCAGCCTATGTGGATTTAATTTAGGAATATGGGCATGGGTTGGGTGAGTTTACCAGTACGGAGTGACCTAAGATATAGAGATAGGTCTGGATACATATCTTGAAACTATCGCTAGTATGGTGTACCCATGAGGAAAATGGGGTCATGAGATGAATTGAATGATTTTAAGGTACATATATCTTCTGAGAATTAGACAAAGGCCTAAAAAACAAGTTGTTTTCAAGGATCCTATGTGGTAGGATTCTACTATTGTATTGACCAAGGGGACCTCATGGGTTACCCATTCACGAGATTACCAAGAACCGGTGTATGTAACTCTGGGCAGAGGTGGTTTTGGGTGGAACCTAGAACCTATAATAAACATGTGAGGTCATGGGTATGTGGATTATGGAAATGGGCTTAAAAATTCATAAAGAATTTATCTTTTATTTATGCTTTCAATTATCTATTTTGATGTAGTTATAGACATCCAAATTTACTTCAGAGAACCCGACCTATGATCCTGACACGATGATGGTATGGTGAATGCCAAAATATATTATTTTGCATCTGGACCTAGACATCATGTGATATTGATGTGTTATGTCTTGGACATGATGATGTCACTATGGATTCCTAGTGCTTCCTAGGATCTATCAATTAATCCATGTGTAGAATTCATGGGAGACCAGGATTTAACACTGGATCTATATGGGATTCCCTAGATTCATTGAGTTACTAGAATGAATTATCATTCTGGGATCCAACTATTTAATTTTGGGGATTGTTAATACCTTTATTTTTTTATAATGATGATATGCATAGGTTAGTCCTAGGATATGTCCAACTGAGCCTGATGATATTATGTGTTCTTTATAAAAATGATTGAGATTCCTGAGACCCACCCATTTTTTCATGGTGAAATGAATATTATTATGATTAAGTGATTTCCTAATATGATGGGAATTGACCTTGATCCAGTCATTTTACATGGATTTTGGAGAGATTCCCAGGAAAACTAGGATCTAACCATGGAGCTATTCTTGACAAGTTACTGGATATTTTAGGACAAGGACTTGGTATTCCTAGGTTACTCCCCAAGATCTAATATTTATATGGAATCATGGTGTGATTTTTCTATTGAAATTCCATTAAATAGTTCCCTGAGCCAATTGGCCACATGGAATCAAGCATGACTTCCTGTACGCCATATGCTTATGATTAGCAGTGAGGGTTTAATGTGGTACAATGGAGAGACTATAACCTTAGGATCAGAGTAGCACAATGGTAAAATACATAGATAAATAGTTTAATCGTAATATAAATAATTAAAATTGAAAATAAAACATACATATAACATAAATAAACAATATCATATACATATTGATGATATGTCATACATCTAACAAAAGGAACAAGAAAGAAAGATATAAAATACATGTATCAAAAGGGGAAGAAGGCCAAAAAGGACCATCTCTAATAGCATTACGAGCCACATCTTGGTCTTGTTCATCCCTTATCCCATGCTATAAACAAATTAAGAATCAACAAATGGTAACCTTACCTTGTACTTACCTACATCTACATAATATGATCGGGTATCATCGGTGACCCAGATAGGGTGTGAGATAAACTTAGCAGGCCACCACCTACAATGTCTATAAACATCTAATCATTTTATATAATATAGTAGTGTGCAGGTAATAAATGAAATTAATCATAAAAGCTACAAAGGGTCTACTCTAGTTCCTAAAGGACACTAGACTGACACTACGTGCTTCGTCCTAAGCTTGAGAATCTCTAAACAAGTAACCATATGTATACACATATATGGATAGTATACATAGTGACATCAACAACCATACATTTGACTATTAATACTAGCCCAAAGCCGAGGCATAACTCAGGTTTCTATAAACATTATTATGAGTCTCATGAGTATCAAGGGACATAGTTCCCAATATCAAATGAATATGGGATACGATGTCCATTATCATAACAATAGGGTCACCATGCCTGAATCATAACATTAAGGGTCTTCATGCCAGTATATCAAATTTATAAGGGTAACCATTCCTAGTATTATATCAATAGGGTATTCATGACCATATATAATAGTAATGGTTTCCATGCCTAAATCATAATAGGGTTATCATTCCCATATTTCATATCTCATAAGGGGCTCCATGCCCATTCATTATTATTTATAAGGGTCGCTATGCCCATGCGTCATTGTATTCAGACTCCATTCCCGTATCAATGTATAAGGATGCCATGCCTGAATCACAATACTAATAGAAGGGACACCATGCCCGTATCATAGTGATTAAGAGTCTTCATGCCCGTTTATCACAATTAACAAGGTTCAACATGTCCATTTATCACAATTAACAAGGGTCTCCAGGCCCATACATCTTAAGTTATAATTAGAAGTCACATATTTAGGAAGAGACAATTAGATACTTCATAAACTCATTAACATTCTATAATAACAAGGGCATGGACATTATTCTATTTAATTAGGTAACCTATTTATACCACTCACCTCTATTCAATTCAGTATAGATTGATAAGTGTGTTATCCATGTTTTACCAAAACAATTATGAATTTCATTCATGATATCACAATTATAATTCAAATCAAACAAACCAACATGTGTTTTGGTTATAAAACCTGGGAGGTCAATTAATCATTTAAAATGTCACACCCAAAGAGGAATAACATGTTGAGGTTGACTAACTCAAATGTATAGTAGGATCTATGAGTGTCATTGGGTTCCAAAATAAGGCAACTAATTTAAGACAGATTCAATTTTAGGGTAATACATGGTGAAAATTTCTTGCATCATAGTGACACATATTATAAGACATCTCAATTTTTAGAGGTAATTAAGAGACCACCTACCTTATGACTATAGAGGAGAACTTGTCTAGTATTATCCTTTGGCTTGATCTAGATTGGGAGAAATTTGAAAAATAGATAACTGTCTGGGAAATCAGGAATATGATCCTACACCTAAATAACTATATCAAGATAAATACAAATGATGAAAGGCACAAGATGATTAATGATGTTACCCTCATTAATTCAATAAGATAAATAGAGAGAAAATCAGAGTCATGATTGAAATGTCTTCCAATAATCTAGGTTTGTTGAAGACTTTATCTCAAAAGGGGGGATGGAGGGTATCCTATCACTGTAATGGGGAAAATAAAGGTATGGGTAAGAGTTAGTAGATTTTAAGAGACTAATGGTATTTTTTCCCAAAATTAATGGGTCACACAATTTGGCTGTATAGTTGACCAAACAGTGTTCCAACTGTGCTTGGATCACTATCTAAGGAGGAACCCTGTATAGTTTAACTACATGGTCCAATAAACTTTGCACCAACCATTCCATTAGTCTCTACTAAAAATTGAAAAGATTATTCATGGGAATGCAGAACTTGGTGCATAGTTAAGGAAAACCATATTCCCTTCTCTACCCTCTGAAATTCATCACACGGTTAGGAGAAATTGTATAGGATGGGCGGAATAGTTTCTACTAACTGTGCGACCTAGTGTTTTCTTCCACTGAATTGGTTTATGAGATTAGAAAATCCATGAATACCCCCATTTCTACTATATCCACATTGAGAATCCATATTAGTTCAAAATAAGGAATTATAAAAAAATTAATGGATCTTAACATCATATAAAAACCAGGTTCTTACAGTCTTCTCCCCCTTAAAGAAAATTGTCCCTGAGTTACCCTTATAGGGGAAGTGAAATTCTATTTGAGAATAACTATCATGAACTAGCTTGGGTATCTTGGTAACCTGATAAACGAGCCAGTTATGAGATAACCCTAAGGGTGTTCTAGATCCCCATGGTCCAACGACTAGCACCAAACATCATAAAATATACAAGTGGGAACGATTTCTGCCACAAGAACACCAAATCAAAGATAAAAGACAGTATGCATATCAATAGGAAAACTTCACTTGGAGTATAACTACAATGATGCAAAGAGGCATAAAAGCCAAGGTACTACAACCCAAATTACTAAACAGGAAAACAACCCCAAGGTCTCTAGGGACACAACTCACTACATCCAAAGTTCAACAGCTGGATCCACCTCTAGAAGATCCCTTCACTTTTCTCAAGTTTGGAAGAAGAAAGTCTAAAAACACACAAAGGAAAAAGTTGGGTGTGAGCCTAAACCTAGTAGGATACCACCCAATTTTCTATAACAAATTGTAAATATATATTATCTAAATAAAATATTTCATTTTTTCAGAATAAACTAGTTTGGAAATCCAAAATCATATTTGTACAAAACATGCTATACATTTTCAAAATGATGGAAAGTATATTCAAAGCACATGATTTAATTTACAAGATATGGAAAATTTCTAAAATAATGTATTAAGTAATAAATATATATAAAATAGTTTATTTAAATTTAGCAGTCATGTAATGTAGTTCAAACAACATTGGCATACATTTATATATCAAATATAAATAAATAAGCGAGAAACATGGTCATCTTTCAAAAGATACGATAGTATTAACCAGTTATTGGATTCCAAAATCTCTATGAGAACTCATAAAAATTTTCCTACACATGTCCCTATGACACTGAAAAAATGAGACTTGTCACCAACCTATTGGGGATGTGATCTGCTGCATGTTTGTTTTAGAATGTTGTTGTAGCGTAGAGTGTATCCAAATAAATTACAGACTAACTAACTCTTGTATATGATCTTACATAATGGGAGAACTATTTTAAGACTACTTAAAATATGATAAATACCATTATTCCATTTAAAAAATCCCAATTTCGTTCAATTTAAAACAAAAAAAAGTTTTATTAAAAAACATGCATTTTTTCACAAGATAAAACCACTGGGTTTCTATCAAATCATATTAATCCATTCACAAGTTTGAAATTCATTACAAACCAATTCCATCCTTTTAAAAATTACATTTCACAATTAAATTAAACAATTTAATTGAAAACATTTCCATAAAATCCATAATTTAAATTCAACAATTTTTCATAAACCCACCCCAATTCAATGGAATTGTGGGTTTTCCAAATTCTATGCTAATACCATTTAAAATATACCAATTCACTAGAATTGGGTTTTATTAAATAAATTAAGGAAATATTGAGAATTTGAATTTAAATCAACAATTGAAATAAATCAAGCAATACTATGGTAATCAATTTGAAAAATCCAGATGGAACCACCTACCTCTTTCCTAAAGAACGACACTCACAATGGCACCCATCAATGAGAATGAAGGTGAAGAAGATCTTAAAAATATACCTAGTAGCAAGATACAACACCACAATACATAGATCTATTAATCTCTAGATGATCCATTGAAAAACCTAGAGGAAATAAGAAGAGAAAATCGAAGAATGAGTGAGAATGATTACTCACGAATCACATCGTAGAAGCAATAAAGATCCGAATATGTTCAGATTGAATCCGGAAGCCAGTATGCCCCTAAAAATTTACCAGGGGGAGTTTAGGGTTGAGAGTAAAGAGGTTTGGGAATAATATCCTGAGTGATATTTCCAAATTCATTACTTAAGGCTGGGTGTGGGCTGAGTCACAAAGTGTAACCCTAGGTCATGTTGTGTTGTCCATGATGGATAAGTGATGCTGAAAAAACCATCACCTCATGATAAAAATATGATATTTAACCCCTATAGATCATTTAATTTAGGTACACGGTGTATAAAAGCTCACAACATGACCTCTCCATTCATGACTTGAAACCAACACCAAGTACACAACATGTACTTTAGGTGCACGACATGCACCCATTCTGCAGTTTGTAGTAAACCTAGAAAAATAAAAAAAGGAATTTTTAACAAAAAGGGGGCTTAGAAAAGGTGGTATCTTACCCAGTTAGGGTACCGAGATGTTACAATAACTATGGCCACAATTCCCGTATGTTGGCCTCCCACTCCCATGTATCATCATGTACCATGTCGTGATGCCATAACACCCATACTAATGGGATATACCGAACTCATAGAGCCTTCGTGGTCTAATCAATAATGCATATAGGATACTCCTCAAATGAACCATCAACATCTAACTCAATATCCTCAAGATCAAAAGTAATATATGGGTCAACATGATAATAGAAAATATGTAAAACATGGAATAACATGTGCAAGGCATTGTACCTATTAGGTAATAGAACCAATAGGCTACCAACCTGAATCTATCCAAGATCTCAAATGACTTGAGATAACAAGATGAAAACTTCCCTTGCCTCTATATCTATCTATTTTCATGTCTTTGTGATACCCACAAGAATACATGATCCCCATGAACTCTAGAGGTCATCAACATTAACCGACATACTATTTCTATCTAGACTGAGTAGAAGACATATGCTTCTTAATAAGATGAAACCACTCCAAGTTCTCTTGAATGAGACGAGAACCTACTATCATTGTCTCTCATGCCTCTTACCAGCACATGGGTGAATTTAATGACCTACAGTATAAGTCACTATAAGGATCCATCTGAATCATCGTCTGATAGTTATTATTATTGGTTAACTCGATAAGAGAAATTTTCTTTTCCCAATAACCACCAAAATCAAGAATGCATGATCTGAGCATGTTTTATTGCATACGTATAATCCATTTTGATTTTACAGCAGTCTGTGTGTGAAAATATTTTCTCAAAATCACCCATGTACCCATAGGTCTCTATAATCCCTGCTATAACCTCAATGTAAAATGATAATCCCTATATGAAAAGATAGTATGAGGGGCCCCATGTAGCTATATAATATGATGGACATACAATATTTTTAGTTAATCAATGAAAAAATTATTATAGATAGAAAGTAAGTTGGATACCTTTTCCAGTCTATCCACAACTACCCAAAATGCATTGCTACCTCAAGGAGACCTCGGTAAAATAAAGAAAAAATCCATAACATCAGATTATAATTTACATTTTAGTACTGATAATGGATTTAAAAATCCAGTAGGTCATTGGTGTTCTGCCTTCACCTACTGACAAGTGGAACACCCAGTTATAAAACCCAATATTTGACATTTTATCCCAGACCACCAGAATTATTATCACATATCACGATACATCTTGAAGATAGTTGGATAAACTACCCACTGAGAAGCATGTTATGCTCAGATTATATCCTCTATAATATCTGTGGGAACCTAGATACTCCCATTTATTTATAGGATTTTATCATCATCAATAGACCAATCCGAAGGCAGGTCCTCACCAGAAATACTCTCTCACCGAACCAAGAATTAGAGATCTGAAAACTAACTCATATTCACTATATATAGAAGTAAAGAGGTCACTAATTGTGATTCAAGTATAGAATATTTATGATGGTCAAGCACCTATATGTGCATCTAAAAAAAATCTCCATAAGATGCCACTCACTACTAGCCTCTTGAAATTCTTGTGTCTGAGACCTTCTCCTCAGAGCAACATCAACAACATTGCACATCCCAGGTGTATAATCTTTCTCTAAATAAAAGGAAGTAAGGTATTTAACCAACCTTTATTTCCTAAGATTAAATTCATGATATTTAAAAATATACTTGAGGATTTTGTGGTCCATAAACACCAAAAAATGATCTCCCAGTAGGTAGTTGTCACGACCCGTCCTCAGGGCTCGTGCCGTGACTACCCCAAGCCCGCCTTCCATAGGCCAGGGGCTGGCGACTAGCACCAAATGCATAAATCCCGATAAAAGGGAAGAAATTGCCTTTATATAAGTAAAAAAATACACAAGATTAGGCAAGATGAAGTAAACACTAAGTAAATTGAGTACAAAAGTAAGTGCTTGAAAGTAAATGGGCTAGTATACAAACCCAACTGAAAGTACAATACAACTGAGAAAAATAAAGTACAACAGCTGAAAAGTAAAACATCAACCACCGAAACATCCTATGAAAATACCACCTGAAGGGTGGTTACAGATGGTCTCCTCGATTCCTCAAATCCGTCATCCAATCCATGTAAATCCCGCTAGAAAGTCCACCTCCGGATACCGTCTCGCTCCACAAGTCTCAACCAGGATCAGCGCTGTCCGTCGTCTGCATCCAACACAACGTAATGCAGGGGTGAGTATATGATACTCAGTAGGGACCCAGAGACCCCCGAAGGTCTCACAAATCCACAAAGGATAAACCACAAAGGAAAGATACAAATACAAAGTATCAACCAATTCTACTTAGGTATATTCCCATACATATACCTAAGTCATCAATTCCAGTTCTGCTCCAACTCACGTGCCCAAGTACAACCCAGTACACATAGGAAAACATAACCCAATCCACAAAGGAAAGTAAGAAATTCATATCGAAGATAATGATTGAAAGTAAAGACTCAGCTCACACAGTTATACTACTCACGAAGAAGGGTGGAGATGATAGATGTAGCCTCTAAATCATCTCCCCTGCCGAACCCACGTAGGATCCAAGTACAGAAGTTGTCGCTGTCGAACCCGCGTAGGATCCTAGTAGAGTAACAATTGCTGCCGACCCACGTAGGATCCAAGTACAGTCTTCCGAACTGTCGAACCCACGTAGGATCCAAGTACAGCCTTCCTCGTTGTCGAACCCATGTAGGATCCAAGTACAGTCGTCATCGTCGTCGCAACTAGCTCTAGGGATCCCGCACACAACACGCTCGATTCCTGGAGGGTCCGCTCCACGAGCCATGGGGGTTGATACATCAACTATCACAAAGTCTAGCATTGATGTATCCCAAATTTCTGTCTCGTCAATAGGAAATCAACGCAACAGATGACACGTCAATCGGACACCCGGTCTGAGTGATATTGGCTTTTCCGTCCCAGAGGCCCGGTTGGTTTTTAAGATAAAACCAACCAGACCATACTACAACTGCATCCAAACCTCAAGTGGAGTAAACCAAAAGAACCGTCTCACTAAGATGAATTCAATGTAAAAGACGGCACGTCATTCGGATGTCCGGTCCTTATGTTATAAGGGTTTCCGCTCCAAGGGCCCAGCTGGTTTCAGGTTTGAACCAACCCGACCATACCCAAACATCACCAAAACCTCGAGTGTAATATATTGAAACAACCGTCTCGATCCAAAGAACCCTATGCAATGGACGGTGCGTCAATCGGAGGTCCGTAGCCCAAGATATGGGTGTTTGAACGAACCTGGTCCGAAAATAGGGGGTGTGGGCCATGTCCGACCCGGACCAATACCCCCTGGGTCGGCCAGAACTGGGTCGACCTAACCCGGGTCCTAGTCTGGCCTGATTGGGCGGGGCTCAGCCCGGCCAGGCGCGGCCCGACCCGGGGCTGGTGCGGCCCGACCTAGCGGGGCGCGGCCGACCCAGCCCGTGCGACCTGCAGCCCGGCTCGGAAGCCGGTCGCGGCTCGATGCTAGCCGAGCGGGGCGCAAAGGGGGTGCGACCCCCTGTTTGCGAAAACGGAACACCCTATGGGGTCTGCCATAAAATTCTGTCGGGGGGGTTACGCCCCCCCGTTTCATTCGAACGGCCGGCCGTGATGGCCAACCTTGTGTAACCGCGAGACCCCCTCGGGTCCCGCCTCCAGGTGGCACCGGTGGCCGGAACTGCCGAACGCCCCTTGTGTGTCTACTGCGGCCTTAGGCCGCGGATCTTGTTTGACTAGTGTGGCGCGATGGCACCGCACCCCTCCACTCTGGGCTGCTCTGCCCGCGGCCTTCCTCGGATTCTCTGGCGCGGCGCGACGGTGCCGCACGCCACCGCCGCAGCCCGCTCCGGCGGCGGTCCCTTCAGCCTCACCGACACAACGCGATAGTTCCGCACACTACCACGACCCGCTCTGGCCACGGTCCTCTTTTTCCCCGCGCGGTGCAACGGCACCGCACCTCCTTCGCCTCAAACGTCAATGATGATCAAAAAGGAAAAGGGGAGGAGGGTCGGCCGTGTTTGTGCGGTCCGATCTCCTCCCATTATGATGATAACAAGCGGTCAAATTTTAATCAATTAAAGTCGATGATAAAACTTGAACAAAATAATTAACCCCTACCTCGAAGGAAGTTCGCGGTTGTCAAGCGCCACAGACGATGACATCATTTCCGTCGTCATCGGTGTCTCCTCCCTTGTCGCGGAAGAAGAAGAGGATAAAGAAAATGGGGTCGCCGAATCAACGTTCTTCATCGGAGAGTTGACATTGTAGAGACCCGAGGCTTGACGTACATGGACTTTACATTACTTTTGCGGAATACTTAGTACATAACAAAAATACACACACAAGGACCGTAATAGTTTAGTGTCTTTGGAAACTCGGAGTATAATCTTCTAATCATGGTGAAAGTTCTTCAATATCTCCCATAAAGGTCATCCCTTTTTTTACCTAAAACCTTTCTTTATATCCTGGAGAAAAGAAAACATAAAAGGGTGAGCTCAAATGCTCAGTAAGGGTAAACAAAAAAAAATATCAATCACATCATATACATAAGAACATAGCTTTTGGAAATCTTAACCTGCAAAAGAGATCATAATTTCATAACATGGGATAAATCATAGTAGTGAAAATGAAACCATAACTTAAAACATTACTCATTGTGGCATACACACATAATCATAAAGAATCATTTCTTGTTAGTCAAGACTCATTGCCAAGACTATCTTAGTGGACAAAGTCCCTTTCTGAATCGAGTAATCCTCGTTTCAGTCCTGTTTCACTGAACCGGTATAACTACCATTCCAGCCATGTCTATCTCATGAGATATAAAATCTTTACCCAATGCATTGGAGGGAGATATAGGTCCCACCCATCTCTTAATTAATCCTTTCTTATGTGTGCCACAAAATCATAAATCATACATCATTGCATAACCCATGTAATAAAAAATGGGATTCTTAAACAACATGACATCATAAAACCATTCATATAAGATAAAGGAATTCATAAACATAATTCCATCACATCATAGTCAAATCAATGTAAAAATATGGATAGAAACAGAACCCTTTATTATCTTAGATGGAAAATAATTTTGATAAAACACTTGAAATGAATTCTTGAGGAAAATATCCTTTCTTCTTCAAAATCAATTTCTTTTCACAAAACATCATGCAATTTTAAAAGAAAGAGATTTTATTAAAAATATTCATGAAATCATTTGGAGTAAGCTTCATAAAAATAAGGCTTTATAAAACCATAAAAATCCATTCGTGCTGTTTAAGTAAAAAAAACATTCTTCGTACTTTTGTCGGAAAAGTCAAAAAGTACCTCGTACGAAAAAAAAAACGACAAAAGATTCCTTTCATATTCTTTACTAAAAACTCACCGAAGGGTAAAATTAGATTTAAACTACTGTAAGTGGATGGAAACAATATTACATATTTAGGGAACATGGATGTGGATGATAAAATACACCCCAGTAAATGCCAAAGTAAAAACAATCTCGGATAAAAATGAGATTGTGATATTTCCCTTACCTTAGGTCCGACTTGCTTTGTAAGTGTCCGAACCTCCTGTATAATGATTTAAATCATGTTATTGACTTATTACAGAATCATATTCATTGTTATGATATCATATATGGTTCACTTATGACATTATATTACCCGTTCTTTTGTAAATTCCATGTTAAAGAAGCGTTTTGGGTAAAATCGTTTCATTTATCGTAGGTGTTTTGACTTGTTGTTCTTGACATCATTATTACTTATATCATGATTTACTCACTTCCAGAATAAAATATGATTTATATATCATATATATATTCAGTATATATATATATATAATAGGTAGATAAATAAAATGAAAAACACCGTTCATGGAGACGGTAGTCCGTACGTACGCATGAACGCTGTTTTCCTTTCCTTATTGTCTTGAAATGGAAGTAAGTAGATGACATACATATGTATATATATACATAAATCCAGTAGCTTTATAATGTCATATATTTCATTATTATTTCTTATATATACATTATAATCATTCTTAAATGGTTAACATGGAGAATGAATCTCATCGCGTCGTGGAGACGGTATTCCGTACGTACGCACGAGCGATGATATCATTTCTATAAATATTGAATTGAATTGGAGTGGATTATACAATATATCAGAATCAATATGATGTTGTAATAACTATGTATAGTTATTCTTTACACCATTATACCCATCCATGTAAGGTGGTGGTGGAAAATAGATTACACCACGGCGTGGAGACGGTATTCCGTACGTACGCACGCGCGGTGATTTCTTTTTCCGTAGGATGGATAGATGGTGAAATAGGGTTGTTTCATACTTATAATAACATATCAGTATATGAGTGATACTGATGTTATTACTTCATAATGAAACAACCTAAGAAGAAGAAGTGGAAGAAGAAATAAAGATGAAAGAATTGGTAACGGTAATTACCTCTTCTTTGAAGTGCCTCTTTGAGACCTCCTCTTAGGGCACTAGAATTGGTCTTTGAGGAATACCAGAACCTCTAGGATGTTGCTAGGGAAGTGGAGAAGAGATTTTGGCAGGGGTTGGACGAGCTTGAGTGCTCAAATTGGTGTGAGGAGGAGGGGGAGGAGGTGTCCTTTTATAAGGGAGGAGAGGGGCACCTTAGGAATATCTCAAAATATTATTTTATATTAAAGTCAAAATCGGTTTATAATGGTTCCAAAGGGTCTTATTTAGAAGCTAAAGTGGGGATGGGTCGAAATCCTATCAACCAATAGAATTTAGACAAGTTTAGGATATTATTTTAACCTTATCAATTAGATTTAACTCTAAGTTAAATAATTTAACTTTTACCATGTCTTTTTGTTTTCTTTCACTATATGGTTAATAAACTTACTATAACATGCCAAACGAACCCCAAATTGTTTATTATTAATATATATATCCTTATCTAAGTCATTTGGCCGAACCTTAGATTTTTAGGAATACAATAACAATTAATAATATAATATTTGATTTAAAAACTATTTTGTGTCAATTTTGACACTATTTGATATATGATTTTTGTGAAAGTCATAACAGAATTATATGTTCGAAACAAGTTGATTAAATCAACACTAATATATCATAGTAACCTAGAAAATTAGTGGAATTCATAAAAAGTCTTAAATTACATTTATTTTGGTATTTATATTATCAATTATGTCAATATTTCATTAATAAGATAATTACTGCATCATCTTTGTGTCATAAATAAATTAACTTATTTTATGTCTAAAAATTACAAATAAAATACAATCATGTAGGAAATATTTTTAGCTTTCTAATGAATATTTATAGTCGAATTTATCTTATGTATAACCCCATATTAAAAATGATTTACTTATTAAACTTTGATTTTAACTATTTTAACCCTTCTTTAAATAAATTAATAATAAATGTCCTAATCTAATCCAAGTGGGCCTAAATGGTCATATTTTATTCCTAAGTTTGTTTTTGGTCGAATTACACTTGTCCAATAGAATTAGGACATGTGTTAGGGTAATATTAATATCATATTTACCCTTAGTTACCCTATTTACTATTAACCGTGGTAAAAAAAAGTAAAAAGTTACTATTCACCAAAAAATTATTTTCATCTCATTGAACCACATTTTAGTCCTTGATATTAACCGTGTCTCTCGGATTTTCGAAATTCCATTCACAGAAGCGGTAAAATTAAGTTTTATGCAAAATTCAGTTTTTAACCTACCACTTAGTAGTTTCACTATTAATCAAAAATTGATGTTTTTCAGAACAATGCCAAAATTTCATCCCAAGCTATATTTCATATTCCGAATTCAAAAATGAAGTCTATTTTACCAAATTCATAACATAAAAGTTTCATTAATTAATTTTATAATTAAATCCCGCTGTTAAAACAAATAGCGTGTTTTTTGAGAAACAATATCTATCAAAAGATTGACACTTGTTTATGTCAAGTTTAAATGTGAAATTACATCCAATGACCAACATTGTATTAAATTGTAAAAATATATTCTAAATATACTTTAAAACCACTCAAATTAATGATTTATCACTATCAACTATTTCGATTAAAAAAGTTGTTTTTAATTATAATTTAGTAATTTTCACTATTCATCAAAATATGAAAGTTATCCGAAAATCACCAAAATTTCAACCTAAGCTAATTTCGATATTCCGAATCCAAAAATGAAGTTCATTTTAAAAAAATAAGATTTATAGAATTTTAAAAAGTGGTTATTACTATTCATAACGGCTAGTTTTAATAATATTTTAATAGCATATCGTTGTTTAATGAAACTCAGTATTGCGTATTACACACGCTATCGAGGAAGGTCGTGATTGCGTGTAATGCAAGGCAAGTCAAGGATGTGTGTTGTGCAAGCTCCTTTTGGTGTAGCGTACAACACAAGACATTAATAAAAAGAATACTTTTCATAAAATCTCGGGCTGTTACATTCTACCCCCCTTAAAATGAATTTCGCCCTCGAAATTCGTCGGGGTTATAAATGGTTTACTATTCGAAAGTTTCTTTAATAGAAACCCACATCGTAAAAGGGAATACCAAAACTTGGCTTTAAAAACTAAAGTATGAAATGTAACGATTACCCAAATAAACTAATCACTGGGTTTCCACATAGGTGAAAATATGGATATGGAAGAGAAATCTAACCATCATGTTCTGATGGAGAGTGGTAGAGAACATGGCTATGGAAAATCCAGTAATCACAAATCCATAAATTTGTGATGATCTAAGGTACCATCTGATTCATCAGGTATAAGATCACTAGGACAACATTTTTGGTTTTCAAGATCATCTCCCTAAAGTTGAAAATTTGAATTAGAATAAATACTTACTTTATTTTGGTACAATCTCACTGTTGTTCGTGCCTTGAACAATTTCCACTTCATTTCTTAAATAAATGAAGTTGAATTTGTTATTCGTGAAGTGTTAGCAGATCATGTGATAGAATGACTGTTCATTCCATCTGTCTCAAACAAAAGGTTAGCAAAAGTTATTAAATATACATAAGTCATTCTATAGTGAGATTAGTCATATATGGTTCCTAAAATGGACTTATATTTCATATATCATACTTCTTAATATAATAAAACTGGTTTCTACTAAACAGGGACTTCCTGTAGGCCTGTGGTAGGCGATAAAGGCCAGTCGCACTTCGGTTGTGGGTTCGATTCCTACAGCCTTGTCCGAAGCGATGGGCTGTCGCCCGTCCTGCAGGTTGTCCTTTTTCTAAAACTACGTTACTATAACATCCCTTCAATAATATCGAAAATCTTCTATCCTTAAACAATACTAACTTATGTCCAACATAATCCAGTCTAATCTTTAGGCTTATAATACTGCAGTCCACTCTCATAATATAGTGACAACGATTACCAGAGATTTAATACTGTCGTTGATCCCCACATATCATAAGATATGTCTTGTTGGTCACATTCCAAACATTCAAAGTCCTTAATCGTGTATTCTCTTGAATACCTTAGTGAAAACATGAGTGCAGTTAAAAGTTAACACTTTCCACATACCAAAATCCTCAAAATTCTATATACTCAAACCATGATATCACTTAGTCCTTATATCAATCATGAGCTCATGAATACTGTCAAACATTTCATTTTCTCTTTATCACTTCATTATGCGCATATCATCCACTTTCCAAAAAAAATATCTGAATAACCTTTCATTTTTACTCATACCATTCATCATAAACTTTCAAAACTTAAGGAAAGACAATAGTGTAACAATCCTTAGATGTCTTTTTATTCTATAGTACAACATTACACTTGATAAACATATAATCATTCCACTACCTTCTTAAACCATTGACCGAGCTTCAACAATTCTTTCATCTCACATATCATTTGTAGTCTCTTCATCATCATCCACATAAATACTACCCATATGACCATACTGATTCTCTTCATGAGTCTTTCCCTTAGGGCATTTGTTTGCATAATGCCCATACATTCCACATTTAAAACACTTAACCATTTTTGATGTCGTAGCAATACCATTATCCTCATCCATGGTGTTAACCGACCCTTTTCCTTTGCACTTACTTGCTTTGTGTCCTTTTCCACACCCAAAGCATCTTCCAGTTCCCTTGAAACATTCTCCTTGATGCCTCTTCCCACATGATTTACATAGGGGAAATTGAACTTTCTTTCCTCTATGATCATCATGAAACTCCATCTTTCTCTTATTAGCCGAGTCAGGAAACTTACCAAATTTTACTTTATTGATCATATTATGAGATTGCTGATTCGGCATAATAATGATGTTTGGACTTCCAAATCCCATTTCATTATGAAGAATATCATTCCATTGTCCATCATATCCTCCATTATCGTGAATCATCTTGTTTCCAGCCATTTTCTAAAACCCAAAAGAATAGTGTGAGAGGAAAAAATCATAATAAAGGGGGAGTAACTTCAATATCTAACATCTTAGGTTTAATTCTATGATCGTTAGCGTAATTCTAGTACTATAACCTATACGCATACTTAACCTTAGAGACATCCCTAGACATACCTTAGAAATATCTCTAGGGATCTCACTAAAGTTCTCGCATCCTAGTTTCCAAAGGTTGACTAAACCTTTCCTCTGATACCAACTGTAGAGACCCGAGGCTTGACGTACATGGACTTTACATTACTTTTGCGGAATACTTAGTACATAACAAAAATACACACACAAGGACCGTAATAGTTTAGTGTCTTTGGAAACTCGGAGTATAATCTTCTAATCGTGGTGAAAGTTCTTCAATATCTCCCATAAAGGTCATCCCTTTTTTTTTTACCTAAAACCTTTCTTTATATACTGGAGAAAAGAAAACATAAAAGGGTGAGCTCAAATGCTCAGTAAGGGTAAACAAAAAAAAATATCAATCACATCATATACATAAGAACATAGCTTTTGGAAATCTTAACCTGCAAAAGAGATCATAATTTCATAACATGGGATAAATCATAGTAGTGAAAATGAAACCATAACTTAAAACATTACTCATTGTGGCATACACACATAATCATAGAGAATCATTTCTTGTTAGTCAAGACTCATTGCCAAGACTATCTTAGTGGACAAAGTCCCTTTCTGAATCGAGTAATCCTCGTTTCAGTCCTGTTTCACTGAACCGGTATAACTACCATTCCAGCCATGTCTATCTCATGAGATATAAAATCTTTACCCAATGCATTGGAGGGAGATATAGGTCCCACCCATCTCTTAATGAATCCTTTCTTATGTGTGCCACAAAATCATAAATCATACATCATTGCATAACCCATGTAATAAAAAATGGGATTCTTAAACAACATGACATCATAAAACCATTCATATAAGATAAAGGAATTCATAAACATAATTCCATCACATCATAGTCAAATCAATGTAAAAATATGGATAGAAACAGAACCCTTTATTATCTTAGATGGAAAATAATTTTGATAAAACACTTGAAATGAATTCTTGAGGAAAATATCCTTTCTTCTTCAAAATCAATTTCTTTTCACAAAACATCATGCAATTTTAAAAGAAAGAGATTTTATTAAAAATAGTCATGAAATCATTTGGAGGAAGCTTCATGAAAATAAGGCTTTATAAAACCATAAAAATCCATTCGTGCTGTTTAAGTAAAAAAAACATTCTTCGTACTTTTGTCGGAAAAGTCAAAAAGTACCTCGTACGAAAAAAAAACGACAAAAGATTCCTTTCATATTCTTTACTAAAAACTCACCGAAGGGTAAAATTAGATTTAAACTACTGTAAGTGGATGGAAACAATATTACATATTTAGGGAACATGGATGTGGATGATAAAATACACCCCAGTAAATGCCAAAGTAAAAACAATCTCGGATAAAAATGAGATTGTGATATTTCCCTTACCTTAGGTCCGACTTGCTTTGTAAGTGTCCGAACCTCCTGTATAATGATTTAAATCATGTTATTGACTTATTACAGAATCATATTCATTGTTATGATATCATATATGGTTCACTTATGACATTATATTACCCGTTCTTTTGTAAATTCCATGTTAAAGAAGCGTTTTGGGTAAAATCGTTTCATTTATCGTAGGTGTTTTGACTTGTTGTTCTTGACATCATTATTACTTATATCATGATTTACTCACTTACAGAATAAAATATGATTTATATATCATATATATATTCAGTATATATATATATATAATAGGTAGATAAATAAAATGAAAAACACCGTTCATGGAGACGGTAGTCCGTACGTACGCATGAACGCTGTTTTCCTTTCCTTATTGTCTTGAAATGGATGTAAGTAGATGACATACATATGTATATATATACATAAATCCAGTAGCTTTATAATGTCATATATTTCATTATTATTTCTTATATATACATTATAATCATTCTTAAATGGTTAACATGGAGAATGAATCTCATCGCGTCGTGGAGACGGTATTCCGTACGTACGCACGAGCGATGATATCATTTCTATAAATATTGAATTGAATTGGAGTGGATTATACAATATATCAGAATCAATATGATGTTGTAATAACTATGTATAGTTATTCTTTACACCATTATACCCATCCATGTAAGGTGGTGGTGGAAAATAGATTACACCACGGCGTGGAGACGGTATTCCGTACGTACGCACGCGCGGTGATTTCTTTTTCCGTAGGATGGATAGATGGTGAAATAGGGTTGTTTCATACTTATAATAACATATCAGTATATGAGTGATACTGATGTTATTACTTCATAATGAAACAACCTAAGAAGAAGAAGTGGAAGAAGAAATAAAGATGAAAGAATTGGTAACGGTAATTACCTCTTCTTTGAAGTGCCTCTTTGAGACCTCCTCTTAGGGCACTAGAATTGGTCTTTTAGGAAGACCAGAACCTCTAGGATGTTTCTAGGGAAGTGGAGAAGAGATTTTGGCAGGGGTTGGCCGAGCTTGAGTGCTCAAATTGGTGTGAGGAGGAGGGGGAGGAGGTGTCCTTTTATAAGGGAGGAGAGGGGCACCTTAGGAATATCTCAAAATATTATTTTATATTAAAGTCAAAATCGGTTTATAATGGTTCCAAAGGGTCTTATTTCGAAGCTAAAGTGGGGATGGGTCGAAATCCTATCAACCAATAGAATTTAGACAAGTTTAGGATATTATTTTAACCTTATCAATTAGATTTAACTCTAAGTTAAATAATTTAACTTTTACCATGTCTTTTTGTTTTCTTTCACTATATGGTTAATAAACTTACTATAACATGCCAAACGAACCCCAAATTGTTTATTATTAATATATATATCCTTATCTAAGTCATTTGGCCGAACCTTAGATTTTTAGGAATACAATAACAATTAATAATATAATATTTGATTTAAAAACTATTTTGTGTCAATTTTGACACTATTTGATATATGATTTTTGTGAAAGTCATAACAGAATTATATGTTCGAACCAAGTTGATTAAATCAACACTAATATATCATAGTAACCTAGAAAATTAGTGGAATTCATAAAAAGTCTTAAATTACATTTATTTTGGTATTTATATTATCAATTATGTCAATATTTCATTAATAATATAATTACTGCATCATCTTTGTGTCATAAATAAATTAACTTATTTTATGTCTAAAAATTACAAATAAAATACAATCACGTAGGAAATATTTTTAGCTTTCTAATGAATATTTATAGTCGAATTTATCTTATGTATAACCCCATATTAAAAATGATTTACTTATTAAATTTTGATTTTAACTATTTTAACCCTTCTTTAAATAAATTAATAATAAATGTCCTAATCTAATCCAAGTGGGCCTAAATGGTCATATTTTATTCCTAAGTTTGTTTTTGGTCGAATTACACTTGTCGAATAGAATTAGGACATGTGTTAGGGTAATATTAATATCATATTTACCCTTAGTTACCCTATTTACTATTAACCGTGGTAAAAAAAAGTAAAAAGTTACTATTCACCAAAAAATTATTTTCATCTCATTGAACCACATTTTAGTCCTTGATATTAACCGTGTCTCTCGGATTTTCGAAATTCCATTCACAGAAGCGGTAAAATTAAGTTTTATGCAAAATTCAGTTTTTAACCTACCACTTAGTAGTTTCACTATTCATCAAAAATTGATGTTTTTCAGAACAATGCCAAAATTTCATCCCAAGCTATATTTCATATTCCGAATTCAAAAAATGAAGTCTATTTTACCAAATTCATAACATAAAAGTTGCATTAATTAATTTTATAATTAAATCCCGCTGTTAAAACAAATAGCGTGTTTTTTAAGAAACAATATCTATCAAAAGATTGACACTTGTTTATGTCAAGTTTAAATGTGAAATTACATCCAATGACCAACATTGTATTAAATTGTAAAAATATATTCTAAATATACTTTAAAACCACTCAAATTAATGATTTATCACTATCAACTATTTCGATTAAAAAAGTTGTTTTTAATTATAATTTAGTAATTTTCACTATTCATCAAAATATGAAAGTTATCCGAAAATCACCAAAATTTCAACCTAAGCTAATTTCGATATTCCGAATCCAAAAATGAAGTTCATTTTAAAAAAATAAGATTTATAGAATTTTAAAAAGTGGTTATTACTATTCATAACGGCTAGTTTTAATAATATTTTAATAGCATATCGTTGTTTAATGAAACTCAGTATTGCGTATTACACACGCTATCGAGGAAGGTCGTGATTGCGTGTAATGCAAGGCAAGTCAAGGATGTGTGTTGTGCAAGCTCCTTTTGGTGTAGCATACAACACAAGACATTAATAAAAAGAATACTTTTCATAAAATCTCGGGCTGTTACAGACATTCTTCATTGAAGATAAATTTATTCAAAAGAAACTAGAGCTCTTTCTCCTCCAATTCTCAACACAACCAGCCAACCAAAAATAAAATAAGGCTTCTCCATATTTTATTTTACTTTGCCATGCATTCAAAATTACAAATTCAAATACTTAATTCAATTAATTTATTTGGTTCAATTAATTAAATTAATGTGTGTTGGCATGAATTAAATTGGAAGAGTGGGGAGAGGAGGAGTTACCCAATTAAATACAAGGGGTTTAATGGGGGGGGTTTAAAGGGTTTTAGGGAATGTGAAGGGTTGGGGCTCGTGCGGGCCCCACATCACATTTATCCTCACATGGGTAGTTAGGATGCCAGTGGGTCCCACCCTAACTCTCCCATGTAGGATAAAACCACCTTAGTTAGAAATAAAATTGTACCACAATTTTATTCACTTTTTAATTAATCCACGTTTTTAAACAACTGCTCCCAAGAAAACGCATCTTCGGTAAAGGTCCTCCTAAGCAATTATCGGCACTATAGTTTCATCGGTGCCCTCAGATTTCAATTACGAGTATCGGTTCAAAAGATAGAAAAACCCACTCGTTCGTTCACTGAACGTACCCGAGCTAAGCTTCGGAAATTGATTCCGGGCACACCGGACCTCGGACTCAGGTGCCGTCAGAAACTGCGTACTCGTAAAATCCTAAAGAATTTAAGAAAAAAATTTCCTTGAAATTTACGGGTCTTTACATTACTCCAATCTCAGGGCTTTACTTCCCTGTAAAGCTAGATCATAACCTAGGGAAACAAATGAGGGTACTGTGCATGCATCTGAGCCTCCCGCTCCCATGTTCTCTCTTGGAGGTTCTCGTGTTTCCACCTGATGCGAACTAGAGGAATCAACCATCCACATTGGACCTGATCTTGTCGATCCTCGATCTCCACCATGACCTCCGCAAAAGTCACCCCATCATCGATGTCCAGCTCCCCATGGTCGATGATATGCGTCGGGTCGTGCACGTATCTCCTCAGCTGAGATACGTGAAACACGTCGTGCACCCGGTGCAACTGAGGTGGAAGAGCCAGGTGATAAGACACCTCACCTATCCTACTGAGAACCTAGAATGGTCTGATGAGGCACAAAGATAACTTATCACCCTGGCCAAATCTCCGTAATCCACGTCGAGGTGAGACCCGTAAGAAAACATCGTCGCCATCCTCGAACTCTACTGGTCTCCGCCTCCTATCAGCATAGGACTTCTTTCAGATCTGAGAAGTACTCATCCACTTCTGGATGATATGCACCTTCTCTATCATAGCCTGAACCATCTCTATTCCTATGAGTGATGACACCCCAGGGTCAGTCCATCACAAAAGTGATCTGCAAGGTCGGTCATACAATGCCTCGTATGGTGCCGTCCCGATGGTGAAGTGGTAGCTGTTGTTGTACGCAAAATCCACCAAGGGATAAGTGATCCTCCCAACTGCGACCAAAGTCAAGGACACATGCACAGAGCATGTACTCGAGTGTCTGAATGGTCCTCTCTGTCTGGCCATCTGCCTGAGTGTGAAAGGCGGTTCTCAGGTGTAGCTACGTCCCAAAATCCTCCTGAAACCCCTTCCAAATCCGGGAAGTAAAGCGAGCGTCATGATCGGAAAGGATAGAAGATGACACACCATGAAGCCGTACGATCTCCTGAATGTAGAGTCATCCCGAGATCTCCACTGAGCCCTGCTCTCTGATAGGTAAGAAGTGGGCCGACTTGGTGAGTCGGTCTATGATCACCCAGATGGAGTCGTGTCCTCTGGAAGTATGTGGAAGTCCCGTCATGAAGTCCATAGATATCCCATCCCACTTACACTCTGGGACCTCTAAGGAATGTACCAAGCCTGCTGGTACCTGGTGCTCTACCTTCACCTGCTAGCAGGTGAGGCATCATGAAATAAACTCTGCCACAACTTTCTTCATACCCGGACACCAGTGTTGTCGTCTGAGATCCTGGTACATCTTCGCTACTCCTAGATGTACCGCCAATGGGGATGTGTGAAACTCTCTTAGCACCTCCTCTTGCAATGGAACTTATACCATGGTATGTCCTCTTAAAAGGATGACATGCTCTCCTCCTACAGAAAATCTATCAGGTGTCTATCCTGTGGATATCTACGCACGTCGAGTCTCACATTCAACATCCCCTCATTGTGCCTCCCTGACCCGCTGAAGTAGTGGAGGAGTGACTGTGAGTGACTGTAGAATGGCTTCCCCATCTCTATCCATGAAGGATATCTACAAAGTGGCTAACTACTATTTCACCTCTCCAAGCAGCTGAATGCCCGACCTCCTACTGAGAGTGTCAGCTACTACGATCCCCTTCCCAAGAGTATAGACTATCTCAAATTCATAGTCCTAGAGGAAATCGATCCATCGCCGCTGTCTTAGGTTCAGGTCCTTCTGAGAGAAGATGTACCTGAGACTCTGGTGGTCAGATTAGACTGTAAAATGCTCGCCCATCAGATAGGGCCACCAAATCTTCAAGGAAAAGACCACTACTGCTAACTCGAGGTCATGGGTAGCGTAGTTCTGCTCGTGATACCTCAAATGTCGTGAACCATAGGCGATCACTGCCTGCTCCTGCATCAGGACACACCTGAGTCTGGTCCCTGATGCATCGCAGTAAACTAAGTACCCTATGCCCTCCTCCAGTAGCCTAAAGATGGGTGCACTGGCCAATCTCTGTCTCAGCTCCTGAAAGCTCTGATGACATTTATCTGACCACACGAAGGGTTTCCCCTTCTTCATCAAAGCTGAAAGTGGTGCTGCATCTCTGGAGAAGTCTGGCACGAATCTCCGATAGTACCCAGCTAGACCTAGGAAACTCCGCACCTCCGTCACGATCCTGGGTGGATCCCAAGAAAGTACTGCCTCAATCATCACAGGATCCACCGCAACTCCCGCCTCAGAGATGATGTGCCCCAAGAAGTGGACCTACCGAATCCAGAACTGGAACTTTGAGAGATTACCATAAATCTGGTGCTCTAAGAGTGTATCCAGTACAACCCACAAGTGGTAAGCATGCTCCTCCTCAGTAGTCGAGTAAATCGAAATTTCGTCGATGAATACTACGACAAACCGATTGAGGTAAGTCTTGAAGATCCTGTTAATGAGACTCATGAATACTACTGGAGCGTTGGTTATGCCGAAAGGCATAACTAAGAAATCATAGTGGCCATACCGACACTTGAAGGCTGTCTTCTACACATCCTCGTCTCGAACTCTGAGCTGATGATAGCCTGACCTAAGGTCTATCTTCGAGAACCAGCGTTCTCCCTTGAGCTGATAAAAGAGGTCATCAATCCTCAGAAGTGGATACTTGTTCTTCACGGTCACCTGGTTCAAGCGATGGTAGTCAACACATAGTCGCAAGCTCCTGTCTACCTTCTTGGCGTACAAAATCAGGGAAGCCCAGGGTGAAACATTGGATTGAATGAATCCCTTGCCCTGCAAGTCCTCCAGTTGTACCTGTGACTCACAAAGCTCAACGGGAGACATTCGATATGCTGGAGTAGATATCGGGGCTGTCCCGAGGTACAGGTCAATATAGAAGTATTCCTCTCTACGAGGAGATAGTCCTCGAATGTCATCAGGAAAAACTTCCGCATACTGATCCACCACAACAGGAAAACTCATACTCCGCACATCAACTGCTCCTAGGATGAGACTAGCCAACTGATGGTTTATCAGCTGTCCTATCCTCTGCATGAGTCTATACTGTGCTGCAAAGGCTCCCTTCTCGCTGGTGAAGGTGAATCTGCTCCCATCGGTGCGGACACACCGCACCTTGCGCTTAATACAATTGATCTGATCATGGACCGTAGATAACCAATCCATTCCCAAGATGACGTCGTAAGGCCTCGATGCCGCTACAAGAATATCCCAACCGAATCTCTCGCCTCCTAGAGTAAGATCACACTATCGGCACCAGGGCGTAATCGTTGAGTCTTCTCCCGTAGGAGTCTCTAGCCGTAAGTATCAAGCCAACGACTCTGTCGGAATCTCCGAGCTCCGAACAAGGGCAGAAACAATGAAATAATGACTCGCTCTTGTGTCTATAAGAACTGCAGAAAGGGTGGAGTAGAAATAGACAGTACCTCAAATTTTCTCAGGTGAACTGTTGTCATAAGTCTCCACTGTCTGAAGCTGAGACTGCCTCTGTCCGCCAACTCCCTGTAGTCGGGGTGGAACTCCTGGTGGTGGTGGTGGTAGAGCCTCAAAGCGTCTCCCACCACCTACTGCTCGACCAGCTCCTCTGCCTCATCCTCCTGTTCCTTGCGGACCTCCACGGTCAAACCTCTGCCTCTTCTGGGGTGGTCCCTCAACCGCCTGCTGTTCCTATGCATGGCGGGTCAGGCAGTCACGAGCCATGTGGCCCTGCCCGCTGGATGCATAGCACTGTCTGACTCTTGTATGACTGGATCTACTGCGTGTTCCCCTCACCTCCGAACTATTATCCTGAGGTCTCCCACCTGATGGCCTGATCCTCTTGGACCTCTGCGACATCTTTCTACTACCAGATGCAGAAGACTCCGCCACGTGTCACCCTACGGTAGGACTCGCTACTGGCGTAGGCTCAGCAAGGAGGCTCTCCACAAGTAGGGCTCTCTCCAGTAATCCTGCATGCATAAGAATGATGACGGAGATCATCGAAGCCCTAATCTCATGCCTCAGTCCCTACTCAAAGGTCTGGGATTAGAAGAATGGGTCTCGTACCATGTCCGTGGAGTAGCGCGAGAGGTCGGTAAATCTCGCTGAGTACTGGGATACTGTCATGCTGCCCTGCCGCAGCTGTAGTAACTCCTGGATTCACACCGCACAGAGGGTGGACGAAAAAAACTCTGAGCAGAAGAGGCTCTTGAAGTCCGTCCAAAGTAGTGATGCCTCATCGTGCACCTGGAGCATCAATCTCCACCATCTACCTGCTGCTGCGTGTAGGATACTCATCGCAAGGATCACCATAAGGTCAGCTCATGTCCCTACGAATCTAAAGACTC
This sequence comes from Viscum album, assembly GCA_963277665.1. Taxonomy (NCBI): domain Eukaryota; kingdom Viridiplantae; phylum Streptophyta; class Magnoliopsida; order Santalales; family Viscaceae; genus Viscum; species Viscum album. The sequence continues at coordinate 459,280,209 of OY728160.1, read as the reverse complement.
AGACGATAGCTTGCTGCCAATCCTCAGCTGCCTGAGGGTCCGTCTCTCTGTGAAACCTAGGTGTCCTTTGACGCTGAAACTCATGCAGTGCACTCAAGTGACGTGCACTCTCCGCTACTGGGGCTGGTGGTATCAATGGCCCAATGAGTAGAGGTACCGCTGGTGCCTCCATTGTAATGGGGCCCTGCACCGAGGCCTCGTCGATCGGTGGGCTGCCATCTCTCACAAAGCTCGAAACCCTAGCTGGCTACCTTCATGGGGCCATCCTGAAAGAAACAAGTGCACCACGGCTAATACAGTATACCTGGTGAGCTGACACAAAGTAACCACAAAGAAAACTTTTTAAACACACATGCAATCAATGTTTTCGTGCACTGAGTCAGAAATCAGAAGTCAGGGTCATGGTGTATAGATACGTCGACTTCCGTACCAACACTAGACTCCCTGGACTAATAACCACACTCAATACCCTAAATACTATTGCTTCACACAGAAGATATTATCAGAGTCCTAAGTTCTACAGTAGAACCGAATCCTCTTATGCCAATTTGTCATGACCCATCCTCGGGGCCCGTGCTGTGACTACCCCAAGCCCGCCTTCCATAGGCCAGGTGCTGGCAACTAGCACCAAAGGCGTAAATCCCGATAAAATGGAAGGCATTGCCTTTATATAAGTAAACAGACACAACAGAGTATGCATGCTGAAGTAAACACTAAGTAAACTGAGTACAAAAGTAAGTGATGGAAAGTAAATGGGCCAGTATACAAACCCAACTAAAAGTAAAGTACAACTGAGAAAAACAAAGTAAAATAGATGAAAAGTAAAATAGCAACCACAAAAACATCCTCTGGAAATCCCACCTGAAGGGTGGGTACATATGGTCTCCTCGGCTCCTCGAATCCGCCATTCGATCCGTGTAAGTCCCACCAGAAAGTCCACCTATGGATACCGTCCTGCTCCACAAGTCTCAACCATGATCAGTGCTATCTGTCATCTGCATCCAACACAACGTAGTGCGGGCATAGCCCGTGTAGGGGTGAGTATACGATACTCAGTAGGGAACCAGACACCCCCGAAGGTCTCACAAATCCACAATTGATAAACCAAAAAGGAAAGATACAAATACGAAGTATCAACCAATTCTACTTAGGTATATGCCCATATATATACCTAAGTCATTAATTACAGTTCTGATCCAACTCACGAGCCCAAGTACAACCCAGTCCACACATGAAATCATATCCCAATCGACACAGGAAAGTAAGACATTCATATCGAATATAATGATTGAAAGTCAAGACTCAACTCACATAGGTATATTAATCACGAAGAAGGGTGGAGATGATATATGTAGCCTCTAAATCATCTCCCCTGCAGAACCCACGTAGGATCCAATTAGAGAAGTCGTCGCTGTCGAACCCACGTAGGATCCTAGTACAGTAACCATCATTTCTGACCCACGTAGGATCCAAGTACAGTCGTCCTCACTACTAAACTCACGTAGGATCCAAGTACAGTCATCATCGTCGTCGCAGCCAGCTCTAGGGTTCCCGCACACAGCACGCTCGATTCCGGGAGGGTCCGCTCCACAAGCCAAGGGGGTCGATACATCAACTGTCACAAAGTCTATCGTTGATGTATCCACAAGTTCTCTCTCATTAATAGGAACTCAACGCAACAGACTGCGCGTCAATCGAACGCCTGGTCTGAGAGATATTGGCTTTTCCGTTCTAGGGGCCCAATTGGTTTTTAAGATAAAACCAACCCGACCATACTCCAACTGCATCAAAACCTCAATTGGAGTAAGCAAAAAGAACCGTATCACTAAGAGGAATTCAACATAAAAGACGACACACCATTTGGATGTCTGGTCCTTAAGTTATAAGCATTTCTACTCCAATGGCCCTGTTGATTTTGGGTTCGAACCAACCTGGACATACAAAAACTTCACTGAAACGATAAGGGTAATATACCAAAACAACCGTCTCGATCCATGGATCCCTACACAACTGACGGTACATCGATCGGAGGTCCGTATCCCAAGATATGAGCGTTTGAACGAACCTGGTCCAAAAATAGGGGGTCTGGGCCCGACCCGACCCAAGCCAATACCCCCTGGATCGGCCCGAACTAGGTCGACCCGACCCAGGTCCGGGTCCAGCCCAGCTGGCATGGACCGAACCACGGCTGGCACAGCCTGGCCCGGCTGGGGGCGACCCGGCCCGTGGCTGGCGCGGCGCGGCCGGCCCCGTCCGTGCGGCCTGCAGCCCGGCTCAGAAGCCGGCCGCGACTCAGCACTGGCCGAGCGGGGCACAAAGGGGGCGTTTTCCCCTATTTGTGGAAACGGCGGACCCTGTCGAGTCTGCCACGGTGCGACGGCGTCGCGCCCCTTCGCCATGGCCCGCTCCTGCCGTGACCTTCCTCGGCTTCTCTAGCGTGGCGTGACAGCGCCATGTAGCACTGCTGTAGCCTGCTCCGGTCGCAGTCCCTTCAGCCTCCCTGGTGCGGCGCGACGGTGCTGTGCACCACCGCCACGACCTGCTCCGGCCGCGGTCAGCTTCATCCCTGCATGGTGCAATGACACCACACCACCTTCGCCTCAAACATCAACGATGATCAAAAAGGAAAAGGGGAAGAGGATCGACCGTGTTTGTGTGGTCTGATCTCCTCCCGTTATGATGATAACAAGCAGACAAAATTTTAATCAACGAAGGTTGCTGATAAAACTTGAACAAAATAATTAACCCCTATCTTGAATAAAGATCACGGTTGTCAAGCGCCGTGGATGATGACATCGTTTCTGTCGTCACCGGTGTCTCCTCCCTTGTCGTGGATGAAAAATAGGATAAAAAACCGGGGCTGCCGAATCAACGTTCTTCATCGGAGAGTTGGAGTTCTTCGTTGAAGTTGAAGTTCTTCAAAAGAAACTAGAGCTCTTTCTCCAACAATTCTCAACACAACCAGCCAACCAAAAATAAAATAAGGATTCTCCTTATTTTATTTTACTTTTCCATGCATTCAAAATTACAAATTCAAATACTTAATTCAATTAATTGATGAGGTTCAATTAATTAAATTAATGTGTGTTGGCATGAATTAAATTGGAAGAGTGGGGATAAGAGGAGTTACCCAATTAAATACAAGGGGTTTAATTGGGGGGGGGGTGGGGTGGGGTTAAGGGGTTTTAGGGAATGTGAAGGGTTGGGGATCATGCGAGTCCCACCTCACATTTCTCCTCACATGGGTAGTTAGGATGCCAGTGGGTCCCACCCTAACTCCCCCATGCAGGATAAAACCACCTTAGATAGAAATAAAATTGTACCACAATTTTATTCACTTTTTAATTAATCCCCTTTTTTTAAACAACTCCTCCCAAGAAAATGAATCTTCGGTAAAGGTCCTCCTAAGAAATTACCGGCGCTGCGGTTTCATCGGTGCCCTCACATTTCAATTCCGAGTACTGGTTCAAAAGATAGAAAAACCCGCTCGTTCGTTCACTGAACGTACCCGATCTAAACTTCGGAAATTGATTCTGGGCACACCGGGCCTCAAAATCAGGTTCTGTCAGAAACTACGTACTCTTAAAATCCCAAAGAATTTAAGAAAAAAATTTCCTTGAAATTTATGGGTCTTTACAGTAGTTCCTCAAACAATACATTGTGTAAACGATAACTACTAATTTGATATAATGCATCAAGTAGTTATGATTATGAGGCCTCAGATACCAAGACCCGTACACAACGACTGGATATTCTTGCATCATAACTACTCCAAGGCTGATACTTGATTCATCAAATTAAAATGTATTGCTTCTTCCCAGTTCTGAAAGAATCTAGATCAACACTGAATTTAGTCTCCCTTTTAGCTCTTGAAAGGTTGCCTCCAAGGCTTCTAACCAAATAAACTTCACACCCTTCTTACTCAAGATCATATGAGGTTATTCTAATAATGATAAGTCCTAAATGAAATTCCAATAATAACCAACTATCCCCAAGGAACTTCATATGTCAAAGACATTATTGGGATGTTCCTAAGTAACTATAGAACTCACCTTCTATAAGTAAACTCAAACTTATACCTCTAAGATAATATTAGCCAATAAGTGAACCTTGTTGATCTAGAAGTGACATTTAATGATATTAACATACATCTGGTTCACTCTCATTGTATAATATATGAAGGACTAACTCACACCTGATGATATCCCGATATCTGGTCGATCTTCAAGAATACCATCGATCTTCAATGATGGTTAAAAAGATCATTAATAAGAGGTAGGGGATATCAGTTTTTCATTTTATTCTAATTAAATTCTTAGTAATCAATTTAAATCATGTGGGTTTCTTTGGGAAACTTTGAAAAAAGCATGGTGAGCCCCAGGGATAAGTATTGGGCTATATAAAAACCTTCGCCTCTAAACCCTCTAGGCACCTCTTGAGATACAACAACTCAGTATTATCCATCCTGTAAGGAGTAATGGATATTGGTTTAGCTCCAAGCACTAGATCTATAGTAAATTTGACCTCTCTCTGGATATAGTCTAGAAAATTCATCAGGGAAAACATACCTAAATCAATCGACTACATGAGGGAATTCAATCTGATGTAACCCCTGATCATCCATGTAAAGGTTAATAATTTGGGTGGTAACTCCACCTATCCCAAGATTCTCTAGTCTGGATCTACCTTCCTAGACATCCCACTTTCCCCTATGAATATAAGTACACCTTCTAGTGATTTGAACGATACCCTCTTGCATTAACAATTCATATAGGTGTGATAGGGGACTAACATCTCTATCTAGAGAATAACATTGAAGCCCGTTACCTTGAGGATGAAGAGTTCCCATAAGAAATGATGGTTTCCTAAATCTAGGGGGAATTCATTTCACTAGAGTAAAATCTCTGAAAATATACCCAATGGGGGTTCAAGTGTCATAATGCCATAGGAATACTTAAAATAAATCCCATGGATTTTTAAAATATCCACAGAGATAAGGGAGAGATAAGAATACATGTCAAATTGAGTAGACATAATAGTGGTGGCTAATAGAATAGTACCTCAAAAAGTAGATGGTATGACACCCTTATCCTCTTGTATATGATTTACTGAATAAATATAGCCTAATCTATAGCCCTGTGTTGCAACCTGACTACTCGAAGTAGGTTTTCTATGATAGTGCTATATATCTGAAGCCTAGAAACCTCAACCATATACTCCTCCTCTGCCTGTATGGCTGGTAGAACTCTAGATGCCTGCCTGGTGAGATGTTCATGATCCTTCTCTTGAAGGTAGATATGATACATATTCTCTCCCACTAGGCATAGATGGGATGGTGTTGCAAAAATGTTGAAGATTACCAAATTTTACACATCCTAATAACTCAATGGGGTCTCTAGGACACTAGGGATTCTTATGTACAGATTTACCAAACTGGTTGCAAACCACTGAACTTTCAATTATTGTCACCTGGCTACGACTACTCACACATATAGTCACAAAGAATCATTTTTGAACAATAGTCGAACCACTACTCTGCCTCAATTTTTAACCACCTTATCTCACACCATAATCCTCCCTTGTGATTTAATTAGTTATAAGAGCATTGTTCACTATATTATATTTGGAATTCACTAGAAAACATTCACCTGATAAGAAATAGGATCCCTAAGGCCATCCTTAAATCATCTTTCTTTCACTATCTCATCATCAATATAGATAGGCACAAAGCTTTAAAGCTCTATAAAATGATCTAAGTTGTCTATAACTATCTTAGAACCATGATGCATGTTTATAAACTACCTAGAAAAACTAACCCTTAGGGTATCAGGGAATAAAAATTCCTAGAATCTTGACTAAAAATCCCTCCAAATCAGTTCTTAATACTGACCTTCATGGTTCAGAATACCCCCTAATGTTTTAATGATCTAAGAAGTATATAAATTTTGAGATTCATTATCTTATAAGGAGGTGTCTCAAGGTGATCAAATATAGACATGACTATCTCCAGCCACATATCTATAGCCTGGGTGCCACTATCCCTAGAAAATATAGGTGGATACTTCTTCGAGATCTCCCATGTCAACTCTCCAATAGAATGGGAAGGCCATAGAGATCCCTAAATTGTATGGATATGTCACAAAAAATCCCCTCAAAAAAGGATATATTTTCCAAAATTTGGGATCAATGGAGGTTCCACATGAGGTATTACTAGAGGTATCATCGGTGGCTTAGGGCCCACCACCTCTAGAGCATTGTCGCCACCACGCTCCTGGTGAATGACTAGAGTATGTTATGGTGGAATATCTCTAATAATTCCAAATTCACACCTCGGATAGGTTAAATCATGGTAGATATCATAGAAACATTAATATGATATATATAAGCCTTCATATGTATAATTCTGACCCCTATTCTTGCTCATAAAGCAATGTTTGGTTGATAAGACAACTTATATAAAACCCAAGAGATTCTACCTACATCTCAATACTAAGGTTAGGTTTGGGTCAAGTTTTTTTTGACTCCAGGGTCCCACTATACAGAGTTACAATTGAAATTTATAGAGGAAAACACCCTTTAAATAGAAATTTTCATCCCAATTTAAGGGTTACCATTTTATTTTAGAATTCATTTTTATTTAATTTGAATCTCATTTATAATTTTTTTTAAATTTTGAACTGTATGGATCAAAAATTCCAATTTACAAGGGCCCATACACCTCATAAACTAAAGTGTTTCATCCATTTAATCCCAAACAACCATTTATCAATTCCCTGCATGAAGTGTTAGCACAATTCATGGACATAGAAATTACACACCAAAACACATGGTAGGAAATGGATGTAGTAAGTAAAGATGGAATGGAATAATTCATGGCATATATAAATCCTATGAAGTTCCTTAAATTATTCATAATCAATGATTACTTACCATATTGGTCCATGGATAAAATATATTGCTCAATAATAATGATAAACATCACACATCATGTGCATCACCAAAGGTTGTAATCAAATCAACTGTAATGGGTATAATACCATATCATACGATCCCATCCTAGGTAATTTGGCCTTTCCCTGTATGTGGGTTATCTACTCCCTAGAAAATCTCACAAAAAAATTCTGATACATTCCTAATATTTTATATAATATTCTTAAATGATAAGACAAAAGAAGATAAATTTCTCTGATACCACTTTGTGATGTCCTAACACAAATTCCACTAAATGGTGCCCCGAGCTAGTGAGATTCTTCATGGCCTTGAATTCCACCTCTTTAGATTTCCCCCTTTTTATAGCATCGATATCATCATCTATGATTTCATATGCTATAGGGGTACTATGCAAGTTATCGAGTGTCAGCTCTTTCAGATCTTTATCTTCCAATACCGAGACTTTCAGATTGAACCAAGGTGGAAGTTTTCACAAGATGCACTTCACAATATTTTTGTATTAAATGACTTCTCAAAGATCTTTCATGGCCTATACTAGAATATATACCCTATCAATGAATGTATCAACAGATTCATTTGGGTTCATTATCATATCTTCATTCTTGTTCTGAAAAACCTTCAGCTTTGCCTCCCTAACCGTTGAATCTCTTTCATATTTATTCAATAGGTTTTCCCACATGGCATGTGATATTTTTCATGAAATCACCTTCATATAGATAACATTTAATAGGGCTCCCCTAAGGCATTGATACCCTTGGAGTCAACATCCAATTCCCTTCTTTCTACTTTTGATAAAGAACCATTGTTCATGTCGACCGAGACACCATGCATTGCTGTTGTAAACACGTTAATTCACAATGATTGGATATAGTGTTGCATTTTATTCTTCCATAGATGAAAATTATTCCTGTTTAAGATGAAAATACCTTGATGATTTTTGACCTCCATCTGGGAGAGAAACATATATATCAACCTTTCCCTCTGATACTAATTGGTAGGTCGACTTGGCTTGATAACTAGAGGGGGGGGGGGGTGAATTAGGGTATGAAAGATTAAAACAAATTCCCCCTTTGATCTTGTTTTTTTGTTTGGAAAAACTATCTTCTATCTAATTCCCATTATAGAGTATTAACAAACCATAAATCACGAGGACACAACAATTTTACTTGGTTCACCCTCACTAGGCTACATCCAAGGAGAATACACCGGTGATGTGCCGATGTACCAAATTTATTATAAGTGCACTACTATTTATAAGTTCAAAGTGGACTCACTGTACCTCTTAGTTTACAACCAATCACAATTTTAAAGATCACTTATCTCTCAACTAATGATTGCTCACTTCTTCTTTAGAAGATCCAATCACAGTTTAAAGACTTGTAGGTCCTTTCATTATCTCTAATGAATGCATCCTCCACTCTATGTGGATGCTCTGTTGAAGTCCAATCTTCATCCACTAATGAATACCCCTTTTCCACTAAACACTGGGTAATAACCTTTGAAATAATTTTTCAAATATCACTATTTCACAAGGCTCTATATTTTACAACGCTCAAACAAGCCTTCACAAATTTCATGCCTCTTTGTAAGGCACACACCTTTGCGGAGCACACTGCTTCGTAGAGAACACTAACTTGTAGATCCCAAGCCTTCAAAGAGCTCAAGCGGTCTTAGATAGAAACTTCATCTGTGATTTATCAATGCTCAAACAAGCCTTTATGAAGCACACTTCTTTCACAAAGTTGAACCGGCCTTCACAAGATGCCTTCCTTTCACAGAGCACAACTGGCCTATACGTATTACCCTTAATTTCCCAGAGCTCACTTCCTATGCAAACCTCCTACGTGATGTGAGACCATTATGTTTTTCATTGGGTCTTTGTATTCTTCTCTCGGGGGGGGGGGGGGTGGAGGATTATTTATTGGTGTTTCCCACAAACTCTAGAACCTTCCACACCATGTCAGTACTACATAAGGCCAAATCGTAGAGCTCTAAAATTTCATTTTAAATTTTCTCTATTTCATGAAGCACCATGGAAATTTTCAGATCATAGATCTCGTTGTAATAAAAAATCATTCCTAAAATTCCTTTGTTCTATCGCTATAATGATCCATCATAATTCTCTTCACCTCTTCTTTTTGTGATGCTTGACGTAATCACAGAGCTCACTGTCAACCTAATTTATGTCTTTGTAAAATACACTTCATGAATTCCATCTTATCAAAACTCATTCCTTTTCTATATTTTGATGATATCTTCAAAGAAATCATCTTTTTTCGATTCTCACGAAACTCCAAATTTTGGACCCTAAAAATGTTGCAAACACTGGAAGGTAGAGCCACCTTGTTTTTGTTATTTTTGTACCGACTCTAGATCTTACATTAGTTTTTTCATGGTTCTTTGTCATCATTTATTATCATAAATAACTCTGGGACATGACAATTCACAATGAAAAAATTCTTTTTCAACAAACACAACCAACCAAAAAATGTTGCAATGTTACCTTGAGGGATTTTTCCCAACAATCTCCCCCTTTGGGTTTGTTGACTACTCTTATCATAATGATTCACTAAACTTTGATACCTCATTAAATATTCTTCAAACATCTCCCAACATTCACCTCTTATGAATGAAATATCGATCAAATATTTACATTGTAACGCCCCGACCCCAGTTACCCAGAGTCGGTGCATTATTGCGTAACATTGGCATGATCACAAAAGATCAAGTCTCGAAAGACCGATTAGTTTAGTAGCCTTGGAAACACTAGACACATTCATAAACGTTACATTACATCATAAAGTGAAAAACTACAATAAAAAAGTCTCCATAGTCCACACTCATATACTCTTCTGACTATCCCTACAGGTCATTCATAAAATACTTCTTCACATCCTGGAAAATATTAAAACATTAAAAGGGGTGTGCTCAGATGCTCAGTAAGGATAACAATATTGCGGAATCTTTCATAAATAAACATTAAAATTTAAGGCAATGTATAACTAAAACAAAAGCCTTTTTAAACTTGAACTTCAACATAATATGGAAAAAATAAAATTAAATAATGCCATTTACTTACTCACATGGATATTCTACTAGTCGAATAATCTCATGCAATATCAATAACCACTTTCATAATGATGGAATGCATAATGCTAGACTATCATAACCATGTATTCAAGGCCTCGTGCCAAGACCACAAATAATATTTTGTCAAGGCCTCGTGCCAAGACACTAGTTTGTCTCAAGAGACCTACCGATGCATCGAGGAGCTATAGCGGGCTCCACCCATCACTCATTAAGTCCAATGCATTTCTCATATGAATAGGTTTAAACATATCATAAACCACAACATAATCGTATAACATAAATCATGCATAAAAGAAAACATAACATTTACACATTTCAATAACAAGATATCAATACAACACATTGATATAATAAAAAAACTTTCAAAACAATTTTCAATACCAAAATAAAAGAAAGTTAAAACTTTGTATTTATTTTTCATTAAAAAAAAGTTATGGCTTGTAGAGGAAGATGAAACTCTAATAATGGTCACGGCGGCAGAGAAGTTGTTGTCGCTGCATATGTACGGCAAGAAAAACATTCCCTTTTTGTCGTTTAGTAAAACTCTTCATATAAAAAATATTACTTATGAATTAACGTAAAAGTCAAAGGGGTTTATACACCGTATAAAAGAAAGTTGTGTATAAAACAAAATATGCCTCAATGAAAGGAGATTGAGATGAAGACCCTTACAAAGATCATTTTTTTTAAATAAAGTAGGTATATTATGTGTATTCACTATAAGTACACATAAATAAAGTACAAATACAAGATGGGACATAATAATATCATGACATAATTTGAAATTAGGAGATTAATCCAAAGAATATAAATTGGGTTAAGAAGTTCCCTTACCTTGCGTCCTGTCTTGACTCGACCGTTCTTTAACCTCCTGAATAATAAACTAGAGTTAATTTCTATTTACTTAAGAACCTTTTTCATGTTCATTATTCCTTTTATAACACTTATTACCATGTCATGAACATTATGTAATTATTTAAGTTTATAACGGTCGTTTTGTCGATCTTAGGTACTTGAGTCAAAAATAAACTTCTTCAAATTACAAGTTGTTAATGTGGTGAAATATACATTATATCCAGAATTATATTCATGATGTATATATCATATAAAACATATATATCCAGTATATAAATTCATTTATAATATTACATAACATTTAGAGGTAAGAAATGAAATGCACCGTTCATGGAGACGGTAAGCCGTACATACGCATGAACGCTACTTTCACTTCCATTTCATATTTAATGGAATGAAGTTATAATTATATAAAGTTATAATATAATTCCAGTATAATATAATTTATAATACCATTTACTCCATCCTTTATACATCCCACATATGGCAATAACGATTCAAATCACTTTGAGGGGGTGGTAGTCCGCACTTCCTAAAATGAAATTATCGCGTTTACCCATAATGGAAATCATAAAGGTATGCCATAAATGAAAAATACAGAAGCTTAAGTAGAACATAAAAATATTATATATCATATATAAATATAGTGACATCTTAATGTCCACCTTTGAAGGTGTTATATGAGTGTTGAACAATCATCGTTTCGTGAGGCAGAAATTCGCCATCCACAGAAACCGTATGTTCTTTAACCATTAGATGTAGGTGTGTGTAAGTATATCTAGAATACTAATTATAACAATATACTAGTATATTGAGGATAATGTTTTTGTTACAAAATAAAGGAATAAAAATAGTTTAAGGGGTTGGAGAAGAAAAATAAAACAAAACAACATTAGAGAAGACATTACCTTAAAATCGGGTAACTATTTTTGATTTGAGCCAAAGGCTTCCTTGGGAAGACTTCTACCCAAGGTGAGGCTTCTAGGAGTAAGGGAGGGAAGTTGGGAGAGTATTTGGGAAGAATTTGGCTGAGCCAAATGGCTTTGAAAGTGTGAGTAAGGTGGTAGTGGTGGGGGCCTTTTATAAGTGGAGAGGAGGGGCACTCTTGAAAAGTAATAAAATGTTACATTATTATACAATGATTTTCGGATTATAAAGGTCCCAGACTTATATAATTCGAGACTAAGGTGATAAGGGTTCTAAATCTACTCATCCAATAGGTTTTTGACAAGTTTAAATCTTAGATTTTACATTATCTTTTCATTTTATTTAAATCGTTAATTAATGAGGTAATCGCTGCATCATCATGGTGTCATAAATAATTTAATTTATTTAATGTCTAAAAATTATATAAAAGATATAATTATTTAGGAAATCTTTTTATCTTTCTAATGAATATTTATAGTAAAAAATATGACTTGTATAACCCCATTTAAAAATTGTTTTAGTAAAACAACTTATGTTTGTGACATTTTTATTTTAACTTTAAATAAAAGTTATTTATGTCATTTTCCTACCAAAGTGGCTCCATGGGGTCCCCAAGTTGACCCATTTATTTTCTTGGTCGGCCATGAATCATCCAATAGGGGTAGGACAAGTGTAAAGGTCATTTCATATTTTTATAATACCATTTTTACCTTAAATTTCACTGATTACCTTTAATCGCGATTAATTAAACTTAAAAGTTACTATTCACCAAAAAATTATTTTCATCCCATTGAACCACATTTTAATTCTTAATGAAAACCATGTATGTCAGATTTTTGAAAATCAAATCACATAAGTGGTAATGTTTCATTTAAACAAAAAATCTGTTTTTTAACTACCACTTAGTGGTTTCACTATTCATCAAAAATTGATGTTTTTCAGAACAATGCCAAAATTTCACCCTGATCTATAATTGATATTACGAATCCAAAAATGATGTGTATTTTACAAAATTACAAACATATAAGTTTCATTAATTAATTTCATAATTAATTCCCGCTGTCACAACAAATAGCGTGTTTTTTAGAAACAATATATATCAAAAGATTGACAATTGTTTATGTCAAATTTCAAAGTGAAATTAATTCTAATGACCACCATTGGATATAATGGTAAAAATATATTCTAATTATACTTTAAAACCACTCAATAGTATAATTTATCACTATAAAATACTTTGATTAAAAAAGTTGTTTTTAAGTATTTTTCACTATTCATAAAAATTGGAAGTTCTCAGAAAATTACAAAAAATTCAACTTTGGATAATTTCGATATTACGAATAAAAAAATGAAGTCCATTTTGAAATATAAAATTTCTATAATTTAAAAAAGTGGGTATTACTATTCCTAATGGCTACTTTGATTAGTCGCGGTGTGTTAGAACTCGAACTTGCGTACAATGCAAGCTATTGCATTATTGAAAGAGAGGCGTATCGTGGAAGCTCGGGGTGTTAAATTCTCCCATCCTTCAATAAATTGCGTCCTCGAAATTTGAAAATGTTCTTCAAAAATAAAAGGGTGAAAATAGAAAATACCTTTGTGGAAAACCCACATCGGAAATTGGGTTAATAAAAATATAACTTTAAAAGATAGAAAGATAAGTACAAAGGTCACCCGAGATAGACCATACTAGAATTCTATGAAAATATGGATATGGAGGAGAAAAAATCATCAAGGTCTGATGGAGATTTGTAGAAAACAGTATTAGGATAAAGTTAACCATAAGAAAATCACAAACTTGTGATTGGTTAAACGGTCATTGAATCCCCAGTTGGAAAAGTTAACCGACAACATTTTTGTCTTAAGTTACCTTTTATAAAGTTGAGGATTTTTTTTAGAGATTTACTAAGAATATAAGGAAATATACTTACTTGTCATGTAGGATTTCATTCTTTAATAAATTTTTACCAAGAACCCATCTTTCACTCCAAAAGTTAATAGATTTCAAAAATATTATATTTATCCTAATCATACAAAGATCAAAATGTTAACACATACCATTTAAATTAGGAAAACTATTTTGTAATAACCAGGGAATTCCTGTAGGCTAGTGGTAGGTAATAAAGGCCTGTCGCACTATGGTTGTGGGTTCGATTCCTGCAGCTTTGTCCGGCGCGACGGGTTATGCCCCACCCTGCAGGTTGTCCTTTTCCTAAAACTATAGTATTCCAAAAATAATCTTCTGAATTTTTTTTAACCTTAAATAATATTATCCAAGGTTCAACTTAATCCACTCCAACCTATATAGTTTTCTAAAATACCTCTGTCCAGACTTTCTCTAAAGGGTCCTTAAATTCCAAAATCAATTATAACATTAGATTCCCTAAACAAAGTAAGGTTTCTCTTATTGTCACATACTAAAAATATGATTTCTTTCATCATATTAAAACCTTAATGATAACAACAAGTACTGTAGTACAATCCTTATATATATCACATTATTTTTATAACCAGAATATAATCCTTGAGTCTAAAAGAACCAATACATTAATTATTCCGCTTCAACTGTAGTAACAACATAATATTGTCCTTGATCCCTTGGCCTTTTCTGAGGTAAGTTTCCCTGACGCTTAAGACATTCATTTGCATAATGCCCCATTTCCCTACAATTGTAGCATTCAACATTGATAGCCTCTTTCTTTCCCTTGCCATCACAAGCCTGGTGACCTTTTTGTCCACATTTGTAACAAACTCCCATTCTTTTCAGGCAAGTACCGGGGTGATTCTTCCCACAATTATCGCATAATGGAAAATCCTTCTTTCCCTTTTTCCCTTTATCTGTCTCTTGTTCCACCATTCTCTTCTACTCTTGCTTTACTTTGTTGACATAAGACTTAGAGAATTCCTTTTTCTGTCTTGATAGCACACGAGACAATATATTCGTACGATGAGAACGATTGTAATACTAAATCTCGACGGAGAAATGGTTTTAACCCATCAAAGAAATGATCAATCTTACTTATTGGGTTACGTATATAATCTGCAGCATACCTCGCTAACCTTGTGAAGTTGGCCTCATACTTTGCGACATTCTTATCCTCCTTTTGTCTCAGACTTAGAAATTGCCTTTCCATATCTGCTCGATGGTCACGAGGAAAGTATTTTTATATGAAAAGATCTTTGAACTCTCTCCATTCCATACTTGATACTTCTTCATCTTCCTTTGTATTTTGGATCAATGACCACCATTGATCGGCATCTCCAGTGAGGTGGTAAACTGCCATGATAACCTTCTCCCTTTCGATACTCCCCAAGGTGTGGAATATTTTCTCTAAGGAGTTTATCCATTACTCAGCTACTAATGGATTTTTACCCCCATTAAATGTTGGAGGTTGTTTCCTCATGAAGCGGTCTAACATTGATCCTCCACATTGCGGATCAGGGTGCTCCATACGAGTAAGGTTATTATTCATAACCTGAGTGAGTTGTCCCAGTATGGTAATAAGTTGATAAGCACCAGTTGTATCTCCAGCTCCACAATAATTATCTTGAGCAGGAGGGAAATCCCTACATGGAGTGCATGAATTGATACGGTTTCCATTCCTTCCACTAGGCGCCATTTCTAAACAATGGTATAAACTAGATTAGTTTATGAATCAAAATACATAATTCTATACTTTTAAAACACTTAACACTAATTGAACTATTTATGGATATAATCCATAATCATAAAAAAAGTTTTCTTTGAGGAAGTATATACTCATAACCCTTCATAGTGGTTTGTAAAGAAAATGAGAATTATCCTAAGCATATCCCCCAGGAGTGTCGTAACTAAGAGTGCAGCAAGGCCCGTTTTCGTGCACCAGTTCCCGTTCGAGTCCAGCTCAAAGCGGTGTTTTCAGGTTTTACCCCTAGGTACATCTGTGCTAGAGCCACCTCTACCTGCTCGTATCCAGACAGGGATGTATTGCTCGTAAAACTCACAAAATCTCTATAATACCAAAATTCTAGGAAGTTCTTCTATACTAATCCTCAAAGTCTTTCTTTGGGCTATGTACTCTAATCAGAGTTTATCTAAATCTAACTTCCAAGGTTAGTACTAAACTGCCTCTGATACCAACTATAATGCCCCGACCCCAGTTACCCAGAGTCAGTGCATTATTGTGTAACATTGGCATGATCACAAAAGATCAAGTCTTGAAAGACCGATTAGTTTAGTAGCCTTGGAAACACTAGACACATTCATAAACGTTACATTACATAATAAAGTGAAAAACTACAATAAAAAAGTCTCCATAGTCCACACTCATATCCTCTTCTGACTATCCCTGCAGGTCATTCATAAAATACTTCTTCACATCCTGGAAAATATTAAAACATTAAAAGGGGTGAGCTCAGATGCTCAGTAAGGATAACAATATTGCGGAAGCTTTCATAAATAAACATTAACATTTAAGGCAATGTATAACTAAAACTAAAGCCTTTTTAAACTTTAAATTCAACATAATATGGCAAAAATAAAATTAAATAATGCCATTTACTTACTCACATGGATATTCTACTAGTCGAATAATCTCATGCAATATCAATAACCACTTTCATAATGATGGAATGCATAATGCCAGACTATCATAACCACGTAGTCAAGGCCTCGTGCCAAGACCACAAATAAGATTTTGTCAAGGCCTCGTTCCAAGACACTAGTTTGACTCATGAGACCTACCGATGCATCAAGGAGCTATAACGGGCTCCACCCATCACTTATTAAGTCCAATGCATTCCTCATATGAATAGGTTTAAACATATTATAAACCATAACATAATCGTATCACATAAATCATGCATAAAATAAAACATAAAATTTCCACATTTCAATAACAAGATATCAATACAACACATTGATATAATAAAAACACTTTAAAAACCATTTTCAATACCAAAATAAAAGAAATTTAAAACTTTGTATTTATTTTTCATTAAAAAAAAGTTATGGCTTGTAGCGGAAGCCGAAACTCAAATAATGGTCACGACGGCGGAGAAATTGTCGTCGCCGCATATGTACAGAAAGAAAAACATTACCTTTTTGTTGTTTAGTAAAACAATTCGTATAAAAATATTCCTTTTGAATAAACGTAAAAGTCAAAGGGGTTTATACACCGTATAAAAGAAAGTTGTGTATAAAACAAAATATGCCTCAATGAAAGGAGATTGAGACGAAGACCCTTACAAAGATCAATTTTTTAAATAAAGTAGGTATATTATGTGTATTCACTATAATTACACATAAATAAAGTACAAATACAAGATGGGAAATAATAATATCATGACATAATTTGAAAGTAGGAGATTAACCCAAAGAATAGAAATTGGGTTAAGAAGTTCCCTTACCTTGCGTCCTGTCTTGACTCGACCGTTATTTAACATTCTGAATAATAAACTAGAGTTAATTTCTATTTACTTAAGAACATTTTTCATGTTCATTATTCCTTTTATAACACTTATTACCATGTCATTAACATTATGTACTTATTTGAGTTTATAACGGTCGTTTTGTCGATCTTAGGTACTTGAGTCAAAATTAAACTTATTATAATTATAAGTTGTTAATGTGGTGAAATATACATTATATCCATAATTATATTCATGATGTAGATATCATATAAATCATATATATCCATTATATATGTTCATTTATAATATTACATAACATTTATTGGTAAGAAATGAAATGCACCGTTCATGGAGACGGTAAGCCGTACGTACGCATGGACGCTACTTTCACTTTCATTTCATATTTAATGGAATGAAGTTATAATTATATAAAGGTATAATATAATTAAAGTATAATATAATGTATAATACCATTTACTCTATCCTTTATACATCCCACATATGGCACTAACGATTCAAATCACTTTGAGGGGGCGGTAGTCCACATTTCCTAAAATGAAATTATCGTGTTTACCCATAATGGAAATCATAAAGGTATGACATAAATGAAAAATACAGAAGCTTAAGTAGAACATAAACATATTATATATCATATATAAATATAGTGACATCTTAATGGCCACTTTTGAAGGTGTTATATGAGTGTTGAACAATCATCGTTTCGTGAGGCAGAAATTCGCCATCCACAGAAACCGTATGTTCTTTAACCATTATATGTAGGTGTGTGTAATTGTAGCTATAATACTCATTATAACAACATCCTAGTATATTGAGGATACTGGTGTTGTTACAAAAGAAAGTAATAGAAAGAGTTTAAGGGGTTGGAGAAGCAAAATAAAACAAAACAAAATTAGAGAAGACATTACCTTAAAATCGGGTAACTCTTTTTGATTTGAGCCAAAGGCTTCCTTGGGAAGACTTCTTCCCAAGATGAGGCTTATAGGAGTAAGTTAGGGAAGTTAGGAGAGTATTTGGGCAGAGGTTGGCCGAGCCAAAAGGCTTTGAAAGTGTGAGTAAGGTGGTAGTGGTGGGGGCCTTTTATAAGTGGAGAGGAGGGGCACTCTTGGAAAGTAATAAAATGTTACTTTATTATACAATGATTTTCGGATTCTAAAGGTCCCAAACTTATATAACTCGAGCCTAAGGTGATAAGGGTTTGAAATATACTCATCCAATAGGTTTTTGACAAGTGTATGTCTTATATTTTACATTATCTTTTCATTTTATTTAAATCGTTAATTAATGAGGTAATCGCCGCATCATCATGGTGTCATAAATAATTTAATTTATTTAATGTCTAAAAATTATAAAAAAATATCATTATTTAGTAAATCCTTTTAGCTTTCTAATGAATATTTATAGTCAAAAATATGACTTGTATAAACCCATTTAAAAATTGGTTTAGTAAAACAACTTATTTTTGTGACATTTTTATTTTAACATTAAATAAAAGTTATTTATGTCATTTTCCTACCAAAGTGGCTCCATGGGGTCCCCAAGTTGACCCATGTATTGTCTTGGTCGGCCATGACTCATCCAATAGGTTTAGGACAAGTGTAAAGGTCATTTCATATTTTTATAATACCATTTTTACCTTAAATTTCACTGATTACCTTTAATCGCGATTAATTAAACTTAAAAGTTACTATTCACCAAAAAATTATTTTCATCTAATTGAACCACATTTTACTTCCTAATGAAAACCATGTATGTCAGATTTTTGAAAATAAAATCACATAAGTGGTAATGTTTCATTTAAACGAAAAATCTATTTTTTAACTACCACTTAGTGGTTTCACTATTCATCAAAAAATTGAAGTTTTTCAGAACAATGCCAAAATTTCACCCTAAGCTATAATTGATATTCCGAATCCAAAAATGATGTCTATTTTACAAAATTCCAAACATATAAGTTGCATTAATTAATTTCATAATTAATTCCCGCTGTCACAACAAATAGCGTGTTTTTTAGAAACAATATATATCAAAAGATTGACAATTGTTTATGTCCAATTTCAAAGTGAAAGTAATTATAATGACCACCATTGGATATAATGGTAAAAATATATTCTAATTATACTTTAAAACCACTCAATATTATAATTTATCACTATAAAATACTTTGATTAAAAAAGTTTTTTTTAAGTATTTTTCACTATTCATAAAAATTGGAAGTTCTCAGAAAATTTCAAAAAATTCAACTTTGGATAATTTCGATATTACGAATACAAAAATGAAGTCCATTTTGAAATATAAAATTTCTATAATTTAAAAAAGTGGGTATTACTATTCCTAACGGCTACTTTGATTAGTCGCGGTGTGTTAGAACTCGAACTTGCGTACAATGCAAGCTATTGCATTATTGAAAGAGAGGCGTATCGTGGAAGCTCGGGGTGTTACATTCTCCCCTCCTTCAATAAATTGCGTTCTTGCAATTTGAAAATGTTTTTCGAAAATAAAAGGTTGAAAATAGAAAATACATTTGTGGAAAACCCACATCGGAAATAGGGTTAATAAAAATATAACTTTAAAAGATAGAAAGATAAGTACAAAGGTCACCCGAGATAGACCATACTAGAATTCTATGAAAATATGGATATGGAGGAGAAACAAATCATCAAGGTCTGATGGAGAGTTGTAGAAAATAGGATTAGGATAAAGTTAACCATAATAAAATCACAAACTTGTGATTGGTTAAATGGTCATTGAATCCCCAGTTGGAAAAGTTAACCGACAACATTTTTGTTTTAAGTTACCTTTTATAAAGTTGAGGAATTTATTTAAGATATTTACTAAGAACATAAGGAAATATACTTACTTGTCATGTAGGCTTTCATTCTTTAATAAATTTTTACCAAGAACCCATCTTTCACTCCAAAAGTTAATAGATTTCAAAAATATTATATTTACCCTAATCGTACAAAGTTCAAAATATTAACACAGACCTTTTAAATTAGGAAAACTATTTTGTAATAACCAGGGACTTCCTGTAGGCTAGTGGTAGGTAATAAAGGCCTGTCGCACTATGGTTGTGGGTTCGATTCCTGCAGCTTTGTCCGGCGCGACGGGTTATGCCCCACCCTGCAGGTTGTCCTTTTCCTAAAACTATAGTATTCCAAAAATAATCTTTAGAATTTTTTTTAACCTTAAATAATACTATCCAAGGTTCCACTTAATCCATTCCAACCTATATAGTTTTCCAAAATACCTCTGTCCAGACTTTCTCTAAAGGGTCCTTAAATTCCAAAATCAATTGTAACATTAGATCCCCTAAACAAAGTAAAGTTTCTCTTATTGTCACATACTAAAAATATGATTTCCTTCATCATATTAAAACCTTAATGATAACAACAAGTACTGCAGTAAAATCCTTATATATATCACATTATTTTTATAACCAGAATATAATCCTTGAGTCTAAAAGCACCAATACATTAATTATTCCACTTCAACTGTAGTAACAGCATAAGATTGTCCTTGATCCCTTGGCCTTTTCTGAGTTAAGTTTCCCTGACACTTAGGACATTCATTTGCATAATGCCCCATTTACCTACAATTGTAGCATTCAACATTGATAGACTCTTTCTTTCCCTTGCAATCACGAGCCTGGTGACCTTTTTGTCCACATTTGTAACAAACTCCCATTCCTTTCAGGCAAGTACTGGGGTGATTCTTCCCACAATTATCACATAATGGAAAATCCTTCTTTCCCTTTTTCCCTTTATCTGTCTCTTGTTCCACCATTCTCTTCTTCTCTTGCTTTACTTTGTTGACATAAGACTTAGGGAATTCCTTTTCTGTCTTGATAGCACACGAGACAATATATTCGTACGATGAGAACGATTGTGATACTAAAGCTCGACGGAGAAATGGTTTTAACCCATCAAAGAAATGATCAATCTTACTTCTTGGGTTACGTATATAATCTGTTGCATACCTCGCTAACCTTGTGAAGTTGGCCTCATACTTTGCAACATTCTTATCCTCCTTTTGTCTCAGACTTAGAAATTGCCTTTCCATATCTGCTCGATTGTCATGAGGAAATTATTTTTCTAAGAAAAGATCTTTGAACTCTCTCCATTCCATACTTGATAATTCTTCATCTTCCTTTTTATTTTGGATCAATGACCACCATTGATCGACATCTCCAGTGAGTCGGTAAACTGCCATGATAACCTTCTCCCTTTCGCTACTCCCCAAGGCGTGGAATATTTTCTCTAAGGAGTTTATCTGTTGCTCAGCTACTAATGGATTTGTACCCCCATTAAATGTTGGAGGTTGTTTCCTCATGCAGCGGTCTAACATTGATCCTCCACGTTGCGGATCAGGGTGCTTCATACGAGTAAGGTTATTATTCATAACCTGAGTGAGTTGTCCTAGTATGGTAATAAGTTGATCAGCACCAGTTTTATCTCCAGCTCCACAATAATTATCTTGAGTAGGAGGGAAATCCCTACACGGAGTGCATGCATTGATACAGTTTCCATTCCTTCCACTAGGCGCCATTTCTAAACAATGGTATAAACTAGATTAATTTATGAATCAAAATACATAATTCCATACTTGTAAAACACTTAACACTAATTGAATGATTTATGGATATAATCCATAATCATAAAAAAAGTTTTATTTGAGGAAGTATATACTCATAACCCTTCATAGTAGTTTGTAAAGAAAATGAGAATTATCCTAAGCATATCCCCCGGGAGTGTCGTAACTAAGAGTGCAGCAAGGCCCGTTGTCGTGCACCAGTTCCCATTTGAGTCTAGCTCAAAGCGGTGTTTTCGGGGTTTACCCCTAGGTACATCTGTGCCAGAGCCACCTCTACCTACTCGTATCCAGACAGGGATGTATTGTTCGGAAAACTCACAAAATCTCTATAATACCAAAATTATAGGAAGTTCTTCTATACTAATCCTCAAAGTCTATCTTTGGGCTATGTCCTCTAATCAGAGTTTATCTAAATCTAGCTTCCAAGGTTAGTACTAAACTGCCTCTGATACCAACTGTAACGCCCCGACCCCAGTTACCCAGAGTCAGTGCATTATTTCGTAACATTGGCATGATCACAAAAGATCAAGTCCTGAAAGACCGATTAGTTTAGTAGCCTTGGAAACACTAGACACAGTCATAAACGTTACATTACATCATAAAGTGAAAAACTACAATAAAAAAGTCTCCATAGTCCACACACATATCCTTTTCTGACTATCCCTACAGGTCATTCATAAAATACTTCTTCACATCATGGAAAATATTAAAACATTAAAAGGGGTGAGCTCAGATGCTCAGTAAGGATAACAATATTGCGGAAGCTTTCATAAATAAACATTAACATTTAAGGCAATGTATAACTAAAACCAAAGCCTTTTTAAACATAAACTTCAACATAATATGGCAAAAATAAAATTAAATAATGCCATTTACTTACTCACATGGATATTCTACTAGTCGAATAATCTCATGCAATATCAATAACCAGTTTCATAATGATGGAATACATAATGCCAGACTATCATAACCACGTAGTCAAGGCCTCGTGCCAAGACCACAAATAAGATTTTGTCAAGGCCTTGTGCCAAGACACTAGTTTTCCTCATGAGACCTACCGATGCATCGAGGAGCTATAGCGGGCTCCACCCATCAATTATTAAGTCCAATGCATTCCTCATATGAATAGGTTTAAACATATCATAAAAAATAACATAATCGTATCACATAAATCATGCATAAAATAAAACATAAAATTTCCACATTTCAATAACAAGATATCAATACAACACATTGATATAATAAAAACACTTTCAAAACCATTTTCAATACCAAAATAAATGAAAGTTAAAACTTTGTATTTATTTTTCATTAAAAAAAAGTTATGGCTTGTAGAGGAAGCCGAAACTCAAATAATGGTCACGGCGGTGGAGAAGTCGTTGTCGCCGCATATGTACGGAAAGAAAAACATTCCCTTTTTGTCTTTTAGTAAAACTCTTCGTATAAAAAATATTCCTTTTGAATAAACGTAAAAGTCAAAGGGGTTTATACACCGTATAAAAGAAAGTTGTGTATAAAACAAAATATGCCTCAATGAAAGGATATTGAGACGAAGACCCTTACAAAGATCATTTTTTTAAATAAAGTAGGTCTATTATGTGTATTCACTATAAGTACACATAAATAAAGTACAAATACAAGATGGGACATAATAATATAATGACATAATTTGAAAGTAGGAGATTAACCCAAAGAATAGAAATTGGGTTAAGAAGTTCCCTTACCTTGCGTCCTGTCTTGACTCGACCGTTATTTAACCTCCTGAATAATAAACTAGAGTTAATTTATATTTACTTAAGAACCTTTTTCATGTTCATTATTCCTTTTATAACACTTATTACCATGTCATTAACATTATGTAATTATTTAAGTTTATAACGGTCGTTTTGTCGATCTTAGGTACTTGAGTCAAAAATAATCTTCTTATAATTACAAGTTGTTCATGTGGTGAAATATACATTATATCCAGAATTATATTCATGATGTATATATCATATAAATCATATATATCCAGTATATACATTCATTTATAATATTACATAACATTTTGAGGTAAGAAATGAAATGCATCGTTCATGGAGACGGTAAGCCGTACGTACGCATGAATGCTACTTTCACTTCCATTTTATATTTAATGGAATGAAGTTATAATTATATAAAGGTATAATATAATTCCAGTATAATATAATGTATAATACCATTTAATCCATCCTTTATACATCCCACATATGGCATTAATGATTCAAATCACTTTGAGGGGGCGGTAGTCCGCACTTCCTAAAATGAAATTATCGCGTTTACCCATAATGGAAATCATAAAGGTATGCCATAAATGAAAAATACAGAAGCTTAAGTAGAACATAAACATATTATATATCATATATAAATATAGTGACATCTTAATGGCCACCTTTTAAGGTGTTATATGAGTGTTGAACAATCATCATTTCGTGAGGCAGAAATTCACCATCCACAGAAACCGTATGTTCTTTAACCATTAGATGTAGGTGTGTGTAAGTTTAGCTCGAATACTCATTATAAAAACATCCTAATATATTGAGAATACTGGTGTTGTTACAAAAGAAATGAATAAAAAGAGTTTAAGGGGTTGGAGAAGCAAAATAAAACAAAACAACATTAGAGAAGACATTACCTTAAAATCAGGTAACTCTTTTTGATTTGAGCCAAAGGCTTCCTTGGGAAGACTTCTGCCCAATGTGAGGCTTCTAGGAGTAAGGGAGGGAAGTTGGGAGAGTATTTGGGAAGAGGATGGCCGAGTCAAAAGGCTTTGAAAGTGTGAGTAAGGTGGTAGTGGTGGGGGCCTTTTATAAGTGGAGAGGAGGGGCACTCTTGTAAAGTAATAAAATGTTACTTTATTATACAATGATTTTAGGATTATAAAGGTCCCAACCTTTTATAATTAGAGCCTAAGGTGATAAGGGTTCGAAATATACTCATCCAATAGGTTTTTGACAAGTGTAAGACTTAGATTTTACATTATCTTTTCATTTTATTTAAATCGTTAATTAATGAGGTAATCGCTGCATCATCACGGTGTCATAAATAATTTAATTTATTTAATGTCTACAAATTATAAAAAAAATATCATTATGTATTAAATCTTTTTAGCTTTCTAATTAATATTTATAGTAAAAAATATGACTTGTATAACCCCATTTAAAAATTGTTTTAGTAAAACAACTTATGTTTGTGACATTTTTATTTTAACTTTAAATAAAAGTTATTTATGTCATTTTCCTACCAAAGTGGCTCCATGGGGTCCCCAAGTTGACCCATGTATTGTCTTGGTCGGCCATGACTCTTCCAATAGGGGTAGGACAAGTGTAAAGGTCATTTCATATTTTTATAATACCATTTTTACCTTAAATTTCACCGATTACCTTTAATCGTGATTAATTAAACTTAAAAGTTACTATTCACCAAAAAATTATTTTCATCCCATTGAACCAAATTTTACTTCCTAATGACAACCATGTATGTTGGATTTTTGAAAATCAAATCACAGAAGTGGTAATGTTTCATTTAAATGAAAAATCTGTTTTTTAACTACCACTTAGTGGTTTCACTATTCATCAAAATTGAAGTTTTTCAGAACAATGCCAAAATTTCACCCTAAGCTATAATTGATATTCCGAATCCAAAATTGATTTCTATTTTACAAAATTCCAAAAATATAAGTTTCATTAATTAATTTTATAATTAATTCTCACTGTCACAACAAATATCGTGTTTTTTAGAAACAATATATATCAAAAGATTGACAATTGTTTATGTCCAATTTCAAAGTGAAATTAATTCTAATGACCACCATTGGATATAATGGTAAAAATATATTCTAATTATACTTTAAAACCACTAAACAGTATAATTTATCACTATAAAATACTTTGATTAAAAAAGTTGTTTTTATGTATTTTCACTATTCATAAAAATTGGAAGTTCTCAGAAAATTACAAAAAATTCAACTTTGGATAATTTCGATATTACGAATACAAAAAATGAAGTCCATTTTCAAATATAAAATTTCTATAATTTAAAAAAGTGGGTATTACTATTCCTAACGGCTACTTTGATTAGTCGCGGTGTGTTAGAACTCGAACTTGCATACAATGCAAGCTATTGCATTATTGAAAGAGAGGCGTATCGTGGAAGCTCGGGGTGTTACATACTTAACACATACTCTAAGACCACACGAGAAATGTTTGTTTGAGAAACAAGATCAGTATGAAAAGTTCATCAATGAATCACTTAATTCCAAACATCAATTCATAATACCATTCCAACACGACCCTTCTACTTTCATCATGAACCTTAGCTATCATGATATCTAATCTTTGATTGAACACTACAAGCATCGTAAGATATAATACTATCCTCCTATATTTACGCTCCACTTATATGCTTTTCCCCATATATTTACTTAACACATTTTATCCTGTAAATATCCACACATTATCTGCTAGAAAAATCATATTTTATCCCCCTTTTCTAATGAACCCAAAGGTCACTCCTTTGTCATATGCAACAGGGTAAAAACACATATCAGTACATTAAAAAAAAATCATACCTCAGGGAGAGAGGGACCCACATTCACACTTTTTCAAGTGTGGGGAGTCGAGTGGAATCCTAGAGCTAGTAGATTCTTCTCAAAATCTTCCTCAGGTAAGTTATTTATTAGAATGTCCGCAACCTGTAGCTTTGTGGGCACATACTCTAACTTCACTTTCCATTTCTCCACCTTCTCCTTAGTAAAATGATATTTGATCTCAATGTGCTTTGTCATTGAGTGATGGAATAGATTTATTCTAACATTTATAGCAGTCAAATTAATACACTGGATTCTGATCAGAGACTTGTGCATGCTTGAGTGGAGGAAATATACTCAGCTTATATGGTGCCTAATGAATTGAAATCTTGATTATTACTTAGCCAAGAAATACCCAAAAAACCAAGATAGAAAGCACCTCCCGACATATATTTCCTATAATCTGCTGATCCGACCCAATCTATATAAGTATATCCCAAAATCTCTTACTAATATTTATCATTATACATCTAACCGAAATCCAAAATTCCCTTAATATACTGAAGTATGCTTTTCACTGCAAGCATGTGGATTTCCTTGAGATTGTATTGGTATCTCACTTCTTAGAATGTGGTGAAAACAATATCAGGTCTTATCACTATAGGTCATGGTAAACTTCTAATAATCTGTATATATTCTAGGATATTAACTTCCTTTCCATCATCATCTTTTGATAATATCATCTGGGTAGTAACTAAAATGTTCATCTACATGGATTTTTCTTTTAAAAATCTTCTTAGAACCTATTTTACATATTTGTATTAAGAAAGAAAAGTTTCATTCCTTCCTTGTGTCACCTATAAACCAAGGAAAAATTTTAGTTCACTAATCTTTGACATTTCAATCACACTTTCCTTAAACTCAGAAAATTGTTTGCAATAATCTTCATCTAATCTGCTAAATATTATGTAATTGACATAAACCAACACCATCATCCTTTGATTACTGTTATTGTTTAAATAGAGATTGTAATCAAATCCACCACACTAAAATCCAAGCTTCTACAAATACTATTCAATCCTCATGTACCATGCTCTTGGTTCTTGTTTCAAACCATATAAAAATTTCTTCAAATGAAAAACTTTGTTATCATCTTCATGAATGAGAGAAACATATGGCTTCTCAATGTAAACTTATTATTCCAAAACACCATTAAAAAATATAGATTTAATGTCCATCTATAAAACCTTGAAATTTTGTTGCACAACAATGGCCAAGAATAATCTAATTATTTCCAACATTGCAATAGGTGAAAATGTATCATCGGCATGAATACACTCTATATGGGAGTAGCCTTTTCACACTAGTCGTGCTTTGTTTCGAATCACTATGCCATATTCATTCATATTGTTTCAAAAGACCCATTTAGTCCTGATGAGTTTCTTATTTGTTGGCCTTGAAACAATCTCCCATGTCTGATTCTTCTCAATCTAATCTAGCTCTTCATTTATAGCTTGAACCCAATTCTCATCTCCAATTACATCGACAAAACATTTCATCTCTACCTGAGATCAGAAAGATGTCTTCTATAATGAATTCATTATTATTGTTTTAATAGGCTATGTCTAATCACTGGTGATATTTTTCCTGAAAATTTCAGCTCGAATCATTAGCTTCTTTGCTGATATAGACTTGACTTCTTCTTGCTCATCATCAGTATCATCTTCAGAATCCACATCTGACACTTATGATCCCCCTGTGTTTGTTGTCTCCTAATCATTTTCATCATCAATCTTTTCACTATGTTGTTAAATATTCTCTTCATTTTTCACTACAATGACATAATTTATCTCAAATACTTTTCATATACTCTTATTAAAGCATTTATAGGCTTTGATTTTACCTAAGTATCCAAGGAATATCACCTTATCTCCATGTGATTCAAATTTCCTGTGTTTTTATTTTTTGAGAATAAAGCCTTTACTTCAAAATATTCTAAAGCAATTTACTATAGGATTCTTTCCATAACACATCTCATACAATGTCTTTCCTTCCTTCAGACACAACAAAGCCTTGTTTGAAATATAGACCGATGTCAAAACTACTTCCTTCCAAATTTCTCTAGTAGGTATTTTTCAATAAAAATATTTATTTCCATGTTGTTGATGATAAAATTTATCTTCTAAACCCCTCCTTTTTATTGGGAAGTTCTCACAGAAGAAACTTGATTCCTTATCCCGTGTTTCTCAAGATAGTCTTCCACTCGACTCTTTGTGAATTTCATACCATTATTAGTATGAAATATCAGAATTTTATGCCCAAGAATCCTTTATGATTCCTTCCGATACTATTTAAATAGCTGAACACATCAGAATTATGGGAAATGATAAATACCCATTCCATTCTACTATAGTCATAAATGAAAAGAATGTAATATCTCTTCTTGTTAATGGATGTTGGTGAGATAGGTCCACAACCATCAGTATGCACCAACTCAAGCACTCTTGTTGACTTATTTTCCTTAGCCTTGTACATTTTTCTGATGATTTTATATTGTTGACATGAATCACACGTATGAGTATGATTGTGTGATAGCTTAGGGAGATCTCTATCTGCATCACACTTCACCAGATCTTCAAGAGATAGTTGGAATATATGACCCAGTCATTTATAACAGAACTTGTTCACTTCCTCTCTCGACAAAATGCACATATCTTATTCTCCACTTAAAAGGTAGAGATTAATATTTGTCCTTTTTCCCTATAGGACAACAACATATTCTCTTCCTTTGATGATACACACCTTCTTTGTAAATATTATATAATTTCTTGAGTCACATAGTTGACTGACACTAACTAAATTGTGACTAAGACCTTATATTTCTAAGACATCAGCACATCTCATCTCTTTTTCCCCCAAACCTGGCCTTTATTGATCTAATTATCTTCAAGACTTCATAATTTCCAAATTTTAAAAATCCTTCTTTTTCATAATCTATGCCTATAACAAGATAATTATTACCTATAATTTGGGATGTGCAACCATTGTCAAAGATCGATACACCGGAATAGTCTGATAATTTAAGGAAAATTTCAGTAACCACTACCTTCTCAGCTCTTTTCTTTTTGATCCTTGTTTTTCAATTCATACTCACTATAGATTAATGAATTTTCTATTCTTCATAATATGATGGAAAAACATCATCCTGGAGATCTTCAAATCAGTTTTTCATTTTTAGATCACTTGTTGATTTCCTGATTTTCTACTTGTGAGCACTTTGGTTCTAATTTGGCACATTCCTCTGCATGGATGATGTTCAATATATTTACAAGTTCTCAAATCCTCTACACCAAAAAATAATTACCCTAAGAAGATGTTCTATAATATTGAGCTTTGTTTGGATTCCACTTTTGTTCTTATGAACTTCGGTATCTCTTGGATATGGAACACACATTATGCGAATGTTCCTTCTTTCTACAACAATTACACCTGAAATAGGGTTCATTCCTTCATGTCACTTCTACACTACTGGTTGTCTATTGGGATCTCTGAATATTTTGATTCTTCTTTGTCTGATTCTACTTCTTGCCCAAATAAACTATTAATCTCAGAACGAATGCTTGCAGTCTAAATTAAACTTTCATAGCATTGTATCTTTAGTCAAACCCCACATCCATCTTAACATCTCAACTTTATTGTTGCTTCTTTTCAACTAGACCACTATTATTTACTTCCAACTTTTCTATCTTCTGATTGATATTCTTTTCCGATGCCATATTGGGAGTCAATATTTTTCCTTGATGCTTAACTTTTCATCGCATATTGACAACTTCTTCTTCAAGTTCTTCAATGAATTTTATTTGTTCTTTAGTTGTGTTATTCAAACCATTGATCATCCTTCTCTATTTTTCAACTTCGAGTTTTTACTCATCAACTTTTCTTGAGTCCAATGATAAAGAAGAGTTATTATTTTCAATTTCCTTCATTAACTCAAACTTTTATTCTTCCTTCTATTTCATACAGAGTTTGGAATCATGTACCACTTTGTTTGATTCCTTCGTTTTTTATCTCCAAACATCAATATCCTCAAGAGATTCTTCTAATTCAGCTTCCATATCGACTCTTCCTTAAAATTATTCTTTTCTTTATCAGAATCTGTTTCTTCCTTATTCTGAGAACTACTGACAACTGTGACCATAACATTTTATCCACTATCTTTGTAGTTTTCAATTTCTTCATCCTCTGATTCATCTGAAATATCACATTATTTTGAAAGAATATTCTTTTTCTTAAAGAAATTTATCTTGAACTGTTTTGTTCTATTCATAGAGGTTGAAGACTTCTTCATGGGAATTTTTATTTCATCATCCTCATCTTCATGGAACTTCTTGGGGATCCTAGAAACAAGATGGCCAACCTTTCCACATCTAAATAAATCATGTGAATGTTTCTTTTTGAATATTCCTTTTCTTCTTTGAAAATTAGGGGCAAGGAATGATACCACCTTGTCTGTCTCTTCTTCTTCCAGAGCATATTAAATAGCGAGATTCTTCATGGCCTTGAATT
The DNA here is from genome assembly GCA_963277665.1 of Viscum album. Classification (NCBI taxonomy): domain Eukaryota; kingdom Viridiplantae; phylum Streptophyta; class Magnoliopsida; order Santalales; family Viscaceae; genus Viscum; species Viscum album. The sequence goes on along the minus strand of OY728160.1, from coordinate 459,249,272 downwards.
CAACCTCTTTAGATTTTCCATTTTCCATAGCCTCAATTTCATAATTTCTCATTTCATATGCTACAAGGGTACTATACAAGTTTTTCAGTGTCAGCTATTTTGGATATTTATCTTCCAGTACTGAGAATTTCAGATTGAACCAATGCTGAAGTTTCCTCAAGATGTTCTTCACAATATTTGTGTCTTCAATGACTTCTCCAAGAACTCACATGTCTTCCAATACAATATATACCATATCAATGAATGCATCAATAGACTCATTCGGGTTTATTCTCAAATCTTCATACTTGTTTCAAAGAACTTGAAGGTTTTCCTCTCTTACCTCTGAATCTACTTCATATATATTAAACAACTTTTCCCACATGGAATGTGTTGTTTTTCATGACATCACCTTTGTATAGATAGCATTGGATAGGGCTCCCCCAAAAGTCATTGATTCTCTTGGCTTCCATATCCCATTACCTTCTTTCTTTTTATGATGAAGCACTACTATTTATGTCAGCTAAGACACCAAGCATTACTGTTGTAAACACATCCAATCCCAATGATTGGAAGTACTTTTGCATCTGATTCTTAAATAGCTAAAAATCATTCCTGTCGAAGATTGGAATCCCATTTTGATTGGTGACCTTCATATGAGAGAGAAATGCTGATATCAACCTTTACTTGTGATACTAATTGTTAGTTCCACTAGGATAGATACCTTGGGGGGGGGGGTGAATTAGAGTATGATAGATTAAAAAATTCCCCTTTTGATGTTGTTTTTTTGTTATAAAAAACTCTTTTCTCTATCCTTCTCATTATTGAGTAGGAACAAACCTTAAATCATGAACATGAAACAACAATTTTACTTGGTTCACCCTCACTAGACTACGTCCAAGGAGTATATGCTGCCAATGTGCCGATGTACTAGATTCACTATAAGCACAATACTATTTACAAGTTTGAAGTGGACTCACAATCCCTCCTCATTTAAAATCAATTACAATTTACAAGCTCACTGCTCTCTCAACTGAAGTATGCTCACTCTTCTTTAGAAGATTCACTCATAGTTTAAAGACTTGTTGGTCCTTTAATAATATCTAATGAATTCATCCTCCACTGTATATAGATTCTCTTTTGAATTCCAATATTCATCCACTGATGAATACCCCCTTTCCATTGAACATTGGGAAATAACCTTTGAAATAATTTTTCAAAGCTCACTGCTTCAAAAAGATCCATATTCTTCAAAGCTCAAACAAGATTTTTCCATGTTCCTACCTATTTGAAATGAACACACCTTTTTAGAGCACACTACTTTGCAGATCACACTGCTTCATAGATCTCAATCCTTCATAGAGCTCAATACTTCACAAAGAATAACTTTATTTGAGATTTCTCAAATCTCAAAAAGACAATTTGAAGCACACTTCTACTGCAAAGCTGAACTAGCCTTCACGACGTGCCTTCCTTTCACTAAGCACAACTGGCCTCTATGAATTCCACTTACTTTTGTAGAGCTCACTTCCTCTTCAAGCCTCTTTCACAATGTGAGAGCCTTATATTTTTCATTTGGAATCTCTACTCTTCTCTTGGGGGTGGAGGCCTATTTATAGGAATTCCCCACCAGCTCCAGAACCTTCCATGCCACATTAGTACCACATAATCCCAAATCATAGTGATCTAAATTTTCTACTAAAATTCTCTCTATTTCGTGAAGCACCATGTAATTTTTAGGATCGTGGAGCTTGTAGTAATCACGAAGCATTCTGTCAATTCCTTTGAGCTGCTGTCGCAATTCTCCCTAGCAATGCACTTCACCTCTTCCATTATCAAAGCTCTTCGTAATCGCATATCTCATCATCAAAATTCTACATGTCTTTATGAAATCTAGTTCATGAAGCCCATATTCATGAAACTCATTTATTTTCTATATTATTATGCGATCTTTAAAGAAATACACTTTTCTCAATGCTCACCCAACTCCAAAATTTGGCCCCCAAAAATTTGGGAAACACTTGGAAATGGCACACCTTATATCTATTATTTTTGTATTTCTTCAAGATCTACCATTCTTTTGAAATGGTACTTTGTCAACATGATTTTTAAAAAATATATGTGGAACTAAATAATTCAACATGAAAACCTACTTTCTCAACAAAAACAACCATCCCAAATATGTAGTAATGTTACATTGAGGGTTTTTTCCCAAAAATTTCACAAACACTATAAAAGCTAAAAAAAATTGGTTAATGAAATCTAATGATATATATAAATACCACATTTATATTTTTTTGTGTATCAAGAGTTAAAATCTTAGGTTATCCATTATAAAACTTATATAAGAAAACCAAAGAACATGAAAATTAAGTTTAAGGAAAAATTATTAAATTGAGAGAGATAAGGAAAAGATAGAGGGCTTGTTTTCACCCCAATGTGGATGTTAATATGTTAGTTCTCTCAGTTAGGTAGTTATTTTTTCAGCTTCAATTCAAAGGTGTATGTAAATTAAGTGATGATAAATACCAAATTTTATTTTTTAAATATCTATACTTAAAAAAAATTGTAGTAATATCAAAAATAAAATAAAGAACCCCCACCCCTAGAATGTTATGAAAATCATTGAAGTAAAAGTGGGATGTAAAAGGGAAAAAGGAATTGATACTTTCTTGATTGGTGTCCTTGTCCTTATATTATATAGGTTGTTGTTGAGTAATCTCTCACATCACCACTTAACCTCTAGTATATATTTTTTTCTTTCACATTAACCTCCTTACTGGTTTCCTCCTCCTCATCTAATGAATAATACTTTTTTTTCAATAAAAGAGTCTATATCGGGAATATGAGTTTTCAAATATTCTTCAGAAAAAATAAATATAATAGAATTTAATTTTTTGTAACCTCACTTTAAAAGTATATTTGAATTATATTTTTCTGCATGGACTTACATTGTCATATTTTTAGTAACATGTAGTAGATGGGGAGTTTGCAATGCATCTTCCACCTCCTTGAAGTCTTTTAAAAAACTTGGAAGGAAGGATATTTTTATAACTTAGACATATGTTGGTGGAAATTTGGTAAACAATCTTAGAAGTCATTTAGATCCTTGTCCAATGTTTTGGGTATTTTTTGAGTTTCTTTTTCCAAGATGAGATCCTTGAATTCTATATTTAAAAATCTTAAGCATCAGACTCCGCTCACCAATCTAGCTAATAAATGAACAATATCACTCAAATTAAAGGGTGAGTCAAACATCTATTCTATTTTTTATATTTTTAAATTTTATTCAAATCCATAAATAATTATTTACAAAGTTAAAAATAAAAATTATTTACTGACCCAACCAATATATAAATTTCACTATATTGACATAGAACCTATCATGGGGTCCAAGTAAATAAAATTTAAAAACTCCTAGAATACAAAAAAAATTTGTGACTAGGTTCATTTTGGAATTAATTTTTTCTGATTAACCACTATTATATTTCATTTATTAAATATTTAATTAATAGAAAACAATAAAAATATGGAGATTTTATGAAACATGAAATGAAATTAAAATGGATACAATAAAAAGTAAACACAATGAATTAGGGTGAAAGGACATGGAATAAAGATTTATCTAGTGAATTAGTTTACTATATTTGGAATTTGTTTTAAATCCACACGCTAACTCATGAGAAACCATTGGTCAATTATCCTCCTCCACCATTTATATTTTTTTTAAAAAATTCATTCATGAAACCTCTCAAATTATAATTCCTAGCCAACTCATCCCGAGGAATAACAAATAGCACTAAAAAACCAAATCATAGAATCACTTACCTTCCTAACATTCTTCCATATCCGTTCACCAATTAAACTCATTATTTTTACCATAATCTAGTATATTGTATGTAGATACGGAGAAATAAAATAGTAAAAAAGGAAAGGATATTGGGTGAGGGATGTGAATACTAAAAACTGTAAATAATCTTTCCATACCACTTGAACCTCATTGTGAATAGGAATTAAACATGGAATAAATAATGATAAGGTACCCATGTTTCCATTGCCTCTCTCAAGGATCAACCCTTGAGTTATTAGTCCATATCCATAGACTTAGACAATCATGATAGAGAGGGAGAGGACGACAATAACAATAATGAAATAGATGGAGAATAAGTACTAATAATTCTAAAAATTAAAAGGACATTGAGAAAAGAAACTTATTCTACAGATGGGATGGATTTGAATCCTTCAAAAAGGGTATGTGTATTTTTTTATAGGTAGTGGTGTGCGAATGTGGCTTTACATATGGATATGTCCAGGAGACAAGATCCCACCATATATTAGGCTTCTAGATTATTCCTTGAGCTATTTTTTTATATGATATATGTATATTTATTTAAATGGATGTAGAGAATATATAAAAATCTATTTCTGGATACCTGATTTGGCTATAAAAATTGATTGTAATATGCTTCAAAACATGAACTTGCATGAAAGGTTTCCATGTGTACTAAAAATGTACCCCATTTTCACAATTTAAATTTGAGAATATTCTCAGTTATAGATGGGTAATGGATATTTATAACTACATATAGATTATAGACAATAAATTCAAAGATTTATATAAGGTGATTGGAACATTCCAATGCATTAAGATGAGTTCTAAAACTACAATGAGTTCTAAGAGCATATATTAAGGATGTGGCTCATGATGCACTAGAAGTGGATCATAGAGAATTTGAATAGTGGGTGTGGTTATTCATTCTTTCATGGGATGTTATTTGGATGAGTGATTCAAATTTAGCAATTCAAACATGGAGTTTAATCCTACATAGTCATGGTTTGTATAGATAATTCTTACACAAATCCATTTGTGGACGACTTAGTTTTATGTAGTGATTAGATTAATCTGATATGAACATGAAAACTCTCTATTTATACAATATTATCAAACAAACAACATATTTTTTCTTCTATAATGACATTCCAAGAGTAGTTAATCTGATGTAAGGTATGTTCTATCTAAAGTTACTTTATGTAATTCCAGATATATTCTTCCATTGGTTTAGTTTTTTCAATTTATTCTTGTAGAGACCCGAAACCTGACGTACATTGACATTACATTAATTTTGCGGAATACTTAGTACATTACAAAAACACACACACAAGGACCGTAATAGTTTAGTGTCTTTGGAAACTCGGAATATAATCTTCTAATCGTGGTGAAAGATCTTCAACATCTCCCATAAAGATCTTCCTTTTTTTTTACCTAAAACCTTTCTTTATATCCTGGGGAAAAGAAAACATAAAAGGGTGAGCTCAAATGCTCAGTAAGGGTAAACAAAAGAAATATCAATCACATCATATTCATAAGAACATAACATTTTGGAAATCTTAACCTGCAAAAGAGAGCATAATTTCATAACATGGGATAAATCATGGCAGTGAAATGTAATCACAAAAATCATAACTTAAAACATGAAACTTTGTGGCATTCACACATAATCATAGAGAATCATTTCTTGTTAGTCAAGACTCATTTCCAAGACTATCTTAGTGGACAAAGTCCCTTTCTGAATCGAGTAACCCTCGTTTCAGTCCTGTTTCACTGAACCGGTATAACCTACCATTCCAGCCATGTCTATCTCATGAGATATAAAATCTTTACCCAATGCATTGGAGGTAGATATAGGTCCCACCCATCTCATAATGATACCATTCTTATGTGTGCCACACAATCATAAATCATACATCATTTCATAACCCATGTAGTAAAAATGGGATTCGTAAACATCGTGACATCATAAAACAATTCATATCAGATAAAGGAATTCATAAAAATAATTCCATCACAACATAACCAAATCAATGTAATAATAGGGATAGAAACAGAACCCTATGTTATCTTAGATGGAAAATAATTTTGATAAAATACTTGAAATGAATTCTTGAGGAAAATATCCTTTCTTCTTCAAAATCAATTTCTTTTCACAAAACGTCATGCAATTTTAAAAGAAATAGATTTTATTGAAAATAGTCATGAAATATTTTGGAGGAAGCTTCATGAAAATAAGGCTTTATAAAACTGTAAAAATCCGTTCGTGCCGTATAAGTTAAAAAAACATTCTTCTCGTACTTTTGTCGGAAAAGTCAAAAAGTACCTCGTACGAAAACGACAAAAGATTCCTTTCATATCTTTTACAAAAAACTCACCGAAGGGTAAAATTGGATATAAAATATTGTAGAAGGATGGAAATAATATTACATATTGAGGGAACATGGATGTGGATGATAAAATACACCCCAGTAATTACCAAAGTAAAAACAATCTCGGATAAAAGTGAGATTGTGATATTTCCCTTACCTTAGGTCCGATTTGCTTCGTAAGTGTCTGAACCTCCTGTATAATGATTTAAATAATGTAATTAACTTATTAAAAAATCATATTCAATGTTATGATATCATATATGGTTCACTTATGACTTTATATTACCTGTTCTTTTGTAAATTCATGTTAAAGTAGCGTTTTGGGTAAAATCGTCTCATTTGTCGTTCGTGTTTTTAACTTGTAATTATTAATATCATTAATTGGATCATGATTACTTATATCCAGAATGTAAAACATGATTTATATATAATATATATTCAGAATATATATATATATATATAATATCGATAAATGGAATGAAATACACCGATCATGGAGACGGTAGTCCGTACGTACGCATGAACGCTGTTTTCGTTTCCTTATTGAAGTGAATGGAATTAAGTAGATGAAATACATATAAATTTACATAAATCCAGTATCATTATTATGTCATATATTTCATTAGTAATTATTATATATAATTTATAATCATTCATGAATGGTTAATCATTGAGAATGAATCTCATCGCGTCGTGGAGACGGTAGTCCGTACGTACGCACGAGCGATGATATCGTTCCCATGGTCGTGGAATTGTGTTGAAGTGTATGTATACTATTTCAGTATCAATATCACTTTATAATAATCATATATAGTTACTCATTACACCATTATACCCATCCTATTAAGGTGGTGGTGGAAAATAGATTACACCACGGCGTGGAGACGGTATTCCGTACGTACGCACGCGCGGTGATTTCATTTTTCCGTAGGATGGATAGAAGGTGAATTAGGGTTGTTTCATATTTATAATAACATATCAGTATGTAAGTAATACTGATGTTATTACTTTGTCATGAAACAACTAAAGAAGAAGAAGTTGAAGAAGAAAGAAATTGAAAAGATCGGTAATGGATATTACCACTTCTTTGAAACGCCTCCTTGAATCCTCCACTTAGGGAACTAAGATTGGTCTTTGAAGAAAACCAGGACCTCTAGGATTATTCTAGGGAAGTGGAGAAGGGATTTTTTCAGGGGTTGGCCGAGCTTGAGTGCTCAAATTGGTGTGAGGAGGAGGGGGAGGAGGTGTCCTTTTATAAGGGAGGAGAGGGGCACTTTAGGAATATCTCAAAATATTATTTTATATTAAAGTCAAAATTGGTTTATAATGGTTCCAAAGGGTCTTATTTCGAAGCTAAAGTGGGTATGGGTCGAAATAATATCAACCAATAGGATTTAGACAAGTTTAGGTTATTATTTTAACCTTATCAATTAGATTTAACTCTAAGTTAAATAATTTAACTTTTACCGTGTCTTTTTATTTTCTTACACTATATGGTTAATACACTTACTATAACATGCCAAACGAACCCCAAATTATTTATTATTAATATATATATCCTTATCTAAGTCATTTGGCCGAACCTTAGATTTTTAGGAATAAAATAACAATTAATAATATAATATTTGATTTAAAAACTATTTTGTGTCAATTTTGACACTATTTGATATATGATTTTTTTGAAAGTCATAACAGAATTATATGTTCGAACCAAGTTGATTAAATCAACACTAATATATCATAGTAACCTAAAAAATTAGTGGAATTCATAAAAAGTCTCAAATTTCATTTATTTTGGTGTTTATAACATCAATTATGTCAATATTTCATTAATAAGATAATTACTGCATCATCATTGTGTCATAAATAATATAAATTATTTAATGTCTAAAAATTACAAATAAAATACCATTATGTAGGAAATCTTTTTATATTTCTAATGAATATTTATAGTCGAGTTTATCTTATGTATAACCCCATATTAAAAATGTTTTAGTAAATAAACTTTGATTTTAACTCTTTTAACCCTTCTTTAAATAAATTAATAATAAATGTCCTAATCTAATCCAAGTGGGCCTAAATGTTCATATTTTATTCCTAAGTTTGTTTTTGGTCGAATTACACTTGTCCAATAGAATTAGGACATGTGTTAGGGTAATAATAATATCATTTCTACCCTTAATTACCCTATTTACTTTTAACCGTGGTAAATAAAACTAAAAAGTTACTATTCACCAAAAATTATTTTCATCTCATTGAACCACATTTTAGTTCTTGATATTAACCGTGTCTCTCGGATTTTAGAAATTCCACTCACAGAAGCGGTAAAATTATGTTTTATGAACAATTCAGTTTTTTTAACTACCACTTAGTGGTTTCACTATTCATCGAAAATTGAAAGTTTTCAGAAAAATACCAAAAATTAGGCCTAAGCTATATTTGATATTATCAACTCAAAAATGATGTCTATTTTACCAAATTCAAAACATATCAGTTGCATTAACTAATTTAAAAATTAATTCTCGTCGTCAAAACAAATAGCGTGTTTTTAAGAGATAATAACTATCAAAAGATTGACATAGTTTATAACTGGTTTAAATGTGAAATTACATCCAATGACCAACATTGTATTAAATTGTAAAAATATATTCTAAATATACTTTAAAACCACTCAAATTAATATTTTATCATTATTAATTATTTCGATTGAAAAAGTTGTTTTTAATTAAAATTTAGTAATTTTCACTATTCATCAAAATATGAAAGTTATCCGAAAATCACCAAAATTTCACCCTAAGCTAATTTCGATATTACGAATCCAAAAATGAATTCCATTTTGAAAAATAAAATTACAAAATTTCAAAAAGTGGTTATTACTATTCATAACGGATAGTTTTAATAATATTTTAATAGCATATTGTTGTTTAGTGAAACTCGTTATTGCGTACTACACACGCTATCGAGGAAGGTCGCGATTGCGTGTAATGCAAGGCAAATCAAGGATGCGTGTTGTGAAAGCTCCTTTTGGTGTAGCGTACAACACAAGAAATTAGTGAAATTAAAAAGAATATTTTTCATTAAATCTCGGGGTGTTACATTCTACCCCCCTTAAAATGAATTTCGCCCTCGAAATTCGTCAGGGTTATAAATGGTTTACTATTCGAAAATTTCTTTAATAGAAACCCACATTGTAAAAAGGAATACCAAAACCAATATTTAAAAACGAAAGTATGAAACGTAACGGTTACCCAAATAAACTAATCACTGGGTTTCCACATAGGTGAAAATATGGATATGGAAGAAAAATATAACCATCATGTTTTGATAGAGAGTGGTAGAGAACATGGCTATGGAAAAGCCAACAATCAAAAATCCATAAATTTGTGACGATCTAAGGTACCATTTGATTAATCAGATATAAGAGCACTAGGACGACATTTTTTGGTTTTCAAGATCGTTTCCCTAAAGTTGATGAAATTGGAATTAGAAGAAATACTTTCGTGATTTCGGTATAGTCTCACCGTTGGTCGTTATTTGGACAATTTCCACTTCATCTCTTAAATAAATGAAGTTGAATTTGTCATTCGTGATGTGTTAGCAGATCATGTAATAGAATGATGGGTCATTCCATCTGTCTCAAACAAAAGGTTTGAAAAGTTATAAGTTCATCTTATGGTTAGATTAATCGTATATGGTTCCAAAAATTAACTTATACTTCATATATCATACCGCTTAATAAAATAAAACTAGTTTCTACTAAACAGGGACTTCCTGTAGGCCAGTGGTAGGCGATAAAGGCCAGTCGCATTTCGGTTGTGGGTTTGATTCCCACAGCCTTGTCCGACGCGATGGGCTGTCGCCCGTCCTGCAGGTTGTCCTTTTCCTAAAACTATATTACTATAACATCCCATCAATAATATCGAGAAAACTTCTATCCTTAAACAATACTAACTTATGTCCAACATAATCCATTCCAATCTTTAGGCTTATCCATAATACTGCAGTCCACTCTCATAACATAGTGAAAACGATTACCAGAGATTTAACACCATCGTCGATCCCCATATATCATAAGATGTGTTTTGTTGGTCACATTCCAAACATTCAAAGTCCTTAATCATGTATTCTCTTGAATACCTTATTGAAAACATGAATGCAGTTAAAATTTAACACTTTCCACATACCAAAATCCTCAAAATTCTATATACTCAAACAATGATATCAGTTAGTCCTTATATCAATCATGAGCTCATGAATATTGTTAAACATTTCATTTTCTCATTTTCCCTTCATTATGCTCATATCATCTTATTTCCAAAAATATCTCAATCACTTTGAATACCACATTAGACCAATACATAAATATTCCAATACTTTATGATACAACATTATTTTGGAATCCCATTACATAAACACTTAATCATTCCACCACATCGTTATCATATTCAACATCTCCAATGGTGATCGCATGTGACTTCCCTTTGTCCTTTTCCATAAGCAGTTGCTCATTTCGATCATCACTAACCCTTGGATTAGGGAATTTATTAGCATAATGCCCCATTTCCTTGCACTTGAAGCATTGAAGTGTTGGTGGTGCGTTCTCTGCAGTGTTTGCTTTATTCACATCATTAGAAACCCTTTTTCCATTACTTCGACACTCAGCTGCTCGATGACCTTCTTTTCCACACTTAAAACATTTTCTAGTCCCTTTAAGACAATCTCCACCATGCTCTTTTCCACACTTTGTGCATAAGGAAACATTCATCTTCTTTTCACCATTATTCTGAGATTTCTCCTTGAACTCCATCTTTTGTTTCTTGCCAAAACCATGAGATGGATATGTAACACCAACTTCCATTTCTACCTTGATATCACAACGCACAATTTCTTCATAGCTACTGAAGTCTCTTATAACTAATTCCCTTCGAAGACTTGGTTTTAAGCCACTGAAAAATCGATCAACTTTACTTTCAGGTTGGATGATAATGCCAGATGCATACCTTGCAAGTCTTGTAAAATTCGCTTCCTATATACCAACAGATTCATCATCCTTCTGCTTCAGCTCAAGAAACTCCTTTTCCATCTTTTTGCGAAGAATATGAGGGAAGTACTTACTGAAAAACAAGTTCTTGAACTCGTCCCAATCCATGGACTCAATTTCATCTCTTGGCCTCGTATTCTTGATAAGATTCCACCATTGATCAGTATCACCTTCCAAACGATACACTGCTAAGATGACTTTATCATGTTTAGAACATTGAAGAACTGAAAATATCTTTTCAGTGGTACTGATCCATTGTTCAGCAAGAAGTGGATCGGAAGTCCCACTGAAAGAAGGTGGACGTTGCCTCATGAAGGACTCAATAGAATAATGTTCCCTTCTCTGCTCATTTGGAAGTCCAGAATGATTCATAGCTTGTGTAAGTATAGCAATAAGATTTTTCACTCCATCTCCCATAAGATTTGTTTGTTCAGGAGGAAAATCATTGCATTGTCCATTGAATTTATCAACACGGTTCCTTCGGGTTCCAGCCATCGTCTAAAACCCAAAAAGAATAGTGTGAGAGGCAAAAATCATGCTAGAGAAAACAACATAATAAAGGGGGAGTACCTTCAATATCTAACATCTTAGGTTTAATTCTATGATCGTTAGCGTAATTATAGTACTATAACCTATACGTATACTTAACCTTAGAGACATCACTATACATACCTTAGAAATATCTATAGGTAACTCACTAAAGTTCTCGCATCCTGGTTTCCAAAAGGTTGACTAAACCTCCCTCTGATACCAACTGTAGAGACCCGAAACCTGACGTACATTGACATTACATTAATTTTGCGGAATACTTAGTACATTACAAAAACACACACACAAGGACCGTAATAGTCTAGTGTCTTTGGAAACTCGGAATATAATCTTCTAATCGTGGTGAAAGATCTTCAACATCTCCCATAAAGATCTTCCTTTTTTTTACCTAAAACCTTTCTTTATATCCTGGGGAAAAGAAAACATAAAAGGGTGAGCTCAAATGCTCAGTAAGGGTAAACAAAAGAAATATCAATCACATCATATTCATAAGAACATAACATTTTGGAAATCTTAACCTGCAAAAGAGAGCATAATTTCATAACATGGGATAAATCATGGCAGTGAAATGTAATCACAATAATCATAACTTAAAACATGAAACTTTGTGGAATTCACACATAATCATAGAGAATCATTTCTTGGTAGTCAAGACTCATTTCCAAGACTATCTTAGTGGACAAAGTCCCTTTCTGAATCGAGTAACCCTCGTTTCAGTCCTGTTTCACTGAACCGGTATAACCTACCATTCCAGCCATGTCTATCTCATGAGATATAAAATCTTTACCCAATGCATTGGAGGTAGATATAGGTCCCACCCATCTCATAATGATACCATTCTTATGTGTGCCACAAAATCATAAATCATACATCATTTCATAACCCATGTAGTAAAAATGGGATTCGTAAACATCGTGACATCATAAAACAATTCATATAAGATAAAGGAATTCATAAAAATAATTCCATCACAACATAACCAAATCAATGTAATAATAGGGATAGAAACAGAACCCTATGTTATCTTAGATGGAAAATAATTTTGATAAAATACTTGAAATGAATTCTTGAGGAAAATATCCTTTCTTCTTCAAAATCAATTTCTTCTCACAAAACGTCATGCAATCTTAAAAGAAATATATTTTATTGAAAATAGTCATGAAATATTTTGGAGGAAGCTTCATGAAAATAAGGCTTTATAAAACTGTAAAAATCCGTTCGTGCCGTATAAGTTAAAAAAACATTCTTCTCGTACTTTTGTCGGAAAAGTCAAAAAGTACCTCGTACGAAAACGACAAAAGATTCCTTTCATATCTTTTACAAAAAACTCACCGAAGGGTAAAATTGGATATAAAATATTGTAGAAGGATGGAAATAATATTACATATTGAGGGAACATGGATGTGTATGATAAAATACACCCCAGTAATTACCAAAGTAAAAACAATCTCGGATAAAAGTGAGATTGTGATATTTCCCTTACCTTAGGTCCGATTTGCTTCGTAAGTGTCTGAAACTCCTGTATAATGATTTAAATAATGTCATTAACTTATTACAGAATCATATTCATTGTTATGATATCATATATGGTTCACTTATGACTTTATATTACCTCTTCTTTTGTAAATTCATATTAAAGTAGCGTTTTGGGTAAAATCGTCTCATTTGTCGTTCGTGTTTTTAACTTGTAATTATTAATATGATTAATTGGATCATGATTACTTATATCCAGAATGTAAAACATGATTTATATATAATATATATTCAGAATATATATATATATATATATATATAATATCGATAAATGGAATGAAATACACCGTTCATGGAGACGGTAGTCCGTACGTACGCATGAACGCTGTTTTCGTTTCCTTATTGAAGTGAATGGAATTAAGTAGATGAAATACATATAAATTTACATAAATCCAGTATCATTATTATGTCATATATTTCATTAGTAATTATTATATATAATTTATAATCATTCATGAATGGTTAATCATTGAGAATGAATCTCATCGCGTCGTGGAGACGGTAGTCCGTACGTACGCACGAGCGATGATATCGTTCCCATGGTCGTGGAATTTTGTTGAAGTGTATGTATAATATTTCAGTATCAATATCACTTTATAATAATCATATATAGTTACTAATTACACCATTATACACATCCTATTAAGGTGGTGGAAAATAGATTACACCACGGCGTGGAGACGGTATTCCGTACGTACGCACGCGCGGTGATTTCATTTTTCCGTAGGATGGATAGAAGGTGAATTAGGATTGTTTCATATTTATAATAACATATCAGTATGTAAGTAATACTGATGTTATTACTTTGTCATGAAACAACTAAAGAAGAAGAAGTTGAAGAAGAAAGAAATTGAAAAGATCGGTAATGGATATTACCTCTTCTTTGAAACGCCTCCTTGAATCCTCCACTTAGGGAACTAAGATTGGTCTTTGAAGAAGACCAGGACCTCTAGGATTATTCTAGGGAAGTGGAGAAGAGATTTTGTCAGGGGTTGGCCGAGCTTGAGTGCTCAAATTGGTGTGAGGAGGAGGGGGAGGATGTGTCCTTTTATAAGGGAGGAGAGGGGCACTTTAGGAATATCTCAAAATATTATTTTATATTAAAGTCAAAATTAGTTTATAATGGTTCCAAAGGGTCTTATTTCGAAGCTAAAGTGGGGATGGGTCTAAATAATATCAACCAATAGGATTTAGACAAGTTTAGGTTATTATTTTAACCTTATCAATTAGATTTAACTCTAAGTTAAATAATTTAACTTTTACCGTATCTTTTTGTTTTCTTACACTATATGGTTAATACACTTACTATAACATGCCAAACGAACCCCAAATTATTTATTATTAATATATATATCCTTATCTAAGTCATTTGGCCGAACCTTAGATTTTTAGGAATAAAATAACAATTAATAATATAATATTTGATTTAAAAACTATTTTGTGTCAATTTTGACACTATTTGATATATGATTTTTGTGAAAGTCATTACAGAATTATATGTTCGAACCAAGTTGATTAAATCAACACTAATATATCATAGTAACCTAGAAAATTAGTGGAATTCATAAAAAGTCTCAAATTACATTTATTTTGGTGTTTATAACATCAATTATGTCAATATTTCATTAATAAGATAATTACTGCATCATCATTGTGTCATAAATAATATAAATTATTTAATGTCTAAAAATTACAAATAAAATACCATTATGTATGAAATCTTTTTATCTTTATAATGAATATTTATAGTCGAGTTTATCTTATGTATAACCCCATATTAAAAATGTTTTAGTAAATAAACTTTGATTTTAACTCTTTTAACCCTTCTTTAAATAAATTAATAATAAATGTCCTAATCTAATCCAAGTGGGCCTAAATGGTCATATTTTATTCCTAAGTTTGTTTTTGGTCGAATTACACTTGTCCAATAGAATTAGGACATGTGTTAGGGTAATAATAATATCATTTCTACTCTTAATTACCCTATTTACTTTTAACCGTGGTAAATAAAACTAAAAAGTTACTATTCACCAAAAATTATTTTCATCTCATTGAACCACATTTTAGTCCTTGATATTAACCGTGTCTCTCGGATTTTCGAAATTCCACTCACAGAAGCGGTAAAATTAAGTTTTATGAACAATTCAGTTTTTTTAACTACCACTTAGTGGTTTCACTATTCATCGAAAATTGAAAGTTTTCAGAAAAATACCAAAAATTAGGCCTAAGCTATATTTGATATTATGAACTCAAAAATGATGTCTATTTTACCAAATTCAAAACATATCAGTTTCATTAACTAATTTAAAAATTAATTCTCGTCGTCAAAACAAATAGCGTGTTTTTAAGAGATAATAACTATCAAAAGATTGACACTAGTTTATAACTGGTTTAAATGTGAAATTACATCCAATGACCAACATTGTATTAAATTGTAAAAATATATTCTAAATATACTTTAAAACCACTCAAATTAATAATTTATCACTATTAATTATTTCGATTGAAAAAGTTGTTTTTAATTAAAATTTAGTAATTTTCACTATTCATCAAAATATGAAAGTTATCCGAAAATCACCAAAATTTCACCCTAAGCTAATTTCGATATTACGAATCCAAAAATGAATTCCATTTTGAAAAATAAAATTACAAAATTTCAAAAAGTGGTTATTACTATTCATAACGGATAGTTTTAATAATATTTTAATAGCATATTGTTGTTTAGTGAAACTCGTTATTGCGTACTACACACGCTATCGAGGAAGGTCACGATTGCGTGTAATGCAAGGCAAATCAAGGATGCGTGTTGTGAAAGCTCCTTTTGGTGTAGCGTACAACACAAGACATTAGTGAAATTAAAAAGAATATTTTTCATAAAATCTCGGGGTGTTACAATTCTTACACAAATTCAATCCCAATCATGTTATTTTTATAAAACACATTGACTTTTCATGTTAATATTATGAAAGATACATTTTTACATAGTATTAACATGTTTTAAAAAAACAAAATTTAAAAAATTTAGCCATTATTGATTAAATACATATTAAAAAAATCAATTAAATTCCTGATTTTATCCCGTTATACATATATATAGAATTTATATTTTAAAAAAATATAATTATAAACATATTTCTAGTATATTATTTAAATAATTTATACAGAAATATTAATAAAAAAATATTTAAAAGTATGGTTGAATCACTAACCTCAATATAAGGTGTTATCAAGTTCATTAATTTGATTTATATCTTTGTTGACATTTGGAAAGACCACTATTTGGTGCGTAATATGAATAATTGTATCCTCATGATTCAGATCTATAATAGTATTGTCCTTATTGACCAACTTCTTCTCTCAATATTTATGTGAGATTTTAATATAGAATAATGTTTGTTCAGATGGAATCTATGACATCAACTTAGGCACACAATCTTGTAGGGGTATCAAATATTCTTTATTGATGGAGTAACCTCTATTGATTTTATTTATTACCACTTTTGAATCATGTTTTATGTTTAATTAGGAAAATGGTACATATAAATCTATCTCCAATAATATTATAAGATATTGGTACCCTGAATCAAGGTTGGTACACCCCTATGAGAGGAGGAAGTAGTAGAGAAAAAACACATTTTCTATTTAAATTAAGAGAATCCTCAAGTTATCTTGATTGAGTTATGGATCCTCTATTCTATTGATAAAGAAAATTTGGGATGTTCCATTTAAATACATTTCCAATCTTTAGGATATTTCAAAAATTAAGAAAACCTCTTAATCAGGTAGTTTTTTTCTCTATAAGAGACTCTTATAGAGAAGGATGCGTTGCTAATTAATCTGTTAGTACTGGTACTTTAAACACCTTTTAAGAAACAAAATGGATATAGAACTATTTTAAAATGATATCCCATATTAATAATTTTCTTATCATCAAAGGATGACCAAAGACATATTTTAGTGGATCCATGTAACAAGTAAATTATATCTCATTATATTTTAGATATTGGTAAAAATTCCCCCCCCCCCCAAATATTTTCTTGAAGAAATACTTTTTCATATAAATTCACCTGAAATCATCTTCTTGGATCTTTCCTATGAAAAAATATAAGTTATTTTCCATAACTTTACTATTTTTTTTGTCAAGGAGGTTACAAAGTGGCCACTATATAGTTTTAACATATAGGATAAGGGGATTCTCCACCATAGGTGGAATTAAAATTGGAAGGTAAAAAATATAATATTTAAGATCATAAAAATCCCTCTAAAATTATTGATTTCATAGGTAATTTTATTTTTACTTCCTTAGTTTCATTATGGGAATACATTTTTAGAGATGTTTATAATGAAACATATGATGTAAGCTATGTTCCATTGATTTCCTCTCAATTCTCATAGGGTTAAAGGAGAGGTAATATCTAGTGTTTCTATTTTTGTCTTTGGGTCTAATTTGATACCATTATGATAGAACACAAATATTTTTTTCCACAACTATCATACCAAATGATCATTTTATTAGGTATATCTTTTTTTGTCGTTGAAGTATGAATAGAAGTAATTTTAGTTTTCTAAAATATTCTAATTATTTGTGTGACTTAACCAATAGACCATCGACAAAAAATTCTATGGTTTCACTAAAAAGGTCATTAAAAATTTTGTGTATCACCCTGCCGTATTTCTATGATAATTTTGAGATAGAAGGGCGTCACTATAAAACAATATACTCTTTGGGGTGAACAAAAGTTAGTGATTATTTCATCCTCATGATATATATGAACTTGATTGTATCCATAATACCAATCCCTGAAGGATAGGGATTTAAAATTGGATGTTTCATAAATTAACTTCCATTATTGTGATAGGGAATATATATTTTGGGAAATAATTTTAAAATCCTTGAAATTAATGAAATCTATGATTTTACCATTATTCTTATTAATGGTGGAAATGTTGGAAAGTCAATTTTAATATTAAAAATCTATAATGAAAGTTTATTTAATCAACCAGTCACCCTTAGCATTCACATTGATGGAATGAGTATATATTTTCTTCTTATTATTTGTTTGTGACCATGGTGGTTGGTTGGTAGACCCAATTTATAGAAAACTATAGGGGAATATAGACCCAAAATTTTCAAATAATTCTATGAGAATATTTCCTAGTGTTGATTGGTAAAAATAAATTTATTGGTTAGGTTTTATTGGAGTAATGGATGTATTGATTAGTGTAGTCTAGGTATCACCCACTATACCCAAATTGTCATGTTTTAGATGATCAATATTAGTTGGGAATCCCTCTTCAAAATATTATAGAACATATCCAAGTTATTTTTCTCACTATCATCAGGTGTGGACAATAGATTCACTTATTGATATTTATGACACTGTATAAAGGCATTATAATCCTTAATGAGGTATAAATCACTTAAATAGTGTTATAGTTAATAATATTTTGATGATACCTTTTGAATGAAGGTGAATGTACTTAGTCCCCATGTTTATCTCTCATGATAGATCACTATTTGATTAAGAATCCGGTGATATGATAACCAGATATCTGTTAAGCCTACACTAATATAGAGATTCCTAGAGGAAGGATTAATGTGAATGGGAAAAATGGGTTCCTCTTATTCTATTAATAGAGGTGGTTCAAGAACGAAATTCTACATTCTATCATAATAAAAGTAGTTGGTTTAAAAATTTTATCCTTTGCATAGTATCATTTTTGATTTCCCATATCTAGGGTTATTACTTTGATATAATTGATAGAAAGTATTAAATATTTATCTATACCATTCCATAGATAAAGACTAGTTTCTTCTAGCATATTGTGGGTAGTATCTTACATTATATGATTCACCAAATCTTACTCACCTTCATTTTACAAGATCTTATATCAATATTTTGAGAATTAGTGGACTCAATTGTGGACTTGTTATAATAGTGTGCACCAAATTTCCCATTAATAGAGTATTTTAGAATATGATGACATGATAAAGGCACCACCACATGAAAATGAATCCATGTTCATTACATTAGGTAATTCATGGTTGCATATTAGTAAATATCCATGAATTCTAAATTTGATACCAAGTCTTCGAAATAGATTTTTATTATAATATTTATAAGGGGTTTTTATTGACTTGTGTAATTACCCTTGGAATGTAAATTTAAAACGGTCTATATTAGCCTTATTATATCTCAAATAGAAAATATTCTTAGCCCAAATTAGTTAGAATTATAAACCATTATCTACCAAGGCTTGAAAAACATTGGCATCATTGAGTTTTAAAAACACATAAAAGGGTCTAACGAGCCCCTAAATGGAATATTATTTACTCTTATATGTATAGAAGATTATTTCATGGAATTCAATTGGCTTAATTTTGACCTGATATGTTTCAAAAATAACCACTTTTATCTCAAAATATTTGGAGGAATGAAAATTACTCAATCAGGATACCCTATGATTTATGGAAAGATAAAAGGAATTTATAATTGAAATTCATGCTTGGAAGATGAAGATATTATTTTTCATGTCCTATTTTTAGGAAAGTGTCTAAGTGTTCCTACTAATATAATTTTATTCAGATTTGGGATTAAAATATTGGTTTGGGTATGGTGATAGTGCACCTATTATATAGTTATATTTTGTAATAATTTTCATTTATAGGAAACGTTAAACATACTTTCACATTATTTTTTTGAATAATTTATTGCATATTAGAAATTTATCCTCAAATATGATAGTTTTAGAGTTTTATTTTAAAGATTTAGGATCAGATTGTTGTACTTAATTAGCTATTTGAAGTATTTGTACCTTAGTTTGTAAATTTTTATAATCTTATAAGGGATGAAACCTACTACAAGGTCTTCCTTGGTTATGTATACCTTAGACTCTGGCGTCAACTCTACGAGAATTGGTATGATGACTTATCTGATAAGAATATTCATCCACAATATATGTGTTTATCAAATGGATATATTTGAAAAAAACATCAAATAATCATCGAAGAGAGTTCCATTTTTTTGGGGTGGTTCCCATCCTCCAAATAATAGGGCTAAGAAATTCAAGAGGTTTGTTATAAACTTAATTACCCATGGGGTAACCTATTCACATTATTTTTTCAATGGTTATTGGACTAACTTTTGGAATGTCATAGGGTAAATGAATTTTTTATAAGAGTTTCATTTGAAATTGGGGTTATGTATGTTAAATATATTCATTCCATGAGAATTATATATGCATGATTAAACAAATTTAAATTCATCTAGTCATCAACCTTTAATAAATTTTTAGGGATTTCCTACTATTTTATTTCTTTTTATAGTGGGTAAGCTTACACATATGTCACATATGCTATAGGAATATCCAAGGCAACTCCCTTCTAATCCAACTTACCTATGAGAATGTTATTTAAGAACATTGAACCTTTGATATTATACATCAACATCCAATGGTAACAAAAATAATTTAGTTGATCATTTAACCAAACCTCATTGGTTTTTGTAATCCACGGTAGCGTAAAAATGTTCTTCTCAGGGAATAAATGAAATACCCTAGGAATTTTTTATTTTTGAAGGATTTTACTATATTCCTCCTGTAATTAATGTTTTAATGATTCATATCATTGT
Source organism: Viscum album (assembly GCA_963277665.1). NCBI lineage: Eukaryota > Viridiplantae > Streptophyta > Magnoliopsida > Santalales > Viscaceae > Viscum > Viscum album. Next base: position 459,228,338 of record OY728160.1, on the reverse strand, counting down.
TAAAAGTATAGATAATGATTTTTTTTCATAGTGTGAGGCACTACGTTATATTTTGTCAGTTTATGCGATGGAGCTAGAACTAGTGCTGGTTTGATAGTGGAAAAAACTCATTTCTACTTTTCTATAAATCCTTATTGGGGTGGATGTTTTTGGATAACACTTGGAACTAGTGAAATGAATAGAATAATCTAACATTTGTGAAATTATAGTGAGCTCATAGAACCCACTGAGATACTTTGAGGGAATGATTGTTTTTTATCTTATCCTAGAGGTTCTCTATAAAAATTTCCTATAATTTTCCTGAATGAGTTTCATGTATAATGAATTGGTTAAACCCTTACATCTATCATTGATGTCTAGGACAATCTAATTTTCATTATACTTGTAGTTTTAATAGTTGTGAGTTATTTTATTCCGTAACATAGATCATAATTTATATAAAAACTTCCAAGGGAGCTCTTCCAAAATTAAAAAAGATTTGTAAACTTGATTACTATACAAGAAAAATGAAGGTCCCTAAAAAGATTATATTAATCATATAATAATCTTCACTTATAATTTATCTAGTGTTCCCAACACTAGACCTAATCTGTAAGAAAACTACATTAGTTTCTATTCTAGATATCTGGTTCCATTTAATTTTAGGAAGGTTTAGTTCCAAAAGATAGGTGAAGGAGGAGTGAAATCCACCCATTATGTGTATAGTTTTCTCCCAATCTACACTAGTTCATGTTGAAATTCAATATATTTCATCCATTTAGTAACAAATCCAAGAAACCGTTATATTACTAAAAACTAGGTTGATTTATATATAATGGAATTTATCTAATCATGATACTACTGAATCAACATCACCTATTATGTGAATATTTCTTTAATTATAATTGGATTAATGGATTGAATTGGTTTTTGTTGTTATCCCAATAGAGGGAACTATTTTTAATAAAATTGTGTTACCATAAAGAGGACAAATTTATTTTATCTCAAGTTGAATAGATATACTAATTCCTTTATTTGTTTTCAAGAAATCATCACATATAATAAAGGAATTATATAGGAGGAATGACAACTTTAGTTTAGTAATTACACTCATTAGGTACATTTTTTAGAAGGTTGAAATTATTTTTCATCAATGTCCATATTTAAAATTCCTACTATGATATTTTATCATTAGTATAAAGAAAATAAACTTTTTCAAGTGGGGGGTGAGCTACTGATATAGTTTTTCTATACCTATATGGTTTTGTTTTGAATTTGAAGACAACATAGATTGATAGTGGGAATTATAAATGGAAATATTGATAGGGAAAGTAAATGATGACTCAAGGTGCTTATTGATAATATGTATTAATCATAGTTTTAGATAATTCCATGAAGAAAGGAGTGACTCTTTGTGGGGTTTTATGGATTCATTATGTCTGTAATGATTAAAGTATAAGTTAATAAGATGCTAGAGAGAAATTTGGCTAGATGATAGAATCTATACCACAACTTCTTTTTTTCAACATATATGAATTTTGGTAGGAGTTGTATCTCTATCATATGGGAGTTGCTGACATTATATCAAAACATTATTCCAAAACATATCATATTGTGATGTAATGGTTCAAAATATTTGAGTTGTTCTATGCCATATTATATTGAACTATATCATGAGGTTATTCATTTAGGGCAATCCTACATTTTTAAAGTTATAAAATGATGTGTGTAATTATAAAATCAATAAAAAACACCCTCATAAGGGTTATCTATATTTTCCAATGCACTATGTAAAAGGGATATGTCGTAAGGGTTACATGAGGGTATTCATATAAGGGTAGATCTTAGCTTTCATAAATGTGATTCCATAAATAAGTTTTTTATACACTATGGAGAGATGGTCTATCCCATAAATAAATTAGCATAAAAGTAATCTAGGAATTTATACTCCCATGGAAAGGTGAAATATGGGATCATATAAAGATATATCCTAGCTTGTGAGAGGGTTCCTATTCAATAGATATAGTTTTGTGCCACTATCATTCTAAAGTTGAGACATCCATGTTGCAAAAAGTTATTTAAATGTGGAGGATGTTATGTAAGATTAGGTATAAATATATATTTCTAAACCAATAGTATACTATGACTCATTATAAATTAATTACACTATATTTAGTTTTGTATTTGTATGATTTTTTATATGATCATTTAAAATCATGGGTGTGTTATGAGGAAGTTAAATGTGAGAGATTTGGGGATCTAGTCAATAGGAGGCAACACTATATGGAAGTATTCTATACAGCATGTTTTGATTGAGCTCACCTTCTACATTGTCTTTAAAAATTATACTTTATGATTAAGGCATGTGGGAGAATGACTATGCCATAAAAGTACGAAACATGTCATATTAAATCAATTATAGTAAGGTTATAAATTTCACCCTGGATTTTATGATTAATATTTTAGGTAATTAACTCAATTTTAATGGAATTAAATAAACATAATAATTGTGTGTCATACCTGAAGAAATATCAAGAAGATAATTAGAAGATAAATTAATAAAAAAATTTGATTAAGGGATAAAAGTTTATAAAACCTCACATAACATTTATAAAATATAATATGAACTAATAGGATACTATAATATTCATATTTCAATGGAAAGATAGAAATTTATGATATACAACAAAAAAATTAGAAATGAGTTTGGCACTTATTCCTGAAATTTAAAAAGATTAAAAATAGGAGATCACTATTTTCTAGTGAAGAAGATAATTCCAACACTGTTCTAGAATTTTGTAGAATATAATCCTATGAAATCTCATGGAATAAAGATAAAGAAGTTTTTTTGAGAGGTTGTTCATATTATAATTGTGAAGGATAATCCTGGAGATAAAAGATAACCAATCCAAAATTTGTTTAATCAAAAAAAGTGGTGACACTGTTATGTTATTGTCCATTGAGATAACACGTAATCCTTTCAAACATTATTATGAAAAAGAGATGAACTTCTATGGAAGTAATCCTAGGGTGATAGTGAATCAACCAAAAAATTTATAATGGGTGAAACTAGGTAAAACTAAAACCAACCACTATATTAGTGAGGATAATGGATTTTGGTGCATGACACATCATTTTCACATTGTCCTTGGATTATTATTGTACATGTGAACCAATTTAAAACTTTTATATCCCATGTGTTTTCGTTTATTTTCTTTTATATGTCACAAATTAAAAAAAGTAGGTAATGAAATCATAGAAAATATATTGTAAAGGGGATGATCAAGTAATGATTTAATAGGATAAATCCATCATAATATGAGAAAATGATGTTTCCCATATAATTAAGAGGTCAATATCGATTAGGGAAGTGAGGAGTTAAGGAAAAAGTTTTTTAGATTTGAACGAGTTACATACCCCGAATCACCACTCTCTCCTAATCCCATTAAGGGACTTATATTTTGTATCAGAGTGAGATTATATTAATATTGGATTTATTTTTATCTGAATTGATCCAACTGGGATGAAGTTAATGTTTTAGATTTCTATTATATTCTTGGATGTCATGGAAAAGGTAAAAACTTCAATGAAGTACCAAATTTTAAGATGATTTCCATATTGGAGAATAATTAATGGAAAAAGTAATCTCTAGTTGATGTAATTCATTATCCTATAAAAGTATGGAATGAAAAATTCAGATTGTGAATCTATTTATCTATTCAATGATATTATATAAATGAATGGATAAGATGATTGAAAAAGTGAAACTAGGAAAACTGATGATGAGGATGTTCTAAAGAGGTAAAAAGTGAATGTTTTCCACTTATCTGAGGAGACGGATAAAAATTTTGAAGTAAAAGTTTTGAATCATAAATAAGGGAAAAAGTATCATGAGATCTAGATAAAGGTAATGAATATTGATGTTCATAAGTTTAAAATCATATTTATGTGACTAAATATTTGAGGGAAAAGGATGATCCTCATAATGAAGAATTAGAAGTAATGTATTACAAAGTGAAATAATTAAAATATTATTCGAAGTGGAAATTTATAATCTCAAAAGAAGTTCAAAATTTGGATGCTAAGAATTATTCACTTGTAGAACACCTATTATAACTTGTTAAGGTGAACCAAAATATATAATTGGAAAATTTTAGTCTTAAATATTCTATTTCTCAAATGAATTTTAAGATGAAGGAATAGAGTGATATGTTATAAAAACTATCACATGTATTAGAGTATGAGATATTTTGAGGTAAGTCTCTTAGTAAATATATGGATACTCATCATAAAAATAAATGAAAAATATTTATCAATTGGAATATTATATGACTTCAGCCTAAAGAAAATTATAAAAAAAATGTTATCCAAAATTAAAATATAGTTTGAATTTATTTTTTATTACCCTTTGGTAGTTTATGATGAAAATAATGATAAGTATTCTATCTTTTAGGAGGACCATCAAAAAATTTCTTGTCTAAAAGTCCATATTCTATGGGAAAGTCTAATATTTGTTGTGGTGAGACCTCTTGAATCATAAGAAGAAGAAAAATTCATAGATTCCCAAGAAAAAGAAAATTTTATTGATGTGGAAATATATATAAGAGAGTTCCTACAAGAGGTAATGAAAACTATAAGAGTCATACCAGAATGTATTTTACCGTTTAATATTTTTTTGGGACGTATGGACACATTTGCTGTTTTTGAGATGAGGAACATGAATAAATTATTTTTTTTAATTTTTTGGAGAGATTGAAGGGATGAGTCACCAAGAATAGAAAAATATTATGATCATAATTATAAAAATTCCTATCTTTCTAACCTATAATCAAGTATAAATTTATAAATATATTCAATATAGATTATTGTAAGAAATTAGGCTTCATTCAATGAAAAATATATCCCATTCAGAATTTTATTTCAAGAGCTAGTCAAAGAACACTACTATACAGAAAGTAGTATGAAGAGGATCTGCAAATTTATTTATAAACCAAAACCCTCATGAATGGAAATGGGATGAACAAGGAAGAAAATTCAAGGATATTAGCTAGCCATGAGGAAGGTGGATGGATTTGGGAATGATAATCCACCAAATAGAATTTTAAGATGTCGCTCTTTACTATAAAGGAAGATAAATTCTTTATTGGTCTCACTAAAACCACTTCATATCAAGTCATGAAGGCTAGTTGAAGTGTTTTATAATGGAGAAAACATTAATAATAAATATACACTAATGTTATAAGTTAATAGGTGAATTATACATGTGGATTCTATTCCACAATTATGGAAAATCCAAAGTGAATGAATGACTAGAGTTCTCTCAACCAAGATGAAATGATTGAAAGTGGTTTCACATAGAGATGATCCATTGGAAAAGGATTGAATAATATAATAATAAAATATGTTCAAAATAAAAAATATTTTTAAGAATTTATGGAATTAATTTTCCTAAAATTTTAAAAGTGAAAAGGAAAAATGGAAGATGAATGTATGATCTAATATGATAATCCCCATTCCTCATCTTCAAGAAATTTATAGTACCCCTCTTACAATATGATTTAAATGTTTATAACTTATTAGATGTGGTGTAGAAAATCAGGAGAGAGACAATTAATGGGGTATTTATGCTGAAAAAAACATGAGTATGAGTAAAAGGAAGATTTGTTTTTGATATGGATATGTATAAAACAAGATGTGTAAATAATTTATCATTACAAGAGTTAAAATCTTCTTGTAGAGGATAAATTTCACACAACACACTTCATAGAAAAGAGAAATAATTATGGAATAAAATATATTAACAACTTCCTATAATAAATAATGTTATTTTGATAAATCTAGCATATTATAGTCTGTATTTAGATGAATATATTCTGTAACAAGTGATATCAGGACTAGGAGTTAGTGAAACCAGTTCACTAAAGAAAAGGATATATTGGAGTAAACTATATGGATGAACATAATGTTTTTTCAATTAGTTTTTCTAATAATTTCATTCATATGATTATTTATTAAGATACCCAATTTAGCTAGCCAAAGAGAGTTATTCCCTACAAGTTATTCTCTAATTTGAGAAATAATTATTCGAATGAATATCCAATGAATTAGTGGGAGCACGAGATAAATATTCAAAGGTTATTAAGACTCATATGTGAATGAATATTAATTTAATGTTTTTGAGGTACAAGTGGTATCACTAATTATACCTATACATGTGGTATTAATTATTTAATTAAGGGGTATTATTCACCCTCCTATGTATTAAAGTTTATAATCTAATAATTTGTGAGAATATGTTTGAGATAATTAGTTGTATTTTTTTTGGGAAAGTGAAAAGATTAAGATAATGTAGGGTTGTTAGTTTCATTGAGTTAAAGAGAAATATTTTGTGAGGTTAACTTATGCAATTGTTTCCTATACTGAGAACTATATCATTAGTATTATAAGACATTTTAATAGTATAAATTATGTGGTAAATTAACTAATTATATGTCTTTGTCTTTTAGCATATATTGTGGATGTTTTCATTGGTAAATTTATTGGAAATGGACATTACAAAAATAATGCCTTATAATTGGTGTAAATAAATAGTGAAAAGACAAAAGTTTTTAAGGGTGATTCCTATATAATGTGAAAAACCCATTTTATTTTAAATTCTAAGGATAGAAGAGCACTTGGTTAAAGATGATACGTTTTTTTTCATAATGTTCACACATTTAGCAGGATAAAACTTGATTTTAATTGAAGATAAATCCCACCCTTTAGATTCCATTTCCAAATTGGGAGAAGGAATATATTATTATATAATCAATAGAATCCAAGGGTGGGAGGGGGGGTTATTATTGAACCTCTATGGGGTTTTGTTAGATTATTGAGAATATTGGTTGATAGTTGGACATATAGATGACAATAATGTAAAGGAATGTTGAAGATTGATCATGGTGTTTCTTGAAAATATGTGTTGATTTTATTTTTTTGACAATTATATAAAGGAATAAGTTATTCTTGAAGGATATTTATAGATTTATTATTCCTATAATGACTGAAATATAAGGCTAGATGATGTTGGATAAAAATATATTTAGAAGATAAAATCTATACTACAATATCTTTTTTTACTATAGAATAAGTTTGGTAGGAGTTGTATCATAGGATAATGGGAATTTTATACATTGTTGAAAGATCAAATGCTATAGTACACCATATTATTCTATAAAATATAAATAGAATTGATTTTTCTTTTGCAGTAATATAATGAACTACACCATGAAGGTCTTCAAGTAAGGGTACATCCCACCTATGTAAATATACACAAGGAAATGTGTAAAGGTAAAATCAAGAATATTCACAGGAATATGGTTGATTTGTGTTTTATAAAACATAGTGAAATAGGGATACACCATAATGGTTATGTGATAGTCTTCATGTAAGTGAAGATCCCAAATTTATTAAAAGTTATTCCTTGAAGAAATGTTTTTCAATGATGTAGATAAATTAGCTATACCATAATGGAACAATAATAAAGGAAATCCATGAATATATCATCCTAAGAAAGGTCAAAATTGAAGCTCACGTAAAGGTAGACCCTACCTGGTGTGAGGGTGCTTATGCCATGGAGAGAAGGCCATGATGCAGTCCTACTTAAGTGAATATAACCACTCAGTAGAAAATTATTTCTACACTTAGGATGTAATTTAAGCAGTTGAAATGAATTTCCATTTGGAATCCTATATAATGTTATGTTATAGTCTAAATACATTATTTCATAGTTAGTTCAGTGTTACAAAGTCTCTTTAGGATATAATTTCATGATCAGGGTTGATTTATAAGGATTTTAAATGCATTAGATTTATAGATTTGGGAAAAACAATTCTACACAACATGTTTTTATTGAGATCACATTCTATATCATAGTGGAATGTGTTATTCCATGGAGAAGTCATGAAGGAGAATGAATAAATCATTGAATAATGTATCAAATCATAGTAATGAAGTTGTATTCAAGATAGAAATTTGACTATGGAAGTTATGTTTGGGATTTTAGGGCCATAGCTCTATATTAATTTCACTAAATGGACTCATTAAATCTTTGATAAACCAAGATGAATAATAAGAAGATAAGAGGAAGGATAATTAACTCAAATCCTTAGATTAAGGGCCATAGGTTTATAAAAATACATGTTATAGTTTTGGAAGATAATCTAAATTGAGAGCATATTATAATATCCAAATTTAAGGAAGATAAAGAAGTTGTTGATACATAGAAAAGAAGTGATAAAGGAGTTTTTAATTCATTAATAAAATTATTAAATATAAAAATGAAGAGATCAATGTAATCTAGTAAAGAATATAATTCTATAACTATTCTAGAACATAGATGAATGGAATTATATGAAATCTCATAGAATGAGGGAATTATATGAAATCTCATAGATGAAGAGAATTATATTAAATCTAATAGAAGAAAGATAAATATTATGTTTGAGAGGAGGTTCACAATATAATAGAGAAAAAGAGAACTAGATGTTAGAGATAACTAACTAATGCTCGGTGCATTCAACAGCAATAGTGAGTCTGTTCTGTTCTTGGATTATGAACTAACTAGTAATCCTTTTTAAGAACAATGTGAAAAAGAGAGGAAATGTGGGGTAATAGATCCAAGGGTGATAGTGAATCAACCCTGATCATTATAATGAGAGTAAACCAATGAACAACCTAAACCCACTAGTTCAATAGTGTGGTTAGTGGATTCTTGTGCATTTCACATCATCGTTACATGCTCCTTGGATTTTACTATTTCATGTGAACCAAGTAAAAACCCTTCGATCCCATACATGTTCATTTCTTTTTATTATGCATGTCATAATATGATAAATGGGGTAAATAAATAATTGAAAATATTTAACAAGGAAAAATAACAAGTAAAGAATAAATTATATCAATCCATCATAATAAGAGATAAAGCTGTTATCCTTATAATTAAGAGTTCAACACTAGCTAGGTATGTGAGGAATTAAGGTAAAATTATTTAAATTAAAATAACTTCCATATATGGATTCACCCCCAGGGTATTTCTTAAGAATTTATTCCATACATTAAAGTAACCTATACTCAAAGTGTGACTTAATATTAGGGGTCACAACACATATTAATCGACCACACCACACCACCATGCACTATTGGATAACATTAGAGGCCAATCACCAACCTCCTATTTCCATATAGTAGGAGGGATATCATAACTAACTAGAATGGTATGCCACCAAAACCAAATCCCAAACTATCCTGTAATTAGGCCCAAAAGGAATTATGGTCCCCACAATATGTAAACTAGTCCATAGGAATCATAGAACAAAAATTGGAAATGACTTCTAACTTGGATAACAAAAACTAAAAAATGGAACTCCATCCAACAATCACGTATTTTTTATTCATAGTATGGAAACTCATGCATATAAATAATAATCACAATGTAAATTATTATCCAAAAATAATATAAATTTTTAAAAATAGTTAAAAATTTATAGATATAACCATAAGATAACCAACATCACATAAATAAACAATAAGATCTAGGATATCATGACCAATGCAATAATATTCTCAAAATAAAAAGTAGACCAAACTATAAGTATCCATATATACAGGAATATATGGTCACTATATATATCCTAATACAATAAAAAAACCCAAATCTTACTAAATGGAGATACCATAGCTAGGGATTCTGAAAAAGAAACCATATGAAATTTATACACAACATGGTATATACAGGGTGTGAGTGAAACCATTCTTAGTAGGATATTAATAATGAGTTTGTGTACTTATTTCAAAGGATATTTCATTTTATGATAGAATTAAATACAATAAAAAAATAATATTTATAAAAATGACATTTCTAAAAAAAGTATGTGACCATAAATGTTTCCATATTGAAATTCATTTGGAGTGTGATAATTCTCAATACAATGATCATTATAGATTTATGGAGAAAATGTTGCAAGAATTATAATTATGGGAACTTGGGAATTAAAAATCACCATAGATTTAATAAATCCTTTCAAGATCACATTATTTTTAGGCCCATAAATGGTGACTTGAAGTCCATTGGATTTCTTTGAACTATGTTTTTGAGAAAAATTTTAAAATAGAATATAAACTAAATGGACTCATCTATCTGGCCTACTTTCAAATCATCTTTCTCTAGTATTTACTCTGAATATAGACAAATGGATTGTAGGGATTCTTGTCTAAAATTATAGAATGAAAACTTACTAGAAACTCTTTACTAGAATCTATTAAGGATTATTCCATAACCATATACCTAAATGCCTCAATCAAGGTGCAATTGGAAACCCCATAGAAATCATACATTATCTGATTTAATCTAGGGTGAATAATTATTACTCCATCCCTCATGTTGAACTCATGGACTGGGAACCTTCAACTAATAGGGTTTTATAATCCAATCTTTTTTACCATAACTTGATTAATCAGAATATATATGGGTTAAATTGGGTTAGGAAGCTGAATAAGGGATATATAATATCTTAAATTTTAAAGCTAGTTTAGAGGCTTATACATGGTAGACTACCAACTGATTCCTATATTAAAGCATATGTAATATTATTGTGTTTGATATGTAGCCTATTTCATCATCAAATGGATGATGTGAAGAATCATTTTCCCTACTATTCCACTATATTAGCTTAATGTGAGACACATTTTAACATATTTTAGATACAATACTTTATATCCACCTTTATCCATGAGATATTCAAAGGTTTATTAGATATTTTCTATACCAATAATTTTTTTTTTATTTTAGGTTTCTATTAATCAGATGGAATTGGATATCTAGAATGATCAAAACAAAGTTACACATAATTTGATCTCATTTAATTTATAAGCTTCTATTGCTCATGTGGTGGTTGTAGTCAATGATACAAATACTTCAATAAAGGATTTATATTACAACTCAATACATGCCTTATTTTTTTTGTCAAACTACTTCGAATAAATAATAATTTTAGACCACCATTGTGCACTATAAATATTTTTTTAAAATTCCATTTTTTAGGATGGATTAAAGTCAACACAAAAGACCATTTAAAGGAAAAACTTGTCCATCAGGTTATGGAGTTATCTTTAAAGATCATTGTTGGGATGCTGTGAGATTCATATATGGATCATGATATATTTATACCTCTATGGAAATGGAGATGATTAGAGTTATCAATGTGATTGAGCAATCCAAAAAGTGGTGTAGGAAAAACCTCTGGTGGAAATGTGACTCCACTACCATCATTCTCTCTATTAGGTTGGGATCCACCCATCTCTCTTATAATCTAACTACTAGATAGATATGATTCTTGGATCTCTTCTCATCTACATATTTTATAGTCAGTCATACCAATAGGAAGGAAAACGTTTTTTTGGATGTTATTTCCAAAAAAGTTATAAATTGCGGTGAAAGTATCTAGTTTATTAAGATACCAACAGATCTAAGTACTCTTTTGAAAAGTTATAGTTATAAAAATTCTTGATTTTCTTTAAATAAAATATCATTATCCAACTTGGAAAAGTCTCATCATTTATTGACAAAATTCTAAAATCTCATTTCAAAACCATTTGAGAAATATAATTTATGAAAACAATTTTAAACCAGTTTCTTTTAAAAAATATTAAATGAGCATGAATAATAAAATAAATAGAAATACTATTTTAAAAATGATACCAAACAAAGAAATCAACAATAAAAAAATCATGTTGTTAACACAGGTTAACAGAATTAGGGGATACAAGGGATATACATACTCTATATAAGGCCATTTATATCATTAGAAACACACTAGGCTCTAACATAAATGACACTCAACCTGATATTATTAGAAAAACTAAATATAGGGCCCGCATAAAGAAATTGGGATAATCTTCATTTGACACTCTCTTGATGGGAACTAAGTACAAAAAAAATTAAAAGCGAGAAACTCTCCTTTGAAACTAGCTAGTGAGCACACTCATGCTTATTAAAAAAACATCTTAAAATTTTACATAGCCACTTAAGGTCCCATGATAAAAGTCAATAGAGTTGAGAAATAACATTCCAAGAAATGAGAAATTAAATTATTAATAAAAAATCCATAAATATCATCTCACCTATTACACCCTCACAAGAAGGATCCAATTTTTACAAAAATATTGTCATATATAATATAATACATACCCCTTTGGCTACAATCAATATCACATACAAAATAATTAAGGGAATTTTAATTGGGTTACATACGTTCCATTAAATTAAATATACATATTTCCAATGAGACTTACAGAAAAATTATCTCAAAATACTAAGAAACTATCCCACATTTGTAAATTTATTTCAATTCATCACTTACATGAAACCATTTAGAAAACACATTCAAACCTATTTAAATAACATTTTTTTATAAAAAACCCATATTTTTATACTTTGTAACCCAAATCATGTTAAATCCACTTTGAACACACATTTCATTTTAAAACCACCCATTGATGATTTTTAAGCCACTTGGAACTCAATCACCCTTTAAAATAAGAAAACCCATTGAAAACCATATAAAAACCTTTATAATAAGTGATAATTAACTTTAAAAAACTTAAGGAACATTATATAATTACTATAAAGAATTATAATTTTATAAATCAAACATTTTATAATGCCCAACACACAATGAAATTCCATTCGAATTGGGAGAAAAAATACAGAGCTTTAACATGATAGAATAAATCCTCGATAAACTATAACAAATCAAATTTCATGGTGAACACTCAAAAAATTTAATAGATACCCTTAAAAAGACCATGAAATAAAAACCCCAAATTAAAACCTACATTGAACATTAGCCTTGGATGGATATCCCATTAGGGTTCACAGGATACATCCAAGTCAAGAGAAGATGGAGAATGAGAAAGAAGAAAGGAAGAATGAGGTGAAATCAGGGCTTATTAGAGATAAAAACATTGAAATTAAGGGACAAATCTAACATAATAGTGGATTAAGGGAGGGTGGGAATCCAATTCATACACCCCATATTAGCTAATCAAGGAGTAATAAAATATTTAAAAAGGCATTAAATTCGATGGAGGAAAAAGGGTATTTCATCATTTAATGAAATTTGAGAAACTATCTTGGTTTTTCCTAACATTATGATAATTTATGTTCCAATCATGCGAAAACCACTAGCTAGAAAAAAATATCCCTTGCATGGTTTGGCCACATGGTTTACTACCTACATGGTTTACTACCTATGTGCCAAGCATGCAGAACAATGTTATTGATGACTAAAACACCTAAAAAGTTTTCTCCAAGGGATCACATGGTTTTATCCAAACCATATGCTATCCATTCAGGGAAAACCATGAATATTTAAAATAAACTATAAAGGTATAATCTCTCAATAACTTAAATAGTTTCATCTATATCATACACCCAAAACTTGAATTATATATAAATTTATAGAATTTCCAAAAAATCATAATGAAACATTCCAAAAAATTTAAAATACCTTAAAATATGATAAAATAATATAAAATAATAACTATAAATGACATGAAGGTTTAAAAATTCTCCCCACCATACCACTTTCTACCCATATAAAGTCATTGATGAAAATAGAATCAAGAGTAAATCAAAATCTCTATCACCTACCCAAGATGTGGGAGTATCATGAAAAACTCATAAGTTTCCTAAAAAAGGAATCAACTCATATACTTTATTCTCCTAAATAGCGGGAAAAAATCCTAAACATCACAAAAATATCCAAGAACAACCAAATCACACAAAAAACAATGAGTTCATTAAAGGAGGATAACTATTATATGTCTCCCACCATTTATAATTATTTAATGTTTGTTTAAAAAGTATACAACCTCACACAAGAACCACAAAAGAGTTCATTTACTGAATGATGAAAACTCCTCCAACCATCACCAAGGAAACTGAAAATCACTATTAAACACAAAAAATAACTAAATAATTGGCCCCAATTTATAGGATATTACAACCCAATTAAAGAATCTAAATGTTCACCAAATAAGATCATCCAATCTATAACCTCCCATATCACCCATATAAAAAATGTACCTAAAAAACAATCTGCAACATAAATTGATGTGGGTCTTGACCTTGAGTCACAACTAAATAGAAGTGGGGAACTAGGTCCTCATACACTAGTCACAATCTCATGGTGATCTAGAATACATCTAAAAAACAATGGATGGTTCATAAAATCAACATGTTATATGTCTATATTAGTCACCTGAAACACACAACCAAGATTCACCCAAATTTAATCCATCAAAACCCAACCATAATCACATTCCATCTTCAAGAAAAAAAATTAAACACTAAGTCACATTCACAATCCCAAAAAAAGATAATACTCACCAAGAGGGACCAAAAGATTGAAAATTATTACCTCTGACATTGGTCACCTTGAAAAAAAAATTCTCTCTCAGATTCATGAGAATCCATCCCCAAAAATCAATCAATTTAAAATAATATCGACAACTCCAATCACAAAAAAAAATTAATAAAACCTATCCAAGATAAAATATGACATAACCTAGACCACTATGAATATTAAAGTGACTCATGAAATCCTATAATGAAGAAGATCCCAACTACACCTCTCTATCCAGAGTCTGGGAAAAGAAAAAAACTAATTGGAAATAGGGTTTTCCCTAGGGTTCATCCTAAGAGATGGACATCAAAATTTTTAACAAATTTGTAAATAGAACATCTTAGTAACAGTAAACATTAATCTAATGAATTCATGTTTTCTAACCAACCCTAAAAGTCTCAACATACCCCATGTGGAAAAGTCCAAATACAATATCCAATGGGAAAATATATAAAAACTATATTTATAAACATAATTTTCCTTAAACCACACTCTACCTCAAGTAATTTAAAATAATTTTTAGATACATTAATGATTTTAAAAAACAAATTTATTTTAAACCATTTTCATGTTATTTCAAAATTACACAAAACCCATTACCTTAAAATCACCACTTTAAAAAAATGGTTCAACAACACCTCTAAATCTTATTAAATCATCCAACTTAATTAAATTGAAAACCCACTTTTCATTCCAATAATGAATTTAAAACTAAAATAGAAAGTTAATATATAACATATTTAAAATGTTTCTTTACGATCAAAATTCCTTTATTTCCCCAAAAATTGTGTTTTGAAAGTAATTTGGTCCATAAAAGCAAACATTCCATTCATAAATAAATTTCCCCATAACAAAAAACCAAGTTTCAAATTCCATTCCTTAATATATGGTACACAAAAAAATAAAATTAAATATCTAATAACATAAAACCACTATAAATCCCCCTAATTATCCTATAAATAATGGAAGGAACCATTATAGTAAATTTTTATAGTAAAGACAAAAAATCTAGGGTGAAATAAAAATTATTAACAATTTTTTTGCATGGTTTGGAAAATTGTGTGCCAACTATAAAATGGACACTATCATGGTTGCACAAATATTTTCATGGAATCCAAAATATTTTCCATGTATTTGGGGTGATATAAAATTGATTAATACAAACCCATAATTATGTATCAAACCCGTGATCAAATACTGGTAGGGGTTATTTTTGGGTTATCATAGAAGTACTATAATAGGTACTTTGAGGTACTATAATAGCCATAACTATTTATACAATTTGATCCTTAAGAACACCAATTTGGACCTATAGCCAACTGGTCCTTTGGGACACCAATGTCTTTTGATCAACACAACCTCTGGGACCCCCTAGGCCTCCAGGACACAAGCTTTCAAGCCATAGGACCATGTTACAGTCATGGTTGGCCACACAAGTGTATGATATAGAATAGGATTTAAATCTATTAGGAACAAGTATGTTGGGAGTGGTTTTAGGGTACTATTATGATTTTATATTTTTTTCTATTTTTTTTTCATTGTGAAAAATCATTTCACTTTGTTAGTGTCTGTGATTAGAGGAATGTAGTACAAGACTTAGATGATCGAACATAAAGTTCTTAATGAATTATATCATTTGGGGTTTTATATTCTAGAATTATTTAGGGTGAAGTTTTTTTGGACTCACATTGTGCTAGAAATGATATTTTTGATTGGTGTGAGAAGTTACATTGGATCCATAATTTCTTCTGAGATATTCGAAACACAATCTAATGATACTTTACTGTTCTATAAGTTATCAAATTCAAAAGATGGATTGAAACTTTTAAACCAATAATTATGAAATAAAGGGTGGGAAAAGGTTTTATAAGTAATAATATTCTATGTAAATGTAAATGTTCTTAAAAATCATGAATATTTATTGATATAAAAAAATGTTTATATAAGAAAGAAGAATATGAAGTTGAATTCCTATGGTCACAGATCATAAGTGTGACCCAAACCAGAAGCTAAAGTTGTTTGTTGTCTAAGATTTTGTTTTTGATGAAGTCATAGGTTTTTAAAAAGTACTAATTTATTGATACATCTAATGGGAAAACCAATAAAATAGATCGATTCATTGAATGAACCATCGATTGCTGAGTTTTAAAAAAAAACAGGATACTGCAAATATCAGTCCATCAGACAAGGTGTTCCACAAATTAATCAGATTTTTTAGGATTCTAATACATTAGATGAATGATGATATTGATAATAAATCAAATGAAAAATATCATTGGAGGCTTAGAAAAGTTTTTTGAGTGAGGAAATATAATAAGTTTATGGTATCGATGAATCATATGGGGTTAGGAGATTGATCAATCAGATGATGTGAAACAATGTAGTAAACCATTTTCATTGAAGCATTAAAGTGTGGTCTAAAAGTTATTTTATTAACATGGTGAAGAAAAGGAGTCATTATTTGTTTTAAATTTAGTCAAGAGTCATAATAAAATAATTTACACTAGTAAATTATACGGGGAACAAAGATTGATCAATCAGACACATGATGACACTAATAAATCATTGGTTATTGGACTTTCTTTTATGATTTTATTCATCGTTATGAAGAAATTTTTGAACGAATAGAGAAATTTTGATTTTTTGAAGCTACTACTGAAGTGAAATTGCAGGTTTGGGAGTCTTTATAAGTATCAATAATGTTTTTGAAAAAACAAGTTTAGTTGGTCTTGAGCTTCTGAGTGTGAAGTATTTAGTATTTATTTTATTCAATCATAGTGAAAAATGATATTAGAATGAAAAATCACATCAAACTGTAGAATTGTTTGTTAATTCAAATAATTATGATGTTTTGGATAGATTTAATAATTTTTGAGAAGAATATATAAGAGATGAGAAGAACTGATGTGGTCAAAGGTGAAGTATAAATGAAAGTGAGAATCAAGATTCCAAGATTTTCTTGAGAGGGAGAATATTTTTGGGTTCTTGCATTTTCTATTACTTGGGAACCTATAAATAGAGGTCAAATTACAATGTAAATTGAAACTTTTCATGTGTGGGAAAGAGTGAGAGCAATGAATTTTTGGTAGGGGAGGGTTTATAGATAAACTTTTCACGAGAAACTTTTACAAAAAGAAGAAGTATGATGAAGAAGTTGTGTTGAAGGTTTTATGAATCATACTGAGAAATCAGACTGATATTTCTTATTAAAGAATGAAATGATTCATAATTATTTCCAAACTATCTATTCACACTTGTTTTAGGAATGAAGAATTAAAGTAAACAATTAGAGTGATCCAAGAAATTGAGTTTTAATACAATGTCCAGAGAAGTTGTTTATACTTACTACCAGGTTGGAAAGTGGGGAACTATTTTTTTAAGATCTAAAAATGTTGAAGTTGTTAAATAAGCATATTGACATGTTTAGAACAAATTGGTGATGGTTTCTAAACTTGTTACAAAACTTATTTTCCATCATTCATGCAAGAAGAATCACATGTACTATTGTATTATTCATAGTGAAACACAAGTGTAAAGGTATTCCTTACTTTTTGTATCCAGGAAAAATTATTTCTTTATAGTGGATTGTGTGGTATTTTATTATCTCCAAACTATGGCAAGGACTAAATACTCTTATTTAGTAGTGAAACTTGTAAATAATTATGTTCCTATGGTTGTGTGAATGTTTTTTTTCAGAAAAGTGATAATTAATTAACTATTGTTGAAGCTTATTATATAATTTAAATTATATAGAAATAAAAAATATCACTTATTCACCCCATCCCCCTCTCTGTTATTACATTGATCTGGGTTGGGTATTTCTAATTGGTATTAAGGAAAATGTTATCTTAATTTACTCTTTGATGATTTTTTAAATAGAAGTTTTTATAGAAAATTTTATTCTATGTAAAGTAAATGGATTACAATATTTTATAGAAAGAACTATCATATATGGAACGATATAATTCTATCATATCTTATGTATCTTGGGTATGATGTTTTGGAATCTAATAGAGATATATTCCATCATCTTATTGAAAATGTTCCTATTAAATATGTGGATAAGAAGAATCTAGAGAATGATAGAAGAGACAAGAATTATTTACTCTCATCACATTCAAAAAGTAAATTTTGTATATTAAAGGATGTTTTAACAGCTATTGGTATGTTGAAAAATTTGAAAAACATTTATGAAGGCAACACAAAAGTGGAGAATAAAATGTTTCAAATTTTGAGGTAGAAGTATGATGTTCTCAAATACAGTGAGTTTGAATATTTTGGTGACTTATTTATATGGTTGAATGATATTTTTATCACCATAAAATTTCTTATTGAGAAGTTGAAAGATTCAAACATTTTTGAAATGATCTTATGAATTATTCCTAAAATGTTTGATGCCAAAGTTTCATATTTGGAATATTGAGATACTAAAACTCTATATTTGGATGAAATTCATAGTAATCTCATAATGTATCAAATTGTAAGGGATATATTTATGGAAAGAAAAGAAAAATTTGATTGATAAATGTTATCAAAGACTACCAGGAAAGGAAAATCTATGCAGATTATTGAATTTGAAGTTTGTGATTTCAAATAAAAAAAGAGGTTAGTAACAATCATGATGTATTATAAACATTGTTTTTTGAGAATTTGGAAAGAGGTATAAGAATGTAAAAAGGGTGTCCACCTATAACTTTTCTTCAAAGTGGAGATGATAGAAATTATTATGTGAATTTACCTAAAAATATTAATGAAGAAGATAGTGATGAAGATTAAAGAAGGACAAGAAGAACTTGGAATAAACATGTTGATAAATAAAAACCCAATTCTAAGGGAAAATATAAAAAGAGTTCAAAATACAAAAGGATATTTTTTTTTCTAAATATGACTAAGATTAAGACCATGAAGTTGAAGCTAATAAATTTACCAAAGTTTCTAGAGAAAACACACATATTAAAATATTTAATGATGAAGAATTTTGAATCAGTAAATCTGAATAGGAAGATAATGTGTTAGAATTTCATCTAAAAAGAGTTTTTAACCCATGTCTTAGAAAGATTATAAGACATTAAAGGGAAATCAATAAGTTGAAGTAGTAAAGTTCATTAGTAAACAATCATGAATATTTTCTTGGATAAGAATCTAAGTTTCTATAATAAATCAATATCTTGAATAAATATTTTGAAATGGAAAAGAACCCGAATGAAAAACTTGAAGCGAAGATAAACGCAAAGGAATAAGAGTTAGAACCTCTTCAATTTTTCTTTACAAAGTTAATCAAGGAGCTACATGCTTCAAAAACTATATCTATGATGTTGGGTAATGTTCTAAAATGTGTGAACCTATGAAATATCATCAAAATTTATCTCAAAAGGTTGAAAATAAAGTTGAGGATGCTTCTAAGAAGGAGAAATATGAGAAAGATGTGTATGTTTGAAAAACTAAATTTTTTTAGATTTCTGAAGAATATAAATTTTCATAGTATGAAACAAAATTGTCAACCACATTAGATTATAATAAAGTCTAATGGAGAAGTTTCATGTTGATTACATGAAGTTTTGGTCTCAACAAAGTTCTCATGTGAAGTATAAGAAAGTTTTTGGAAAACATGTTTACTATTCTAGACAATATGGAAGTTATAGAAGAAAGTATTCTTTCTATGGGTACTACTATTATTGTGGTGGATTTTTTCATACAAAAAATATGTGTTGGTTCAATAAAATACACTAAAATTATCCCATGAGTTATTGGAAGAAAATTCCATGGGATATTCAATACACACAAAGAATGAACAATGAGAAAGTTGTTTTGAAAGTTGAAAAAAGGTTCCGACCTATGGAAACTATTTTTGAAACATGTGAAAATACTAGATATAACACTAAAGTATTTTTTGTTTTTCTACCAGCATAACAACATGTTTATAAAAATTCTCAAAAGCTAGATGTGATGGAAGATAAAGGGAATGTTAAAGATCTTATTCTAGAAACTGATATCAATGCTACAAAAGGAGAATGACCCTGGATCTTGGATAGGTTTGATCCTCAAATATGATTAGAGATTTAAAGTTATTAAAAAATTTGATATAATTTAAAAACAAATAATAAAATTGGGCCATGATGAATATCTCAGAATGAAAGGTGTTGGATCTGCTATTGTTAGGTAAGAAAATTTGAAATTCAAGAAATCCGGGTTTGTTGATGGGTTGAAACACAAATTATTAGTTTTTTCACAACATGGTTATGAAGGAAATAATTTTTTTTTGAAAATATAATTTTGTTCTTAAAAGCGTAGAAGATGGAAAAGTTGTTACAAGAGGCCAACATACAAAGGGAAACTTGTTTCAAGATGGCGAAGTAAATAATTCATGTCATCTAAGCATGATTAAAGAAAATTAGTTGTGGAATAAATTGTTGGGAATATGTTTTAGGGAAATATGAATAAGTTGTAAATGTGATAAAATGTTTGTGATATTCCCAACATGACAAGAAAAAGATATTCGTGTTGTTCAATTTTTCAAAAATGAATCATTACAAACATTGTGCATAAGAAAGTTGATCTTTTTTTAGACTCTCCATGGAACTAATTCACTTGGATATTTGTGTTCCAATAAGTAAACAATCAAATTTATAATATAAGTAAATAATTTATTTTATTAATTATTTTACTCAAATTATTTTTATTATGTATTTTAAACCAAAATTGGAATCTATAAATATGTTTGAAAGTTTCAAGATAATATCTAAAAAAGAATGTGGTTATTTTGTAAAGATGTTGAGAACTGATACCAAGGGTTAATAAAATAATTAAGAGTTGATATGTTATCTTGAAAAACTTGAAATTCATCATGAGTTTAGTGAACCATACACACCATAGAAAAATGGAGTTCTTGAAAGTAATAATAGAAGTTTGGTGGAGATGGGGTATATAATGTTGATTGAGCATGGACTTTCTCACAACTTTTGGATGAAATTACTGAGAATAATAGTTTATATTAAGAATCCATCTTTATATAATCCATGTTTTGATATGAATCCTTATGAAATTTTCTATGATGAAACTTCAAGCTTTAAGCACTTCAGTTTTTTGGGGAATCCCTGAATCATAAAGAACAAAAGTGGATGTATTTGAAAGTTTGATTTGAAAGGTGAAGATGTAATATTTCATATCTATACTATATAAGGAAGAGTATATAGTTGTTTTAAAAAATTATATAGTAAAAAAAGTTGATTTTATTGATGTAAAAGTTCTTGAAAAAAATGAAGAAGATATTTCAAAAACACATGAAGATGAGAAAGATGAAAGAGTTGTTGAATAAAATTACAACAGTGGTGATCCAATCCAAGAAGAATAATAAAACTCAACCATTTTCATTGATAATGAATAACTCTATACATATCATTCGTGGATAAGAAAATATTTGTATGTTCAAAACATCATTGGTAACCCTTGTTGAATTATTTCAAAGTGATCCAATGGAATCACATATTTTGTCTATGAAATGAATTCTTAGATATATTATAGGAACAACATATTTTAGAATCAAATATGAAAGATCAGAAAGAGTTGACTTTTTTGGTTATAAATATGCTGATTGGGAAAGAAGTGTAGATGATATATGATCCATATATATAACTGTTTTCTTTCCCGTGTAAATTTGTGTGAGTTGGAATACTAAAAAACAAAACATCGTAACTATTTACACAACTAAAGATGAGTATGTTTCTCCCACTAAATATTCAAAAAAATATTATATATATTAAGACTCTGTTGGATGAGTTTCTTATTGAGGTAATGTTACCTCTAATCTTGGGCTGTGACAATCAGAGGGATTTAAAAATTAAAAGAAATAAAATACAACATTATCATTCAAAACCTATTGATATAAAATTTCACTTCATCAAAGAGCATGCATAGAATAATAAACTCAAGCTGGAGTATGACCCTACAATTGAACAAGTCACTGACATATTAAAAAACCTTTTACCAATAGAATATTTTAAAAAACTGAGGTTGAACATGGGAATTAAACCTATTTATATCCAGGGGTGAGATATGTGTTTCTATTCCCTATCACATATTGTATTTGGATAGTATTTTAAAGGGGGAGAAAAATGATTATTCATGAATATATCCATTGGTATGTGCTAAACCTTTTTCAGAAACATGTATTTAGGAGGTGTTGTGGGTAAAATGTGAACTCAACATGTAGGTGTTTGAACTATTCTAATAGTTTGTTAATGTGGTTATAGGAAACATGTTTTTTTTAGGAATAAAGAATTTGTGAAGAGGTGGAAAGTTTTAATGTTTTATGTTACAATAAGAAAAATATTTTAAAGAGGTGGAAAGTTGAAACTTTAAAGTTGAAGAATAAGTCTTGTAAATCACTATTTTGTATAGTGTAGAGACCCGAAGCCTGATGTACATGAACATTACATTACTTTTTAGGAATACTTAATACATAACAAAAACACACACACAAGGACCGTAATAGTTTTATGTCTTTGGAAACTCGGAATATAATCTTCTAATTGTGGTGAAAGATCTTCAACATCTCCCATAAAGATCTTCTTTTTTTTAAAACCAAAATCCTTTCTTTATATCCTAGGGAAAAGAAAACATAAAAGGGTGAGCTCAAATGCCCAGTAAGGGTAAATAAAAGAAATATCAATCACATCATATTCAAAAGAACATATCTTTTGTAAATCTTAACCTGCAAAAGAGATCATAATTTCATAACATGGGATAAATCATAGTAGTGAAATGTAATCCAAATAATCATAACATAAAACATGAAACTTTGTGGCATACACATATAATCATAGAGAATCATTTCTTATTAGTCAAGACTCATTGCCAAGACTATCTTAGTGGAAAAAGTCCCTTTCTGAACCGAGTTCACTCCTCGTTTCAGTCCTGTTTCACTGAACCGGTATAACCTACCGTTCCAGCCATGTCTATCTCATGAGATATAAAATCTTTAACCAATGCATTAGAGGGAGATATAGGTCCCACCCATCTCATAATGATACCATTATTATGTGTGCCACAAAATCATAAATCATACATCATTGCATAACCCATGTAATAAAAATGGGAATCTTAAACATCATGAAATCATAAAACAATTAATATAAGATAAAGGAATTAATAAAAATAATTCCATCACAACATAATCAAATCAATGTAATAATAGGGATAAAAACAGAACCCTTTATTATCATTTATGGAAAATAATTTTGATAAAACACTTGAACTCCATTCTTGAGGAAAATATCCTTTCTAATTTAAAAACCTTTTCCTTTCTTAACATGTCATACAATTTTAAACTAAAAGAAGTTGATTAAAAATAAACTTGAAAACTTGTAAATGAATCTTCTTGGAAATAATGTTTTAAAAATCCATTCATGCCGTATAAGTTAAAAAAACATTCTTCTCGTAATTTTGTCGGAAAAGTCAAAAAGTACCTCGTACGAAAAACGACAAAAGATTCCATTCATATCTTTTAATAAAAACTCACCGAAGGGTAAAATTGAATATAAACTATTGTATAAGGATATAAATATTACATATTGAGGAAACATTGATGTGGATGATAAAATAAGCCCCAGTAAATTCTAAAGTATAAACAATCTCGGATAAAAATGAGATTGTGATATTTCCCTTTACTTAGGTCTGATTTGCTTCGTAAGTGTCCGAACCTCCTGTATAATAGTTTAAATAATGTCATTGACTTATTCCAGAATCATAATCATTGTTATGATATCATATATGGTTCACTTATGACTTTATATTACCTGTTCTTTTGTAAATTCCATGTTAAAGAGCGTTTTGGGTAAAATTGTTTCATTTGTCGTCCGTGTTTTGACTTGTAATTATTCATATGATTACTTAGATCATGATTACATAATTCCAGAATATAAAA
Source organism: Viscum album (assembly GCA_963277665.1). Lineage (NCBI taxonomy): Eukaryota > Viridiplantae > Streptophyta > Magnoliopsida > Santalales > Viscaceae > Viscum > Viscum album. The sequence continues at coordinate 459,203,993 of OY728160.1, read as the reverse complement.
CATGATTTATATATAATATATATTCATAATATATATATATATATAATAAATAAGTAAATGGAAAGAAATACACCGTTCATGGAGACGGTAGGCCGTACGTACGCATAAACGCTGTTTTCGTTTCCTTATTGAGTTAAATGGAATTAAGTAGATGACATACATATATATAAACATAAATACAATATCATTATTATGTCATATATTTAATTATTAATTATTATATGTACTTTATAATCATTCATGAATGGTTAAAGTGGAGAATGAATCTCATCGCGTCGTGGAGACAGTAGTCCGTACGTACGCACGAGCGATGATATCGTTCTTATGATCATGAGACTATATTGGAGTGTATGTATACTATTTCAGAATCAATATCACTTTAAAATAATCATATATAGTTATTATTTACACCATTATACCCATCAAAGTAAGGTGGTGGTGGAAAATAGATTTCACCACGGCGTGGAGACGGTATTCCGTACGTACGCACGCGCGGTGATTTCGTTTTCCGTAGGATGGATAAATGGTGAAATAGGGTTGTTTCATACTTATAATAACATATCAGTATATGATTGATACTGATGTTATTACTTCATAATGAAACAACCTAAGAAGAAGAAGTGGAAGAAGAAATAAAGTTGAAATAATCGGTAACGGACATTACCTCTTCTTTGAAGCTCCTCTTTGAGATCTCCTTTTAGGGCACTAAAATTGGTCTTTTAAGAAGACCATAACCTCTAGGATGTTTCTAGGGAAGTGGAGAAGATAATTTGGCAGGGGTTGGCCGAGCATGAAGGTTCAATGTGGTGTGAGGAAGAGAGGGAGGGGGTGCCCTTTTATAAGGGAGGAGAGGGGCACCTTTGGAATAACTAAAATTATTATTTTATTATAAAGACAAATTCGGTTTTAAATAGATCCAAATTGATTTATTTCTTAGATAAGGTGGAGATGGGTCGAAATAATCTCATCCAATAAAATTTAGACAAGTTCAGGTTCCTATTTTAACCTTATCATTTATATTTAACTTTAAGTTAGATAATTTTACTTTTACCGTGTCTTCTTGTTTTTTTACACTATAAGGTTAATAAACTTACTATATCAATCCAAACGAACCCCAAGTTGTTTATTATTAATATATATAACCTTATCTAAGTCATTTGGATGAACCTTATATTTTTAGGAACAAAATAACAATTAATAATATAATATTTGTTTTAAAAACTACTTTATGTCAATTTTGACACTATTTAGTAATTGATTTTTGTGAAAATCATAATATAATGATTAGTTCGAAAAAAGTTAATTAAATCAATACTAACATGTCATATTAACCTAGAAAATAAGTGGAATTCATAAAAAGTCTCAAATTACATTTATTTGAGTATTTATAACATCAATTATGTCAATATTTCATTAATAAGATAATTACTGCATCATATTTGTGTCATAAATAAATTAAATTATTTAATATCTAAAAATTACAAATAAAATACCATTATGTAGGAAATATTTTTAGATTTCTAATGAGTATTTATAGTCGAATTTATCGTATGTATAACCCTATATTAAAAACGATTTACTTATTAAACATTGATTTTAACTATTTTAACCCTTCTTTAAATAAATTAATAATAAATGTCCTAATCTAATCCAAGTGGGCCTAAATGATCATATTTTATTACTAAGGTTGTTTTTGGTCGAATTAAACTTATCCAATATAATTAGGACATGTGTTAGGGTAATAATAATAACATTTTTACCCCTAATTACCCTATTTACTTTTAACTGTGGTAAAAAAAGTAAAAAGTTACTATTCACCAAAAATTATTTTCATCTCATTGAACTACATTTTAATTACTAACATCAACCATGTCTCTCGGATTTTTGAAATTCCACTTACAGAAGCGGTAAAATTATGTTTTATGAAAAATTCATTTTTTTAACTACCACTTAGTGGTTTCACTATTCATCAAAAAATGAAAGTTTCCAGAAAAATACCAAAAATTAGGACTATATATATTTGATATTATGAACTCAAAAATGATGTCTATTTTACCAAATTCAAAACATATCAGTTACATTAACTAATTTAAAAATTAATTCCCGTCGTCAAAACAAATGGTGTGTTTTTAAGAGATAATAACTATCAAAAGATTGACACTTGTTTATAACTGGTTTAAATGCGAAATTACATCCAATGACCAACATTGTATTAAATTTTAAAAATATATTCTAAATATACTTTAAAACCACTCAAATTAATAATTTATCACTATTAATTATTTTGATTAAAAAGTTGTTTTTAATTAAAATTTAGTAATTTTCACTATTCATCAGAATATGAAAGTTATCCGAAAAGTACCAAAATTTCACCTTAGGTTAAATTGGATACTCCGAATCCAAAAATGAATTCCATTTTGAGAGATAAAATTTCTAAAATTTTAAAAGGTGGTTATTACTATTCATAACGCCTAGTTTTAATAATATTTTAATAGCATATTGTTGTTTAGTGAAACTCGGTATTGCGTACTACACACGCTATCGAGGAAGGTCATGATTGCGTGTAATGCAAGGAAAGTAAAGGATGCGTGTTGTGAAAGATCCTTTTGGTGTAGCGCACAACACAAGACATTAATCAAATTAAAAAGAATATTCTTCATAAAATATCGGGGTGTTACATTCTACCCCCCTTAAAATGAATTTCGTCCTCGAAATTCGTCGGGGTTATAAATGGTTTACTATTCGAAAGTTTCTTTGATAGAAACCCACATCGCAAAAAGGAATACCAAAACCAATCTTTAAAAACAAATGTATGAAACGTAACAGTTACCCAAATAAACTAATCACTGGGTTTCCAGATAGGTGAAAATATGGATATGGAAGAGAAATCTAACCATCATGTTCTAATGGAGAGTGGTAGAGAACATGGCTATGGAAAAGCCAGAAATCACAAAGCCATAAATTTGTGATGATCTACGGTACCATCTGATTTATCAGATATAAGAGCACTAGGACAACATTTTTGGTTTTCAAGATCGTTTCCCTAAAGTTGATGAAATTGGAATTAGAAGAAATACTTTCGTGATTTCGGTATAGTCTCACTGTTGGTCATTCTTTGGACAATTTCCACTTCATCACTTACAGAAATGAAGTTGAATTTGTCATTCGTGATGTGTTAGCAGATCATGTGATATAATGATGGGTCATTCCATCTGTCTCAAACAAAAGGCTAGAAAAGTTATCAAAAAATACACAAGTCCATCTATAGTGAGATTAATGATATATGGTTCCTAAAATTGACTTATACTTCATATATCATACTACTTAATGTAATAAAACCAGTTTCTACTAAACAGGGACTTCCTGTAAGCCAGTGGTAGGAGATAAAGGCCAGTCGCACTTCAGTTGTGGGTTTGATTCCCACGGCCTTGTCCGACGCGATGGGCTGTCGCCCGTCCTGCAAGTTTTCCTTTTTCTAAAACTATATAATATCGAAAGTTCTATGCTTAAACAATACTTACTTATGTCCAACATAATCCCTTCCAATCTTTAGGATTATCTAAAATACTTCGGTCCAAGCTCATAATATAAAGAAAATGATTACTTGAAATGTCATCAACCAAGCATGTGAATACCATCATTTATCCCCCATATATCTTGTTGGTCACATTCCAATCATGTGAATACCTTAATCATGTATTCTCTTGAAAAATGAATACCCATTAAACCTTAGTGAAAACATGAATGCTATCAAAAGTTAACTCTTTCCACATACCAAAATCCAGAAATTCTATATACTCAATTCATTACATAACCTTCTCCTTATATCAGTCATCAGCTCATGAATACTATCAAACATTTTATTTTATCCTTATCACTTCATTATGCGCATATCATCTATATTCCAAAAATATCTGAATATCCTTTAATGGATACTGGTACCATTAATCATACACTTTCAAAACTCAAGGAAAGACAACAGTGTAACAATCCTTAGATGTCTCTTTATTCCATAGTACCATGAGATTACTTATACAACATTACACTTGATAATCATGTAATCATTACACTACCTTCTTAAACCATTGACTGAGCTTCAACAATTCTTTCAACTCACATATCATTTGTAGTCTCTTCATCATCATCAACATAAATACTACTCATACGGCTGTAATGATTCTCTTCATGAGACTTTCCCTTAGGGCATTGGTTTGTATAATGCTCGTACATTCCACATTTAAAACATTTAACCATTGTTGATGTCGTAGAAATACCATTATCCTCATCTATAGTGTTAACTAAACCTTTTCCTTTGCACTTACTGGCTTTGTGTCCTTCTTTTCCACACCCAAAGCATCTTCCAGTTCCCTTGAAACATTCTCCTCGATGCCTCTTCCCACATGATTTAGATAGGGGAAATTGAACTTTCTTTCCTCTATGATCATCATGAAACTCCATCTTTCTCTTATTAGCCGAGTCAGGAAACTTACCAAATTTGAGTTTATTGATCATATTATGAGATTGCGTATTCGGCATAATAATGATGGTTGGACTTCCAAATCCCATTTCATTTGGTTTCTCATGAAGAATATCATTCCATTGTCCATAATATCCTCCATTATCGTGAATTATCTTGTTTCCAGCCATTTTATAAAACCCAAAAAGAATAGTGTTAGAGGAAAAAATCATAATAAAGGGGGAGTAACTTCAATATCTAACATCTTAGGTTAAATTCTACGATCGTTACCATAGTTCTAGGACTATATCCTATACGTATACTTATCCTTAGGGGCATCCCTAGACATACCTTAGAAATATCTCTAGGGATCTCACTAATGTTTTCACATCCTAGTTTCCAAATGTTGACTAAACCTTTCCTCTGATACCAACTGTATAGACCCGAAGCCTGACGTACATGAACATTACATTACTTTTGCGGAATACTTAATACATAACAAAAATACACACACAAGGACCGTAATAGTTTAGTGTCTTTGGAAACTCATAATATAATCTTCTAATCGTGGTGAAAGATCTTCAACATCTCCCATAAAATCTTATTTTTTTTAAACCTAAATCCTTTCTTTATATCCTGGGGAAAATAAAACATAAAAGGGTGAGCTCAAATGCTCAGTAAGGGTAAATAAAAGAAATATCAATCACATCATATTCATAAGAACATATCTTTTGTAAATCTTAACCTGCAAAAGAGATCATAATTTCATAACATGCGATAAATCATAGTAGTGAAATGTAATCCCAATAATCATAACTTATAACATGAAACATTGTGGCATACACACATAATCATAGAGAATCATTTCTTATTAGTCAAGACTCATTTCCAAGACTATCTTAGTGGACAAAGTCCCTTTCTGAACTGAGTTCACTCCTCGTTTCAGTCCTGTTTCACTGAACCGGTATAACCTACCGATCCAGCCATGTCTATCTCATGAGATATAAAATCTTTACCCAATGCATTGTAGGGAGATATAGGTCCCACCCATCTCATAATGATACCATTCTTATGTGTGCCACAAAATCATAAATCATACATCATTGCATAACCCATGTAATAAAAATGGGAATCTTAAACATCGTGACATCATAAAACAATTCATATAAGATAAAGAAATTCATAAAAATAATTCCATCACAACATAATCAAATAAATGTAATAATAGGGATAAAAACAAAACCCTTTATTATCTTATATGGAAAATAAATTTGATAAAACACTTGAACTCCATTCCTGAGGAAAATATCCTTTCTAATTCAAAAACATTTTTCTTTCTTAACATGTCATACAATTTTAAACTAAAAGAAGTTGATTAAAAATAAACTTGAAAACTTGTAAAGGAAGTTTCTTGGAAATAATGTTTTAAAAATCCATTCATGCTGTATAAGTTAAAAAAACATTCTTCTCGTACTTTTGTCAGAAAAGTCAAAAAATACCTCGTATGAAAAACGACAAAAGATTCCTTTAATATCTTTTAATTAAAACTCACCGAAGGTTAAAATTTAATATAAACTAATTTATAAGGATATAAATATTACATATTGAGGAAACATTTATGTGGATGATAAAATACACCCCAGTAAATTCCAAAGTATAAACAATCTCGGATAAAAATGAGATTGTGATATTTCCCTTACCTTAGGTCTGATTTTCATCGTAAGTGTCTGAACCTCCTGTATAATAGTTTAAATAATGTCATTGACTTATTCTAGAATCATAATCATTGTTATGATATCATATATGGTTCACTTATGACTTTATATTACCCGTTCTTTTGTAAATTCCATGTTAAAGAGCGTTTTGGGTAAAATTGTTTCATTTGTCATCCGTGTTTTGACTTGTAATTATTCATATGATTACTCAGATCATGATTACTTAATTCCAGAATATAAAACATTATTTATATATAATATATATTCAGAATATAAATATATATAATAAACCAGTAAATGGAAAGAAATACACTGTTTATGGAGACAGTAGGCCGTACGTACACATGAACGCTGTTTTCGTTTCCTTCTTGAGTTGAATGAAATTAAGTAGATGACATACATATATATACACATAAATCCAGTATCATTATTATGTCCTATATTTCATGATTACTTATTATATGTACTTTATAATCATTCATGAATGGTTAAAGTGGAGAATGAATCTCATCGTGTCATGGAGACAGTAGTCCGTACGTACGCACGAGCGATGATATCATTCTCATGATCATGGGACTATATTGGAGTGTATTTATACTATTTCCGAATCAATTTCACTTTAAAATAATCATATATAGTTATTATTTACACCATTATACCCATCCAAGTAAGGTGGTGGTGGAAAATAGATTTCACCACGGCGTGGAGACGGTATTCTGTACGTACGCACGCGCGGTGATTTCGTTTTCCGTAGGATGGATAGATGGTGAAATAGGGTTGTTTCATACTTATAATAACATATCAGTATATTATTGATACTGATGTTATTACTTCATAATCAAACAACCTAAGAAGAAGAAGTGGAAAAAGAAATAAAGTTGAAAGAATCGGTAACAGACATTACCTCTTCTTTGAAGCGCCTCTTTGAGATATCCTTTTAGGGCACTAAAATTGGTCTTTGAGGAAGACCAGAACCTCTAGGATGTTTCTAGAGAAGTTTAGAAGAGAATTTGGTAGGGGTTTTCCGAGATTGAAGGCTCAAAGTGGTGTGAGTAAGAGAGGGAGGGGGTGCCCTTTTATAAGGGAGGAGAGGGGCACCTTTGGAATAACTAGAAATATTATTTTATTATAAAGACAAATTCGGTTTTAAATAGCTAAAAATTGATTTATTTCTAAGATAAGGTGGGGATGGGTAGAAATACTCTTATCAAATAGAATTTATACAAGTTTAGGTTCCTATTTTAACCTTATCATTTATATTTAACTTTAAGTTAGATAATTTTACTTTTACCGTGTCTTCTTGTTTTCTTAAACTATAAGGTTAATAAACTTACTATATCAAGCCAAAAAAATCCCAAGTTGTTTATTATTAATATATATAACCTTATCTAAGTCATTTGGACGAACCTTAGATTTTTAGGAATAAAATAACAATTAATAATATAATATTTGTTTTAAAAACTATTTTATGTCAATTTTGACACTATTTAGTAATTGATTTTTGTGAAAATCATAATAGAATGATTAGTTCTAAAAAAGTTAATTAAATAAATACTAACATGTCATATTAACCTAGAAAATTAGTGTAATTCATAAAAAGTCTCAAACTACATTTATTTGGGTATTTATAACATCAATTATGTCAATATTTCATTAATAAGATAATTAATGCATCATCTTTGTGTCATAAATAAATTAAATTATTTAATGCCTAAAAATTACAAATAAAATACCATTATGTAGGAAATATTTTTATCTTTCTAATGAGTATTTATATTCGAATTTATCTTATGTATAACCCTATATTAAAAATGATTTACTTATTAAAATTTGATTTTAACTATTTTAACCCTTCTTTAAATAAATTAATAATAAAAGTCCTAATCTAATCCAAGTGGGACTAAATGATCATATTTTATTCCTATGGTTGTTTTTGGTCAAATTAAACTTATCCAACAGAATTAGGACATGTTTTAGGGTAATAATAATAACATTTTTACCCTTAATTACCCGATTTACTTTTAACCGTGGTAAAAAAAGTAAAAAGTTACTATTAAAAAAAATTATTTTCATCTCATTGAACCAAATTTTACTTACTAACATCAACCATGTCTCTCGAATTTTTAAAATTCCACTTACAGAAGTGGTAAAATTAAGTTTTATGAAAAATTCATTTTTTTAACTACCACTTAGTGGTTTCACTATTCATCAAAAAATGAAAGTTTCCAGAATAATACCAAAAATTAGGCCTAAGATATATTTGATATTATGAACTCAAAAATGATGTCTATTTTACCAAATTAAAAATATATCAGTTACATTAACTAATTTAAAAATTAATTCCCGTCGTCAAAACAAATGGCGTGTTTTTAAGAGATAATAACCATCAAAAGATTGACACTTGTTTATAACTGGTTTAAATGTGAAATTACATCCAATGACCAACATTGTATTAAATTTTAAAAATATATTCTAAATATACTTTAAAACCACTCAAATTAATAATTTATCACTATAAATTATTTTGATTAAAAAAGTTGTTTTTAATTAAAATTTAGTAATTTTCACTATTCATCAGAATATGAAAGTTATCCGAAAAGTACCAAAATTTCACCTTAGGATAAATTCGATACTCCGAATCCAAAAATGAATTCCATTTTGAGAGATAAAATTTCTAAAATTCTAAAAGGTGGTTATTACTATTCATAACGGCTAGTTTTAATAATATTTTAATAGCATATCGTTGTTTAGTGAAACTCGGTATTGCGTACTACACACGCTATCGAGGAAGGTCGTGACTGCGTGTAATGAAAGGCAAGTCAAGGATGCATGTTGTGCAAGATCCTTTTGGTTTAGCGTACAAAACAAGACATTAATCAAATTAAAAAGAATATTTTTCATAAAATCTCGGGGTGTTACATATAGCATGGTGTTACTATAAATGATTGTTGTTTCCTAGAATGAGTTCACTCATAAAGTCTTAGAATTATTTATTAATTATACATTTCTTGATTTAAAAAGTTTCAGTGATTTATGAACCTTGGTTGACAATAAAATCTAAAGGGGATATTTTTAGGACCAAGTTGGCATGAATTGGTTCTTGGTTGCTAGAAGAATTTTCTACTATTTATTTTATATATTTTTTGTCATTTTGAAAAATACATTCACTCTATATGTGTTGGTGATTATGTGAAAGGAGTACCAGACTCAGATGATCAGAAGAGAAGTTCTTATGAAAGTCCATTGTTTGAGGTTTTCTGTTATTGAAATGTTCTTAGGGTGAAATTATTTTTTTGGACTCACATTGTGTTTGGAATTATATTTTTATTCAAAATGATTAGTTGTATCAGATATAGAATGAATTTAAAGATATTTTATACTCAATCAGATGATTCTTTGTTGTTATGTAAGGTATCAATATCATAAGCTGGTTAGAAACTTGCGTTCAAAGCTTTGTGAAAGAAAGAAGGGGAAAAGGATTTCTGAGTCAAATGATTCTATGCCGATGTCAATGTTCTTAAACATCATGAAAAATTCACGAATCAAGGAAATTTTGTTGATGAAAGGAGAATATGAATTTCATGTATGCTCGTCGTAGATCATCAGTATGAACTACACCACACATTTATGTTGTTTTGTGTCTAATAGTTTTTTTGGATGAAGCTGAAGGATATAAAGAATTTATTATTAAATGATCCATTAGAAGTGCTGAACCATCAGAGGGGAAAATTATTTAAATGAACCATATGTTTTTGATCTTTTTAATGAAATAAGTTACTCTAGATACCAGTCCATTAGCCAACGTGTGCCTATGATTATTCGGACATGTTATAATGCCAATCTATCAGATGATTTATGTCACTAATAATATATCAGATGAATAATATCATCAGAGGTAGTGCATAGTTTTTGAGTGATACGATGTAGATAAGTTGTGGGTATCGATGAGTTATAAGGGTTTTAGAGACCAATCAATCGGATGATGTAAAACAATGTAGTAAACCGTTTTTATAGAATCATCCAAGTGTGATATTAGAGTTGTTTTTTTTAGTTGGTTAAAAATAGGAGTAATGATTTGTTTTTAATTGAGTCAAGAGTCATCAAACAAGACTTGAAAATGATATATCATATGAGTTATATATAATGATCCATTATACTCATGTTGACACTGTTAAATCATCAGCTACTAAACATCATCAGTAGAATTTTTTCATTATTATGAGGAACTATTTAACGAATGATGAAATGGATAAATGTTCTAAAGCTACTAATAATGTGATGTTGAATATTCTAGAGTCTTATATGTTTCAACAATGTTTATGGTAAAACAGGGTCAGTTGGTTTTGAGCATCAGATTGTGAATTCTTATGTTTTTCATGTGTTCATTCAGAGTGAAAAAAATATTAGAATGAAAAATCATATAGGACTGAAGAATGTTTTTTTAATTTGAATAAGGATAAATTTTTCAGAATATTCATGAATTTTCAATAATAATCCAAAAGACTTGTGAAGCACTAAAGTATTCAAATATGATGTGTAAATGAAAGTGAAATTTGAAATTCTAGAATTTTATTATGCGGGGAAATATTTTTGGTTCCCATCATTTCTATTTCTAGTGAACCTATAAATATAGGTCAATGCACAACATAATTTGATACTATTCATGTGTGGGAGAGAGTGAGATAACTATAGTTTTGGTAGAGGGAGGCTTCTGTATTGAATTTTCATGAGAAAATTTTCCAGACAGAGGAAGTGTGATAAATAAGTTGTGTTTATGGTTTTCCAAAATGGACTAAGAAATCAGAGTAACATTGTTAGGGAAAGAAATAAGATATTTATGATTTTTTCTAGACAATATTTTGTACAATATTCTAGACTGTATAATTAGATTGAAGAATAAGATTGAGTCATTAGTTCAGGTTTTTGTACAAATTCATTAAAATTTGATTCTTCCTATTGCTGGGTAGGAAATTAAAGAACTCATTTTTTGAAGATCTAAAATAGTGGAAGTTATTTGAGGAGTATAGTGACATGTTCAGAACCAACTGGTGAATTTTTCTAAACCTTTTTTAAAAATTATTTTACATTATTCATTCTAGAATAAGGACATGTACTATTGTATTGATCATATTTCTATACAAGTGTTAGTGTATTTAATAGTTGTTATATCTACACAAAAAGATTTTTTTATAGTGGGTTGTGTGGTATTAGATTATTTAAAAACCATTCCATGGAATATATACTATTATTGAGTTGTGAAACCTATAAAAAATTATGTTTTAGTTGTTGTGTGAATTTTTGGTTTTCATCAAAGTGATAATTTATTAATAGGAGTCTAAGGTTGTTATAAAATAAAGATAACATAAGAAGAAAAAGATATCACTAATTTTCCCTCCCCCTATTAGTGATTACATTGATCATGGCTGGGCTTTTGCAGTTGGTATTAGAGTAATGTATCCCTTCATTTACTCTTTTCTTATGTTTTTTAGAAGAATTTATTATGGAGAATTTGAATTATGTGAATAGTAAGGGGATTCCATTATTTTATGGAAATAAATATCATATCTAAAATGATATAATGCTACAATATTTTATGTCTTTATGGTATAATGATTTGGAATATGCTACAAATAGATTTCCTCCTCTTGTTGAAAATTTTCCACTTACAAATATAGATACAGATAACCTGGAGAATGATAGAAGAGATTATAATTCTTTACTCTCATCAATTTATGAAAGGTAATTCCTTAGAGTTAAGGGATTTGGACCTACTAATGGTATCTAGGAAAATTTGAAAAATGTTTATGAAAGAAATATGAAGGTGAATAAATAAAAGTTTCAAATATGGAGGCTGAAGTATGAAGGTCTCAAAATGTGTGAGTATGAATCTATTGGTGACTTATTTACAAAGGTGAATTATATTGTTAGCACTATAATATGTCTTGGTGATAATTTGGAAGATTCATTTTTTTATTGAAAATATCTTATGAATTCTTCCTAAAAATTATAATTATAAAGTTTTAATTTTAGAAGAGAGATATACTAAAACCCTATATTTTGATTAAATTCATAGTAATCCCATTACATATGAAATGATAAGGGTAAAAGTTATGAAAAACAAATAAAAAAGTTGATTATGAAATATAATTCAAGTCTTCTAAGAATAGAAAATCATAGAAGTTTCTCAACGACGAATAATTTGGCAATACAAAATATGAAAATGAGGTTTGTAACTATATTGATGAATTGTTATCCTTATTTTATAAGAATGTTAAAATTATAATATAAATTAAAAAGGGAATCTACCTATAAATTTTTTAAATTTAGAGAATTCAGTCATTTTTCTACAAATTTCCCTCGAAAAAAATGAAGAAAATAATGATGAAGATGATAGAGGTCTTAAAAGATCTTGGAGGAATCATGTTTATGAATTAGAACCCAATTTTGAGGTAAAAGGTAAAAAGTTATCAAAGTCCAAAATGAGGTGTTTTTGTATAGTGATAATGAATATAGAGATATCAAAGTTTAACTAGAGAAATTCTATGAAGTTTCTTGGGAAAATATTTTTATTTATATTGTTAATGATGAAGTGTTTGAATGAAATAGTTCTGATAGAGAAGATACTGAGTTATAATTTCATCTAAAAAGAGAGGTGAACTAATTTATTTGAAATAATGCAAGGCTTTAAAGTGAAATCAGAATGTTGAAGAAGGAAGTTTATTTACCAGATAATAAATAATATTTTCTTGAAGAAAAATTTATGTTCTTGGAGGAAATTGATTTCCTAAATAAATCTCTATAAAAACAAATGAATTATAATGAACACCCTGAAGTAAAGATAAAGGAAAATGAAGAAGATTTAGAACTTTTTCAATAAAAGTTTTCTAAAAATCTGAAAGGATTTACAAGCTTAAGAAACTCTATATATTAAATTGGTTAATGTTTTTTATGGTGTGAACCTAAGGAATATATAAAAATTTATCTTTAAAGGTTGAAAATAATGCTTAAGATGTTCTTAAGAATAATAATGATAATAAAGTTGTGTATGTTTCCAAAACCAACAAAGTTAAGAATTTAAAAGCATCTAAAATTTCAATGTCTAAAAAAAAGTCTCCACCTCTTCTGATTTTTATAAAGTTAAAATGAAATATGAATTGAAGAAGAAGATTCCAGGTGATTATAGGATGTTTGGGGTTCAACAAAGTTTTCATTTTAAAGATAAGAAAGTTTTTGAAAATCAAATTTACAATTCCAAATAGTAAGGAAGTTATAGAAGAAATTATTCTTTCTATGGGTAATGATGTTATTGTGGTGGTTTTGGGTATAAAAAAATACGTATTGGTTCAATCAATTACACTATAATTATCCCATGAGTTATAGGTAGCAAAGTTAAAGGGATAGAAAATCCCTTCAAAGAAATAATTCTAATAAAGTTGTTTTTATTGTTGAAAATAGGTTCCAACTTATAGATAATATTTTTGAACGATGTGAAAAACATATAAATATTGATAAAGGGTGTAATTTTTTTTCTAATGACACAACAACATATTTATAACAACTCCCAATATCTAGATGCGAAGGAAGATAAAGGGAATGAGAAAGATATTTTTGTAGAAACTGCTCAATACTACAAAAGGAGAACAAACTTGGATCATCGATAGGGTGATAGTCACATATGATATGATATTTGATGTCAAAGAGTGTGAAATACTTTAAATAACTAATAGTGACATTTGGGAGTGATGGATCTCTCAGAATAAAGTTATTGATTCTACTATTATTAGGGAATAAAAGTTGAAATAAAATGAAATATTTGTTTGTTTATGAGATGAAACACAACTTGTTAAGTGTTACATAATTTTTCAGTGAAGGTAATAATGTTGTTTTTAGAAAATATGGTTTTGTAGTGAAAGGAGTAAAATATGGAAAAGTTGTTACAAAAGTAAAATGTAAAAAAGAAAACTTGTTTCAATATGGTTAAGTAAAAAATTCATGTTATTAAAGCATAGAGGAATATCATTATTTGTGGAATAAAAAGTTGGGGAATATGTGTTAGAGAAATTTGAGAAATTTTTCAAGGAAAGATATTGTTCATGATATTCCAAATATGAAAATAAGAAGAGATTAGAGTTGTTGAATTTCCCAAAAATGAAATATTAGAAATTCTATGCATAAGAATGATGAAATTCACTAAAGTCATCCCATAGAACTAATTCACACTAATATTTGCGATCCAATGAATAAAAAATCAACTTTGAGAGATAAGTAATTAATTTAGTTTATTGATGATTTATTCACGTACTTGTATTTTGTATTTGAAACATAAATCATAATCTAAAAATATTTTTAAGTGTTTCAGGAGAAGAGATAAAAAGGAATGTGGGTACTATGTAAAGAATTTGAGAATTGATAATGGCGGTGAATACAATAATGAAGTGTTCATATGTAATATTGAAAATCCTGGAATTCTTCATGAGTTTAGTGAACCATACACACTATAAAAAATATTGTTGCTGAAAGGATGAATTGAATTTTAGTGGATATGGTGCATAAAATTTTGATTGATAATGACCTTTCTCACAACTTCAAGAGGCAAGAAATGAGTTCAATATTTTATTTTCAGAATTAGTGTTTCTAGAGGTCATGTTCTGATACGATTAATTATGAAATTTTCTATCATAAAACTCTATGTCTGAAGTAATTAATAGTTTTTGGGATTCCCTACATCATAAAGAACAATGGTGTAAATCATGTAAATTTTTATTAGAGAAGTGAAATTGGAATCTTTCATAGCTATTCTCTATATGGAAGAGAATATAGATGTTTCCGCAAAGATACAGAATGAATAGTTGATTATATTGATGTTAATGTTCTAGAAAAACTGAGGAAGTTATTTCACAAACATTTACAGATGAGGCAAATAAATAAGATGAATGATCTTTAAATAGAATTACAATAGTAGTGATTTAATCCATGAAGAAAAATAAGACTCATCCATTTTTCAATGAAATAGAAAAAACCCATACATCTCATCCTAGGCTGAGAAAATAAGTTCAAGTTCAAAACATCATCAGTGATAAAAAAATTGAGTTAGAAAAGGAATAACATTAAAGGTTATTTCACATACTTATTTGTTTTCAAAAGTTGAGATAAAAGTTGTTAATGTATCTTTTCAGGATAAAAAAACATCATCAGTGATAAAAAACATTGAGTTAGAAAAAGAATAACATTAAAGGTTATTGCACATAATTATTTGTTTTCAAAAGTTGAGCTAAAAGTTGTTAATGTATCTTTTCAGGATTGTGAACAGTTTTATGTTATGAATGAAGATTTGGATAAGATTAAGAAGAAAGATACCTAATAACTTTCCCTGAAACCAAATGAAAAAAAATGTTATTGGTAAAAGTGGTTGATCCAAAACATGTTAAATGAAGATGGTGATGTGATAAATCAAGTTTGGTTTCCTAAGGTACTTAAAAATTCAAGACATTGATTTTGATTAGAATTTTTCTCAAATAGAATAGTTAGAAAAAACTAGAAACTTTCATGAAATTTATACATAAACAAGTTAGATATTTTTTCAAATGGATGTTAAGTCAGACTTTATGATTGGGGAGCTTGATGAAGAATTTTATATATGATAATTGTTTGGATTTTTGATTTGAAAATATTAAATTTATATGTAGAAGTTGAGGAAATATTTGTATTTTCTAAATTATGATTCAATATCATTGTATTCCCAATTATATATCTTCTTAAAGGAAATTGAATTTCAAGAAGAGAAGAGTTGAGAGTAATATCTATATCAAAGAAAATCATTATATTTATCTCTTTTTTATTTTGTATCTTGATGATATTATCTTTTCTGTGAATGATGAAATAAATTGTTAAGGGTTTTCTAAATATATGAAATAGTTTTTTGAAATGTACATGATTCGTGAAATGAAACAGTTTCTTAGATTAAAAATAAAACAAAATAATAAATACATATTTCTATCTCAATATAAATATGCTAAGGAACTTTTTAAGATGTTTGGATAGAAAAATTAAAAACTTTTTTCCACACCCAGTTGGGTGGGAAGCAAATTTTCCAAAGATATGAAAGTAAAGTAAGTTAATTCTAAATAATTTTAGAAGTTGATTGGAAGTTCGTTATATTTGACCACATCAAGACTAGATATTGTGTATGTGTTTACCCTTTGTGAATGATTTCAATGTAATATAAAGGAATCACATATCTCGGATGGAAAAAATTCTTAGATGTATGAGAGGCTTAAAATATTTTAGAATCTAATATGAAATATCGTAAAGAATTAAATTTTTGGTTATAGAAATTTTAATTCGGAAGGGAGTGTAGATATTAGAGGATCCAAATCTGGTGGAGTTTTTTTGGGGAATTTTGTGTGAGTTGGAATAGTAAAAAACAAAACTCTGTAACTCTTATCATAACATAAGTTGAGTGTCTTTCTTCTACTGAAGCTGCAAAAAAACAAATGTGTTGGAAGAATCCATTGGATGATTTTATTATTTACATAATGTTATTGTTCTACTTTGGATGTTATAATATTGGGGATATAAACCTTACAAGAAATCCTTTAAAACATTATATTTCAAAAAATATTGATTCCAAACATCACTTCATTAAAGATCATGTGTATAAGAGTGAAATAAATCTATGTTGTGTTCCAACAATAGAACAAGTTGCTGACATATTCACAAAACCTTCACCGAAGGAATATTTTTTCAAACTAGTGTTAAAATGGTGATGAAACATTTTTCTCTCTAAGTTTGAGGTACATATTTCTATCCCCTCTCTCATCTTGTCTTTGGATAGTTTTTTCAAAGGGGAGAATAATGATGATTAATAAATCTTTATATTGGAATATGCTAAACATTTTAAGGAAGCATGTATTTAGAAAGAGTTATGGGAGTAAACTCAACATGTATGTGTGTGAACTTTTATAACAGTTAGTTTATTTTTTTATAGGAAAATTTATTTTTATAAGAATAATGATGTTTTGAAGAGGAGGAAATTTTGAAAATTTTAAGTTATATTAAGAAATAAGTTGTGAATAGATGGAAATTTTGAAAGTTATAAGTCCATGAAGAAGTATTGTAAGTAACTAATTTTGGACCACATGGTTTCACTATCAATTATTCTTGTATCCTATAATGAGTTTTCTCACATTGTATTATAATTACTGATTAGTGATTCATATCATGAGTAAAAAATTTTGAGTGATTTATAAACCTTGGTTCAAAAAAATCTAAAGTGGGAGATTTTTGGGACAAAGTTTTTTGGAAGTGGTCTTAAGTTTCTAAATGAATTTGATATAGTTTTTTTGTATTATATTGTCATTATGGAAAATCATTCCACTTGGTAAGAATTGGTGATCAGAAGAAAGAAGTACCGGACATAGATGACTAGATGCAAAGTTCTTAATAAAGTCTATCATTTGAGGTTTTCTGTTCTAGAAATGTTTTCAAGTAGAGGTTGTTTTTCAAAGCTCACATTATTTCTAGAAGTATATTTTTTATCAGAGTGAGTATTTTTATTATATCCAGAATGTATTTTGAGATATTCAATATTCAATATTCAATATGATGACAATTTTTTATTATGCATGTTATCAACATCATAAGCTGACTAGAAACTTGTGATCCAATCTTTGTGAAAGAAAAGAGGAGAAAATAGTTTCTATGTCAGATAATCCTATACTGATGTCAATGTTCATAAACATGAGGAAAAAGTCATGATACAAGGAATAATTTGTATAAGAAAGGAGAATAAAAAATCATATTCCTCTAGTTATTGATCATAAGTGTGGCCTACACCAGATTATGAACTTGTTTATTGTATAAGAGTTTATCTTTAATAAATTCATAAGTTTATAGAAGTGATAACCGACCAATAAATTGGATGATCCAGACCAATTAAATGATCGATAATGAACCAACAATTTTTGAGTTTCTAAAAGAAAGTAGTTACTGTGGGTACAAGTACATCAAACAATCTGTGCCTCTGATTAATAATATTGGTTATAACATTGATCCATTAGATGAATGCTGATACCGATAATAAAATAAATGAGGAATATCATCAGAGGAAGAGTAGAGTTTTTGAGTGAGACAATTTAGATTAGTTATTGGTATTGATGAATTAGAAAGGTTTAAGGGACTAATCAATTAGACGATGTACAATAATGTGGTCAAACATTTACATCAAAGCATTAGAGTGTGGTTTCAAAGTTGTTTTGTTTTCTGTTGGTTAATAACAGGAGTCATTATTTGTTTAAAATTGAGTTAATTTTTATTATAAAAGACTTGAAAACAGTTCATTGGATGAGGAACATAGACCGATCCATATAATTCTTAACAATAATAATAAATCTTTAGCTTCTGAACTCTATTAGACATATTTTTTTATTAGTATGAATAAATTTTGAAATAATGAAGAAAATGTGAAATGTTTTGAAATTATCATAGAAGTGATGTTGATGTTCTTGAAGTATTTAAAAGTTGAAATGATGTTTATAAAAGAATATTTTCAATTTTTTTGATAATCAGAGTGTGAATTCATCAGTTTTGTATGTGTTCAATCAGAGTGACAAACAATGTTAGAATGAAAAAAAAATATTGAATTGATTTTTTTATTAATTTTATAATGGATGAAGTTGTGAGAAGATTCAAGAAGACTCTATAAAAATCTATAAGATTTTAAAATCACTTAATTTTTCAAATAGTAAGTTAAATGAAATTGAAATTTGAGATTCTAAAATTTTCTTATGTGGGAAAATATTTTTGGGTTCCCAAATTTTCTATTTCCAGGGAACCTATAATTAGTGGTCAAAGTACAAAGTACTCTGACACTGTTCATGTGTGGGTGAGTGAAAGAGAGATAAAGTTTTCGTATAGGAAGGTTTTTGGATGAAATTTGTTTGAGAAAATGTTTCTTATTGAATATGTGTGATGAAGAAGTTAAGGTCATGGTTTTAAATATCGAACCAAGAAATCAGATTGAAATTTTTGGGGTAAAAAGAAGCGATTCATAATTATTTTCAGAAAATTTATTCAGGATTTCTTCCAAAATGAATAATATGACTGAATTTATATGTGATCCAATGGACTGAGTTTTCAAATAAATTATAGAGAAGTTTTTTCCACTTGATGATGGGTAAGAAAGTGAAAAACTATTTTTCTAAATTTATAAAAAATTTAAATTTGTTGAAGCAATATAGTGAAATTTTTAGAACCAACTAGTGAAGGTTTCTAAACATGTTACCAAACTTATTTTACATCATTCATGATAGAGTAATCACATGAAATATTGTATCGATTACAGTGCTACACAAGTGTAAGGGTATTTCATACTTGTTTTATCCACACAAAATGATTTATTTCTATTGGATTTTTTAGTATTGGATTATTTACAAACCATTCCAAGTAATTGATACACTTATTGTGTAATGAAATTTGTAAATAATTATGTTTTTGGGGTTGTATGAATTCTTGGTTTTCAGAGAAGTTATAATTCTCTAATACGAGGTGAAGCTTGTTATAAAAGAAAGATAACATAAAAATATATATCAATGATTCACCCCTCACCCAATTAGTGATTACATTGATCTCGGCTGTGCCTTTTCAAAAGAAACTAGTAGCCACCACAATAGTTCTAACTATATTGGAATGGGAGGGTATGTCAATCTCCATAAGTACTAGGCACTGTACATCTCAACATGGAGAAATTGTAGCTAATTATCCATGTTAGGTGGGTAGCTAGGATCCTTCAATGAAAAAAATGCTCGAGAGGGATAGTTTTAGTGTATTCTTGTCTTTGGGCCTTCAGGTCATGTATTGGGCCTTGTTCATCCAGCCCTTTGGGCCATGTACTAGGCCGTTCACATCTTTTCCTACATTTCATGTAATATTCCCCTCCCAATCTAGTAAAAAGGGGGATTGTATGAAAAATAAATAAAAATCTTGAAATCATTCAAACCAAGCTGACCATCAACAAATGATTTTCCAGAAAATTCAATGTAATTATGTAGATCTATTTATATTTCCATTTTCATCCCAAAATCTCCAAAAAACCCATAAAATCACCGATATACTCAAAGGGGATAAAAGTACCACAATATCATATGAAAACACAATGATAATCATTAGATGTAATCTCAAATTCATGATCAAAACACAAACCACCCATGGTAAATCAAAGTTTGGGGAAAGAAAGTGATCATAAAATTATTCCGACACCAAACACTCAAGTTATAACATCCCTATATCAACAATAACTAGCTTAAAAAAAGAGAGATTTTCAAGAAACCATAACCTTAAGAAACCAAGTATTTGATTCTATTTTATAACAAATCATCCCAATATTACACCTAAACTGGAAGTAATCCTGACCCATAACTAGGCCTGAAGTGTCTTTCCGATCCCCACATGATGGAAACTAGTGAATGATAATCAATTAATACACTTTGGAAATTATTTTGTATCATACAATCAAAACAACAACAAGGATATGCACCTTTGAATATGATAATTTCTCTTCATAATTTGTATTCCCATGTAAATCAATATGAATAAGAAGTTCAAAAAATATCCAAAACAAATACTCAACACGAATAAATAAGTAACTCCAAAAAAATAACTAGAAGATAACCAAAATCACATTAATAAAAAACAATATCTTGGCTATCATGGATGATACAAGAATATTCCCAAAAAAAAAACCAAACCACAACCAACCATCACCATGCGACTCTATATTCACTCTCCACATTTAATCCAATGGATGAACCAACCCAAATCTCACTAAAAGGAGAGACCATATACAGGGAACCTAAATTAACAATATAAATTGTATCCACTAAATCATGTATGATGGGGTTGAGTGAAACCAACCTCAGTAAGATATCACAAAAAAATTGATGTCCCTATTTAAAAATAACTTTTATTTTATGATAGTTTGAAATAAAATATGAAAATATTTCTCCAAAAATAAGATTAAAAAATATATCAAACCATAATTGTTTTCATAAACCAAACAACCCTTTTTAGGGAAACAATCACCTTTTAAAAACACGTTTTAAAACCATTACTTTTCTCAAAAACACCCAATCCAATATATCTTTTCAAAACCATTTGATAAATATGATTTCTAAAATCACTTTGAAAATAATTTTGTTTAAAAAATCCATAATGATCATGAATAATAATATTACTAGAAAAGAACCATGTAATTGATTATATGAAAGAAGGAAAACAACAACCAAAACAAATCTTTATGCTAATCTAGGTCAATCAAACCAGGGGATACAAGGGAGACAAATCCACCATCTAATAAAATTTGGTATCATAGGAAACATACTATGATATAACAATAATGGTACTAAACCTGATATCATAAGTAACAATCTATCCAAGGGCCCCTAGTGAAATTGGGAAAATCACCATATGTTACCCTCTTGAGGGTCACCCGGTCTACCATAAACCTCTATGATGGAATAACTCCCATTGGGAACTGTAAATTGAGAAAATTCCAGGCTAGCATAACACATATCATGAACATCAAGTTATCGACTTATGGTCCCTTTATGAAACCCAATTGAGCTGAGAAATCCATAGGACAACTAATGAGCATATAAATCAAGAATAAAAAATAACTATCAATCTAATATCACCTCTTACACCCTATCATGAAGAAACCACTTTTAATGTTAGTCATATAAAATGAAATAGAAGGCATTCCCCTAGGGATATAATCCATATCACACATAAAATTATGAAGGTTCTCCTACTAGTGTCACACACAGGAAATTAAATTCAATATAAAAGTTCCAAATTAGTCTTAATAAAGACATATCTTAGGATGCTAAGCCACTTTTATAGATATTTAAATTCATTTCTAATAATAATTTACACTAAATAATTTATAAACTACATTAAAACTTATTTAAACTAAAATTTTACATAAAAAACCAACACATCTCACACTATGTCACCCAAATGGGATCAA
The DNA here is from genome assembly GCA_963277665.1 of Viscum album. Taxonomy (NCBI): domain Eukaryota; kingdom Viridiplantae; phylum Streptophyta; class Magnoliopsida; order Santalales; family Viscaceae; genus Viscum; species Viscum album. Next base: position 459,181,798 of record OY728160.1, on the reverse strand, counting down.
ATCTTCTTTGAACACAAATTCCATTTTAAAATGGCCCATTGAATCATTTTAAAGTCAATTGGAAATCAATAAACCTTTAAAATTGTAAAAACCATTAAAACCCATTTATAAGCCTTTAATCCTAGTTCAAATTCACTTTAATATACTTAAATAACTCAATATAATTACTAAAAATAATTATAATTTGATAAAATAAACATTATAAATCATAAAGAACATAGTGGAATTCCTTTAAATGAATGATCACAAAACAATCTACCACAATCATGGTGGAATTGAGTTGTGACAATAAAAAATTAATCTCCATTATTTAGATAAAACTCATACAATCCATGAGATACACTTCACAAGCCCTAGTAATTAGAAACTAATATTATAACCCACCTTGAACTTTAGCCTTAGTTGGAAGACCATTAGGCTTCATAAGAGACATCCAAACTAAGATAATATGGAGAAGGAGTAATAAGAAAAGGATAATGCAGATAAATTATGGATTACTAGAGAAAAACCCTTTTAAAACAAAATATACATCAATAAAAAAATTAAGGGACATAATGAATTCATTTTTCATGTCCTAGTCTGATGAATCAAAAACGAATCAAGTAAGGGAAAATCCAATAAAATCAAAGGGGGAAAAGAAAATTTCAACTATTTACAAAATATGGGTTACTCATATGGTTTGGCCATATGGTTTGGTATACCATAAACCAATCATTTAGAAGACACTATCTTTATAAAACACCCATGCATGGTTTGGGAACATGGTTTACTAATCATTCTCCAAACATTAAGAAAATCTCTATTATGTACCAAAATAGCTTACATAGTTTCTACTATGAATAACATGGTTTTATCCAAATTGTGTGAAACCCATGTTGTAAAAAATATTCACATTCATAATAAACTAGAAAGGTCCGTTCTCTTAGGCATCCTTATAGTTTCTCATTGCTTGTTCATCCAAAACATGAAATTGAAGGAAATTTTTAAAATTCTAAAATATTTAAATGAATCTTTCCAAAAAAATTTATTAACTGAAAGTATGATAAAATAATAAACAATAGTGACATGTGGGATTTATATATTTTAAGACCATTTCCCAAATATATTGGTAAATCACTATAAAATTTCTAATAATCCCCCCTTTAGTGCATTTCCTAAGGATTCAAATGTTCCCCTAGCTCTGTTACCAGATGCAGGGTCTAACCACCCCTTATAGTAAGATATTGTACCCTTTGGCTCTCTACCCCATGTATTTTTCATCTCAAGGGCTCACTTTCCCACATTTGGAAAATACCTCATGTGGGGGGAATGATCGCATAGGATATATAATAAATCAATGAAGGTAATCCATAATCCTTGTCAGACTCATGATTAGTGGTATATGGTGTTGTATTACATTCCACATTATAACACCATGCACTATGATGTCGACTCATGAGCCACACTGCAACCCCCTTTATTCCAAACAATAATAGGGTTCTTAATCCTATCTCCTAGATACCTAATAAAAACAATAAATATTATCCAACTAGTCACATAATTATTTTTTCCTTATCATTTTTTCATCATCTAGGTGGAAATGGAATGTTTGGTTGAACTCCCAAATCCCGAGTGTATCTATGATTCCAAATATTAATACCTTCTTCTTTCACTTCAGTGATAATGACATTTTGAGGAAATGTATCAACTTTTTCCTTCCCCAATGTATTAGTTTCATGATTTATAATATCTATGGGGTTATTTTAACAATATTTACCGACATAAATCCCATAATAAAAACTATATCCTCATCTATATTAGAATAATATAGTGCATTTTTAGCCTCAAAATACACTTGAAAGGACAAATCATAGTCTGCTTTCTTCTTCTTATTACTGTAAACTTTCATGAGCATGAAACACCTTTATGAATTTAATCAAATCTTTTGGTCCTCCCTTCAAATGTAGGAGAATTATATTTAAGGATATAGATTCAAAGTGAATATTATCAAGTTTTCATCAAACATGATCATGATGAAGAGGTTAGTAATGAATTTATAAAGGAGAATACAATAAGGGGATTTCTTGTGGGTTTATTCCAAGCCTAGAAAAAACTAATATTAATGATGGGGGTAAAAATACCCCCAACACTGTGGTATGGGTTTACTCTTATATATTAGAAAATAGATAAATATCCCTTTTCAGAATTTAATATTTCATGTGTGTTGGTTGGAGTAAAAATTCATTTGGACCCATGGGATGGGTTTCCCCACATTATTACAACTACCACTTAACCCATTCAAACATTTTGATATTATATCATAGAATGTTCTAGATGCATAGTATTTATTTTTTCTTCTTGGAAAATTTATATTCAGAAAGACAAATATCATTTAGAAGGTTAGGATTACCACAATATTTCCATGTGTTTAACATTAATGGAGTCTTATAAAAGAATAAATTTAAATTCTCATTCCCATTGAGTATATATTTCCTTCACATTTAGAGTAATAGGGATCTGTTAGATTGACCAACTTGCATGCCAAAATCATGTGTTCGAAGAATGATTTAGGTAATGAAACTATAAATTTCATTACTACAATGACCATGATGGTTAGTGAGTGTATTGAAATGAAACACCCCAAATTCACCCCAACATCTGATGGATAGATGGGGAGAAGTATCAATATTTAACTGGAAATGAATTTTGATACTATTAATGAATGAATGTTAGAGGTGTTCATGTTGTTTAACTGACTTGGGATTCTAAAATTCTATAATAGTAGTGAAATAAACTTGAATACACTTCTTATCAAACACAATTTTAAGGTTGGAATATACTTCATTAGTTTGGTATTAAGATATGTGATAATGAGACATCATCCACGATTTAAAATGAATATGTGTTATACATTACTCTTTCAATATTCTTATAATAGTATACTTATTGGTTGTTTTTTTACCAAAATATGACTAGAATTTTCTCTTCATCAAATTCCTCCCACATAATAGTAGAGCATTCACTATCTTCATCAAATAAAATTTTAACCAGTATGAACCACATATGTCATTCTTCCACATATTTATGGAGTGATATTGATTCACTATGAATATTATTAACCACCTTCGAGATTACATGATTTTCTAGAGTAACCAATGATGATAATTTACCCTTCTCACCCATCAAATGGGATGAGGCACTACCAATTGATGGAAGTTTTCCTAGTGAAATTGAATTTGTCTTTTCAAGTTCATTTTAATAAGAGGGTATCTCTGGGATGATTATGATATAGGGAGGAACATTTTTTTGAGGGGATACACTATCATGAAGAAGAAAATAACTGTAGGCATCATGGGTTGTACATCCATGGTTAGTATTTCTTTGATTAATATGAGGAGGAAACCTGTAATGAGAATAATTTGGAGGAACATTAGGATAACTGATTTTTAATGGATGAAATGAGACGGATCATTGTGTCAGATACCATAGAGGGACTTCCATGGTTTGATATTTATTGTTCACTGTCATAGGGAGGATATTAAATTTCTCCAATTGTTTTGACACCATAGGGAGTACCTGAATTCTCTCTAATTCATTAATATCCAAAATCGGTGGGACATTCACTAGGTCTAATTAATTGATCACCACGGGTAAGGCCTCCATGGTTTTTAAATTTTTGATTTTTTTCTTAGGGAGAACATCCATTGTTGTCTATTAATTGATTATTATTATGGGGAGTACCTTCACATCAGTCAATTTAATAATAATAATGAGGAGTACCACCATGGTTGTTGATTTATGGATTTTATTCATGGGGAGGACATTTACATTAGCCAATTTATTTATCACCATAGGGGGGACCTCAATGGTGAACACTCTAGTGATGAACTCCAAAAAAATTGATTGATTGAAATGGTTAAGACATCCCTATTGAATGATTATCAGGTTGTGAGGGGAACCTCTGTGGTTATTGGATAGTGTTTCACCTTTGTGAGGACCTCCAATAAAATGATTTTGGAGAGGACCTATAGACTTAACAGTTTTTTATTGTCCATGTGTAGGACTATCATGAATAATAATTTTCTAATTATTATCCTGGATAAGACCATTGTGATTAGTATCCATGTTGTTATAGGGAGGAAATTCATGATTATTTCCCAGTATATGACCTACATATATGCTTTACATGTCCCTATGGAGAAGGAATATATTGTAGTAGATTATTTCCCATGTTGATGAGAGGTTATTTGAGGAAATCACAAATTATTTCCCTAATTAAATCTAATTATTATTTCAAATGGTCTCTTAAAACATCCCTCAAGATAATTTTGGTATGGGCTGATGAGTCATGGTAGTGATGGAAGTAGAAGGTGTGTGAATATTTTATTGAGAAACAATGGTTAGTGGTCCCTAGTGGGGCCTCATCATGGGTACTCAAGTCTAGAAATCCAGGTAAATGACTACTTCATTCATAGTTTCCTAGTGGATTGTATGGAATTATGCATTTTTAATATATAAACCTTTCATTAAATAGTACACCATTTAATAATTTATAGGGTCATTTGAGGTTTAGTTTCTTGGAAAATACAAATGTAATACACAAAAAACATAAACATTATTATAATCCACTTGAAATGATTCTTCATATATATAGACTAAGTTAATTTTACTGTATCTCATATCCTATGAACATACATGAAAATATAGGGGTCAGTATAATTCCCAGAAAGGGGACAAACAAAGGAACAATTTAATATAAAATCATGAGACATAATAATAGGGAATCATCATAAGAACATGCTTCATATGATATTGTATTTATCATGAAGAATAAAATAGAAATGTGGCTACAACATAAAAATGATACATTTATAAGCATATCACCATGGTTTATAACAATGGGATCATAAATAATAATTACCATGTTTCTTCACCAAGTTATCATAAAAGAAGATACATTTAGAGAATAAATCTATAACGAATGGCTGACTGACTGAAAATTACTTTTTTTATTATAACATAACCCCCATTTTAATGGATATGGGGGAACAAATAGGAAATCAAAGACATAAGGACATAAAATGTGCCCTAGTACTCAACAAGACATCATCAACTAGAACAAGGAAAAAATAAAGGCTCCTCCCCAGCATAAAAAACATTAAGTTTAGGTTCCACCTTCTCATCGCTGCTAGAAAGCTGTCCCGTGACATTTTGCGGGCCTGGTACTGATGAAAAAAGTCATACCCTCTCAAACATCCAAACCAGAATAGAAAAGATCAAGTGAAAACTCCCTACTCTAAACCTAATCTGAAGTAGCTCCTTAAAGAAGGTTAAGTATCATAGGCCCTAGAGCACATGCCACATGTCACATCATCACCAATCAAAAAACCACCAAAAAATACATTCACCAAGACATAAAAAAAATCAATCAAAAAATCATCAATACAAAAGATTGCATCCTGAACACTAAATCCACCACCGAAAGACATCCTCACTGCAACAAACTCATAAGACTCCCTTAAAAACTAAAAAAATAGAATAGAAACTCAATGAGGCCAGATGAAGAAAGAAGCAATAATCTAAAACAATGCCACCCAGGGATGAAAGACCCAACAACCACGTCATAGGAGAATCACCGTAGAGAGGGACCACGACAATCAGGACTAGAAGCACCGATATCAGAATGAATCCAATAAAATCTATGTTTAGGAGGCACCCACACTAGAGTCCAAAATGAGAAATAATTCATACAATGATAGGAGAACACATAGGCCATAATCAAGGGCACCCCAGTGATGACGATGTGAAAATAACCTCAAATCCCGTCACCACCACCGAAATCACTCATGATGGCCACACCAAATAACCAAACCACTCACCCTAGAAAAGTACGATGTTATAGAATAAAGGACTGACCACCCTCACAATAATAGTTCTAGAATGATACCCCTTATCCATGGAAGAATATACCACCCAACCCTGCAATAGCTCACTCCCTTCGCCACTGATGAAAATCCCTCCACCATGCCATATCCCAGGCACAAAAAACCACTACTGCCCTAAGATTTCACTGCAGAATAAATACGTCCCGGAAATTTTCCATCCCTGAACCACAAAATTACCTCACCTCTGTTGAGAAGCTTCGTCGTGGAAGAAACATAACCCACTGTGATGACAAACCTGAACCACGAACAATGAACACCACTTCCTAGAAACATTCTATAGGAGAATAAACTGTACCGTATCACCATAACCAAGCCACAAATGAACCAAACTACTACCAGAGTCCTCACTAAGAAATTTATCACCCTTCCACTATAGGATGAACCCCACATTGCCAGATCTGAGCCCACACGAACGTCATAGGGTGAGAAGCTGTAATGCCCCATAAGAATCCTGTTCCACCAGATCTAAGCCCAAACACCAAGAGTGAATCACCACCCAACCACCACACCATGCGCACACTAAGAGAGAACTAATAATGGAGACACGGACCACCACATATGAGGGAAGGGAAGGCGACGACAGGGGAACCCTAAACCCTCTGCACCCCTTATGGGCTTATCTACTTTACCGAATGCATTAGAGCACTATCAGGGTGCACACTTTATATGTTTAAATTATTTTGTGACACATAGATCATAAGAAAATATTATATTAATAAACATTGGGAAATGATAAATGGGTTTCTTGTAAAATTAATTAAATTAATAAATAATTAAAGATAAGTGCATTACAACATTTTTTAACAATTATAAAAGAATGATGGTTTCATATTTGGAATTCCCCAATCGATGAATCATGATTTCATCTAGTTGATTATCGATGAATAGATAAATGGGATGGGTATTCACAATATAAGTATATTGCATGGAAAATAAAAAAATTAAATGAATGATTTCAACAACATAATAGGTATGAAAAAAGTATTTTTGAATATAATAAATTAGAGGGTTGGAAATTCAATCATTAATAGAACATAATTTGGATAGTAATGGATTCATTTAAAATCATGAATCATAATAAGATAAAAATAAATTACCAAAAATAATGTACATGAATTTTATGAAGGTAAGAGGAAGATAATTTCCCTTCCTTGAAGGGTTTCTTCCTAGAACTTGAGGATAAAACCTTAAGACCTTAAAGAAACCATAGAGGTATTATTTGGTAGTTTAAATGAGAATAAAATCATGGATAATGTATTTAGATTAGAGAGGAATGGTAGGTACTTATATTAAACGAATATTTTTATAACAATTTTATAATATAGGTCTTGAAATTCTAGGTTTTAGAAAATTAAAAACCAATGGCTTATCCATATTTATTGCTCGTGGTTTTAGTTATTTAATTTTTTTTAAATATTATAATGAATTATAACAAAAATCCATTTTTAATATTACTTTGACCTTGTATAAATAAACTTTTCCAAAAAAATATTGCATTAAAAATATGAATTTCTATTTTATACTTTGGAAAGTCATATATTGATTAATAAATTGATTTAAATCCATTAAAATTCATAATATTAAAAAAAAAAATTTCCAGGAAAGACATTAAAGTAATCATTACATAATTTTTATGTTTCTAAGATTTCATAATACTTACCGTATATTATATTGTATTTTATATTTTACCCTAAAATTTGACGATCTCAAAAAATTATGAAAAATTCACCATTGGATAATTTAGATATTTTGGTTTAAAAAATGTCATCCATTTAATTAAATTTTTTTTCTAAAAATTAGAAATATAAGTTTTAGATATAAAATAATTATTTAATTAAAACCACCAATTTTTATTTTATAATAAAATTTTTATCTCTTATAAAAATTATATATAATAACATAGAAATATTTTATGAAGAAATATTTTTTAACCTTTTATAAGTATTTATCTTTTAATTTATTTTTATTTTAATAAAAATTAAATATTTATATTTTCTATAAGAAATAAAATCATGATCTCTTTTAAAAAAATCTATTTTATCATATTCTCTAACAATAATGCATTTTATACGAGGATGTAACATTAAATAAGAATAAAAATTCAATAAAAATTTTAATTGATTTATAAAATAATTAAACCATAATACTACTATGGCTTAGATACATAACACCTTAATACAACGGTATAGTCTCTAAGGGTAAGGTGTGATATGGTGGTAGTTTCATGAGTTGGTTTGGCCAACATTGATCTAACTGTTGTTTCCAATAACTGTAAATTCATTCATAGGTTATTTTTTTCAGGCCTCACTTATTGAATATCTTCTTGGGATATATCAAAAAAAACCCCAACAATGATACATCTATCCCTAACACTAACATATTATATTCATAAGGCTTGATTCTATAGGTTGAGGCCATCATTTCTTCCTTTTACATTCAATTAGATCTTATTATTACCCTTAATGTTAAATAAAAATAACTATTACTTTATATAATAAACATTTACAACATTAATATAGAATAATGATCATATTAACCAATAATCACAGAATAGTATTATAGTGTTCAAACACTAACAATCACATTTTTGATTATATCCTATATATATATCACCAAACATAAACATTTACTACTTCATTCCCAAATCTTTTCACAATTCCTTTGAAAATTTCCATCATATTCTGAACATTTATTTTTTAACCATTTTCATGGAAATTGTAATCTTTCTATCAAATTTGAATCCTATGAACTATTCCATTTCATGGTTGGTATTCTTTGGTTTTTTATCCCTTCACTAGTATTAAATTTTGTAACTGGTAATATTACGTGAAAGGAAATATTCATTTTTCAATAGTCTTTATTTGTACTTTTATTATGAAATATAATAAAATATCCATTATAAAAAAATTCATTTATTAATCATTGAATGAATTTTGAGGCCCTTACATTCTAACCCCATAAAAAATATCTCTGCAAAAATTGGTTTCATATTTCAAAAAAAATGGGTTATTGTTCCATCATTGCTTCTTCAGGTTCCAAATTAGCTTCTTCAAACATGGTATTTTTCAATAATAATTTTGAAAACTGTGTTTTGTTGTTCCTAAATATATATTCTATTCTATTAAGAATCTTGATCGGTTCATTTTTATATAAAAAACAGAGTAATAATTACACACCATTAATATCCATTACACATATTTGACCATACATATAACTTCTTAGTAGATATATGTGTAACATATTATGTACATTGGGATATATTTTTTTGGTAGTGTTAATTGATAATAAATCACACCAACATGCTCTAGAATCTCAAATGGTCGAATGTACCTTGGAATCAATTTTTAATTCTTTCAAAATCTCATAACTCCTTTCCATGGTGATATCTTGAGAAATATAAGATTTCCAACATGAAATTATATGTCCTTTGGTTGTTAGTATAACTTTTTTTTATCTCTGATAATCCTTGATGTGTTTCTGAATCAGTTTTATCATTTCTGTAGTATCCTTCACAATGTATAGTCCATACAGTTTCCCTTCTCTAACTTTACCCCAACATGTTAGTGTTCTATACCTTTTTCATTAGATATCTTCAAAAGGGACCATTTGAATACTAGTGTAGAAAATATTTTTATAGGAGAATTTAACACATGGAAGATATTGGTACTAAATCCCTTGAAAATTTAGAGATTTATCACTTAAAATGTATTATATGGTTTTCATTTTCCTCTTAGACTACCAAAAAATTTGAGGATGATAGATTACGATCAGGTTTAATTTTTTATTCACATAATTTTGAAGGTTCCCCTATAAAATAGAATAAAATCATAGATCACAGTAAACAAAATCTGTTGTGGAACTCCATGGTGTCTTAATAATTTTTGAACATAAAGGTGAACTAGGTATTCTTGGGAGAAATAATCTCTTATGTAAATGAAATTTGTAGACTTTTTCAAATTATCAATTATTACACATATAACATTATTTCCCTTATATTTCTTAGGTTGGAAAGTAAGAATGTACATAGTGCTATTGTACCACTTCTATACATGTATGGGTAGTGGTTATAATACTCCTTTGGAAAGTTGTGACTCCACCTACACTTGTTGACTCACCAAGTACCTTACAATGTAATCAATAATATCTATTACCATACTATCCCACTAATAATAACCACAAAGGTCCCTATACATTTGAGTACTTCCAGGTTTTATAGAGAATGTATAGACATGAGCTTCATCCATTTGCTCCTTCTTTTTCTTCGGAATAGATGGGATACATGAACTTATACAAAATTTTAGTACTCCTTATTGTTCAATATTAAATTCAAGAAAATTTCAATTTTTCAAATCCTCTTTCTTCTTTCACATAAAAAGATAATATCTTTTATATTTTTTGATTTTACCTAATAATTATGGTTGAGAAATCATTTTGTGTTGGATTTATTATTTCCCAACCCTTATGATTCACAAGTCCAACCTTATTTAGACCTTAATAATTGAATCTCTTTAAATCCTCATCATTATAAGAACACCATGATCTTCCCCACACAATGAATCTATGAATCTATTTACTCTTTCAAGGTAATAATGAATTGAACAATAATAGACTTTAATTATATACAACCATATCCTTTGTCTCATGTTGTGTTACTTTTGTGTGAATATATAATTGAGACTTTGGTGGTCCTTGCATTTATAACATTTACTTATAAATAAAGTATCTCCATATATTTATAGAAGAAAAATCAAAACTAACTCCATGTAATTAGTTGGAAAATTATTCTCCCAAGGATTTAACTATTTAGATACATTGGAGATCAACCTTTCATTTAATATAGGGAAACATTCAATACCTTTTAGATATTCATCACTATAATTAATAAATTTTTCTATGATAGTGGGTAAAGTTATCATTGGTGAACTAACCAACCTCTTTTTTAGTTATTGGAAATAGTATTCCCACTCTTTTGTTTAGATAAACTTAATTTTTTTTAGAGTTAACTTGGTTATTTGATTAGAAAAACAAGAAAATTATTTGAAAAACCTTTGATAATAATCCACCAAACCATGGAAACTATTAATCTCATTTACTATTATATTATATGGACACTCCTCTATAGAATTTTCTTTAATTGGATCCATTGAGATTCATTCACTAGTCCGGATGTTCCCCAATAATGCAGCATATTATAACCAGAACTCACATTTACTAAATTTACCAAAAAATATTCTCCTTCCTCATATATTGTAATAAGACTCTTATATTATCTTTATGTTCCTCATGAATTTTAGAATATATAAAAATATCATCAATAAATACCATTAAAAATTTATTAGGGTAGTCCATAAAGACTCTATTAATAAAATATATAAATATGTTAGGAGAATTAGTCAAAAGAAAGAAAATAAAAACAAAATTGTAATTCACATTTCTTACTTGGAAGGCATTCTTTCGTATATATTCTTTTTTATCCCACAAATTATGAAAAATAGAACAAATATAAATATTGGAAACGAATTGTACCCTTTATGTAAGTGAAAAAATAATCAATCCACAAGAGAGTGTATTTGTTCATTATCGTAATCCCATTACGCTCTCTATAGTAAACTTATAGCCACATCGATCCATATTTCTTTTTCACAAATAAAAAATGTTCTAAACAAGGAGACAAACAAGGATGAATAAAACCTTCCTCTAAGAGGTCTTGTATTTTCTTCTTTAATTCCTATAACTCCACATATTCCTTTCTATATAGGGTCTTTCATATTGTCCTTGTTCTTGGTATGAGTTCAAGAGAAAACTCTACCCCTATTTCCAGGGGATATCTAGTTAAATATGTAGGAAATACATCAATTTGTTCCTAAAAAATAGGGACATTTTCTATCTTTATACATTAATTTTCTTCCCCCTCTTCACTGATAATCTCTATAAATAAAGCAGTAAGAGGTGCTTCCAAAAAAAGATCATGTTAGGATATATATCATTTGAAAATAGATATATTTTTTATTTTCAAGACCATTGAAAATTAATTTCTTATATATGTTATCTTAGCATTATAATTTAATATAAAATCAATCCCTATTATATTATTGAATTTCATCGTGGGAATGACTTCTTGATTTTTGATGAGACTGTACTATCCAAATTTGATACAAGAGTTTCTATACACCTTTAATTCTTAGATAGTCCTTATGATTCTAAAATAATAACAATACTACTATAATTTTAAGTTTTTATTCTATATTCATTGAAAATTTGATGAAATAAAGGAATTCGTAGAACCAATGTCAACTAAAAAACTTTTTAGATTTGAAATAATAATAAGTGTACATTACACAAAATTTATTAGAGACTCTACTTCAACCATTATGATTGTTAATACACGAACCTAACCCCTTATATTATGATGAGTTTGATAGTGGTTAACCTCTATAATATTATAATTTATAAATTTATTTTCAATGTGACCAATCTATCTACATTATAAGCTTTGAACATCAGGTTGTTCTTACACCATCTTACCATTATTTTTTTACATTGAGATGTTGAGGCTTCACATAACCATGATAGTTAGGAGCTATATGTACATCTATTCCACACTTGTATAACTTTCAATTTCCATAATAGAAGTTTCCAAATTTTTGTTCCATCAATTTTTCCATGTTCATAGTTTTAGTTTCTTTCCTTCTTTTTAACGATAAAAAATTATTCATTGAGTTTAGAACCATTTATAAATTCTTTTCATTCAACTTATGATAACACTACATATCTCTAAACCCTATTTCTAAATTTATACCACTTTTAACTTTCTCATAATAGATTTTATATTCTTTATTTTCTATATTCCATTGAAGGTGGGGTCTTAGTTCACCAAATAACCTACCAAACATTCCTTTAGGACCCATAACAATACTTCATCTGTATCGATAAAGTATTGTAAAGCTCATTTCCTAAATTACCACTTATTAATCTTATATATGATTTGTTGATACAAATTAATTATCTATTTTTATTATCATTTATTTGGGAAAATAATTATTAAAAAAATACTCTCTTGAACTCTTCACATTCCATAAAATTAATCTCCCCAATTGGATTTGTGTTCTTAATCAATGTCCGCCACTGACCAACTTCTCCTTCTAAGAGGTATACTTCCAAGGTGACTTTCAATATATCTAAATGATATATTATATAAAATATATTTTCTATATATTTAATCCATTTTTCTCTAATAAATGTATTATCATATCCACTAAAAGTAGGTGATTGTTGACACATGTAAGGATCGACAACAAGTTGTTGCCTTCGAGGTGAATATGGATGTTGAACATGATTTAGGTTATTATTCATAACCCATGATAGATAATTTGTCATTCATGTAATATTTTATATTCCATCTTCAATCATGTTAGGAAGGACATTAGTGCATTTCCCATTACACTCATCATTTATGTGGTTCCTCCTATTTAATTCCTTTTTTTATAAAAGAAGAATACATTTGTGAGAAGCATGTAAATTTTTGGAATTATATAATTTAAAAGGAATATTATTATATATATATATATATTAAAAAACATGATTTGAGGATAGTATTATTTAATTTCTTCTAATAATAAATATATTTTTTATATATTATTCACAATGATTCATAAGAAGAATATAATTAACCAAACATATCCCCTGGGAGTTTCAAAATTGGTGTGTATCAAGGACTCTTTATAATTCACTAGGTGACGATCAGCTTAATATAAAATTATTATTTTTGGGGGGTTATTATGCCAAGGTATAATTGTACTAGATGTACATCAAATTATAGTATCTAGATAAAGATTCCATTACATGGAAACAATACTCGTTGTACTTCACCAAAATATTATTATTTTTTCCTACATTTAGACTTATCCCTTGGGTTATTACAAATTTTTTATAGTTCTAATTTCATTAAATAACTAAACATTTATTTGATAGAAACTATTTCATCACTATATTTTAATATATAAAACATTCACTACATAGTACATATTTTAATAATACCGACGATCTTTTGAGGTTTATTTTCTTGGTAATTTGGACCATAATACATTAAAAAAATAAAATTTATTCTAATCAAATTGGAATTATTTCTCATAGATTGATATGAGGTTAATTTTACTATATCTCATATCTGAGGGACGTACATCAAAAGAAAATGGTGATCATAAATCCCAATTATGGAATAAATAAAAGAAATTTTTATCTTGTGATCAGAAGACATACCTATAGAGAATTATAATAAGAACATGAGATATGTCCTAATAGAATGATCATGAATAATAACATGGAAATTTGGGTACAAAATAAAAATGATTCATTCATAAGCATATAACCAAGGTTTTTTTCCATGGTTTCCTAAAACATAATTACCAAGGTTATTCACCAATGTATCCTAAAATATATCATATCTAGAGATTAATGATTTACTCAATGTGTTGGAGTGCTATTAGGGTGAACCATTCATATCTCTAAATCATGTGTTACACATATATCTTAAGAAAATTTTACATTAATAACCCATGGGAAATAATGAATGGGTTTTATGTAAAAGTCATTAAATTTTTAAATGATTAAAAACACTAGTGTTACATAGTTTTTAACCCATGATAAAGGAATGTCAGTTTCATATTTGGAATTACATAATCAATAAGTCATGGTTGCGTCTAGGTTAATACCCAAGAATATATAAATAGTTTGTGTATTCAAAACAAAATTATATTTCATGGAAATGAAAAAATTAAAAGAAAGATTTTAGTACAACAAGAGGTATAAAAAAGATTATTGAATCGGATTAGTGAGATACAAATAAAAATCTCATTAATAGATAATAATTTGACTAATAATGGATTAATTTAAATGTAGGAAGTATAATAATATGAAAATACATTAGTAAAAATAAAGTACATAAAATTAATGGAGTGAAGAGAAAGATAATTCCCTTACCTTTAAGAGTTTCTTCCTAGAATATAAGGATGAAACAATAATACCTTAAGTGAAACACCCCAATAATTTAGTATAGCAACACTAAATTCGATAGTGTACACAACATTAAACATCAAATCTAAATGAACCCAAATATAATATTAAAATATTACATTTTAATTTGACAATTATCACATAGCCATTGAATTAGAGGGTATGAATAGTATTAAACAAATTTTGAAATATATATAGAGTGGACCAAATAAATAAAAATGAATTTCCTAATTCTTATGAAATCATTAATCATTTCAGGATCCCCTCCCCACAATGTTTACTCCTCCTAGGCCAAAAATATGATAAGAGAGATAATAACCCCTGAGTCCTACATCCAGTAGGCCTCGGGTTGGCAACTAGCACCAATGGTATAGTAAACAAAAATATGGGAGGAATTAACCTCCAAAAGAACACATGCTAAAGAGAGAGATAATATTGACACCAACCAACTTCTTCTCACACCATAATGTAAATGAAAAAAAAGTTCACATATGTAATTTCATGTACAAACTACTACAACTGAAAGGGAAGAAATGGAAGTACTTGGAGAAAGTAAGATGACAGTGACCCTGAAGCCTGAATAGATCCTGTAACCCCAAGCTAGTAGTAACTAACCTGATCTCTAACCTTATCCAAGTGACCTAAAAAAATATTTTATATAACATAGGGTGAGTATAACAGTATACTCAGTAGGATTATCCTAGGACCCTCTCATGTAAAATTAAAGAAATCATGGTAATGCACAGTGAATGTAAAGTGAAACTAAATCATCACCTAAACATGTATGATATGTTCCTAGACTCACCATGGATACTCTCACCAAGTATCACATAAAAGAGAATAATATATAATAAAGAATGTTTAGGGTACCCCACTACCACTTCCCCACTCGTTTTACTCTTTTCCCCAACATTGCATGTCCTGAGAATTTCTCTCCAAAAAGTCCATCCCAAAGATACCACGACGAAGCACAACAACATGAACCTCATGGGACACACCACCACATCTAAATAAAAAAAGTAACTAGGTAGTTTCTGGGAGCCACCATAACCCTTATAATGTGTATCATACGTTGGGTATTATAACTCAAACCATCACAAACCATACACTGAGTAAGGATCCTCAAACCATCATAGCCTATACATGTCATACCTATGGTAGTCCATAAGAAAAATATGTGCAAAATATATCTGTATAAAATAAACACAAGAAATTACATCCCTCTACACACATATATGGGGAAACTAACTGCTATGCATACCAGCTCAAGTAGCTAGGAAGAGAATAGAGAAGGGCTAAAGGGGGTTTTCAGCAATCCATCCTCCCACCAGAATGTTGGGGAAAGCACCCCCAAAGCACAGAATCCTCGGGGTGTCAATTTATATAACCAACAAGATGGAGTAGAATATAGATACACAAAGAGTACATGATATAATATATCTCACAACCAAACTATGGGAAAAAACTATTCTTAGACTCAAGTGCAGCTAACGTCTCCCAGAATCCTGGATGCCATTGCTGAGACTAGATATTATATAAGCAAACAACCATTTAAAGAGATACATTAAGTTACTTATCCCTTTTTATTAGTTTCAATTTACATCAATTAATTCTTTAACAATTATTTAACCATAAAAATTTACCACATTACATTTTATTACCATTCAAACCAAGGTCCATGCTCTTTAGGCATAACCAAACCGAGTTCACAACTTTCAGAATTATAACCTCAACATTTCATCCTAGAAAGATCCAACATCCATGGTTTAAACAATTATTCATTCATTTATTGAAAAAAATTACCACTTTCCATAATCTATGTATTCCATGAAATAATTATAAGATACTAAACACAAGGGGCTCAAAACAGTGAGTAGATGAACTACCCATCGAGTGTTTTCCAACTATAGAAGAAGTGTAGACCCATCCATCTTCAAGAATCTAAACACAGAAATCACATGGAATACCCTATGCATACTCACCTATTTTGAAATGAGGGTAAGAAAGACCATATGCATCAAGTAGTGGGGAAAGTAAAGAAAATAAACATGAAAACATATTCACCAAGCATAAAACTTTCATATCAATGGGTACGCCCAGCTTTAATCCATTCCATCATCCATGGTGTCCTCCCCTATTGCTACATGCAAAAACTAATGCATCTTTCCACTCTAGGAATCAACTACTTCCACAACCACTGGGCCTACCAGCCACCACATGCCATAAAAAACCCACCAGGATTAACTATCCTAGTCTCAAACTACAACATAAGTAGAAGGAAACAAAAAACATAGAAACTAGGATCTTGGCCCTAAACAAGGTATTTAGCCTTCACACACAATGAGAACTCACAGAACAAAAGCATAAGTCTCTTGGAATTTACAAGAAAGCAGGTAATTTAGAAACCTAAATGGAATTATCTTTATCACACAATCGGTTCTTTATTCCATATTTAATTAAATTATTCAATTAAACATGCATAACTGCAACTATTTGATTATCACCAAAGAACAAAAACAACAACCAGATTCATTAAACATGCCTCCTTATCACTAGAAAACTAATTCAAAATTTATCCTATCTTTAAATTGTATACCAAATTCCATCAAAATGAAATGATAAAAAAAGAAAGAATATATATCACACTATCTATAAAATCAAGAGGCAAACCATTTTCTCAGTATAAAGAAACAACATATGATCGATACCAATTATTTAATCTAGCTAAAATATTTATTATCTAAATTTCATTATGATATAGTGGGACAAATCATGATAACTATATGATTGAATGTAAATATAATAGAGAATCCATGAATCCCCTACCTTAAATTTTTTTGGTGTTCTTTTCATGAGAATGGGCTAACACATCATATCATGATCACCTCTCCTGCAATGTCTACATCCACCCAGGGACACTACCACACAACCACAACCACCACTAACAAATAATGCTCTATTAGAAACATGGAGATAAAATTCCATCACATGGAAATGATAAATGAGAGGAAATAAATAACAGAACCCAAAAGAGCAGAGGTAAAAATTACCTTATATCGATACTTCCTGGTTACACCAAAAGAGGGGGTGCACATGAAGCAGGAAGAACTCATGGGAAAACACAATCCAAGGTTAAAACCATAATCACACAACTCCCTGGGAAAAAAGGTTCGAGGAACCTCACACCAAGAGAAAGGAGAAGGAAGAATAAGGGTGGAAGGAATCTCAGCCCTTTTTAAAATTTAAACAGAGCAGCGATTGAGATACAATTTAGATTTTCCATTAATGGTGGACTTGGTCAAGACTACATGGTTTGACTGAGTAAAGTCACCTAGATCCTTAGGAAAATTAATAAAAGAGTTATGAGATTTTAATAATCCTTAAATCCCATAAAACAAGGCTTTTAATTCATTTTTTTTCAAATATAACATCAAAGGGGTGAAACTATAAGAATTTGGAAACACTGTACAACTACCGATCTAATTTTTTTTTACACCTACCAATAGATGACCTAATGATAGATGACCTACTGAGAGATGTCCTATAGATAGATGGCCTATTGATATATGTACTAACTTCATTGAAAAACTATTCATAGAACATGAAATTTTGAAAAGTGTTAGAAATAAGTCACCTTGACCTCCTAGAACAACTCAAAAAACAGATTTTCAAAAAGGATTGGACCAGAGAGGTTTGGTCCATTACATCAGATACATATCAAAACATTATCATCATCTATAATCCAAAACCAACCTAGATAGGTAATATAAAAGTGGTATTCAGAACATCTACCCCACAAGATACTTCTCAAGGATCTTTCCACCACAAGAGCACAACCGCTTCATAAAAATAACAACATGAAACCATGAGACAACCATACATAGATTCTAAGAACTATCCCACATGGAGATAAATCTCAAAAGAGGGAAACCCAAAACAAAGAAACAAGAGAAATCCATCTCATAAATATAAAGGGTCTGCAACCAAAAAACAAACAATGTTACAAGAGTGGAGATAAACATAAAATAACTCAGGGTACTAAGCATGTATCAACATATCAGATTCCTAATTACTCTACTCCACACCACTTTGCCACCAAAAGACATGAACCAAGGGGATACCATGCCCACAAAATACATTCTCCTTGCAGTCCTAGATCTCTACAGGCCACTCCTCGATGGTCACCTCATCATCAACATCAATCTCTCCCTAATCAATGATGTGAGAGTCTTCATGAAGATAACAATGGAGATGTGACATGTGAAAAATATTGTATATCTTGATCATCTATAGGGGAAGTACTACCCGATACAACATGACTTCAACATGATCCAACACCTCAAAAAGACCAACAAACAGGGGATAAAGCTTACTTCTACAACCAAACCTTCACTACCCATGATGGGAAGTCACCTTCAGAAACACATGATTCCCAATGTAAAACTCAAAAGGTCTCTTTATATGACTATACATGAATTATGATGATCCTACTCTCCCTTCATACTATCAAGAATCAACTAAACCATCTATTTCATATTCAATACTAGTTCCAGCCTGAGAATTGGTGACTCTAGGACCCTAGTCCAGCACAATAGAGAATGGAAAGGTCAGCCATAAAAGGCTTCAAATGGCGCCTTACCTATGGTGGAGTGGAAAATATATTTATAATAGGACACTACAAAGGGTATGTGCCTCATCCATGAACCTCCAAAATATAGAACACAATAGCACAACAAGTCTTCAAGTATACAAATAGTTCGCTCTATCTGAAAATCCATTTGTGAATGAAAAGTAGTTCTTTATATTATATGAGAACCAAATAATGTTATAGTCCTCTTCACACTCTGGTGATAACATGAGGATCCTGATAAAAAATTATTGTCCTCGGGACACCGTGGAGTCTCACTTCCTCCTCCATATATTTCCGTGACAAAAAATCCAATGAGTTAAACTTTTTGATTATTATGAAGTGGGATTATTTAGTAAAAAAATCCACTACTACCCATATAGTGTCATAGACTCCCAGATACTGAGATAAACCAGGAACAAAGTCTATCGATATGTCCTCCCACTTCCACTAAGGAACATCAAATGGCTGGAGAAAACAACCAAAAACACGGTGCTCAGAGTTCACCATCGAACAATCCAAACATCGAGACACAAACTCCAAAACTACACACTTCCACCCAAGACACCAAAAATGACTCCTCAAAACTCGGTACATATTTGTCACACTAGGATGTACCACTAAGGGATAATTATGATACTCTCTGATAACCATCTCAAACATCACTGAAGGAACACAGATCCTTCCCTAAAATAACACCAATTGTTGTTTCATTCTTATAATAACCATCTGGGGCCTCACTATAAACAACTCGATCTCTCTAGACCTCTACCTAATGATCCCCCAACATGGACTCTTATACCTGCCACACTAGAGATGACTGCCCCATCATCTAAAAAAGATAACTTCTTCCCCAAACCTCTCCCATATCTAGATATAATGATGAATGTTCTTGTATCACTCTCCAAGAATCATCTGATTAAAACACTCTATCCACTGACGCTAGCGCAAGTTCAAGTCACACTGGGAGAAAACATACCTCAGGCACTTATGATCAATGAAGATAAAAAAATGCTCTTTAATAGGTAATGTATCCACAAATTCATGGAAAAAAACTTTGTCTCCAATTTGAGATCATGGGTGGCATAGTTATGTTCTTTAGAATGAAACTACCAAGACCCATAAAAATGATTAATCTCTATTGCATCAGAACACATCCTAACCCCATAAGCAAAGAATCACAATAAACCTCAAAATGAACTCCTTATGATGGAATACAAAGAACCAAAGTGCTCACCAACTTATCCTTCAGATACTCAAAAGATTCCGGAAACTGATCATTCTATATGAATGCTTGATCCTTTCTAGTCAATTATTTAAAAGGTGTTGAAACCTTAGATAAATTGGAAACTAACCTCTTATAATAGCTTTCAAGACTAAGAAAACTTCACAACTCTACCACTATCTTGGGGGATGTCCAAGACAGAAATGTATCAATATTCAATAGATCCACAACTACTCCATACTTGGATATAAGATTCCCTAAGAAACAGACTTACCGAGCCCAAAAATAACACTTTGACAACATCCCAAACAACTGATGATGACAAATAATACCCAAGAGGGAACACAGAAGGTCTTCATGATCCTCCTCATACATAGAGTACAAAAGGATGTCATTGATATAAACCACCATGAAATTATCCAAGAACTCATGAAACATAGCATTCATCAACCCCATGAACATAGCTGGAGCATTATTCACACTGAACGACATCACCAAGAACTCAAAATTCTCATGAAGACAACAAAAAATAGTTTTGGGATATCCTCATCCTTCACACGCATATAATGATATCCTGACCATAATTACATCTTTGGGAACAGCTTTTACCCTTTAGTTGATTGAATAAATCATCAATCCATGTAAGAGGATAGTGGTTCTTCCCTATCACTCAGTTCAAGAGATGATAACCAAAACACAACCACAAACTCCCATCGACCTTATTAAAGAAAAGTGGTTCACCCCATGGTGACACACTCGGCTGAACAAAACCACACTACAATAGACCATCGATATGTATACACAACTCTCACAACTCAGAAGGTACCATCCTATACAAAAACATCGAGATTGGAGACACTCATGGGTGTAGCTCAATCTCGAACTCGATCTCTTATCAATGGGGTAATGCTACAACCTCTTTTGGAAATACTTTAGGATACTCTTAAATGACCTTGGGAAATATCGACTACTAAACTTCTGATGAACTCAGTATCGGATCATCCATAAAAGATGATAAGGAAAGAACAGTCCTCTAACCCATCCGAGGGTCTTGCTTTCCAAAAAACACCACTAGATCTCCATCAACATCAAAGAACACCACCTACCTCCTAAATAAATCCATGGTAGCCTACACTGAATACAACCAATACATTCCAAGGATGAAATAATATGTTTGTATCCATAAAAATAGAAAATCTCCCCAAGAGTGGTGCTTCCCTAGCCGAAGTTCACAGTCTCTACATACTTTAAAAAATCCAGTTCAGCCTCCAATTGATGTAGTCAATGTCAAGGGAACTAGAAGACTCTCTACCTCGAGGAAAAAATCTTGGAAAAGGGAAGGTGATATGAAGGAGTGTGTCACTCCTGAATCAAACAAGGCAAATAGCCAAATAGAAAACAAGAAAAGGGTACCTCAAACAACATCTGGCTCGCCTGACACTTGCAATGCTAATGCATTAAGATGACTATAAACTACTCTATAGACTCTCTAACCCTGACAAAGGCCACCTCCAAAACTGCGCTCTACACTATGAGAAAGAGGATCATCCTGGATATATCCTATGCCTGCCCCTTCTGCTCTTTGTAGATATAAAACTAGTGAAAACTGCTGCAACAACCTCAGTTGGACCTCCCTCAATGGAGGAACCTAAAGAAGAACACCTGATGTATGTCAATTTCTAAAAAAGGTGGATAACTCTCACTACTGATGACCTCAACCTCCATAAAAAAATGAGTGCATGATCCCTTAGCATAGGCCTGAGATCCCCTGCCTTTGGAGAAATGAGACATTGAGGGCTGGGACCTACCCCTGGACAAATGAAAACTCTTATTCCTAGAAAAACGGGAACCCTAGACCACATCTCTTCTTTATGAGGAATCTCGATGACTCCCCTATCATTGTGATACTGTTCTAGCTAATGTCCTCTCTATGTCCTTTTACCTTTACAATACCTCAAGATATATCTTTTGCATAAACGAGGTGACCTGGAAATATATTTTTGGACACAAATCCTCCTTGAAATGTCTCACCATGGCCTTCTTATAGAGAAAAAGGTACAAAGAATACCGAAGAAGGTTCCTAAAATGGATCTTGAACTCTCACACACTAGATATCCTCTTTCAAAGGGTATAAAGCTCCTAGAAACTGGCAACCTTCATGCCCGGGGAAAGAAACTCAACTCTGAACTGGTCTCATAACTCTTCCCATGAGACTTTCAACTCTTTATGATCTCCAAGGAACAAGAACCACTACTACCTCTTTGATACACACAACATTTTCACAACCAAAAATACCAAGTACTCCTTCTAAGCATAGATCAAATTGAAAGCTATCTCATCCTCCTCCAACCAGTATTCCATGAATTCATCTGAAAAAGATTGTTCAAACTTCTAAATACTATGGCACTAAAATTCTCAAAGTTTCCTCCTCCAAGTGTCATCGTCAAAAACCTCTACTTGGTGATGATCTACCAGCGCAACCTGCTGGATATCTTCTACCTGAACCTGACAAGGACGTCGACCTGGAGTCATACCTGCAAAAAAAAATTGTTAGACCTCCTAATCCTGGAATATGGACAAAATTAACATTAATTATTTTTTTCTTTTATTCATTATAGTTTAACCTATCTAAATGTCTTCCCATTATGAAACATGCGCAAAGAATAACAATGAATGATCATTTCCTAGGTATCTACCCTGTAACCAAAATCACCTTGTTTAGTAGCCACTATAAACTTAAAGATCCATGCAGCAGATCATAGGGGGCCCTAAATACCTATGTCTCAGCCAGTCTCCAGTGTTTACAATGCTAGATAATCTTAGATGACACTATTTCCCTACCAACCCATGCAACCTCACATGTTCCTAACTCAAAACTCTATTCTATCCCTCAACCAGACCTTTGATACAACTTTTTCATGACCCCCTCCCCACAATGTGTACTTCTCTTTGGCTAACAATGTGAGAAGAGAGATAATGACCCCCTGAGTCCCACCTCGAGTAGGTCCGGTGTTGGTGACTAGCACTGAAGGTATAGTAAACACAAAAATATGAGACATTAACCTCTAAGAGAACACATGTGAAAGAGAGAGATAAGATAGACACAAACTGACTTCTTCTCAAACTAAAATGTAAATGAAACCCAAGTACACATATGAAATATTATTCAAGGACTACTAAAATTGAAAGGAAAAAACTACGAGTACCAAAAGAAAGTAAAATGACAACGACCATGAAGCCTTAACAACTCCTTTAAACATAAATTATTAGTAAATAAACTGATCTCAAACCTACTCCAAGTGACATAAAAAAAATAGTTTATATAACGTAGTGTGAGTATAATAGTATACTCAGAAGGATAGTCCCCAAAACATTTCATACAAAAGTAAAGAACACATGCTAAGGCACAGTGAAAAACTAGTGAAACTGTCTCTTCACAAAAAACTGTACGCTATGTTCCCACCCTCACCATGGATACGATCAAAAAGTGTCACATACAAGAGAATATTATATAATAAATAATTTCAACGGTACACCACGATGACTTCCCCAATGGTTTTCCACTTTCCCTAATGTCGCATGTTCTGCACATCTCCCTCCAAAAAGGCTAGCCTGAAGACACCTGAGCGAAGCCCCAAAACATGCACCTCATGCAACAAACCACCACATACACATAAGAAAAAGTAACTAGGTAGTTTCTGGGAAACACCATAGCTTGTATAATGTGTATCATATGTTTCATATTATACCTCAAGCCATCACAACCCTTACACCGAGTAAGGATCCACAAGCCATCACAAACTATACATGTCATACCTACAGTAGTCCATAGGAAACTAAATCTAACATATATGTGAGTGAAACAACCAAAAGCCATTACAACTCTCTAAAGAAATATATGGGGAAACTAACCACCATGCATAACTGCAAAAGTAACTACCAAGAGAAGAAACCTGGCCAAAGGCGGTAGTCAGCCATCTATCCTCCCATCAGAATGTTGGAGAAAACACCCTTAGGGATCAGAATCCCTGATGTGTCATTTTACCTAACCAGAAGGGTGGAGTAGTATATAGAAACACAAAGAGTACATGATATAATACATGTCACAACCACACTATGGGAAAAATATTATCTTAGACTCAACTACATCTAACATCTCTCAGACTCCCGTCTGCCACTACTAAGACTATATATCCTATAAGAAAATATCAATTTAAATAGAAACATTAATTTACTCATCCATTTTTATCAATTTCACTTTAAATTAATTAATTATTTAACCATTAATTAACCATTACCATTTACCACAATACATTTTATTACCATTCCAACCAAGGTCCACGCCCTCCAAGAATAACCAAACTGTGTCCATAACTTCTCAGAATTCTAACCTCATAATTGCATCCCAGTAAGCTCCATCACCCAGGGTTTAAACAATTATTCATTCATTTATTTAATAACATTACCACTTTTCGTAATCTAGGTATTCGAAGAAATAATTCTATGCTACCCAATGCAAGGGTCTCAACATAGTGAGTAGATAATCTACCCATCGAGTCATTTCCACCTATAACAAGAGTGTAGATCCATCCATCCTTGATAAGCTAAACATGGGGAAAATGTGGCATACCTTTCATGTCTTTACCACTTTTTAATGGTCAGTAAGAAATAACCTCAACCTTAAGTAGTGGGGAAAATTCAAAAAGTATCCAACTTTCATATCAATGGGTAATCCCATAGTCAACTTGTTCCACCATCCCCGGTATCCTCCCCGACACTTACATGAATAAATTGATGCATCTAACCACTCTAGGCATCAACTAATGCCATAAGAATTTGGCATCCCTTCCCCCATACACCAGAAGATCCCTCTAAGCTTAGCTATACCAGGATCACACTAAAACACAAGCATCATGAAACAAAAAACATAGCAACTGGGCTCTTGGCCCTAAACAAGACATTCGACCTTCACACACAAAGATCACTCATAACTCCAAAGCATATGTATCTTGGACTTTACAAGATAGAAAATAACTGAGAACCCTACAAGAAATTATCTTTATTACACAACTAGTTCTTTATTCCATATTGAATTAACCGATTCAATTAAACATGCATAACTGTATCTATTTGATTATCATAAAAGCACAACAACAAAAACTAAATTCATTTAACATGCCTATTTATCTTTTTCGAGTTAGTTCAAAATAGTCCAAGATTTACGTTATATACCAAATTACATCAAAAAAGAAATTCTAAACAATGAAATCATAAATACCACACTACCTAGAAAATCAAGTGGCAATCTGTTTTCATGGCATAAAGCAACAACTTACAATGAATACAAATTCATTAATATGGTTAAAATATTTAGTAAGTTAATTTAATTGTGATTTAGTTGGATAAATCATTTTAACTCTATGATTGTACATAAATAGAAAAGAGAATCCACGAATCTCCTACCTCAAAAGGTTTCAAATGTTCTTTGCATGAGAATGATCCAACACCGTGGATCACAATCACCTCTCCCACAATAGCTGCGTCCACATGAGGATACTATAATACAACTGCACCAACCAACAATAGAAAAATCCATTAGAAACATAAAAATCACATTTCATCACATGGAAAGGAGAAACAGGAGGAAACATATTGTGGAACCTAGAATAATGGAGGTAGGAGATACCTTATATCAAATATGAATCGACACTTCTTGGTTACACCAAAACTGGGGGTGCACATGCAGTAGGAAGAAATAAAAGGAAAACACGATTTGAGGACCACACCAAAATCTCACAACTCCTTAAGAACAAATGTTTTGGGTGACTCACACTAAGAGAAAGGAGAAGGAAGAACAAGGGTGGAAGGTATCTCTACCATTTTGAAAATCTAAACAGAGTAGCAGTTTAGATATGGTTTAGATTTTCCATTAACAGCAGATTTGGTCAAGAATATGTGGTTTGACCATTTAAAGTTAGTCAGACCCTTAGAAAAGTTAATATAGAAGTTATAGGCATTTAATTGGCCTTAAATCCCATAAAATAAGGCTTTGAATGCATTTTTTTGTCGAACATAACTTCAAAGGGGAGAAACTGTAGGAATATAGAAACATTGTACACCTACAAATATGGAAACACTATAAATATACTGATATCTGACCTACTGATAGGTGAAATACTGATAGAGGACCTACTGATAGATTACTGACTAATAGATTACATATCGTTAGATGACCCACCATCTTAGAAACACTATTCACAAAACTAATTTTTTTGAAAATTGTTAGAAATAAGTCACCTTCACCTCATAGAACACCTCAAACTCCATATTTACACAAAGTAATAGACCCAGGATGCCCGCTCCATTATAACTAAATTTTTAGTAATGTTATTTTATGCTTCATAAATTATTTTTCTTTAAAAGGGTTTTTATTGATTTTTAGGAGAACATATTTTAATTACTTTATATAATATTTATAAATGGCATCATATAAAAATAATATCATTTTTAAATAATGATTTTAAAATTATATTTGGTTGAAATATTTGGATTATACAGAAAAGATTTATTTTCTAGCGAATATTGAAAATAACGATTTTTATAAAATGTTGATTTTTTTTAACCATTTGAAAAGATAAATTTTATTTTAAAATGGTATTAAAGTAAAATTATTTCTATTTTTAATAATATAATAATGCTCTTTTCAATCCATTTTATAATTGGATCTTTTATGAAAACATTTTTTATACCAAAAGTTATTTTTGAGAAAACATGTATTTTTCCAAAAGGTGGTTTCATCACATTTTCACACTTATTATTAAATTAATTTCTTCCATTTATATAGATTTAATTTGATAAAATTGATTTTTTATTTTGAATAAGGAGGCTAAAATTTAGCAAATATTTCCATTTCATTTTTATACATTATGAATAGAAACCGCATTAAAAAATTTCAGCTCGATAAAGGATAAATTAGGTTAATATAGGTTCAAAATAAGTTTTAAAGACATATTTTTTAACATAAAAATTATTGGATGAATAAAATTCAAACATTATCACCTTATCCTTGAAAATGACTTGTTTAATGGAAACTTTTCCATGTAAATTACCATTATACTATTCAAATAAAAGAAAGTTTTAAAATGTCTCTCTCTTAGTTTTAAAGATCTATTATGTGTGAACATAAAGAAATAATATATATATGAAAAAATGTTTATTTTTATATTAATGAAATTATTTTCCTAATATACATATATTTATAAATTTTATAAAATATATTCTTTACTTAAATTCTTGTGAAATAATAACATATGATTTATTTAATTAACATAAAAATTGAATAAATGATTTTAAAATATTAAAATTTAAATAACTTGAATGAGATATTGTGTACCATGAATTATCTAGATCTATATTAAATTTTAAGGTAGTTTTAAATGATTATATTCTAATTAAATTTTTTTCTTGATGTATTTAATGTCAAATTAAATGAATACTTTCAAAATTTACATTAATGACATTTTATTGAAATAATAATTAATTAAATTATTTATAATTCAAAAAAAAAATTAAATTTAGAAATTTGTATGGTAAATGGTTCCAATAAAATCCATGGTCCATTTATGAGTCACTTTCGCATTTATAAAAACATTATTAACCCTTTGAGATTAAAGTAGTGGTTACTGCAGTTATGGTGAAAAATAATAAAATTAGGGGTTAAAAAAACATATAAGGAATAAAATGATTTAAAAACATGTATAAATTTATTTGGTTGATTTTATTTTATCCTTAGAAATTTTTATTTGAATTCATCTCTATTTAGAAGCATTGGTTTCAAGACTAGTCATATTATATTTAATTTTTTTAGGAAATTACGAAAGTGCCCTGCACCTCAATTATAAAGAGAACCGATTCCTTAAATTATTTACACCAAATTGAGAAATATATCTTGAGAAAAAACTACCCATTACTATTTTAAACATCCTTATATATGGTTTAAGGATATGGTCTACCTAAAAGTCCTACCCTAGGTCCCTTAAAAAGAAAAATTGAGGACTTCTACCAAAGGATTAGTAATCATCTTTACTGAGTCCTTCAAGTATTTTTCTTCTTCTGATCCCTCGTAACTTTTTTTACCCATCAAAAGCTAATACCCATAATATCATAAATATACTGATATGTTATTATGATAATGATAAAACAATATTTCCTCTTTTTCCCATCATAAAAAATAAAAAACATCACTTGTGCGTATATACAACTTACCATCCCCACGTGGCGGTGTATTTATTTATCCATCACCAATTTAAATAGATGGTTATAAAGATGTAAATAATGATTATATATGATATTTATGACATAAATACTATTACTTACCAATAATATCATACATACCTCCTAACCTTTCAATCTGTTGGAAAGCGATAACGTCGCTCATGTGTATATGCGGACTACCACCTCCATGAAGTGATGTGACCCTTTTTTATTTATTCATTACATGAATATTAATAAGGTAGATTTAATGAATACATTATATATATATATGGTACAATATTTTTTCTTTAGCAACTAATTATTATTTATATTTCTTTTTCTCTATCTATTTAAAAGTGAAAACAACATTCATACATACGTACGACCTACTATCTCCATGAATGTTTAAATTTTTTTTAATATTTTTATATATAAATGATTATAAATATCTAAATATAGGATATATATTATATCTTAATCTTAAATAAAATTATATTGATGTTGAAACCATGATAAATACACAAGGTCCAGAACTACCAAATCAAAACATACTTTAAAAACAAAGTAGTTAACACCCAAAACAATGACAATAATAAAATATTAATAACAAAAAGGTGATAAAAAATTAAAAAAAAGACCATATATGATATCATAGATATAAATATATTTATGGAAATTAATTATAATAAGTTTCTATTTATTAAAACTGATATTAGATGACCTACCTGAAAATTCTGACATAGGGTAAGGGATTTCTTCTCAATTTCTATGCCATTGAGACATATTCGGTAATATATAGTTGTTTAGTTTTATGCGGTGTATATAATGACACATTAAGGTATTTAATATATTTATATTTTTATTCATTATGATTAAATTTCATTTAATTTTTACTATTTTAAAGTGTTTTCCATATTTTCATCTGACAGTTCCTCATTTTGAAACATGATTCCAGAAAAAAAAAATTAAAAGAAAAACTGATCTTATTTATCTTTTGATAAGATATTTTTTATATTACCATATTCATTCTATAATATTAAAAAAAATCTTTTTACACTTCTATAATTATTAATCAAAATAATTTTTTACTCATGATTTAATTTTTACTTAATAATTTGAAAGAAATATTTTTTTTCTTTTTCCAGATGAGGTATTCTGTAAATTTTGTGAAAAAAAGTAAAGAAGGATTTTTTAACTCATAAACCATGAGAGGATTTCCCTTCAATCTTGAATATTCTTTTAGTTAAATCTTACTTTAAAATTTTATAGGGTTTTTTTTCAAATAATTTTTTTTAATTTATAATAGAACATTTAACAAAATGATTTCAAAAATTGAAAGTTTATTTTCCTCAAGAATTTTTTAAAATTATATAAATGGAATTTATATTAATAAATTAAAATAAATATTTTTTTATCTTTTCACCATTGGGGATATGGTGTAATAATACAATGTATTGAAATATTCACTCACTTGTGATCATTAGATTGTAAGTTTCTCTTAAATATCCATATAAATTGAATCATGGATATGATTATTTCTTAAATAGTATATAATTTCAACATATAGTGTAATACATTGAAATTATTTGATTTATTGGGTAATTGTTGATAAATTTTAATTTTTTAATCAATATAGAAATTTTTTGATAACATATATAGTTCATTAATTGAATCTCTCACTCGATATATGATTAATGCATTGAACCTAATGTAACGGGTGGGGATCATAATTTTGTAGCCTCTTGATGCATCAATAGTTCTAATAAGAATAATAAATTGACCAAATTAAATGGGTCTTTAACCATTGTTTTAAACTATATTCTCACACGGTCATGACTATAGAGATATCATTATGTTTGAGATCATGAAATTGAATAACATTCATTTCCTTCATTTAGAATTTAGTTGTTGTTATCCATGAGATTATTGTATTGATATTATCCATGGATTCATTTTTTTCTCACATTATTGATTAAATGGAATGGGTTTTTAGTTATTTAACTTTTCAAATTGATTATGTATTACTTAATCATGACAAGTTCGGTTGTATGTAACCCTTACTAAGTATCTTAGCTCACCCTTTTATTTTTTTCATTCCTCAAGATATAAAGATGGATATTTTTAATAATATCAATGTTTAAAGAACATATTTTTTATTCTATGTATTTCATATTTCAAATGTAATATGGGAATGATATATGTGCATGGTTATTAAATACTTCTAATATCTTCAGTATTATAAGATGTGATTCCTTATATCTAGTTCCAATGTAATAAAGTCACCACCAACCCGAGCTACTAGAGTCACGATGTTTATAGTCAGTATTAGAATATTTTCAGTAGAATCCTTGTGGAATAGATTTAGGAAAATATATATTAGATAATATAAACGAATTAAAAACCTCATGGATAAGTCTATTTATATGATAACATCCTATAGATTTGGCAATGACAATTGAAAAACTAGATTAAACCTAAGTACTCATAGATTGAGAAGAACATGTCTTGATTTAGAAATCCATTGAATAATATTTCAGGATTATTTGATAGATCACTATGATTATTTTAGTTTTATACTTTTAATTTAATTTTTTGTTTTAGTCAATGGTTGGAACTAGGAGGAATCATGTTTACACTGAATGTGATGGAAAATTCAGTTATTATGAAAAACCAAATTGGATAATGACTGGAGATAAATATATTGTGATTATTTTTAATCTGATATCCCAATATATGATTTACAACTTAAACATAAATAACATTCATAACACATAAAAAAAGATTAAAAATTAATTTTATTGAAGTTCAGGTGGCAATGATTGTAGTGGTAAGAAAGTTCAATTAACTTTTTATTAAGAATGTTGGAAGAAACACCTCGAAGAATATCTGAAATATAGGGGAGGATGTTTTCTATGTGCATATAAATGAAATATAGTAACAAATTTATAATGAATTCAATGTATTATATGTGGGGAACTTCTATAATATTTGACTCAATGACTTAAACTATGAGTTACTCCCCAGAACAAAGAAGGACCAACGCTATATGAATTGTTGAAGTGTTAGGAATGAAGTGTTTTTACTGTAGAAGTATTTGTTTATTGATGATATTCAAGTAAAAAGAGTAATAAAATATCTATGTATTTCTACAAATTAGTTTTTATTTAATAATTATAAGGTATATATTTAATGGTATCGATAACCAAGAAATGTAATTTAGTGATAAGATAATATTATATGGAATCACATGATTGAGGGAATGATAACCCTTAATATGTGTTTGACATTGGGATAAACCTAAAGTCTCTTGGGATGATAAATATATAGTTTATCATAATTTCAAAGACACATGTACTCCTTTTAATTTTTAAATGATGAGAGTTTAACATGAAACATTGGGAAACATTTATTGGAATACAACTCTTTGGATTAGTATATGTTTTACTAAAAAGGTTATTTTAGAAAAAATTCTTTTATATTTTTTGGAAATAAATTATTAATTACCAATAAGGTTAATATTATTTTTAGGGTGAGTTTTTTATAGATTATTGTGATAAAAGAGTTATTACATTTTTGGGATATATCATATAGAAAACCTCAACCGTTAAAAAAAGTGATTTTATAGGTAATGTTATTTTTGAAAGTTTTCATCATATTCACGTGAATGTTATAGTTTTAGAAAAAGGGAAACACACATGTTGGGTGAAATCCCATCACATTTGTAAAGGATGTGGGGCTTCAACCCAAAACTAATGGATCATAAGGGTATGGAACATACAACTAGCCTATGTGATGTCCTAATAATTATGAAATTATTTTTACATAAACAATTTGATAGATAAACAATAATTTTATTTTGGGATGCATCTTACGAGATCAAATATTTTTGATTTTTTGGGATTTTGAAGTGATTGATGAAATCATGGGAGAAACCTAATTTGGTTCAATTATAGTTTACCTTTATTTTTAACTTACTATATTATTTGTCTGTAATTTTATTACTTTTTTGGATGTGAATGTTGAAGGGTATGGAAAATATTTTGTGGTTAATGTATGATTTATCATATTGGAAAACCAATGAGAACCATTTTTTTAATTGGTAAATATTTAGAGGATGAATGAATGAATTAAGGATATTTTATTCATTAAAAGTTCTTTATAAATGAAAAAATTATATTGAATATCCATTTCTTGGTATAAGAGATGATGTAGAAATAGATCAATGCACAAAAAAAGGATGAGATTAGGATTACAAAATGGAAATAATCAAGCATGTTTATTTTCTTGATTAATTTATCTAGATAGTATATAATCCCCTGAATTTTGAAAAAGTACCATAAAATAAATTTTTTATCTGTTTAATTTTCATACTAGGAAATAATTTTTGTTTTAATCCATCATAGATTTACAGTTTTGTGATGGTTAAATTCCTCATGGCTATGTTCTCTCTAAATCTCTATTAATCCTTGGGTGTTAGTTTCCTATTTCAAGTCCATATTTTTACTTCCTGTCGATGTGCTCCAATTTGAAAACCTAGTATTGTGGTAACCTTCATACTTTCTTTTCTCAATTTTCAAAAGGAAGTTCTATTAAGTCTTTTTTATGATGTGAGTTCTAAAATTTAAAACCATTAATAAGAAAAATTAATTTTTAAATTTTGAGGAAAGAAATTATTTATGTTGGGTTAGTGGGAGAATGTAACACCTTGAAAATTTAAATTAAGAACACTTTTTTCAATTGGGTACACAACACGCAACCCAGAGTTTAAATGAACCCCAATAAACTATTAAAATATTACAATTTAATGAAACAATTATCACATAGCTGTTGAAATAGAGGGTATGAATAATATTAACTAAATTATGATATATATAGGACATAATAAACATAAAATAGTTTACCAATACTTATGAAATTAGAACTTAATTTTCTATAATGTTATTTTTTCTTCAGAAATAAGTTTTCTTCAAAAATGATTTCTATGCTTTTTGTGAGAAAATATTATATTTAATTTCTATAAATTATAAAAATTATATTTTATAAAAAATATAATAATTTTTTAAATTATAATATCAAAAATATCTTAGGGTTATTTTTTTTATTTTTTTAAAATATATTTTTTCAAGTGAATAATAAAAAATAAAAGTTTTTATAAAAACTATATTTTTTGTTTCAACCATTTGAAAAATTAAATTTTATTTTAAAATTAATTTAAATTAACATTAATTATTCTATCACTAATCCAAATTCGTTAATTGGAATCAATTTTATAATTAAATTTGGTATAACATCACTTTTTATAGAAAAGGATTTTTAAGAAAAACTGTATTTTTCTAAAAAGTGGGTTTCATCGCATTTTTTATAGTTATTCTAAAATTAATTTGAAATATTTATATTGGATTAATTTGATAAAATTTATTCCATATTTGGAATTAGGAGGCTCAAATTTATTTAATATAAATCTTTTATTTTTAGAAATTATGAATAGTAACTAGAGAAAAATGTGTCACCACGGTAAAGGGTAATTCAGGTTAATATAAGATAAAACTATGTGTTAAATCCATAATTTTTTATATTAATTATTATTATTATAATATTATTATACCCTTATATTATTAGGAATGAAATTAACTATTTTAATGGATACTTTTTGATGAAAGTTTCCCATATAATATTTAAATCAAAGAAAGTTACAAAATGTCACTCTCTTAGTTTTAAATATCTATTATGTGTCCCCATTGGAAACAATAAACATATTAATGGAAATAAATTTCTATTTTTAGTTTAATGATATTATTTTTTTGATATAAATTTATTTATAATTTTTAAAAATCATATAATTACTTAAATTATTGTACAATACTAACATAATATTTATTTAACAAATAGAAAAATAAAATATACGATTTGAAAAATATTAAAAGTGATATAATTTAATAAAATTATGCGTCCCATGAATTTTATAGATCTATATGACATATCATTTTAGTCTCAAAGGATTGTATTCTAATTTACCTTTCTTGGTTGTATTTAATGTCAAATTAAATTAGTAGTGTCAAAATTGATATAAATTGTATTTTATTAAATTATTTGAAATTAGTAAAAAATCATGTTCATTAATTTTAAGGGTAAATAGTTTGAAACATAATACATGGTATATTTTTGAGTTAATTTTCCATTTATAATAACATTATTAACCCATTGAGATTAAAATAGTGGTCACTGTAGTTAAGGTGAAAAATAATTAACAAAGGGGTTACTAAAAAAGATATAGATTAAAATGATATAAAAACCAACCTAAATTTCATTTTATGATATTATTTAATCCCTAAAAACTTTTAAATTCAATCCATGATAGCCTGTAAGAATTTGGTTTAAGAATGGTCTTATTATATTTTTTATGAAATTCAAAAATTTCCCCTCACCTCAATTATAAATGGGAACCCTTCCTTCACTTATTTTCAGCACATTGGGGAATCTAGGTACAAAAACCTACCCACTAATATTATAATCATCCTTCTGCACGTTATGTTGGTGATGAAATCCCAAAAATACCTTCCCTAGGTCCCTTAAGAAGTGATCTAGAGGAATTCGACCGAAGATGAGGTAATCTTTTTTACAGAGTCCTTTAGGTTTATTTGTTTTTATACTTCATCTTAAAGTATTTAACCCATACTAAAATAATAAATAAAGAACCATAAATAAATTTATATGTTATTATGCTTAAGTTATTACCATGCTTAATCTCGTATCCCTCATTCAAAAAGCGAAAGCATCACTTGTGTGTATGTACGACATACCATCTCCATGTAGTGGTGTAATTCATTTTAATGAAAAAATTACCTGTATGGTTATAAAGATGGAAATAATGAGAATATATATTATATTTATGTCATAAATATTATTTTATAACAATATTATCATATATACCTTGTTACCTTCCAATCTGGTGGAAAACGATATTGTCGCTCGTGCGTACATGTAGACTACCTCCTCCACAAAGAGATCTGATCCATTTTTCATTTAAATTTTTATTATATGGTAATAATATTATATTTAATGAATATATATGATATATATATGATATAATAATGATTTATTAAAGATTAATTATTATTTACACTTCTTTTTTTCAATCCATCAAAATGTGAAAATATCATTCATGTGTATGTACGACGTACACTTTTTATGAATGATGTAATTTATTTGTCTATATTTATACATATGGATGATAAAAAATATCTATATATTAGATATATATTATATCTTCATATTATTTATAATTTTATATGTGCTGGAATTACGATAAATTCACAAGGATCAGAACTAAAAAATCAAAACATAATTGAAAAACATATCAGTTAACACATGAAATAATGATAATAAAAAAATTATTAACAAAATGGTGATAAAATATTATAAAAGGATCATATAAAAATCATAGATATGAATATGGTTATGTTTTATAATAATAAATTTAAATTTATTATAGAGGAGGTAAGATCACCAATGTGAGAAATCTGACCCGAGGTAAGGGATTTCATGTCAATTTCCACTCAATTGAGACATTTTTTTAATATGAATGTGTTTATTTTTATTTTATGTATATAATATCTCATTTATATATTTAATATGAATATATATTCATTCATGATAATTAAATTTCATATCAATTTTACTCTTTTAATGTGTTTTCCATATTTTCTTCCAAAATTTCATGTCTTTAGAACTTAAATCAAGAAAATAAATGTTTAAAATTAAAAAATTAATATTTCTATTTCGATAAAAAATAAATTTATCTCATATACATATTTTATATAAAATGTTTGAATTTTTTTACACTTATACAATGATTAATGGGACCAAATTTTACATATTTTTGTCTTTTTAGAAAATGGTTTGAAAGAAATCTTTTTGTCATTTTCCTAATGAGGTATTTCTTGAATTTTTTCAAAAAAGTATGGAAGGAATGTTTTTTATCTTATAATTAATTTAAATATTTTCCTATCATAATGAATAATATTTTATTTAAAACTTCCATTACAATTTTACAATGTTACTTCCAAAAAAATCTTTTACTTTATAATTTCATAGGTCTTAAAAAATAGTGATTTCAAAAATTGAATGGTTACTTTTCTAAAGAATGTTTTAATAATATTTTAATGATATATTTATTCATCAATCAAAATAACACTTATTTTAATTATTTACCACTCAGGATATGTTTTAATGATATCATCCTTTAAAACATTCACTCACTTGTGATCATTGAATAATACATTTCTCTTAAATATCCATATTCTTTGCATCATGGATATGATTATTTCTTAAACCATATACCATTTCTACATGTGGTGCTGTAATTTGAATGTATTTTATTGACTAGGGAATTATTGATAAATCCAAACTCTTTACTCAATACAAATAATTATTGATAAGACATATTGTTCATGAATTAAATCAATCATCTTATATAGGAGGAATGAATTGGACATGTAGTGATGGGTGGATATAGAATTATATATCCCCTTGATGCATCAATAGTTATCATACAAGAAATAATTTAGCCCAATTTAATGGGTCTTTACCCATATTTTTGAACTATCTTAGAGCAAGGTCTTGATGGTATATATATCATGATGTCTGTGATCAGGACATCTAATAACATGCATTTCGTTCATTGAGATTTCTGTTATTATTATCCAGGAAACTACTTCATTAATATTATACATAAATGTATTATTTTATAAATTTATTTATAAAATAATTTTTTTTCCGTTATTTACCTTTCTATATTGATTATGACTTATTTACTCATGATATATTCAGCTGTATGTTACTCATACTAAGCATATGAGCTCACCCATTTATTTTTTTTCTTTTTATTTGGATATGAATATGGATATTATGAATAATATAAATAATTAAAGAACATTATTTTTTGCTATTTATTTCCTAATTACAATGTAATATGGGAATCATGTCTATATCTGGTTCTTCAAGGATAAAAAACATTTTAGTCCTTCATGATGTAATTCATAGTATCTAGTGCTAATGTAATAAAGTTACCATTGACTCTCAGCTATAAGAGTTGGGGTATTTAAATTAAGGAGACCTTGGAGGGACAACTTGAGAGGTAAAATGAACAGATCTTCATGGATAAATGATTTCTAGTCCAGTGTATTGGTGGGATTGATGGGCATTTCTGGTAAAAAGGAAGGAATTGTTTAATAATTTCAAAATACAGGCCTTGTAATTATAGTTTATAGAAAAAGGAAAACCATTTTCTTATTAAGTTATTTTCTCATGTTTTTATAAATTTATTTCACATATTAAAAAATTTAAATATATTATAATAAAAATAAAATTTTAATGTCAATTTGACCATGAAAAATTAAATTTTCCACAAAATATTGTTTTAAAATTTAAAATTTTAATTCTAGACTTTGAAAAAGTAATTTATATGTTTGGAAATCGATTAAAATATATTTAAATAAATAATATTTAAAAATAATCTATTTTTGGTTGATAAAGGATTTAACAAAATTACTTCATTAGTTTTATGTATTTTTGATGTCCTAATATATACCATATATTAT
Source organism: Viscum album (assembly GCA_963277665.1). NCBI lineage: Eukaryota > Viridiplantae > Streptophyta > Magnoliopsida > Santalales > Viscaceae > Viscum > Viscum album. Next base: position 459,143,158 of record OY728160.1, on the reverse strand, counting down.
ACAACATTTAATATTTTAGTCAAATATTTGAATATCTTAGAAAATTATGAAAAATTAACCATTAGAAAATTTTGACATGATAGTTTCAAAAATATCATCCATTTTATTAGGGGAAATTTATAATTATGATATATTTAATTTTTAATTATAAATAATTATTTATTGAATACTAATAATTCTTATTATAAAATAAAATTTATGTCCCTTGTATAAACTATATACAATTGGTAAAATTATTTTATAAATAAATGTTGTTATTTTTAACCTTTTATAAAAATTATTATTTTATTTTAAATTTATTTTAATTTTAATTAAAAATATTTATTTTCCCGTAAAAATATAATCATTGTATATTTGTATAAAAATCATTTTTATCATATTCTCTAAGAATATGAATTATATATAATGGTGCAACATTTAATAAGAATTTTCAATAAATAAAACTGTTAATTAATTTCTAAAATAATTACACCTTAATACTACTAGGTTATAGAAACATAACCCATTATTACAACGAGAGAGGATCTAAGGGCTATGTTTATAATGGTGGTAGTTTCATGAGGTGGTTCGACCTACATTGATCAAGTGGTGATCTCTACAAGCTAAAACCTCTCTCATAGGGTATTTTATTTGATACATAGTTATTGAATAATTTTTTGGGATTGATCTAGATAAAATTACAACATTTATACCTCTCTCCCTTTCTCTCACAAATGATTTTCATAAGGCATGATTTTACAGGTTGAGACCATTGTTTCATCATTCTACATTCAATTAAATCTTACAATTACCTAGAATATAAACTAATCTTAATAGATACTTTATAACTACTATATTACCAATGGTTATATAGACCAATGGCCATATTAACCAATAATATCATAATAGTATTGTATTGATCATACCATAATGGACACATTTCTGATTACATCTATATATACCACTAAATATCATTATTTATTACTTCATTCCTAAATTATATTAAAATCAATTTAATAATGTCTATTGTATTCAAAATTTTTCTTTTCATTTAAAAGTTTTATACTAGGTGAAACCTTCCTAGAAGAGTTCAATCCTATGGAATATACCATTTTATGGCCTTATTTATTTGGTTTTTATATCCATATACTAGTAAAAGATGTAGTAATTAGTATTATTATTTTAATTTTAATACTGTTTTTGTAATATTATTTCCATGTAACTCTTTTATGAAATATTATAAAATAGTCATCATGAAAAAAAAAATTATTAATCATAGAAGGAATTTTTATGTTGTTATATATTAAGTTTTAATGGTAATGGAGATGACCATATTTGTAAGGAATACTATTATGAATCTATTAGGTGACTATCTATATATAGTAGACATACTACTCTATATACATGAGATAAGGGATATATCTATTTTCATGCATTAGGTAGAATTTCTCCATTTATTTGATATGGTGATGTGGGTTCTTGATCACTGATGAAACATCATTGATAGGATGGTTGAAAAGGCTTCAAATCCACTAAGATTATACAATATCTCTCATGTGTGAGAATAATTCCATTATGAAAATATTCTGAAACCATGTAATTCAAAATTTAGTTCAGTTGCATTTAATAAGGCATTTCATACCATTTAATTTTATGCGACATGGATTAATGTAGTTTTTTATGTCCATTATTCCATGACCAATGATGTTATTATTATGGTCATGAATCCAGGACCAATGTTTCCTGTAGTTTATGGTTGAACAACTAATATCTATTATAATCATTTTTAACATTATTAAAAATAAACTTCCAGGTGAAAGGTACCTATAAATGGTTTGGTGTGGAACTTACTTATGAGAGGGCCTTTTTGGTTGAGTATTACACTAGGTTAGAGGCCTATTTGTACTTATACCATATCTATTAGTAACTAGATAATAGGGGAAGAATGATAAGACACATGGTTGATGTAAAATAAAGGATGAAATGTTTTTTACTTACACAGGATTGAAAACCCTATTGTATATATGGATTGTTGGATGGAACCAAGGAGGATGTCTGGATGATTAAGATCTATAGAAACCAGTTTTATGTATCCAAGATGAAAGTCTTTATCCACAAAAGGTACCAATAATTTATTAAGATTATATATGATCATTATAAATGGAATATATGATTGAATATATTGAAAAGACCATGATGGTAAAGGATAATAACAAATGTGATTCTAATTTTCAAAGGAATATATCATCTAAAGGTGGTATAAAAATGTTTATAATGACCTAAATATTTATATGGAGATTCCATGAAGGAGATCAGGGTGAAATAAGTTTATTGAGGTTTTGAGCAGGAAAAAAGGGTTATAAAAATACCTTTTTGGCCACATGGCTAAAAGGGTTTAATTTATCCCATGTTGGTAACTAGGGAGAATGAAGTTCTTAGGTGCATCCTTTATGGATGTGTTTGACTATATTTTAAAGAAACTCAGGTTCCCGAGGTGTTAACTCTAGGTGTGGCCTAAAATAGGATTACTAGGAAGACTAAAACCCTAGTGGCATATCTCGGTTAGTGATGTGAAATTCGTGGAGCGTCCTTTCACCCTATCCAGGATGAGTCATGAGATAAGTGATATTTCATGAATGTTTTGTTTTTCAAAACATCTGGATGAATCATACCCCCAGTTTAAATTACTATTCGAGATTTTTTACTTAAAGAGTTTCCTGAGGGAGAGATTTGAGTGCCTTGTTTGTGTGGTGATTCAATTGAGGTAGATAAAGAGATTAGTCTTGATGAAGAATTATTTAGTTTGGAAATGGGAGTCTTGGGGACCTTCTTATAAGAAAATTGAGGCTAGAGAACCTGAAATGACATGATAAACACATATAATAACCCGAATACCAATATGGAGAACTTGGAGAAGATGGGAGTGGATGCATAGGGAACACGCGGCCTATCAGTGTAGGCACATGGGGGAACTAGGCAGGGACACATGGAGAAAATAGGCCCAGGAATATGGATCATATAAGAATAGACATACGAGGCATACATGTGTGGGTGCACAAGGTAGGTGATCATGGTTACACAATCTACATGGGTGTGGGCCTAGGCACATAGGGCACAGTAGTGAGGGAAAATGGTTTCAACAGTGTGGTCATGGAAAAGTGTAGAGCATTTGGGAATGATTAACATAGAGAATATGTCATGTGGGACTTTTCACATGGGCATGGGCACACAAGGCATGCATGTGGAGTCGAGGCCGATTATGGGGTATGAAATCATGGTCAAAGTAGAGTGGGGGTCACATAAACAAGACCAATGTAGATTGTGGGTCACACATCATGGTTTTGTGTCAGAAAAGTTCTTAGATGAACTAGGGTTCCTAGATAAGGTATGATGTTGAGAAATTATTCTTCCACTTTTAGAACATTTCCTACATTTATGAAAACTTATTCGTTCATAAAATTTTAGAGTTAATAATAATAAAAAAATATGGTTCCTCAAATGACCACTGGTCCCATTAGGTCTAGTAATTCCATCACATTAGGCTTACAAGTTCATCTTCTCCACATCATTTCCCTTTATACCTACCACCACCTTGTACATAATTTTGTTGATAATTCTAAGTGTGAGTAATATACCTTGACTATTATCCTCTTTTACCACAATACAACGATGGACTAAATACACATATGTTATACAATTATTATTATGACTAATGAAGTAACCATCACTAAGGTGAAAAATGAAACTGACATGGACTATCCACCATTATACTATTAGATTATTGTTTGTTGTCCTGATAGAATGTGTATAAAAACTATTAATGTATATACCCACTATAAAGATAAAAAATGATGTCAAAAGTTTTATTATATCAAGGACTACCATCACCTTAAAAATGAGATGGAGATATCTTTTAGCAATTATGCACTCATGGAAAATTCATCTACCCCAAAAGTGGGAGCTACACTAAACAATCCCACTCATTAAAACATTATAATGAATTCTCTTAAGAAATAACTGTATCCATTCTAAGGAATTATTGATCACTTTATCCTTCTTCACAACCTTTGAATATGCATACAAAGTATAGAGGATAACTTATAATTTTTTCATTGGGTAAATTTTTTTATCTTAGTGATTAACCCTAAAACCATCATCTGATAGAAAATATAGTGTGTAACATCAAAAACTTTGAAACATGAAACTAAATTATCATATACACAAATTTATTTTCATGATGATTCATAACGACCATTGTAGAAAATCTCATAGGATTCTTGATATAATATTTATTCTGAAATGGAATTAAAACTAATTATGTGAGACTACAAACACATCTTGATCCCCATGTTAAATAATCCAATATTTTATTGATTATCCCCAAGAAAACGTACATTCAATGATATCCAATCATTAACTTATACGAAAATATACTAAATTGAAATATAAAAAACCTCTATTTAATACCTTTTTTATGATTAGAAACAAATTCCTCATACTTAAATATATTTTATCAATGGAACTCCTACAACATCATCCTTAAAATCTCAATGGCTGTTGGGATTTTCCTCCAACATAATAAATCATGTTCTTATAATACTATTTTCAATGTATCTAAATGATTATATTGATAAAATGATATATTGGTTGTCAATAATAAGAAATATAATCCCCAAGGATTGGGAAACCTTTTAACATTATTATTATTTCCACCCTTTACAATAATAAAAATTAGTATAACACATGAAACTATCTTGAACTAGTACTACATGATGCATGAATCTCATATAAATAAGGATACCCTATTGTCAATACACATCACCCTGGTATGGATCCACTAAAAATCAAGATTATATCTTTGAATCATAAGATCTATGTGTGTTCAAGGTTGGTTCACCTAGACTATATTACCCATTAGGTTTAAATAATATGGTTTAATTAAAAAATTAATTCAATCTTAATTTAGAATTTAACAAAACTCATAAATAAAAATTTCATTGATTCTAATATGTACTAAACTAACCCTAATATGACTAATTTTATTTGGTTACCATATCAAGAGTAACCCATAATGATCATATCTAAAAGGTCATAGTCTGGAAACTATCACCAAGGTTATAAATAACACTTTATTTGATGCATTTTGATTTTCAACAGAAAACCCACACACCAAAAAAAATCAAAAGTTCTTAACACCATAAAATAATTATATGAAAATGTCACTAAATAATTATATTTTGGATATGTCAAACAACTAAAAATATTAGACGACTCAACGAATTAAACAAATCTATGTCAATAATCCCAAACATACTCGATATGAAAATAAAATTGAATTGAAAAAATTATCAAATCCATATAAGAACCACATTATACTAGCTAATATGACCCAACACCAGCTCCATCATGGTATTAAATATATAAAAAATAATAAATAAGGTAGCAGTGACTATACACTATACTCAATAGGTTCCTCCCATAAAACTCTGATATGATAATATGGAAGCAACATACTGATTACATAGTGAATGAAATAGAAAAAATTAATTATCAAGAAAATATATAGAAAATGTATCAACTAACCCTATAATAACACATACACACCCTCATAAAAATTAGTATAATATAATAACTAGAGTAATCATAAAAATATCAATCAATGGTCCCCCGTAACATAGTTCTAATAGACTCTATTTCTACTAGGGAAGATAATATCTCTATGGTAATATATTATAAAAATTTATTATTTTTTGGAATACCACATTTACATAATAGAATAACACATATCGTGAGTAAATTGGTGAAATGAGTGCTCAAGCATCAAATATAACATGGATTCTTAGTAAAAAATGGAATCCATGTTAGTGTTTGTGACCTAAAGTAATTCAAGAGTTCTTTTAATTTGGATATTTTCGATAATATAATTCATATTAATGGAAATAAACTATCATTCATTCATGTTTATGACATATAACTCGGGATATGTTATGATAATTTCCCCTTTAATATACATATTACTAGGTTATCCTAGACTATTGATCGTTATATTCATTTATAATGATATATTATGATAAGTATGAGTAGGATCACTTATATTAATATACAATTGATAATTCATTGGATATAAGTTGGTGAACTTATTTTCAGATTGAATCACTTAAATTATACCACCTGGATTGCATATACATGTAATTATTTTTAATTTAAGTAAACATTGGATATGGATCCTTTAACATTAGGTTGAAAATAAGTTATCTACTTCAGTGTTTTGGTAATTTTAAACTTATAGAAATTCATTTGATAATTTTAATTAATATAATGTAATTGGGAATTAAACTAATCATTTATAGGGATATGACTAATGAAGATAGGTTGTTTCTACCCATATGATGATTAATGAAATAATGGACCTAAATTTATTTTTTAATATGTGTGTGACCATGCTAAAAAAATTACATGTGATAAGAATCAATAAAAATAGATAGTCTATAAAGGTTAATGTTATCCATGTATTATGATTAATATCAATTCCATGGTCAAAGGGACACTTTTAATTGTTATTTGGTGGAATAGATCACACTAAACCCATATTTAATTGGGAAGTAATAAAATTTGTCTAGATAACTCTCTTAGTTTATAAACATGAATGATAATAATCGTCATTTATAACTTTACAAAGGGGAATTGGTGTTATAAATAAGATAATGTTTTTTGGGTTAATGTGATTTTCTCATGTGTAAATATGTTTTTGTTTATTATATATTTTTTTATTTTATGAATTTATAATATTTAATTAAATAGTAGTAATTTGTGAAAATAATAAATGTGGTATTATAATATAAATAATGTTATATTTATACTATTAAAACAAAAACATGAAGAAATGAAAAATCCTGAATAAGATTTCGGTTGGGATTGGTGTACGGTCTTCCAAGGTCTATTACATAAGAAAAATTCATAGACCTTTTTAATGAGGTTATTTAAGAACCAATTTTCCTAGTTATAAGCAATTTGGGGAATCATTAATTCACCTCCCAAGGTGGATTTGGACATAAAATAACTTTGGAGGCTATTTAATTATATTGATGAACTTTAGAGTCAATTGATTACACCTTCTATATTTTATTATGAATATGGATTCCTTGGATGCTATTAAATTCAACTCTAGATATAAATAAGAAGAAATATAGGTTTATTATTCACCCCATTAGTGTGAAGGAAATGGAGGTTCTTAGAGTTCTCAAGTTTCATAATATGAGAAAACATCCTCAAGTTTTCATCATTTGAGAGAGTTACCTACTTTCCTCATTGAAGATATTTTTAGTGTACTTCAATTTCCTTATCCCATCGATTAAAATTGAGTAATTTATAAATCAACTATGAGAGGGAGTGGATCTACCCATGTTTTTAGACTATATTTATCAATGGATACCAAAGGAGGCTTGAATTTGAAAACTCAATCCTCATCTAAATATTTTCGAACATTTCTAAAAAAGTTTTTTTATTTTTTTATTATGTTTTTAATTACCATGTTGTGATATTGGATGGGTTTAATTATCAATTTCACTATGTACCATGGTCCTTTAGTTTCATAAAAATCCTATTACTCAATATGAACAAGATGCATGACCACGATTAAACTATCTTAGGTGGTGGTTATGTAGTTAATGTGGAATACAAATTCAATTTGATTTTAAAATAATAATATATAAAATTATATATTCTCAGTATAATTAACATAATAACTAAACTCACCACTTCCAAAAAAGAGAAAAATAAAATTTTCTCAATTTAATTATCAAAATTATATAAAAAATCTTCATTATAAAATAATTTTTCCCATATCCTATGAATATAAAATTCTTTATGAATAACTACTTCCTTTGTTGTTCCCACCTCTATAATTACCTCATCTATTAATCCATACTAGGATACTATATTTGATATATATTTTTTTAATAGTAAATCAAGTATAATATAATATCCAATTAATAAAACATCTAATAATCTAATTTGGAATACAAAATCTGATCATCAACTCATATTAATTAATTGACATTTTTAAATAGAAGAATGATTATAATTCCCTACATCATAATCAACCTATAAATAAATGATTTTGAACAAGTGTTTCATTTCATTTCATTTAAAAGATTTTTAGGTTTAAAGTTTTTGAGAATGAGGAAATCAATTACATAAAAAAGTGTACATTTCTATGTAGCGTTTATTTTTTCCACAATAATATGTTCTTTAATTTCCACCCCCTATTTCAGTCAAGATTCTTCTTATTCTTTTATGACGAGTCACCATAGTGATATGACTGAAATTTTTATATCTCATAAACTTCCTTAGATATATTGAAGAAATTTTAAAAACATGGTATTAGGGAAACAAATATTATTAATTTATATAAAAATAAATGAATTTATGTGGTCATATGATAACATGAAAACCCTTGGAAATGTTTACTTTTTTCACAATAAAACATTGAGAACATAAATTAAACATATCTACATGAGCAAATAAAACCAATATAAAATAAGTATGTTAATTTTTTTTATAAACATAGAAAATAATGATTCTAGAATGAGGTATATGAAAATTCATGAAAACATTCTAGAAAAAACAAACCATTCGCCTTTAAAAGTATATAAACATTTCTTTCTCATGAAATCAAAAGGATGCCATAAAAACACTTAGAAATAATGAAATTAATATCTTCGAGATCCATATTCATAACCTATGATCACTCATATTTAAACCATGTCGAAAATAACTTTTGGCATAGTTAATTCCATATGATAAACCTACAAGGTTATCTTCCTCATTTTTCACCTTCAATGACTATTCACTACCCAATGCGTTAAAAATGTGTATGGTTTCACCCATATTCATCAACTACATCAGGATCATTTATCCACATCAATAATTATGAAGTACTATATCTTGAAAAAAAATATTTTTAATATTTTACTTTTCTTCATAACATGATTGAAAAACAGATTTAAAAGAAAAAATACATTCCATTTTTATAAAAAAATGTAGAGAAAAATAACATTATATTGAAAAATATTTAATTAAAATATTCCTAGAAGAAATAGAATGAGATATTATTTTAAGAAACATGAAAATTTATAGTGAAATATTTATTATGAATAATGGATATAACTGTGGGGAAATGTGGTCAAGCTGTATATGTTAAAAAAATATTAATTTTTTTACTTTGGTTAAAAGTAAAAATGACACATATAGTAAATGTTAAAAAGAATGTTTTTATTTTTTTAAAAAATAAAACATTATTGATTCTGACGCTTTTGCCGGGGCGTGCACATCCGTCTGTAAGGAGGATGTGATACTGTGGCCCCGCATTCCCACTTTCCAAAGGCAGGCGGCATTCACTCCTTGTTTAGGGACCTCTGCAGCATGATCAAAACGGGATGATGGGATGTCGGTTCTTCCTTCCATGGATTCCTTCTCGGAACTCGTCACCTAGTCCAGGTCTCCCTCATAGATTTAATACGTTGTTCATGAAACTCTTCCCAGTGCCATGTTTCCATGGACACCGATTAATTACACTGCTTTTGTCAGGACTTTCCATAGGGTCTTGACATGGTAGCGACCTTCGGTCGGAGTAGATGACAACATCAGGCATGTCGGGGCATCTCTGGGTGCGTGGACATAGGTGAACCTGTATTCTTCCTCATTATAGGGCATCTTAAGGGTGAAGAACATGAGGCATCCCACATCGAATGCGGGGAATCGTATTCCATCTGGGGTTTTCCTCATCTTCCCATGTTTATCACGGGGAATGCCGCGAGTTTAACATCTTGCAGAGACGGTTACACCAAAGGCATGTCATCTGAGGTTTTCCTTAGTCATCTCATGTTTATCACGAGGTAGGCCGTGAGTTTAATGTCTTATGGATATAGAATGAGGGTGATCAGAACGTCCTATAGAGAAGGATCAGAGGTGGTGTGCCCCGTAGAGGGGAGATGTCACACCGTGAAAGCTGATCTGGACACCACTGAGGGCAGATCATGGGGTGTGCCCCCCAGAATGGGGAAATACCAAGATTTTCCATTGGATGGGCTTGTACCTCAGGGAGGTTTCCTACATACCCTGTATAGACAACAGGGATCAAAACCCATGTAGTTCAAAGGGGTGATAAATCGGGGTGTACACAGAGGACAACGACCCGGAGACATGATGCGGCTTACGCACAGATATCGGCCCAAGTACTACTAGGAACAGTGATGAGGTGGATGGAATGATCCCACCGGGATGTGGCGGCCCGGGTGAGAATTATGATGGATGATGGAGAGTTGAATGAAGTGTAGGGGGAATGAAATGGGACCATCTCAAGGGCGACGGTGAAGTTGGGGTTGAGCCTCGAAGAGACCTCCTACGTATCCCCGTGGTAGGGAATCAAAGTCCGCATAGTTCGGGATGGTGCTGGTGGACCGACGTGAGGAAGGTGGACCTTGGTCCGATGGGTGTCGTCAGTGAACCGACGTGAGGGTAGACCATGGTCCGATGGATATCGTCAGCGAACCGACGTGAAGGTGGAACTTGGTCCGATGGGTATCATCAGCGAACCGACATGAAGGTGGACCTTGGTCTGATGGGTATCGTTAGCGAACCAATGTGATGGTGGACCTTGGTCCGATGATGGTGGGCTTGATCCTCATGAAGGATTCCTACGTACCATGCCTTGACATGGATCAAAGACCTCATAGTTCAAATTGGAATACAGTTTAACGTCATGCAGGACTGTGGTGGACCGACGTGAATGGGGTCGGAACGACCGGGTGATGGGCTTGAGCCTCATGGAGGCTTCCTACGTACCATGACTTGACATGGATCAAAGACCTCGTAGTTCAAATGGTGTGTCGACGAACCGATGCGAGCAAGGACCTTGGTCCAGATGGTGTGGGGCTTACACACTAGGCTGCCCGGGTGTTGATGAACCGATGTGAAGAAGGTCGGAGTGACCAACGGGTGGTGGGCTTGGACCTCTGGGAGGCTTCCTACGTACCATGCCTTGACACGGATCAAAGACCTCGTAGTTCAAAGGGTTTCGTCGGTGAACCGATGTGAAAGTAGACCCATGGATCCACTATTGGTGGGCTTTAACCTCGTGAGGCTTCCTACGTACCATGCCTTGATATGGATCAAAGTCCTCGTAGTTCGGGATGGTGGGTGTTGGCGAACCAATGTGAGGAAGGGACCTTGGTCCGATGGAAGATGGGCTTGAACCTCAGAGAGGCTTCCTGCGTACCATGCCTTAACATGGATCAAAGTCCTCGTAGTTCGGGTTGGTCACAACGGCTTGCCGTCAGACTGGAATGCAGTTTAACGTCATACTGGAAGAAGGTAGAACTTGACATGAAGAAATGACGGGTGGGCTTGAACCTTTTGGAGGCTTCATATGTACCATGTTGTGACATGGATTAAAGACCTCGTAGTTTAAATGGGTGTGCAGTTTAATGTCATGTGGGACAAGGGCATCCATTTTAACGTTATGCTGGACGAGGGAATATAGTTTAACGTCATGCTGGACGAGGGTATACAGTTTAACGTCATGCTGGACGAGGGAATATAGTTTAACGTCGTGCTGGATGAGGGCATACAGTTTAATGTCCTGTTGGATGAGGGCATACAGTTTAACGTCATGCTGGATGAGGGCATATAGTTTAACGTCATGCTGGACGAGGGAATTTCCATGGCCAATGCTCACTCTAAGCACACGTGATTCATGATCGGTGTGAGAAACAAGAGGCAGTAAGGACCTGATGATCACGTCACGAAGGGTGCGTCCGTGAGAAGGGAAGAGGGGCTTATGCGTTAGGCGGCCCATGGTGCTGGGACTTACTCCATGATGGAGGCCCTAGGTAAAGGATGACGATAGTTTCAGGCTTGATCCTTGAAGAGGCTTCCTACGTATCCCCATGGCAAGGAATCAAAGTCCGTGTAGTTCTCATGATGATGGCTTACCACCGATTGGGGGTTTCAACAGCTTACCGCTGGATTGGGTCACAACGGTTTACCGCTGGATAAGGATGTCAACGGCTTACCGCTGAATAAAGATGTCAGCGGCTTACCGCTGAAAGGGGTGACAACAGTTGATGGGGCTTATGCTAGGAAGTTGCCCGAGTGCTGCTATGGAGTGACACTAGTGAATGGGGCTTGTGCTAGGAAGCTACCCGGGTGTCGCTATGGGGCAGTAATGGTGAGTGGGGCTCACTCTAGGAAGCTTCCCAAGTGGCGCTATGGATCGGCACTGGTGAATGGGGTTTACGAAAGGAAGCTGCCCAGGTGCCGCTATGGAGTAGCACTGGTGAATGGGGCATACACTAGGAAGCTGCCTGGGTGCCGCTATGGAGTGGCAATGGTGGATGGGGCTTACGCTATGAAGTTGCCCGGGTGCCGCTATGGAGCGACACTGGTGAATGGGGCTTACGCAATGAAGCTGCTCAGGTGCCGCTATGGAGCAGCATTGGTGAATGGGGCTTACGCTAGGAAGCTTCCCGGGTGCCTCTAAATAGTGGCCCCGATGAATGGGGATTACGATAGGAAGCTGCCCGGGTGCCGTTATGGAGCAGCACTGGTGAATGGGGCTTATGCAAGGATGCTGCCCTGGTGTATTCCTCATGTATGGCCATGAGGGCATCCCAACTCACTGGTGAATTGAGGCCATCACTTATGCACTGGTGCACAAGAGGGAGAATGCCAAGGGGCATTGGAATTATGCCACTGTAATCATGGCATTAGGCATCTTATGCTTGGAGCATAAGGCATCTCTTGTTTAGTGGAAGAGGCATCCTATGTTTGGAACATAGGGAGATCACTACAGTTTATAGTCATGTAGATAGGACTATTAGCATCTCATGCTTGGAGCATAAGGTATCTATCGTATAGGTCAAGAGGCATCCTATCATTTGTTAGATAGGGGGAACTACAGTTTATAGTCATGTAGATAGGACTGTTGGCTTCTTATAATAGGAGCATAAGGCATCTCTTGTTTGGAACAAGAGACATCCTATCATTTGTTAGATAGGGAGTACTATAGTTTATAGTCATGTAGATAAGACTATTGGCATCTAATGCTAGGAGCATAAGGTATCTCTCGTATAGGGCAAGAGGCATCCTATCATTTGTTAGATAGGGAGTACTACAGTTTATAGTCATGTAGATAGGACTATTGGCATCTCATGCTAGGAGCATAAGGCATATCTCGTATAGGGAAAGAGGCATACTATGTTTGGCCCATAGGGATTACTATAGTTTAGAGTAATGCAGAAAGGACTGTTGGGCAGAAGGTTCCTAGAAATGGTTGGTGTCGGGACTTACGCAAGGGCAGCCCTTTCTAGTTCAACCTGGCATAGAAGCCAAGTGATAGGGTTTGGAGGAGTTTCATGAGGAATGGTTCGACTCAAGGTACTCGGGGAATTGATGATGAGAGTCTCAACTCACGACATGGAATGAAACCAAGAGGAATATGTCAACTCAAGGTGTTTCATGGTGTGTGGAGGAGTATCTCTAATCATGGCATTCAATAGGTGGAAGGTGGGAGCGCATAAGTGCGCAATGGAAAATCTCGACATTACAGCCCGAAAAGGTCACGGTGCAACTATCCATTTTTTATGGTGGTCTGTGATAGTAGCGAAGGGACCGGCCCGGAGGGATGGGACCGCAGCTCGGCGTTGACCCCCAATCGGGGGGGGGGGGGGGGGGGCGCATCCCCCGCGGTATGGACCGGTGGGCATGAAGGTAGGATCCTCGCGAAGGATAGGTCTTCACGAAGTAGCTTCGCGGAGCATGGCCTCGCGGAGCAATGGTCTCTCGCGGAACTAAGGGGTCTCACAGAGAAAAGGGGTCTCGCGGAGCAAAGGGGTCTCGTGGACCATGGACTGGCGGAGAAAAGGGGTCTCTAGGAGCTTGGTCTCGCGTAGTAGCATCGCGGAGCATGGGCTCGCGGAGCATGGACTCCCGGAGCCTCAGTTCGTAGAGCAGCAACGCGAAGGAAGCTGCTCGCAGAGCATGGCCTTGTGGAGCCGCAATGCGGAGCTCCACTCGGCCGCCCAAGGGGAGAAGTGGTCGTGGCCATCCATCGGGAGAAGGGGTGAGTTGGGTATTTATAGGAAGGGGCACCGTGAAGCAGAGCTCACACGGCGAGAAGGGGCGGTGGTTGCTTCGCAGCGGGTCGCGAAGGTCAACCGGGTTCGCAGAGTGTTCCTTCCTCCTGGGCTTCGTGGCGGGCTCGCGAACATCAGGGCGTTCACGGAGTGTTACTGCCTCCTCTTCTTCGCGGTGCATCTTCGTGGTGCGTCGCGAACGTCAGACGGGTTTGCAGAGCCTCTCGCCTCATTAATTCGCGGCGATGCTCCACGATCACGGAGGGGGCTTCGCGAATGGGATTCACGAACCAGATTTCTAGCCCAACTTCAAATGTCCATAACTCCTAATCCGTAGCTCCGTTCGAGCCCAACGACCTATCAAATCAAAGCTTGAGAAATGTACTACGATCTTGGTTCGTGTATGGAAGCATTTGGGAAATTTGGGAATGCGTTTTTTGGGGTAAAAAATTATTTTAAAATTAAATTTAAAAAACAATTTTTTATTAGTAAGATCATTCATGTAACATTCAGATGAATATGGATATAGAGAAAATAATACTTTAAAATAAAATTTTAAAGAATCATATCTTACCTAAAGTATCATTTAGCTTCCTGTGTTCTCTAAATCCAGAATAATAAATTTATATCAGTAATTTAATTTCCTTATTAAAATTTTCCTTTTAATCCAATTATCATTATTCCTCTAATTTCATTTATTATGATGATTTATTTAGTCACTAAATCATTTATGTTTACATTGAATGTTTTTAGGTCATTTGGTTTTTAATTTAAAAATAACATCAGTGTGTTGACTGTGGTCAAATGATTCATTATTACATTATCTTATTAATATTAATAATTTTAAAATCATCATTTTTATAAATTAAATATAATTTTATAAACACCCATGTTAGGAGTTCAATGAAAATGAATCACATCATGTCATGGAGATAGTTGTCCATATGTACACATAAATGATGTTTTCATTTTTATATTGGGTAAAAAAGAGATAATATTTTTGTTTTAAAACATCATAACTAATTTAAACATGTGATATTTATTAATTAGTTCTATCATTATAAAAAAAACCATATGAATAAGTAACGAAAAAATCACATTGTTTTGTGGAGGTTGTAGTCCATGCATACACATGAGTGAAGCTATCATTTTCAAAGGATGGAAGATCAAGAAGTTAAGTAATATATCATATTTATAGAATCCAGATTATTTTAAAAATATCATATATGTTTATTTTATCTATCACGTTTCCCTATCTAATGATCCATTTATGAAGAACAAGACACATCACTTCGTGGTGGAGGTGGTCTACATGTACGCATGAGAAAAGTATTAATTTAGTATAGGATGGAAAAAATAGATGAAAATGGGGTTTAAAATCAACAAAATAACATTTTAGTATATTAAAGATACTTATGTTATAATATTATAATGATTAAAAAATATTTTCTGAACATATAAGAAGAAATAAACATGAAAACACTAAATTAAGAGCTATACCACTTCTTTGGGAAACCTCATTTTTATTACACCTTAACCCTTTTGGGTCATTAATTTAATAATAATAAAATCCTATGATGTGTTTAGTGATGTTGGAATGGTATTTTTGCAGTTTTTTGATCTAAAAGGTTCAAAGTATGTGAATAAGAAAGCATGTGATGTTCCTTTTTATAATTGATGGGGGTGGAACTCTTATAATTATCATTATGTTTTTATGATAAATGTTTTACTCAAGGGATAGTGGAACTAAATCAGTAATTTTTTTAATATATAGTGATATTGGTTGAAATAATCTCATAAAATAATATTAAATATAATATATTTGGACCTTATCAGTTATTTTTAACCTTAATTAACTAGTATGGACCTATACTACAATGATAACTTTTTACCATGGTTATTATTCATTAAGACGAAAAAGAAAATTTATCTCATTAATAAATTTGAACCACATAATCCAGAATGTGAAATACATTTTTTAAATATTTAATTTTTAAAATTTTACAATATTAATTTTAATATATTCTTGAAAAACACAATGAAATACTATTTTTAGAATAAAACATATTGTAAACATAAAAATGATTTGATACCAAAATAATGTATAATTACGATTTATATCAAATTAATTGGAATTTTTAGTTAAATGGGTCTAATTTTATTTTATAAACAATTTAAATAAGAGTAGTACTATTTAAATACTTGAAAATAAATGACCATTTTTTATAAAAATCGGTATCTTTCACTAATCACCCAAAATCAATCTTTTTAGAAAAATCCAAAAAATCATCGTATGATAAATTTTACATAATGATATAAAAAATAAATTCATTTTTTTGAAATTAAATTTCTAAAATTTATAAATATAAATTTTAAATAAAACATTGAAATTTATCAAAAAGAATTTGGTTAGAAAAAAATTATTTCTGTTCTACAAGAAAAAATACATAGAATTATTATTATGAATATGTCTCCATATATTATAATCATGAATATTAATATGATAAAAAAATTATTTATTATTTATATTACCTGGGTTTTTATATTATTCTATCTTTAATAAGGAAAATCCTCATAATTTTATTCATTACTTAAAAAAGTGAAGGCATTTTCCCGTCATAGTTTTTTCTCATTCCATTGTTGCTTCCCCAATATTATGATAATTCCACAAGATATTAACCAAGTTATTCAACTTATTCCATATAAACTTATCTCTATGATCTAGAATCTAAACATGATTTTACTTTTAAGAAAGATACTCTTCCAACTGAGCTACTTCAGGTCTCAACACATGATATTTATTCGGTATATATTTCCTTAACAATGAAACATGAGACACATCATGTCTCTGAGATAAACTCAGAGGTAAGTTCAATAGGTATGAAACTAGTATCAATATTTCTTAAATAATATTTGGAAAAATTATACCATGTACTTAATTTTTTACATTCCATTCAAAATGGATAACATATTACTGAGGAGAAACTTTAAGGGAACACTATTATCTTACCTCAAAAAAGCGATATCTCCTTCAGTTATATGCATAAGTATTTTTTATACTCTAATATTACATTATATGTATTTTAACCATTTAACCTTCTCAACAATCTATTCTATCAATTTTTATCCCAAAACTTCCCTTCCCTGACATTATCCCAACATGTTGGAGTTCAATATCATTTTATATATAATACCTCAAAAAGATTCATATGTTTATTAGAATGAAAAATGTTGTTAAAATAATTTTTCACTAATTAAATATGATGATCCTAATTTACCTAAAATCTAATAATCTATACCGAGGCATATATTTAAAATTTTTAATGGTGGACTCTGAATGTACCTAAGATCAAGGATTAAAAGATGTACAGAAGCTTAATTCTATTTTCAACTACTTAAAATGTAATTTTAAAACATTTGAGATAAATATGATATTAAGATAATATAAAATAGAGGGAGGGAATCCATGTAATCTGACCATCACTCTAAGATAAAGTCTATCAAGTTGATACAAAAACATAATTTCTAGAATATGAATAATATTCCTTGATTTATTCAAATGATAAAAAATAACCCAAATCAAATTATAAATTTGATATTTCTTTGATAATACCACCATGAAATCTATGAATATATTCTCACATTTCTATTCAGCTACTGGAAATGGTTGAAGTTTACCTTTTAGTAGTTTTATTTTAGCTTTAACCTACTGAAAAGACAAATATTTCGTTGTAAAAATTATCAGCATCATTCTTCATTCTAGCCCACCAATAATACCCATGATTATTTTTATACATTTTAGTATTGCTAATATGAATAGAAAATATAGATCTATGAGCTTCACATAATAATTCCTTAATCAACAAGGATCACTTGGTAGACGAGGTCTATTTTTACATACCATAAAACCTTATTTTTCATTGTAAAATTTAGGAAACATAACCTTCTTGGAAAGTTTACTATTTCTTACATATTATAGTCTTATTTTTAAACATGCTTAATTATATCTTAAAAAGTTAACTACACCGACACCTAAACCAAAAGAGGGAGAAATTTAATCTACACATAATTTCTAGGCAAAATTATTTAAATCATTAAACAAATTATCTTGTTAGAAACATAAAATTTTAAATGATATATAATCATTTTAACTCATGGCATCGAGTATGTCACTTACTTTACCTGGATGATAGTGAATTGTGAAATCAAAATATTTTTATTAGTTCAAACCATATTATCTACCTTATTTTCTACTATTTTTTAGTAAATATATACTTTAAATTTTTATAGTAATTATATCATTCACACTTTAACCCATATAAAATATGCCACCAATTGTTTTAAAAAAACCACTAATGTAAGCTCAAGATCATGCATGGGGTAATTCAACTCTGGGAGTTTCAATTGATGTTAAGAATATGTAATTACTCAATCATCCTAAATCAAGGGATAACAATTTCCATTTAGAGAAGAATCACTATAAATAACTAATTCACAATTTTTTATTGGAAATGTGTAACTCCCCAACCCAGATTGCCTGAAAAAAACCAATTAGAGACACCATAAGGCCTCATGTTCCTCACCCTAAATTCAAGGGTTTTCCAACTAGTGGTGAGGGCCTACTGGTATAGTGGGGTGACTATACCCTCTGTAACAAAAGCCAAAAATGTGTAATGGAAGTAAACAAACCAAATAAATACAGCCAATGGTAACCAATGTGACAGAACACCATATCACCCAAACATATAACGTTAAGTACCTTAGACCAACAAAGTGGTGGGTCAAACCAATTATCACGAATGGAAAAGCAAATAAATTCATATATAATAGTCTAATGTATGTTATGACATTGACTCTAACTCCCAACATCTATCTCCTCCACTCCCTATCACATTGACCCACCCTTCACTAGAACCTTGGCCATGAAATCTATATGTGAATCAATATTTCCATGAATGGTGTGAGTATAAACCTATAAGACACCAACAATGCATTCTTAACATAAGTTCACAAATATATATAAGTTTATACCATGATAATAAAATAAATACACAAAAAAAAACAATACCATACTAAGAATCCGTACACTAAATATATAAGGACCCGACCTTAAAACATTACATAATCTTGAATTAAATGAATAATTCACATTGAGGATATTTTCAGGTTTAGAGTTTTAGAGAATTAGGACATAACTATTACATCTCAAAAGATTACAAAGTTGACACTTCTACACAATTTCTATTTTTTTTACAAAACATTAACTCTTGAAAAAAAAGTGTCATGTCTAGTTCTATGTTTAAGACAAAATGATTTTTCCTTGATCCCAACCTTGACCCTATTCCACATTATGTCCTATGAAAAACATCTCAAAAACATGGGATGAGCATAAAAAGCTTAGTAAGGGATACACAAAGAAGGAAAACTATTATTTTATTTCAAAACAACAAGTAAACCATGAATACTTTAACATAATTAATACTTTTTACCTTTATGAAGTAGTAAATACTCTTCAATGAATAAAAGATTTTTACTTACCCTTTTTATAACCTGAAGATTACCATAAAACCCATATAAAGAACACATAACATAATAAAGGTATCTTTGGACATAATCATACTTAAATGGAATAACCATACGGTCGACTTCCACACATATCACTAAATGGAATAGCCATATAGCTGACTTCCATACCCAATGCATTGGAGGTTATAACGTAACCACCCATCCTTGTATTCATGGCACCACCCGTCATTTGGTTTATTAGGTAACCATCGGTCAAATGTCCAAGTACCTATATAAAATCATAACACATACAACAAATATAAAGGAAAGAAAACATTTCCGCATTTCAATAAAAATATATAAATTAAATATATTGACATAAAAAATCCATTTTAAAAACCATTTTCAATACCAAAAATACATAAAAGAGTATATGGTATATATTTTCTTTTAAAAATAGTACGACTTATTAAGGAAGCCAAAGATCAAATAATACTCGCGACGGAGGAAAAGGTCGTTGTCACCGCGTATGTTAAAAGGAAAATTATTTTTGTCGTTTAGTAAAACGCTTCGTAAAAAAAGATTCCTTTTGAATAAAAGTAAAATTAAAAGGGGTTTATACACTGTATAAAATAATGTTTTGTATAAATAAAAATATGCCTCAATGAAAGGATATTGAGATGAAGTCCCTTACCTCGTGTCCGACTTGAATCGATCATTCTTTAATCTCATGAATAATTAACTAAAGTTAATTTCTACTTGATTAAGAAACTTTTAATGTTTATTTTTACTTTTATATCACTTATTACCATGTTATAAACATTATGTAACCATTTATGTTAATAACGTTTGTTTTTTCGATATTTGGTACTTGAGTCAATAATGGACACCTTATATTTACAAGTTGTCCATGTGGTCAATATTCCATGATATCCATAATGTTATTCATTATTTAGATATCATATATATCATATATATCCATTATATACATGTATTTATAATAGTAAATAACATTTAGAGGTAAGAAATGAAAGGCACCGTTCATGGAGACGGTAAGCCGTACGTACGCATGAACGCTACTTTCATTTCTATTTCTTATTTTAATGGAAATAAAACATATTGATACATTGATATATTATAATTCCAGTACAACATCATATATAATATTGTTAACTCCATCCTTTATACATCCCACATAAGGCATTAACAAATCAAATCACTTTGAGGGGGCGGCAGTCCGCACTTCCTCAAATGAGATTATCATATTTACCCACTATGGAAACAATAAAGGAATGCTATAAAGGGAAAATATAGAATCATAAAGAGACATAAACATAATATATATCATATATAAGTATAGTTCCATTATAATGGGCACCATGAGAGGTGGTAGGAGATAATCGAACAATCATCATTTCGTGAGGCGTTAGTTTTCCATCCACAGAAACATTATGTTCTTCACCCATTAGATGGAGGTGTGTGTAAGTGTAGTTTGAATAATTATTATAACAACATCCTAGTATAATTAGGATACTGGTTTTGTTACAACATAATGAAATAAAAAAAGTTTAGGGGTTGGAGAAGTAAAATAAATGAAAACAATTTAGGAGAAACTGTTACCTTTAATTTGGGTAACTCCTTTGGTTTGAACCAAAAAGACTTTTTGAAGTGCCTTCTACCTAAGGTAAAGCTTATAGGGGGAGGATATGGATGTAAGGAGATTAATTGGGAAGATTTTGGACTAGCCAAATGTCTTGAGAGGTGTGAGGAATTGGATATAAGTGGTCTCCTTTTATAAGGGGGAGGAGGGGCTCTTTAGGAAAGTGTGAAAATATTATTTTATTATCTAATGATATTCGGTTTCTAATGGTCCAAAAATAATTAAAGATGAAGATATAATGACTCATGGTTGAAATAAAATCATCCAATAGGAATTGGAAATGTTTTGGATAATATTATAATCATTATAATTTTATTTATTTTAATCATTTATTAATGAGGTAAATACTGCATCATTATTATGTCATGAATAATTTAATTTATTATATGTCTAAAAATTATAAAAAAATACCATCATGTAGTAATTATTTTTATCTTTCCTATGAATCTTTATAGGAAAAGAGATAATTTATATAACCCCTTTTAAAAATTTATTTACTAAAAGATATTTTCTTTTTTCATACTTTCCTTTACTTTAAGTTAATTAATCTAAATTGTCATTATCACTCCCAAGTGAATCAAAGGGGTCCCAAAATCGACCCAAAGATGCCAATGGTCATTAATGACTCAAAAAATAAGGTTGGGACAAGTGTTAAGGTAATTTTGAATTATTATAATATTCTTTTAACCTTGAATTACCCTATTTACCTTTAACTGTGGAAAATAAAAGTCAAAAGTTACTATTCACCAAAAATTATTTTCATCTTATTAAACCACATTTTACTTCTTGATAACAATCATGTATGTCGGATTTTCTAAATTCAATTAAAAGAAGTGGTAAAATTTCATTTAAATGAAAAAGTTAGTTTTTTTAACTACCACTAAGTGGTTTCACTATTCATCAAAAATTGAATTTTTTCAGAAAAATACCAAAAAATCAGCCTAAGCATTATTTGATATTCCGAATTCAAAATTGATGTCTATTTTTCCAAATTCAAAACATATAAGGGGAATTAATTAATTTTAAAATTAATTCCCGTTATCAAAACAAATAGCATGTTTTTAAGAAACAATAACTATCAAAAGATCGACATTTGTTTATGTCCTATTTCAAAGTGAAATTAATTCCAAAGAGGAAAATTGGATTAAATGGTAAAAAAATATTTTAATTTCACTTTAAAACCAACTAAAAAGATAATCTAACCATATAAATAAATTATATTAAAATACACTTTTGAATTAAAATGCAATATTTTTCACTATTCATTAAAAAATAAACTTTATCAGAAAAATACCAAAAAATTACTCAAAGTAAAATTTGATGTCCCCACTCTAAATAAGGATTTTATTTGGTCAATTATAATGTATTAAAGTAACCAAAACTATATTTAAAGAGGGTTCTCCATTAAAAGGTGACAAATCTGCCTTTTAATGTAAATTACGCTTAAAATTTGATTCATTCACATTTTAAGCCTTTAATTTATTATTGGATAATGTAAATACATTTAACAATCATGTATAATCATATTGTAGTTAGTTTTTTTCATTCTTGCCAATAAAATGACTAGGAGTTTACTACCATTTAAAATAATAATATTAAATTATTAGTGTGCAATGTAAGATTCCAAAGAAACCCACTGTTGCGTATCGGGTACGCTATCAAACATAGAAACCCCTTTAAAGTAAAATTAATATTTAATTCAAAAATATTAATAAATATTAAATATGCCTTATTCTTCATTTACTTGGGATGTTACAAACTAAGCCACCAGGAACCCAAACCATACCCACTACCAGTCAATTCCATCAGAATATTTGAATGATTATGGGAAATTCAAAAGTGGAGGACCAAACCACAAGGATTCTCAGCAGTATTACCTGCCAATTTCCATCCTTTAATCCATATTAGGCTATCACCCTTTGTATTTATTCCCTTGTCCACAGATCAATCCATATAAGGCTATCATTTTATGTATTCACTACTTATTCCCATATTATGTTACCAAAGAAAATTTGGATCTAGGTCAGGACATGTAAGGACATCATGCCTCATTGACTACTTCAGTCCATTAATCATGTCACATGAAGTGTCTAATCAAGATTCCCCTCTAGGGACACCGAGCCATGAAAAGTCCAGTTGTCACTTTAGATCCATTAACAGAAGAAAAAATATTTAGAATATACAAAATAAATCAAATAGAAACTACAACATCATATCATTCACATATATATGGAGGAATAACCCTATATTTAAGGGACACATAGGTCACACATAAAAACTTGCATACAATATCACATAATGGTTTTTTATGCAATGTTTACACATGGGCTGACATGTTGTGTCCCATAAAGAACCTATGGTTATGCACATAAAAATAATAGAACATGGAAACAAACTCAGAATAATGGAACTATATAGTAAGGAAATCCTACCTTTAGCTAACTGACAACAATATCTGACACTCATCAAAAGATGACACTCTATTCACAATCATTCACTAATCAGATCGAGACCACATGTTAACTCCTAGAAACAATTTCTAATAAATCAATTCAATGTTTTAGGTCAAGATTCTGAAATATTTTATGTCCAAGGGATGAAATCTATACCAAAATACATATCAAAATATGAAAATGTCTCTAGACATGAGATTAATCAAAAGAAGTCCTCCAAATAACTGGATTCACCATTGATCTATCAATGATATAGTATTTCATCATCATATCACATCATAATCCATATATATTTCCAAACAATTCTAGCTCCATGATTTATCTTAATGAAATAATGGTAAATATATAATAAAAATTAATAATGAAGGTTTTTAGATCAAATAATCTAATTCTATGTTCATTAAAACTCTTTTATTCACTGTAATGATTCTTATAAGTGGAGGAATTCACTAAGGATAACCTCTGGAGTCTCTAGGTTTGATTGAGATGGAATTAAGAATAAGAATATGTCAATTTAGATGAGTTATATCCATTAAAGAGGATTTACAGATCATTAATTCATGTAAACATAGTTTATTTACACATTTTTCAAAACCATGCACCAGCCATGAAAGGCTTTATGCCTGTCATGGACCTTGCATTTATTGATCATACTATTGGTAAACCATACAAAAACCATGTTTTCCCTTCTGTATAAATACTTGGTCGATGTTCAACCCATAATTTCTAGATAATAATTCATGTTATTTCATTTTTATTATCCTTTATGGTTTATATTTTTAGATAATAAGGTACAAACTGTTACATAATAAACCCATATAATACATTTTGGACACTTCCTATCAGTATCCATTTTTGTATACTACAAAACTTTCAAAAATAAATATGTTTTATTTTCATGATATTTTTTTGATTTCTTTCAAATTGAATTATTTTTTTTCCCACTCATCCTTAAAACCATTAAAAAATAACTAAAAACATGGGATCATCACAAAAATAGTAGTAAGGGACATAAAAATTGAAAGAAAAAAATTTAGTCCAATTTAAAACAATGAGATCATAAAGAGAGTTTTCATTTGATATAATGAACATTGACCTCAAATAAAATCATCTATACTGCCCAAAGTATTTTATTAAACACATCATTGGAAAACATAAGGGAAAAATGGAAAAATCACAATCACAATGGTTTCTTAGAAAATAGGATAACCCATGAAAACGTTTTATTAAAACATACTTTTTTATCCTAAAGGGGAATAATCCTTCATTTAAAAATATAATTAGCTTTAATTTTTTAAAATTAAATGTTTTTTATGAAAATTCATTTACAATTATAGAAAAATCATGTAGGTTCTATTGGAAATATTCATCACAGAACCGTTATAATAACCCTTACAATTGGTATAACCATTTTGGCTGATTTTCAACACAATTATCTAGGGAACATAGTCATTACCCAATACATTGGATATCTATATCGGTCTCACATATCATCATGAAATATACTAGGATCACCCATCATAATGAGATATATTAGGCTCACCTATCATAATAAAAAATTTATAATGACCATGTCAAGAACAAAATGTTTTAATAATGAACCATTTTATCTTAAATCCATTTAAAACTATTTTGAACCCATATGGAAAACACTTTCTAATATCAAAATAACCATTATTTTTAAAAATAAATTTTGAACACTAAATAAAATAGAAAAAAGGAAATGTAAGATTTTTTTTGAATAAAACATGGAATCTTATAAAGGAATAAAAACCTAAAATAATGGTTTTAGTGGTAGTAAAATCTGTTTACATCATATATGTTAAAGTATAAAATTTATTTTACCATTTTGTAAAGAAAATAAAAACATTCCATAAAAATATTACTTTAAAAAACTTGGATGGAAATTAAAAAGAGATATAAAATGTCCTTTATAATTCATTTTTGTCCATAAAAATACATCCATAAAATAATTTTAAGAATATGGAAATTGATGAAAAAAATTCGAGAATAAAAACAATAAATATTTAAAATGATATTTTTAATTTAATGTACCCCTTACCTTGAGTTTTAATTTTATCATGCAATATTTATCTTCCTAGATAATAAAATTATGTTAATTATTTAATTTATTAAGAACCTTTTTAAATTTATTATTCATATTATTTGATTTATTATCATGTCATATTTAATTACATATTGTTTTATGTTCATGTTTTATGTTTTGATGATATTCAAATTATATGTCCAAAATTAATTTTCTAGGTTGTCTATGGTCAACAAGGTCATTATTCTATTATCTCTTGAATAATAATCCTAACATAATTATCATTTTTATATATCAATTATACTTAAAAAATAACCCTGAAATATGGTTATGAAAAATGACCAATGATATAATCATGGAGACAATATGTCTTATGAACACATGAGTAAAATTTTCTTTTTTCAACTATCATGATGGAAAGAAGGCTTTTGGAATCCATCATTTTGGACCAGACACCTTTCAGTTAGATTTTTGAGAAGTGTGAATCCCATACAAAAAATGATGATATGTTTTTAATGATGAATTGTGTGGTAGTTTCACTTGGGGAAGATGGATTGGGATACTATATAAGGGCATATATTTTGTTCCTTATTCTCCACATTTTAAATGGATTTTAATTCTATGTATTCCCATAGACAATAAATAGTGTAGACTAGGCTATAAAATTGTCCAAATCAACCAGGGATCAGGTGGGAGTCACCTCGACCATGATTAGGAGATAGTAAAACTGACTAGTGCACATTCTCATGGGTGGGTGTGAACACACACACATAAGTAAAGACAAAATTCATATTATGAGTTATTAGTACAACAAAAAGTGTAAACATTTGTGGGTTCTAATGATTTACAGGAGAGGACCCTGGTACTTTATTTTGGAAACTTGTAGTTTTGAAATAACATATTTTGCATTCGCTAACCCAGTGAAAATTTTATATGGGAAATGTAGATGGGAACAACAATATTCCATCATAAAAATAATATAATGATAAGACCTCAACAATATGATAAAATAAATACATTCCATGTGATCATGCCCTCAAATCATGCACACTGTTTTGAAGTTAGAGTCACACCAACACCCCTAGCTAGATGTCGCAATCCACACCCAACGTATTATCTACACCATCGCCATCATCCTCAACACGATGTCATTCAGTGGTGTCTACATGAGCCCTAGAAAACCAGCATCGACACCCCAATGATCAAAATCCTCTATTTTTCTTGCATGGAATACATATCATGTGGTTCCTTGATCTCATGATTAACCAAATATCACACGATCATATATTCACTGAGACACTTTTCATGCAATCTACATCTTCTATATAAGAGTTTATTTTGAATAAAAAAATCTAGCGTATGGTAATCCATCACATAAATCTCTCACATAGGATATTATTGATCATGTTAATTTCATATTGACCAAGCCTTGAATGAAAACAAAAACCATTGCATTAATCTAATCATGTGATCATGATACACCACCGCGAGAAGTTTCAAGGAACATGAAATCAAAATATGATGATCAAAAAAAGAAAAATGACATCACATAGGTCACTTAAAATCATAGTATGTTTTCTTCATGATAGGATTCTTCATTTTTAATATTTATTTTATTTTACCATTTGAAGCCTTTAAATATTTTCTAGTTGCTATCCACTGACATGTCATATGATTACATGAATCCTCAGAAGGAATCAGTTGAACCCATTGGTATTTTTTAGAAATCTAACACATTATTATCAAAATATGATCATATGAAGCTATCATGCATCACATAAACCAAAATTGTTCTTTCTAATCCATTTAAGAAATCATGAAAATCCTTGAAAGTTTTCAATCAATCCATAATACAAATCCCTCATGTGATCACATGATGTCGATCATGCAAAGCCTCCCATCACCTCAAGTTGGTGTACAAAACATCATCACTATGAAAATATGAAGAAATATTGTCCATTATTTCGTATATAAACAAATAACCTCATCAAAAAATTACACATGAGTGGAGAGGGAGAAGGAGGAAAGGAGAAGTGTAGGAGGAAAAATAAGGGTAAAAAAGAGAGGGCTTCTACCATCAGATAAATTTCATTGGTAATCAAGAGACCCCACCACAAGTACCCAACATGTGATCCCTTCAAGGTTACATGATCACATGATGAGATGAACATCATGAGATTCTCAAATGTGAGCCTCTTTTGAGTGATTCATGTAAACATATTTGATATGAATCCAATGTAATAGTTCGAATAATCCTTTCATGTGAATCCATTATGATCACATGATCACATGCTCCCTTGTCATGTGAACATCTATTGACATGTGGCCTCCACATGCATGTGATCCTATGTAAATTTCCTCATCTTTACATGAAAACCCTAAGATTTACACCCTCAACATGAATCCATGGCCATGCACTCTTCATGACATACAAATAATTTTCCTTATATATGTGGAATGATCCCATCGGACATGAATCTTCAACCAATGGATGTTCACTCTTTTTCATGCATATTCTCATGTACATGTCCACAAATACCCCATTTCATGACTATCTTAATATCACATGATCACATGACTCCTCACGGGTTTTTTGATTCCCTCATATGGCCCTTGAAATGTGGGACTTAATCATGAAAAAGACCTTGGTTATCATTGATCATGTGAAAGGACCTAGACACTTAAACCTCAACCACACAAATAACCCTAGTCCTATGATCCTTGATCACATAAAAGGACCTGGATATGTCAGCCTTAATCATGTGAATGGACCTGGACATGTAATATTTGATCATTGAAAGAACCCAAGATATATCAAGATTGACCACATGAAAGGACTTGTACATACTATATTTAGTCGCACAAATAACCATGGACAAGCAATTTTTGGTCATGTGAAGTACATTGTACATGTTAGATTCTCTCACACGAAGCACCCAAAACATGTTAGGAAGTCATCCTAGACATATCAAGAAGACACCCTAGGAATTTCAGGTAGACACCCCATGACATGTCAAGATTTTTCAAAAGGCACACTTAAACATTCACTATGTAAACCCCCAACAATTACCCTTTTGTCTTAGTAACCCCTTTATAAGTGAATTGATCTTAATTGGATTTGGTAATGCACTCATACAACCTTATTCATTTAATGATTTAAAATTAGCCTCTGTGTCATACCAAACTTGTTTTATGTACCTTTTATGGACATCATCTCTCCTTATCATCAGATATAGAGAAATAATATGTAACATGGGAATCCATCATTCTATATATACCTAACTTTAAAATGAACTATACGAAATCTTATTCCTGTTACAAGAAGGATACATAGGATTCCTTCTTATGTCCTAAGATCCAAAGGGCATCCACTTGGGTGTAAGTACCACTACATCCCAAATGCTCTAAATCAGAGGACCATGTTCTCCTATGGATCTATCATCCTTTCGTACCAATAAAAATATCGAAAATGGGATTATATAATGAAATCCTCTTAAGTATAAGCCCCGACCATAACCACAATCACCCTAAACACATCAGTGGGTTAGGGATGAATTTAACTATATGAAATACTATTATTGTTATAAACATGATATATTGGATGCCTTCCTAAGGTAAAATATCCATACAATATTCTCCATAATATTGTTAATAAAATATTAGGGAAACCATAACATGTTGGCCCAGTAAAAATTTTATCTCTTATGATGTGTCTAATCTACCAATATTTCTTGTTTCTCACATCAAGGATGAATCACATGGCCTTAGACACTAGTGACGATTATACCGATAACATGATGTGGGTTCCCCAATGTGGGACCTTTTTTGGGGATCTATGCCTGATTAAATCTCATATTCACTTGAAAGTTCATACTATAGATGATGCAGTTCAAGGAAGCCTTATTTGAATATGCCCCACTCAAGGACTCATTTCTCACCCCATTTATGATGAAGACACCCAAAAAATGATATACATTGTCTCTAAATTCTATCTTAACAAGATATATAGTATTTGTACTTAAGTTGAGTGTCCTATATTTATGTCATTTTTTCATGACATTATACTACATGGTATAGTCTTATCGTACAACCTTAAACAATGTCAAAAGAACTATGTGGGTCCTAATTCCTATACCCACTAGATTAATAGTATTCACCATAGAGGTTTAATACCATATTCAAGACACCAAATTCATCCTAGGATGACAATAAACTCCAGATATCCCAAACATGGTAAGAAACTAGAGCGTCATAAATGAACAAGTGAATAATAGAGAACCTATGACACACACAATCATTTTCATCCACAAAAGCTATAAATGAAGTCATTCGAATAGGGGTAACCAGCCCATATTAGATCTTGGGAAGGATTCATGAACATATATTAAATATATAAGAGATTCACAAAGTAGGAAATTACCCCCCCAATGGGTGTGGTCATCTCGACCATACATCCACTCAACCAATGTGAGTTCTTAATCATAGTTGGGATTAAAACCCAAATTACTAATTTCATTTTGAAATAAGGATCATAATTTATTATGTATGAGGGAACCGTTGGGTGTTTCAATTGATAAACCCTACCAATACTATTTATTATTAATATATACTAATCCACTCACAATGAAACATCAGAGAAGAAGATCCAGATGAAAAAATGGTGAACCTAAAATGAAATCGATCAAATGTGTCTTCCCTTTCAGGGGTTAAAGAATATTGATTACCCAGTTCATAATAATCTATTTTGGTCCATGTTTTTTAGGAAACAAAATTGGTAACCTGAAGTTAAATCCTTTAACTATGTCAACACTTTCGCAAGTATAAAATGATAGATTGTCTAGTTCCCATCAGACCATTTTACTTCATATTTTCCACAAAAAATGGTGACTTTGATGTGAATCCTGAAACTATGATAAACCATTCCCAAAAATTAAATTACCAAGGATAGATCCTTTAATAGTGATATTAATTAATTAACCATGTAATATTATATTTGATGGTGCACTAATAAGTTTTTTTTCATCTCTAGATCTTTCCAGATTACTTAAAATACCAATGGAATTGTTAAATGATCTAATTTATTTCGGGATCTATGGGTATGATACAAGTATCTATAGAATTACTCAAGATACTATGAGTAACCTAATGGAACAGTGATCATATGGATTATCCTCCATGGAAATAATAGCCCTGAGGCCCTGATGTATGTTGTCAATAACTAAACACCTCCAGTACCAATTAGTGTACATCCTAGTCTAGATGTTCCACCTCAATTGCACCATATAAACTCTTGAGGTATCTTATGAAATCCTATAGAGGATTAATAACCACATTTCATCTTTCCCATAATAGGATATAGAAGAGGAGGTGGCTCTTGTTACCACATTCAGCTGCTTTGGGAGATAATTCATAAATAATAGAAAAATTCACCTTCCCTTCCTTTGAGAGGTGGATGAGTACAATCACCATGTAAAATAAACCAATATATATCTTCCAATGAGGGAACATATCCATTTTGGTCATTTTAATCGATATACGACCCTAGTTCCACAAGAAATTTAGTGGAAATTTCACATACCACAAACAATCAAATAATGGAATCCAATAGGAGTAGTTTCCTGGGATATCTAGATAGTGAAACTATATAATAAGTCTATATCCCTACCACTAAAAATGTATATGGTTCCAATTAGAATATCTTTATAATGGTCCATAATCAATTTCAGATCATCGCTATCCAGGATCCTTTGACTTCATCACAATAGCCTTGGTGACCGTGGAATCTTAGGGTGAACCACAACCCAAGTGATGGGTAATTTTTAACATTTTAAACCTATGATATTCTTCAATATGGGATTAAATCCACGAAATGGTATAATGGGAACTATCCCACCAAATAACACATCATCCACCGACTTATTTAACAAGATACAATCTTGAAGAGGAGCACCATCCCACCTATTTATCCTTAAATATGATATCAATTGAATTTGAGTACTTAAACTCAAATTCTGATGTGAAATCTCCAAATGAGCATAATTCCACCCTTTTAAAGTCATCCAAGTCATATAAATTTAACCCACGTTCTATCTCTGACATTGTAAAAGAAGGTATCAATGGTATCATTAATGCATCTATAAAAGGTATCATTGACCATGTTGGTATTTTAGGGTACAATTTTGATAGAGAATATTCCTTGTATAAATATTATACTTAGTATCAGGTGTCCAAAGTGAGACTCCCATCATCACCCACTCATCCTTACATCGATATAGGAATGGGGGTCTTCATTTCTTCTTACATTCATCCCCTTAAGGTTGTATCATAAATTTTTATGGGAGAGGAGATTCGTCCAACTCCTATGAGAGAATAGAGAACTATCAGAAATAATTGTTGGCATGATCCTTGGAACCCTTAACCAGAATAACACATCAACACCATCCTATAATAGTCCTCCTACAATGATGTTCCCCATCCCAGGGTTATTTTTATATTTCCACCCCTTATAGAGATCACTCTAGAAACCATCCAACCTTAGAAGTTTCAATAAATCCTACAAGAGAGTAAGGTTCCTCCAATCCATGGGTAGAATCTACATCATCCAAGACCCC
The DNA here is from genome assembly GCA_963277665.1 of Viscum album. Lineage (NCBI taxonomy): Eukaryota > Viridiplantae > Streptophyta > Magnoliopsida > Santalales > Viscaceae > Viscum > Viscum album. Next base: position 459,110,768 of record OY728160.1, on the reverse strand, counting down.
AAATGATTTGGAAGCATCCCCCCTGACCGATAACAGTGAGGATAACACATCCCAGGATTTGAACCTATCCATATTCTCATTCTAATAAAATAATACGTGGCATAGAGGGGAAGTAGTGTGGCATCTCATCTCTTGATAAAGGATAGGGAAAGGTATATTCTTTCCATACAAAACATGTCCCCATGAAATTTGATTATTCTATGGGGAATGATTTGATAGAATAAAAAATAATGAGGATGTTGAGTGAGGTGGATTTTATAGAACATGATAATCAAATCCCCAACCACCGATGTCTCAGACATGCAATATAGAGTTTACTTAGATTTAAATACTGGATTCAAAAGAAGTTTGATGAACTGATGCTGAAACCACTAATACTAGAATCCTTACTCTAGTTATCTAAACACTCTGAATAGGACACACAAGTTGTGAACAAAAAAATGCTCCACATATCTCTTAGTTATGGAAAAACATCTCTTAACAATAGATGAAACATTGTTGATTCCTTTAAGACTAAGCATATAACTACATAATTGTCATGTTTAGTATAAAATTACATTCTTCAGCTCTCAAGTACCAAAGGACCCTAGGAGGAAGCCATGAATTACAACCTCAATTATTAAGCTTATCATCATATCTTAGGTAATATTATTTAAGGATGAATTTTCATTATGAATTGGCTGGAAAATAAAACAAATGACGTTTTGAAAGAGTTAGAGGTTCTCAAAACTCATGAAACATGCATAAGTGTCATCCGAGCTCCATCAGAAAATCAACAAGCATGACCGGTTGTGGAATTATAACTTCATAGATTCATAATGATAAACATCATGATACATCTAAGTCAAATGATGTTAAACTGCATAATACATCCTAGCTAAATGATTTTAAACTGCATGATTGTATCCTAGTCACATGATGTTAAACAGTATGAGGACATCATAGTCACATGATGTTCAAATTAATGATAGTTTCCTAGTCACATGATTACCCAAAAATGTATTAGTCACAAAAAATAATAATTCATGATATGTTCTAGTAACATAATGTTAAACTACATGAAAACATCTTAGTCACATGGTGTTAAACATCATGAAAATATTATGGTTTCATGATGTTAAAATGTATGATGACGTCCTTATTATAGGATGTAAAAATGAAAAAAACACATCCTGATAACATGATGATAAAACATAAAAATTCTTAATATATGGGATATATCATCAACATCTATTGGAAAATATAGTGTCCTTGAAGTACCACTAATATAATAAAATCTCAACTGTAGAAATATCAAAAGTCCACTATTACCCCTAATTCTTTAACTAAGGGAATAATAAATAGGTCACCTTCTCGAACACTCAGATCTAAGAATATAGGATATCTCATCGAATGTGGAATGATTCAAATTAGTGGGAGCATGCTCTCACCCCCACCATCACAAAAATGCTCACTATAATATTTATGTGGCAACAAGTGAATATTCATATATCTGTTCCCACTCAAACAAAGTTAGATATCATATCTGGGTAGCAATCATAGGGTGGGAATAGATGAACACACTCATGCATGAATCCCATCTACATATCACAATGAAAAAACGAGGACATAAGTTGGAACACACCCCCATTAAATCAATGAGATCGGCCAAAATATCTTGTAAACCTATAACGTGCATGCATACATCCCTACACAAACCCTTGTAAAGTGATAATACATTTTGAAAATGATAGAGGAGCTTGACCAGTATATTTCAATGATTATATAGGGATAGACAGACATTAATATTCTAATAGCCAGAGTAGTGCAACAACATGGACAACATGAATTGGTAACTACCCCATAGAATGTTCATATTATTTCCCCTTTCCAAGAAGTTTATCTTCATATTATTGTAAAGGGAGAGTCATAATACATGGATAATATCCCCATTATGACTGGGGTGTATCAAAATTAGTTTTAGAAATAACCACATGAAAGATTCAAATTCCTTTAAAATAAATCAAAATGTATAATCCAAAGTCATTGGACTAAGATCATAACCCCAGTCCAATCGAGGTCCATCATCATATTCTAAAAGTCATCTTAGAGAAGGCACACAGACCTTCTGATGAACCTACTCAAAATATTACAATGCCTTATTAGACAAAGATCAAATACCTATTCCCACCAATGAAATACTACGCCTTAATCCTCTAGAGGCTATATAAGATGAGGATTATACCAATTCTCCTACTCTATTGGTTTTTTGGCATATATTGATGATGAATTCTCATTTGAACTAGGTTCATACCCCTAATTCAATCGAGGTTTTCCAACATACCCCAAAACCACCCAAATGTAGGCTCACATTACTTCCAACAATATAGAATCTCACCAGAATACTATAGTGGCTTCCCAGTAGTGGGATCATATCACAACAATACCAGATTTTTATCAATATATTTGGGTTACATGTAGATGGTTCACATTCCTTATTGACCCCAAAAGGTAGGCTGACATGTTCCGACCACGACATTGAATAATAGAAAAATTCCTACTCATTATAATTATAGTGTCCTTGAGGTTGTACAATGTATATTAGAAACACATCAAGGGCCCATCAACTCTTCAACTAAAGTAGAAGGCGATGACTACCTAAATAGTCCTCCTTATAGTAGTGCATAGATGGATCATAGAGACTCTACTCCCAATGTATATATGGAAAACGTTTCCATAGTAATATCTCATGTAGATAAGTAAATTATCATATTTTATAGATGCCTTCATATATAAAGGTTTTTAAAACACCATGGTTAACCTTATATAGTGACCTGTAATCTATCAACAACTCCTCACCTTAGTTAGTAGTCAACCCAGAGAAGAATCCTATGTTTTCTAACCATGTGGAGACATATAACCCCAATAAAGAAGGATTCAGAATGGTTATATTGAGGGAGCTCTCCAAAAACAACCTAAAAACCATGTTCTGGCCCATTTCCACTTCTGACTATGATATCCCAAATGAGATAGGGGAGGATTTATATTCTTATGTATTCTAGGATATGTGGGAGACTCGTTAGTGGTTAAAGGAAATACACATACCTTATCAAGGATATGAGGTTCACCTCCTGATCATAAATATAGTCAATTACTAGCAAGACATGTCCATGTTATCCTTGTCTCGAGACCCAAGATCAGAATTATATAACAAGAAATGATGTCATGCTTTCCTCCACATCACAATAATTTTCTAGTGTCTAATTTCCAAATCCTTGTTAAATGTTCATATCCGAGGATGGGGTAAGTATGGATCATTACACATCACCCTTTCACTAGGGAAAAAAATCACCCTAGATACAACATCATATAAGTTCATATCCATAAGAGAGATTAGGTGACCAGTTAACTCCCAATCTAGTTGGTCAGTAGAATGAAGCTAATCCACATTGAGGATGTAAAGATATTGCTAATAGAGAGAGAGAGAGATATGGTCACCAACATACTCTAAAAGCAGGACTCTGAAAAATGGGAACCCAAATCAAATATAGAATCCAAAGTCTTAGATTACCGAAAATATCCCTCTAAAAAGTGACTCCTATCACAAGTATCCATTTCACCTATCCCATGAATGAATTAGATTTTGAAAAATTAGGTGAATCACAATATAATCCTCCGTTGAAGCCATCCAAGAGAAAACCCATCTCATATGGCTAGGGGAAATTTTTACCATTGCATCCACACAAGGGTCATCAAACCACAATAGGGTCCTAAATAAATCACTGAATAATCCAAATAAACTCTACAATATAGGGATGTGGGAATTATTATATTAGTCACCACCCTAGGAATCATTGGGTCCTCAACAATAGGATCATTATGTGACAAAGAAGGATCCAAATCAACCCTAGCCTACAGAAATGTGGTCAAAGTTTTCCCATTTGAGTCTATCATAAAAAACACATTTAAAAAAAGTTTATTTCCTTCCTTATAAGGGACATTACTTCATGTATGATTCATGAAAAATGACCAATATCTTTACGGATGTGAAAAATCAGGCACCCCTATCCCTATGTGTGAGTCAGAACCACATAAGAGGATTAGTAAATAACTACACGTGGATTCATTTCTATTATTTCATGATATGTAGTGATGTACAGATCCCATATTCCAAGTTGAGCCAAAATATATATAATGGAATAAATCTCTTTCCCTCAACATGAGTAAGATCTTCCTAGGGGATTTTCCACTCAAGAATTATGTGTGGATTTATTAATTCTATCAATGTGTGTGTAGTGATGATAAAATCCCAAATGATGGTTTCAATAGCTACATGTATAAAAATAACCTCTCCCTACATATGGAGAAGACCTATATAGGGGACAGTATTAAGAAATATGTGTGGCTTAATTCCAGTTACCATAAGATATACAATGATGTATGAATCTACAATATTGGGTCTAACTATAATGTAAATAGAGAAATACCCCCTCTGTATATGGGTCAGACCAACATAGGGAATTTTCTTTCTAAAAAGTACATGCAGTGAGATTCCGGTTATCATAAGATATGTTGTGATACCTAGATCCAAAATATTGGTCCCAAACACAAAATGATAAAAATTCCATCTCCCCCACATAATAACTTGAGTAGTTCAAGGAATTTTACATTTGAGAAATATATGTGGCTTGATTAATGGCATCATAAGATATGTATTGACACATGAATCCTCCATTATAGGACCATCATTGAGTTTTTATCACTCACAATCATGTTCCCCCATGATATTATGATCAATGTGAAGGCTCCAGTCCAAAATAAATTTTGAACACCCCCATATATTCCCTATCTTGCACTCTCACATAGTTTAATCAACGTCCCAATTATCCCTTGTTTCTCACGTTGAGAATGTATCATGTGAGATTAGGTATCCTAGAAATATACTCTAACTGGTGTGCTCAAGAAATGTTCTAGATATGAAATTGTTTCCTATTCATATGAAGTTAAACTACACAACCAAATCCCAATAAAATGATGTTAAACTTCACGAAAACAACTTAGTCGTATGATGTTAAATGTCACAAAAATGTACTTGTTAGATGACTTTAAACTACATGAAAATTTTATAGTCACATGAAACTGAACATTATAACAATACTCTTTTTGAATGATGTTAAAATTCTTAAAAATATGTCTTATTTAAAAACAGATCATCCCCCTAATGATTATGTATTCAAGAATATCATGTTTTATCCCATCTCTCCATAAATGTATTCAATACTCATTAGGGTATCCTTTATGCTTCTTTAACCATTATTGAATCTTACATTCCTCATGAAGAAACATAAAATCTTCATTGTCTGAGCTAATACCAACCAATTTCTTGAGTTGATATCCTTATCTCAGAACCCCAAAAACTATAAATCCACTTACTCTTAGTTCGTCCTAATAAAAAACTGGTAACATAGACTAGTTAATACAAAGTCACACCACTAGGATTCACTAGTGAATAATGAAATACCTCAAATATTACTTCTAGTTAATGTTTTTTCCCATAAGAGAGGATTCCATTAAATCATGGTGTTATTATCCTGACTGTGTGGGATATGGGATATCCACTATTACTAATGGTTGGACCGTACTTAATGGTCTCCATTTCACATTGACTAAAATAATATTGGGTTATGATTTACACATCCCATAACCCAAATATTCCAGATGATTCAGATAACCTTAATTTTACTCATATATGAATTGTACCCATTGTCATAGAAAGATTATGACATCAAATTCTTGATCCCTTTTATTTCAGGGTATGTATCCTCCATGAGGACCTAACTTCCATGATCTTCAAAATCCATTTTGATACCCAATTTTCAAACTACATGACCCATTTCCATGTTTAAATTTCCAAATATTCGAAACACATTTTCACTTGACATTTCAATGAATATTGGGAATAGGGGCTGATCAATCTTTAAGGAACCCCACAAGGCTTCGATGGTGAATAACATAACTCAAAAGAGGTTGTGTTTAAGGGATGTTTTTGTTCCTAAAGGGATCCCACTAGGATTCAATGGTGTATAACACAATGTATCAGAACTTGTTCATAGGGGATATTTCTCCCCAAAGGAAAGGTACCCCTTAATCCCACGAGATATTTATTCAATGGTGTGGTATTGGTCACACTAATCATCTAATGTACATCTTTGATTTAGTAATTTAAATACATTATTTATTTCACCTATATTCCCCATACTCAAGAGGGTTCAAGAATATCTCAGAGTTTTATGCCTTTATATTCCATGTCATGGTGGTAGGGCTCAAAACTGAATAGAATTTATATCTGAACAATGTGTGTCTTGATACTAGTTACCATAGAATACATAATTTTCCATGAGTTTCCAATCTTAGGTATTATCATGATATAATTATAAGATTCTATTTTTCCATTTAATAGTTTTATCTATGTGTGGATATAATTTAAGAACAACCTGTGGATTGATTCTCATTCCCCTGATATATGTAGTTACCCTAGGAAATCACTTTTCAGTTTTTCCATGAATCGTTCCCTATATGATAACTAGATACATGTTCATGTATTTGGTATACAAGCATCCCATGACCAAGAATAACTGTGCACCCATTCCATACACATGTGTCTGATATGTGTAGGAGTATTTCAGAATAAGAGATATGTGTTTCTTGATTCCCATACTATGTGTTTTGTAGTGATAATTAGATCCTCTATTTAAGGCCCAACCATGAATTATCATCACTCCCAACTATTTCCCTTGATGGGAACCAATGTTTTTTAGGATTTTCGCTTTCACTAAAATGTGAATACCCCCGTATATCCACAGTCATGCACTCTCATGTGGTTTACTCAGCTTCACAATCATCACTTGTTTCTCACACTAATCACGAATCATATGAGGTTAGTGATATCATAAATTTTCTCCGACCATCATGATCAATGTGTGTTCTATCCAACTAAAGGGAACCACATCCTAGTCGCATGATGTTAAACAACATGACAATATCCTTGTTTCAGGAAATTAAATTTCATGTAAATAGGTCTTAACATTTAAAAAATTATCCCCTTTGATGGTTTGATTATCAAAAATCACATGTTTTATCCCTTAACATCGAAATGTGTTTAATACATTTAGGTTTATCCTTTAGGGTACACAAACCCTTCCGTAATCTTACATTCTACATGAACCAACATCATATCTTTGATATTTGAGTTGATACTGACCAATTATTTGAGTTTAAATACTTCTCTTAGAACCCCATGGTCCTTTATCTCCCCTAATTATGGTTCTACGATGTAAAAAACTAATAACAAGGAAGGACTGGTTAATCCAAAGGGGCACCACTGGGTTTTTTTGAATGATGTAATTCCACAGATCTTGTGCCTAGTGGTTGTTTTGTACCCAGAGGAGAGGCCCCCCTTAAATCCAAAAGTTATTATCCTGAATGCGTCAGATACGGACTTTCTACCCTTACAAATGGTTGACTCATAACCACCAGTCTCCACTCTCAGTCAACTCAGATATTCTTGGGATATGATCTACACTTCTTATAATCCAACTATTAAATTAGATTTGGGTAACCTTTATGTTACCCATATATGTATAATACCCATTTTCAAAGTAATATTACAATATCATATTCTTGTTCCCCTTCATCCCTAGTTATGCATCCTATTTTAAGACCCAATTTTCTTGAGTTAGTCATTCCTGTTGGCGATACATCCTAGTCACATGATGCTAAACTGAACAAAAAAAACCTAGTCACATAATGATAAATTTTATAGAAACTTACTCGTCACATGATATAATAATGCGTGCATATGTCATAGTCATATAACATTAAAATACATGACAACTTCCTAGTCACATGATGTTATACTGCACAAAAACATCCTAGTTGTATGATGTTAAACTAAAAGTCATATGGTCCATCTTATAAGACCAAAAATTGATTAGACCGGGTCATCCTATTCATGAATTTGTGCTAGATATTAATATTTATCCTCCATACCATAATGAGATATAGAGATTCCCTTTCCCCATATATGATCTCAAAATACATAGAGGAAACCTTAGAAAACAATGATGTTGAGAGTCACTAAAGTGAGATAAAAAATTCCACTATACTTGAATATTATTTATATCCACATAGGGAGTGTCTTTTTTTAAGAACTATGTGTGTCATGATTCCTGGCCTATAAGGATACACTTTGATTCCCATGCTCCCATTCCAAGGAATGGCTACAAGTTCGACACTATTACAACCTTCCTAGGTGCTTGACTCACATTGAAAGTTATCGACCACCGTTATTCATGTGACCATAAAAATCCCCCCATCCATGCAAGCCCCTACCAATGCGGGAGTCCTTAACCTTATGAAAATCACTGAAAATGAGGGATCAAAAACCCGAATGGTAGTTGGTGACCAAATTTTTTAGGTGAAACATTCCTCTACACCTTCATACGAGTCAAATAAATACATGGGTACCTTATTAAAAGAGATAGTTGTGGCCTCGTTAATGTCCTTAAAAAATTCATAGGGAATCCATGTGAATCCCAGCAATAAAAATTGAATATTATCCTATGTTTGGGTTGACCAAACAAGACCTTAAACTGCTTAATGATGGAAAAGTCATACAGACTCATGTCACTTATGTATGAATAAAATCTACTTATAATTTTCTTTGTAATTAGATAGATCTACATAGGAAGGGTCCAATATATAACTACCCAATAGTAATCCTTTTAAAGGATAAAATATGCCCCTTGCATATAAATTCCCCTAACTAATGTAATTTTTTCTCATTGATATCTTTCCCAATTTCATATTAGTTCCTAAATTATTAGTACATGATTTTAGACTATAAGGAAGGTGTCTTGTATTCATGATGTTAAGCTAAATGGTAGATTCATCCCCACTGCCTAATGTTAAAATATAAAGATCATCATCCATCATCACTTCTTATCAAAGGACCACATAGGTTCAAACTTGGTAAACCTAATTTTAGTGTGCATCCATCGGTGTTTTGTGAACCTCAATACAAAAAATCAAATATTATACCTTTATCACCATAGGGTTCCATAATACTTTCTTGAATTATATAAAGGATAACATATATCTATGTTTTCTATGTATGAGCTGGATCTACATAAGTGAATTAGACCCAAAAATTAGAGGAATATTTGAAATGTAGGAAGGACCTTCAAGTCCTTGTGAGCCCTAACATCATCATATTTAAGATCATCACCATATAGTGATTCACAATCATCCTCATCAAGAATTTTCTATAAAATTACTCAGGACTCAAGAACCTTGATTAATGATTTAGAACATCATCATCTCATACTCAAAAGGATTTTGGAGTACTCTTAATCTTGGGAATCCTAAGTATGATGTTTTGTAACACTAAAACAATATCAGCACCATAACAATTATGATCTTAAACAATATGAAATTTTTTCAATGTTGTATGACTTTAAACATTAGTCTATGGTGGTCTAAATCTCAAGACACTAAACTGGTAATGAAACAAACATAAATCTTTTTAGGGTGAAAATCCACAAAGAACATTTTAAAAAAATTCAAGTATTCTCTCACAAAACTATTTATCTGTATAGTTTTGGTAAATTTTAGAGTATAAATTATAAAGGGAACAAATATCGTAGATCCCATATTATGGACCTAGTAAAATCCGAGCTATGCTCACTAGTCATCTTGGACCAGGAAAAAATATAAGATGAAATTTATCACATTATTATAAAATGATATAATGTTAAATATAGGTAAAACAACATTTGGAGTGTCTGAATCCTTCTTGATTAATAGGTTTTCCATAAGCCACCATCATATATTTGATGCTTGACCTGACACCAACCAATTCATTTAGATGATATATTTCTCCTAAAACCCCATATACTTGAGTTATTTATCTTGGTTTTTCCCAAAAGTGTATTTCTAAAAGGGACTCGGTGATCTGAAAGGGACACACTTGTATTTATTGGTGAATAAAAAAATGGCTCATATCTTGCACCAAGTGGGTATTTATGTCGTAGAAGAATGCCCCCCTTAAATCAATAAGCTGTTTTCATGGTAATATGTGATACTCATTTCCACCATTTATTAATGGTGGAACTGTATCCTCTAAGACCTATTTTAGTTGACTTTTATATTCTTAGACCCTAATTGACAATCCATATAACTAATGTATTAAAGTGACTTTGATAACCTCGATGTTACATCACCGTGTATTGTAACCATTCTCAATGTAGGAATGCAGTGCTCAATTATGAAACCTTTTTATTTTCCATATACTATGAATAAAAACCACATGATGTAGGGCCTACGATTCACAAACATGAAATATAACTACCCCTATAGTTGAAATATTTAGTCTAATCTTGAATAACATAAACTAACACAACTGATCATCCAATCTAGAACATCATAAAATACAAAAATAGATGGTTTACAATAGAAGAACCTAAACTATTACAATAATGGTATTGAGTTAGAAAACCCTAAAATATAGAAAAAAGGTATTTTTCAAGACCATAAATGTAAAATTGAAATATACACAATTCTCTCCATGTTTAAAACTAGAAAAGGGAACCGTATGAAAAAGTCGAGTCTCTTCTAGTTAGACACACTCTTTGTGTGATACTGGAAGCATTGAGTACTGATGAAATGGAAAAGGCATAATTATTATCATAGTAAAAACCCATAAAGGGTGTTCTGAGATAAATATACATCTATACCCACTAATATTCTCCTTCAATGTATTAATAAAGTGTTTCGTATGAAAAAAATATAAATCATGTAGAGAAAATTATTTTTCCCTAGAAAAAATCATGCTATGTTCAGTAGGTCCACTATGAGAGAAAACAATTAGACTACAACTCTATTCCTCGAGACTTGTCTAAGTATAACTAGTAATCTCTTACTATAAAACTACATATGAAATGGTCCATCTTATAGGACCTTAAACTGATCAAAGTTTCCTTCTCTGTGTGGCATGAAATGTGGAATGATGGAAAGATCCATGCAATGTATACACAAAAACATAGGATCCTACACATGATTTAATCATAAAGAGATGACATCCATTTCCCTACATACAGGCTAGATCTATATAGGATATTTTGTCATATATTTATTTATCCATGATCCTATATCCCCTATGAATGAGATTGATCTGTATATAAGTATTTCAACTTTGAACTTTATATGGCTTGATTCTCATTCCTTTGGGATACATAGGAAAGTAAAAGTTACTTATTTTGGATTTATCCATAAATTCATCTCTATGAAAATCAATTTTACATACTATAAATTATAAATATTCAAATTTAAGGATATCCATTCCCCTTGATAAAGATAATCATTATCTTGGTTTCAACCAATAACTCAAGGTTAAGAGTCTACTTTTGATAGCACCTGAAATCCATCAATCAATACACTTTGGAAAAATCCTCTCACAAGGTTCAATATCAATTCCTGTTAGATGTTTAAGTATATGAAACAATGATATACATTTACCTTATAATATAATTCATTTCATTATGAATTAATGTAATTGTGAAGGGGGTGGGGGGATTTTGTTGGAAACCATATTTTTTTAACAAACACATTCCCATCAAAGTTTTGAGAAGATTGAACCCCATGATGAAAACACTGATAAATTTCACATGAAGATAGGTGTATAATTGGAATATGAGGGAGATGTATTGGTTATCCCAATGAGGAAACATATTTTAGTCTTTATTACTCACAATATACAAGGATTTTAATTATATGTATACCCATATCCAAAAAAATAGGCTAGACATGGATAGCCTACCATCCAGATCAACCAGGGCGCATGTGGGAGTTACCTCAGGAATGCTTGAGATCCATCACATCCAACCATCACATATCATCATGGATAGGTGTTCACACTTTCACACGCATTAGTAGTAGAGCCATACTATGGGTTGGTAGTGTAGTAGAGAGTGACAACATGGGTTAGAAACAACGATTTTCAGGAGTGGACTCTGGTAATTTTTTTAGAAACCATTAGTTCTATGATAATATATTAAGTTCTCACCATTCTAGTGAAAATTAAATGTGGGACAACGATCTAGATGAGAAACAATTACTCCATCAAAAACATGAATAATACCTCCTTCATCCAATAAAATCAATTTGTTCCTTCTAATAACATCCCCACATCATCTTCATATTCTACTCTTCTTAACTATTTTGATGTTGATGTCACAATGGTGCCCCTTATTCGATGTTGTGAGCCACACCCAAATTCTTCTTAACAAAAATAGGATGGTCCTCAACCTGATGTCCTTTGGTGGTGTATAAATGATCTAGAGGTAACCATCATTGACACCTAAGTGATCAATATCCTACTTTTTTATTTAATGGGATATGTAACATGAAGTTATTCAATCACGTGAATAATAAAATATCACACAATTTCATATTCACCAAGCCTCCATACATATACTCTATGTATTTCATGATAAATTTTGGTTTGAAGAACATAATCTAGCACAAGGTAAGTATTCACATGAATATATCACAAGAATTATAATTTATAATAGGTACCACATATCTAAAAGACATTTCATATACACCAAAACCAAAAAAATATAACCAATCATGAAATCATAGGATGCCATTGTGAGATGTATCAAAGAATATCTGATCAAAATATGATGATCACACAAACAAAAATTAAATCATAAGGGTTTCATAAAAAATATTATATGTTTAATTCACAAGAGTATTTCTTATTTTCAAATTTCATTTTATCTTATTGCATTAATCATTTTATGATTTTCTAGAAACTGTACACTAACATGCAACACGATCATGTGAAGCCTCCAAAATAATCCTAGGAATACCAAAAAAGTTGTTTAGAAATCAGTCACATGTTTTTTTAAAGCCCATCCGAAAAATAAATCAAGCATCATGTGAAAAAATAATGATCATGTGAAGCCTTTGAAGCATTCATGTGAAGCCTAGATAGTTTTCAATCATTCCATCATGTGGATTCTTCTTGTGATCATATGATGTTGGCCATGAGAAACCACCCACTGCCTCAGGTCGGTACAAGACACATCTTCACTGTATAAAGATAAATAAATATATGACACATTTTCCTATAAATATTGTCCCCTCCTTAAAAAAGACACAAGAGAGGAGAGGAAGAAAGAGTAAAAGAAATACAAATTAGGGGAAATATATAAAGAGAAGAGAGAGTTGTTTCCTTAGAATAAATTATTTAGGTAATCACAGGACCCCACTATTGTAACCCACATTGTGATCCCTTATAGGTAACATGATCACACGATGATACAAAAATCATGAAATTCTCTAATGAAATCCTCTATCGAGTGGTGAATGCATGTAGATTTGATATGAAACCCATGGAGAAGTTTTGATAACTCCATCAAGTGATTATTATAGGCTCACACAATCAAATGTTCCCTTATCATGTGAACAACCATTGGAATTCATCCCTTAGATGCATGTGAACCTAGGGAAATTCTATCCTCTTTCCATAAAAACCCTAGGATGTGCACCCTCAACATGAATCATTAAGAATTAACTTCTCCTAGAATGAAAACTATTGTCCATGAGGCCATGGAATGATCGATTTGGATACATAACTACATACTTTGGATGTTCTATCTTTGTCATGCTAATGATGATGGACATGTTTTTAGGCCCCATCACATAAATCTCTTAAGATCATGAGATCTCATGACTTATAATTGGTATTTCAATTCACTAATGTCTCCCTAGACATGACAACCTTGATCATGAGAACGACCTTAGTTGACATTGATCATGTTAAAGGCCCTAGAATAGTCATCCTCGATCACATAGAGCACCCGAGACATGTCGACCTTGATCACAAAAAAAGAAGTAGACATGTCATACATGATCACCCGAAAGGACATGAACATGTTAGATTAAATCATTAAATGAACCCTAGAAATATCATAATTGATCATGTGAATGGCCCTATACATTTTAGCTTCAATCACATGAAGTAAATTTTACATGTAAGATTTGATCATACAATGTACCTTGGACATGTCAAATTCAATCACATGAAGTAGTTTGGAAATTTCATGTAGACACCCTGTGAAATGTCAACCTTATATGGAACACACACTTTGTTATACTCCATAAAAACCCCAAGACATAAACATTCAGATGAGTACCCCATTTACAAGGAGAGTTTCCTTAATGGGTTAGTGTTATGCAATCATGAAACCCTACTCGTGTAATTCTCTCAAATAAGCCTTAGTGTAATACTAAACAAGTTTGATAGAATTTTATGGACATCATATATATTTATCCACTATAGAATAGAAAATGAATATATAACATTGGAATCCATCATGGTATAAGTCCATAAATTTCAAATGAAATATGAGGTATTTAATTCCTTTTCAAATTAGGATATGTCAGAAGCCTTCCAAAGGCCTGAGATCTAAAGGAAATCCACTTTGGTGTAAGTACCAACACATCCCACAATCTCTAACTCATGTGACCAAGTTCTCTTACATGCATATTATCATTCCCTTACCATTTGTGGATGAGAAATGGGATTATACATGGGCATCGTCTTAAGTGTATGACCCGACTATACCCTCAAGCACCTTAAACCCATCAACAGGTTACAAAATAACTGAGCTATGAGAACTCTGATTCTTTTTATAAATAAGATATATAGGATTCCATATTAATACCTAGAATCCATACAATATTCTCCACACAAATGATTATAAAACATCAGGGAAACTTTAACATGTGTTTCCCATACAAATTTTCAATCCTAAGCTGTGTACAATATCCCATTATCTGTTGTTTCTCAAAATGATCATGAATCACCTAGGATTAGACACTAGTGATAATTTCACCCATAGAATGATGTATATTCCCCCAATGCGAGACCTTATTTCAAATAAAATCCCAATTACATTACTTCTTCACTAAAAGTGTTATATTCCTAATGAGATAGTACAAGGAAGCCTTACATGCATTAGTCCCACTCACATCCAATTCCATCACACCTTTTACGATTCAAATTCCCATAACATGAAAGTGTAGACTCTGACTTCTTTCATAGTAGGATACTTATGATTCTTTATCAAGGATAGGGCCCTATATTTATATCCACTCCTCATGATGTTAGAATACATGGTATAGTCTTGTTATACGATCATAAAATATATTGAATAAACTACATTGGGTTTTATTCCTATTCTCATAGGATATATAGGATGCCTCATAGAGGTTCAATCCTATCTCCAAGATACTAACCACCTCCTGGGACAATGATAAACTCTAGAGATCCCAAACATGAATAGAAACATGAGCATTATAAATGAAAAAGATAATAATAGAGAAACTATGACACACATATTCTTTTTCATCAACACATATTACCAATGAATTAGTTGTAATAGGGGTAAAAAATCATGTATCAGGGTTCATGATGGATTTCAAAACATATCTTAAATATGTAATAGAGTTTCAGAGTAGGAAATAGTTCCCCCAAAGGGTGGAATGAACCCAACCACCCATCCAATCGAACAATGTGAGTTCCAAAGTTTTTTTGATCTCGAAAACAAAAAAAACTTATACATATGCAAATATGTGCCTTAATTTATTACATATGTGGGAACCATTGGGTTTTTCTATGGATAAAACATACCGATTCTATTGACTTTGAATTGTAATGAGCCCCTCACAATCAAGCTTCAGACACAAATATCAAGACAAAACAAAGTTATGTATTATTTTTTCTTTAAAAAATAATGATTTTATCATAAATATCATATAATATATTTAAATAAACTTATATATATCATATATGTTATGTTGTTATGTAAAAAATGAATCACATAGCTTTATTGAGGTGGTAGTCCCCACATACGCATGAATAGCGTTATAAATTTTTAATGGATGTAAGTGTATAAATTTAAATGATATATTATCTTTATATAATAATGAATATTTCATTAATATCATATATATACATTAAATCCATCATTATAACCATCCATGAGAGGTTGTGATGGAAAAATAATTACACAGATTCATGCGACAATAGTATGTCGAATATATGAATGACGATTTGTTTTCATAGTTGATGGAAGAAGATAAAAATATAGGTTATTACATTAACATAATAGAATATCAGTATATAAAAGATAAAGATATTTTTATTTCATCAATGTTTAAGATTATTTTATGGTGGTAGAAGAAGAATTAATTGAAAATGCTTGGTTAAAAATTATACCTCTTCATTGGAAAACCTCTTTATGTTTATACCTAAAGCCTTCCTAGGATTGTTTTGTGATAAAAATAAGGATTATAGAACATAAAGAGGGATATAAAGAATTTATTTGGGTAGTTAATGTCTAAATAGAAATGATTTTTATGTTTTATGAAAAGAGTAGAGGTAGTGTCTTTTTATAAGATATGAGAGGGGCAATTTTGTAATTACATAATGTATTAAATAAATATAAATTATTTTTCATAAAAAAATGGATCAAAATTGATATATTTTTAACATAAGATCATGATAGGTTGAAACAATCACATAATATAAAAATTTAAAAATTTAAACTTTGATTTTTACCTTTATCTCTTTATTTCAACCCCCCATTAACCCTTTTAATAATTACCATGATATCAAATTTTTTACTATTTAGGGGTCATGAAAATTACTATAAAATTATAAGTGACCCATAACTGGAATAATTTTGATATTCTAAACCATAAAACAATCTTCTGGATGATGATAAGTTTTTATAGAATTTTAAATCATCTAATAAAGCAATGTATATTATAAAATATCATTAATGTCATTTTGAAAACTATTCATTTAATTTGAGGTTGAAATTAACATGATAGTAATTTAATTTGAATAAAATATATCTAAAAATCCCAAATATGTTATTTTTATCTATAAAATTAGTGGGACACTATAAACCACCCATGAAAAATATTACTTTTATAGTTTTTAAAATTATATTTTTGATTTTTTACTCCCTACACAAGCATTGTATCTGTGTTTCATTAACATTTAAGGTAATTATTTAATCACAAAAAACTAAAAGTAAATTAACATCACACAAAAAACCATTTACCCTTTAAATAACCATTTAGAATCAACCAAATTTTATTTTTTCCCTACTAAAAATTTTATATACATTAATAGTAAGAGATGGGTATTTTTGATTTTATATTTACTTATAATAATATATAAATAATTTTCAAAGTAATATGTAAATTGTTTCCATAAATTTGAAACATGGATGAATATTTTCAAACCACAATCATAAAATATATTAAATGATAGTGTTATAGTTATTTTTAGAACTTATAATATTATTTTATAATTAATTTTCGGATTTATCCTTCCCAAGGTGACAAATATTTACTACTATTACTATTCCTAATGAATAATTAAAGAGAGAGTTTTTTATAAAATTTGAACTTACAAATTCCAAATATGAAATTTATTTTTTAAGAATAATTTTTAATAAAATGATAAAAATTAATTTATTATTAAAATGAAAAACATTACAAAAAAACATTTTTAAATTAATGCGTTTTAATCCGAGAAATGGACTTATACAAAAATAAAGTATAATGATCATTACTATGTAATTATGCATATTATTTATAATTAAATGATATATATGTTACTTTATGATAAAATGAAATTTTTTAATTACTTTATTTAATTAAAATAAATGATAGTTGAAAAAAATCAATATTTTTCATTATTTATATAAAAAAATATTTTTAGGATAATAAAAAATTTTAATCCTATGATATTTTTGATACAATGATCTAAAAAAATATTATTTTAAAATTAAAATTATACATTTTTTAAATTTAAATTGTAAATAAAACCATATAATGTAAGAAAATGAGTTTAATAGGAATAAAACTATATAATTTTTGATTAAAATAATACATAATATTATTATAATGAATATAAGTATGAATAATAATAATTAATTAAATGTATTATTAACTTTACCTAGTTTGTTAAATTTTTATCCCCATTTGGAAGTTTTTTATTCCTAATTTTATTAATTACTTAAACAGATGGTGATATTTTCCTTTCATATCATTTTTAGATTCCCATGCTGTTTCTTCAATTATATGGTATTTCCAAAAAACATTAACCAAATGGATCAACTTATTCCATAACATCTAATCTCAATGTTTAAGAATATAAATATTATGTTCCTCATTTAAAAGTTTTTATTTCAATTGAACTAATTCAGAACTAAAAACATGAGATGCATCTGGCACATATTTTCTTAATAATGAAACGTTAAATCTTCCATGTACCAAAGATAAGCTCATAGGGATGACCACTCGATTAGAAAATTATCCAAATTTCTCTATGATTTCATATGATCAAATGAACCAGACTTATAATCCCATTTTTACCAAAACATATAACATATTTCCATGGAGAAACATTAAGAAAAAAAGAATGCCTACTCCAAAAGAAATACAATTCCCATAATTATCTATATAAATTTTCTTTTTAGTTGGAGTCATCCTCATATGTTACTAAATCATCTTAACATTTTTTCCATTTGATCTAGAAATTATTGGCTTAAAAAATTCCTTTCACCTATTTCATCTCAACAAGATGCAATATGAAATTTCTTTCCATACAAATCATCAAAAGGTTCCATCTATATAATGGAATTTTAACTTTTATTATAACAAAATTCATCTAATGAAAGATATCAATCCCAATATCCCTAGTTATTCATTAAATAATTAAAGAGCATGTATTACAATGTCTAAATTATTCTCTATGACTTTCTATTATATTGAGGATGAAAACCTATAATGAAATTTAATTTAGAACCCAATGAATTCTAAAAGCATTTCTAAAAATTAGATTTAAAATTGAGATCATAGTTAGAAACAATAGAGAGAGGAAATCCATGTAACTTGACTACCTCCTTAAGGTATAGTTGAGAAATATTATCTAAAGAAATAGTATCCCAAATGGTATAGAAATGAACTAATTTAGTTAATTTATCTACAATAACACAAATCACATTATTACCTCATGATTTATTTGATAATTACACCATAAAAACCATGGATATATTTTCTCATTTCCAATTTAGCATCGAAAAAGGATAAAGAATATCATTTAGTAATTATGGTTCTACTTTAACTTTTTGACATGTCAAACATTTCACGGTAAGGTTAACAATGTCACTTTTTATTCCATCCAATGAGAAATATTCCAAAAGATATCTATATATCTTAGTGATTCTTGGATGAATAGAAAACAACGAGCTCTAAGATCCTCTAAATAATTCTCTTTTCAATAGGGAATTAAAAGGAACACATAATATCATTTAAAACGTGATAACACCTTCTCCATCACCATTAATATTTGGAAACTTACCTTTCTTAATAGATTCTACCATTTTTTTGAAAAACACTATCTTCCTTATGGGATTGCTTAATCCTTTATGAAAAAAACGTATATATATGTATCTAAAACAAAATAAAGGAAGTTTTTTTTATAAAAAATTTATAATCCAATGTTTATGAAATTATATACAAAATTATTATGTTTTAGACATAACATAGTTAAAGATGTATTATTTTTCAAATTTAAAGAATTAATTACTCTTTTTTCTTTTCTAGGATGATAATAAATCCTAAATTCATAATCCATTATGAATTAGATCAATCTATGCAATCTCATTTTTTTGAGTGAATATATAATTCAAAATATTATGATTAGTATATATTTCAACCTTTATTTACATATAAATTATGCAAATTAATTTTTAAAGTAAAAAAACAACATTTAATTCCAGACCTAGAGTAGGATAATTAAAATCATGAGGTTTTAGATGGCATGATAATAATCAATTACATGATCATTATGCATCATAAAACAACCAAATCTCTTCAATGAAACATCATTAAAGATAAAAAAATATAAATTTATAGATGGTTGGTCGAAAACTAGAGAATTCACCAATATTTATTTTAGTTCTTGAAAATAATCATCACGATCTTGTTTCTAGATGAATTTGACTACATTCTGAGAAAAATTAATCAGTTGTCTAGATTACTGAGAAAATATTTCAAAAAACCACAACTAGTAACTTTGTAATCCAAGAAAACCAAAAATATATATTAAATTTTTTCATTTTCCATTCTTAAGTAACATTTGTTTTCGTTGGATCAATAATTTTTTCATCTTAAGTAAAAATATTCCCAAGGTAATTTTTTGTGTAGCTACAAATCATACTTAAATTTTTTTCATATAACATATTTTCTTTTATAGTTTGAAAAATAAATCTACGATGTATTTCATTTCTCCACTAACATTTAGAATATACCAATATATCATTAAAAAATGTAACCAGAAAGTTATCTAAATAGTATTTGAAAATATATTAAAAAGATCCATGAATACAACTACAATATTTGACAACCCAAATGGAATAACTAAAAAATTATATTTCTTATATCTTGTCCAAAATACTATATTTGGAATATCTTCCTATTTCACCTTCAATAGATGGTTCCCTGATGTGAGATCAATATTCATAAAATTTTATGCTCCTTTGAGCTAATCAAACAAATAATTTATATAAAAAAGGATACTTGTCCTCAATATTTATGTTATTTAAGGTTTTATAATCCATGAAAATTCTTATGGGACAATATTTTTTTAATGAATAAAATAGGATCACCACATGGAGAAGTTCTAGGATTAGTGAAACCTTTATCTGAAACTCCCAAAACCAATATTTGAATTCCAAAATTTCTACATGATCTGTTCAATAAGGGGGTTTTGAAATTATATTTTCCACAGGCACCATGTCAATAGTAAACTAAAATTTTCAATCTTGTATAATACTAGAAAACTCATCAAGAAATATGTCTCTATTTTCTTTATCTATAGGAACATCACAAATATAAACATACTCCCTATTCTAAAAATATATATAAGATAAGGTCTATTGATATCTTTTACCAAATTACTATATTCTTAATATGTTATCTAAGGTATTAATTCATTCTTGTATCCAAACTACAATACATTATAAAAAATAGGTTTTTATCTCTATAATTTATCCTAGAATGGAAAAACAAATCAAATACATATCCAAAATTTCATCAAAATCTATAGGGGGAAATACAATATGGTTTTCATGTAAATACTTTCCACATATACTAACAGAAACATTATCACAAATTTTTTTCCTTAATACTTTCCCCATGTGCTTTTACCAAAAGTTATGGATTCATTTATTGAGGTGAAATTTTCAATGTATCAGAAAATTTCTCTACAATTAAATAGTGTTTAGATCCTGAATAAAAATAAATAAATTGGAATAATCTGTATAAAGAAGCAATGTACCTAAAAACAAATCACTGTATTGTCTAACTTCCATTGATGTGGTCATAAAGGATTTAACCATACCTTTTTATTTGTGATATCATCAATTTATATCATTACATCCTATCCTTGGATAATTAGTTGTATAATAAACCATCTCATTACAATTATAGAATACTACAATTGTCTTTTCTTTATTTTTTGGATCATTTTATTTGCATTAATGATCCAAATATCCAAAAATTACAAATAAAAAAATTACCAAATTATAAATAATAATTTATAGGGATATTTTTACCTCACTTTTCATAATATGGAAACCAGATTTTCTTATCTATTAATTTATTTTAACGATTCTTCCCCATTTCCAACCATCTGAAACTTTTCTTGTAATTTTTTTTCATGGAATACATGATCATTGGAAAACTCTATTTCTACCTTCTTAGAACTCCAAACATATTTCCCATATCTTTTGAATTCAAAGGTATCAAATTCCCTTCGGTATCATAGCTTTAATTATGATTAAAATTGAATAATTTCACTATCCATATCCTGGATAAAGTTAGATGCATACCTTTCTAATCAGGTGAAGTTTTCTTTATATATGGACACAAAATATTACTCTTTCATTCTCATTTCCACTAATTATTTTCCTATCCTATGTCAACCATCCTTGGAAAATTATTTCCCAATGAAAATATTCTTAAATTCATCATATTACAAGGAATAATTCCCTTCTATTTCTTTAATATTCTCTACTATTGAATACCACTGGTCATCTTCACCATCAAAATGGTAAATAACAAGGGTAAAATTTTAATGATTTAAAAGACCCATGTATTTTAATAACTTCTCCAGTGCTTGAATCTATCCATTAGCTACCACTTGTTTATAATATTGTCTAAATTATCTAGGGTGTTATTTCATGAAATTTTACACTATATACATGTTCGTTTTTCGTGAATGTGGTTTCTCCCTGACATTGATTCCAATAAAATTTCTATAATACGTAAACTAAGCCATCAAAAAAACTAACCAATCTATTATAATTCCAACCATTCCATATTTTTTATTTGTAATGATATCATCCTCTCAATGCGTTCCAAATTTACCATCCCTATTTCCTTTGTGGAAACCCATTCTAAACACAGATAGTTTATATAGAGAAACATGGTAATATTAAAATTATATATCATGATCACAATAAATTATAATATCTTAAGGGTATTTACTATCATTATCGTAACTTCTAAAATTATCTAAACCGACCTATGATACCAACTATAATGACATGATCCTTATTCAACCCATAATTTTATTTTTAAACAAGAATTGACTATATTGAATTTAGAAGATTCTTTCCAGTTTATATATTTAGAGAATTAATTAATGAATATTACATAAAAAACCCATAAAATATGTTTTTGACACTTCTTATTAGTATCCATTTTTCTATCAATATAAAAGTTTTAAAACGAAACATGTTTTCTTTTCATGAAAAATATTTACGATTTTAAACATGACAACTTATTTGTTATTACACATACTTGAAACATTTGAAAAACATTTAAAAATTTAGGATGATAACAAAAATCACAATAATGGATAAAAAATAAATAAACACATTAGTCTATTTTAAAACCAAGAGATAATAAAGTGTATTTTCCTTTAACAAAATAAAATTTGAGTTAAAATGAAATCATCTTTACTGACCATTTTTTAATAAAATATATTATAATAAAAAAAAGGGAAAAAGAAAAAATATCATAATCATGATGGTTTCTTAGAAGAAAAGACAACCCAGGATTTTTTTTCTTAAAAACATAAAATTTTACCCTAAAAGTGAACAATCATTTAAAAAGATATTTATATTACAATTTTTGAAATAAAATGATTTCTATAAAAACTCATTATAGAGAATATAAAAGTAATATTATTATTTTGGGACCTCATATTCATATATACTTTTCAAGAACCCTTATAACTAGAATAAACCATTTAGTCGACTTCCAACAAAAATTTTCCAAGAACATAGTCATTACCAAATACATTGGAGAGCTATATCGGTTTCACCCATCATCATGAGATATATTAGGCTCACCCACCGTTGTGAGATATATCAGGCTTACAAATCATCATAAAAAATTTACAAGGACTATATTATGAATAAAAAATTTATTTTTTAACCATTTAATTATAAATCCCTTAAAAAACAATTTTGAACCTATATGGAAAACACTTTATGATATCGAAATACATTTTCTGTTCAAAAAACCATTTTTGAAAATAAAACAATTAGAAAAAAGGGAAAAAAGGTTTTAATTTTAAGAAATATATGGGATATTTCTAATGTATAAAAACATCAAATAATTAATGCCTTAGCATGAAAATCCATTTATGAGGTTAAAATAAATAATTCATTTTTCTTTTTTGTAAATAAATTCATGACATTCCATAAAAAGATTCCTTTTGTATAAAATTATAATACAGCGAAAATTGGAATAAAAATTACTTTATTATTAATTTATTATCATATTAATACATCTATAAAATAATAATAAGAATATGGACATGGATGAAAAATATGTAGATAATTAATCCTTAAAAAATTGAAAATGATATTCTAAAGTTTCCCTTACCTCGAGTATGAATTGTCTTGCACATTATTTACCTTAAAAAAATAAAATTGTGTTAATTATTTATTTTTTAGAGAAATTTTTATATTTATTATTAAATTTATTTTATTTATTAACATGTTATATTCAATTTCTTAATTATTTATGTTCATGTCAAACATTTTGATGATATTCATCTCATATGTCCAAAATGACTTTGGTAGGTTGAAAATGGTCAATGAGGTCATTATTCCAAAATCACTAGAATACTAATCATGGAATAATTTTTATTTTTATACATTTTTCATACTTAAAAATAACCATGTAATATCGTTATGAAAAATGAACAATATTACAATCATGAAGACAGTAGGTCATATGTACACTTTCGTAGCATTTCCATTTTCAATGATCAATATGGAATGAATATAAGTAATATTTCATATTTAAATAATTATTATTATATAATAAATATCATATTATAAATTTAAACAAAATTATATATACCATCCATGTGATGTATTGACAAAAAAACAAATCACACCGCTTCGTGGAGGTGGTAGTCCACCCATACACATGAACATTGTTATAATTTTTCATTGGATAGAAAGGTAAGAAATTTGATGATATATTATATTCATATAATGATATGTATTTGAAGAATATCACATATATAAATTAAATATATCATTATAATCCATTTTGGTAGGCTGTGATGGAAAATGAATTACATCGGTTCATGAGACGGTAGTCTACCGTACACACGAATAATGGTTTTATATCCCATTTGATGGAAGATGAGATGGATATAGCTTATTAAACTTAGAAAATAGCATCTAAGTATATGGAATATTTTAATGTTATTATTTAAACATGGTTTAAGAAGATTTTATAGAGGTAGAAGAAGAAATATAATGAAAATTATCGGTTACGAACTACACCTTTTCTTCGGAAAACCTCTTTAGGTTTATACATAAAGCCTTCATAGGTTGTTCTTATGATAAAACCAGGTTATCTAGGTTGTTTTTATGTATGTAAGGAAGGTATTTGGGTAAGGGTTTTAAAGTACAATTTTTTTTCTTTTGTGAATATAAGAGTAGTGTAGGTTAACTTTTATAATAGAGGGGAAGGGTACTATTGAAATTACCAAAGTATTAAATTAATATAAATTAATTTTTATAATAAATTGATCAAAAATGATATATTTAAAAACTATGATTATTATTAGTCTCAAATAACCTCATAAAATAATATTTGAATAAGTCTATATAATCATTTTCCCCTTATCTCATTGATTTAACCTCTTGTTGACCCTTTTTACAATTACCGTGATATCAATGTTTTTTAATATTTAGTGGTCAAAAAGGTTAATAAAAATGGGAAAGTGATCCATAAATGGATGTTTTTTGATATTTTAAACTATATAAAAATTAAATATCTTCAAATAATATTTTTAGCGATTTTAAATATTTTAATAAAACATTATTTATTATAAAATATCATTAATGTCTTTTTTGTATATATTTATTTAATTTGAATTTGAAAATAGAATGAAAACAAATTAATTAGAATATAATCAATTAAAATAAACCAAATATGTTATGTTGAACTATAAAATTCATGGGACACTATAACTTACCAAAGAAAATTTACTTTTAGGGTTTTTAAAATTATTCACATGAATTATCTACTACTTTAACAAGAACTATATCAATATTGTGTATGTATTTATAGTAATCGTATAATCACTAAAAATTATAAATAAACTAATATCAAATAATAATAATTTATATTTCATATAAACAATTATAACCAAACATAATTTATTTTTATCACTATCACAAACTGTTATAGATATTAAAATCAAGAGAGTTACATTTTTGACATTATATTTACTTAAAAATATATTTCATTTTAGAAGAAAAATGTAAAAAAATCCCATAAATTTTAATCTTATATAATAATTTATGGAAAAACTCATAAAATATATTAATGTAATTTTTTATGATTATTTTGACCCCTTATCATTTTATTTTGAACATTAATTACCTGATATACCCTTACCTAGGTGACAAATATTTAATACAGTTACCATTCATAATGAATGAAAAAAAGAGACCTCTTTAAAAAATTTGGACCTAATTATTAAAAATATAGAATCCAATGTTGAATATTTAATTTCAATAAATGGCATAAATTAATTTAATACTAAAAAGCAGAGCGTAATGAAAAAAAGTTTCTAAAAAATGCATTTTAATCCAAAAAAAAAACTTATATCAAAATAAGGTATTTTGATGATTCTTATATAATTAATTATATTATTTATAAATAAATGATAATTAAGTTACTTTTAAATCAAATAGATCATTTAAATTTCTTTATTTAACGAAAAGAAATGAAATTTTTATTTAAATCGTTATTTTTCACTATCCACTGAAAAAGAATATTATCATAAAAATTACAAAATTTGAACCTAAGTTAGTTTTGATATGATGATTTAAAAAATGAAGTTATTTTTTCAAATGTAAATTCTAAAATTATAAAATAAAAAATTTAAATATAACATATAATAAAGTAAATTGAGTTTAATATGAATAAAACTATTTCCTTTTTAATTGATAAATTACTTAATATTAATATAATAAATATAACTATGTATAAAAATAAGGTGGGAAACTGTCTATAAACCTTACCTATGTTGTTAAAATATATATCATGCAACATGGTTTTTAGGGAAGATTAAGTGGTTAACTCTAACCATACACTAACTGTGCACCACCCACTATACTTCTCCTAAAAAGAAGCACAATTTTTGGGGTAATCAACACGATTTCAGAAAACCATGATCTAACTATGAACCCTTAAAACATCCTAAAAACTATCCAAAACCAACCAAAATACCACAATATGTATCCAAAACAAATCATAGTTCAAATAAATAAACTAAAAAATACATGGCCATTACATTATCCATCTCTAGAGACTTCTCATTCTTGACAAGCTTCTCTAGGAAATTTTCCTAAAAAAGTTTGGCCACTAATCACAAATATCAGACTTTCACTCCCAATATTACTAATAAATATATCTATTCCACTATATTATCTATAAAAATGACACTATCATTCCCTATAATACATCCTCATTCTGATCTACAATCCACACTAGGCATTCCACATAAAATGCATTTGGCTCTCATTCTACATCATCACAATCGATCTCATGCACAAGTTTAGAAATATACATTAGTAGATGATAAATATAAAACACATAATTCACATAATGGAAGTAAGAATAAAGTTCCATATAATAATACTAAATCCTTATATTATTGAATATATAAAATTGACCAACAATCATTTATTCTAGATTTATTTGTTTCTACAAATATCAATGCCTTAACAGAGGAGTCACCCAAAAGAAAAATCTATCACCAAAATAAACTCCAATGGTTAACTCCTCTAGTCAGAATATTATCACATCCTTCTATAAGAATTGTTCAACCAATTCCTAATCAACTGCACTCCCTCATAAATCTCATGCACCCTTCTTGTCTCCACAATTTGTTCCTCACCCACTTCATTCCATAATAGCAGTGAATGATACAACTGACCATAAAGAGCATTAAAAGGTTCCATTAAATTAAAATCTTAAAATATATTATTGTAAGTGAATTCCATAAATTATAGTGAATTATCACAAGTTCCACTAAAATTTAGGATTCATGCTTGAAACATATCCTTTAATATTTGGATTTTCCTATCATATTAACCATTGTTCTATGGATGATACATTATAATCAGTTTTAGTTGAGTACTAAAGTCCTTACGAAAGACCTTCCAAAACCATGATGTGGGAAACATATCTCTATAAAATATTATATATGAGGAAACTCTATAAAAGTGTACAGTATTTTAAACATACAAATTTGCTAAATAATCTATATAATGGGTTTTATATCTTAGGTATAAATGGGTAAATTTTATCACCTAAAAAACTATTATCCAAACTACATCATGACTCCTTGGGGTTCAGGCTCACCCCATCACAAATTCCAACTTCATGTTTTCCCACATCCACATTAGCACCAGATTGTTTTTTTGAAACAAACTACCAAGATGTGGATGCTTGAGCTTTGCCCTTTAGTAGGTAAGGCCTTGTGAATCAAAAATACTGATGTCTGAATTTATGCCAGGACACTAGTACTAACATCAAATATCATGGTATATCTTCCTCAACCCTAGATGCACTACCCATTTTAAATAATAAAAGTATATCATTAGATTCTCTTTCAAAGTGTTTGGAACAATAACCCACCCATGCACGCTGATCACATCATCATCATCTAGTGAGTATCCCAATACTCACTCACTGCCTACCAATCATTCTTGCATCACCACACACTCAGGATCTTGCTCTTTGGTAGTCTTCACCAAGTACACTAATGAATATGTTATGACCATTAGTGCACATTTAATTAATCCATGATCATCATATGCATCCATGATCCATTCTTCTATCAAAATATTCAGATTTAATTCATTTAGAGATGACTACCTACTAAGATCCTTCATCTATGTAATTTTCATACTAAGAGAATCTTCTATAAAATTAACTTTACACAAAGAATAAGACATCTCAATGTTGAATGTCTTTAGATACCCCAAACAATATATCTTCCGCACATTTAGATCCCACTATGATGAGATATATAAAATTATCTTGTGGTCTATGCAAACAATATACCTATCACTGTAGAGATAATGTCACCAACACTCCAGGGCAAGGGCCACAACTTCAATCTCTAAGTCTTGCATCATGAATTACTTATCATGGAGTAATAACTATTGTGATCTTTATGTAACTAGATAATACTTTTGAAATAGAACAAAACCAAACCCAACAACTGAGGAATCACATTATACCTCTTAAGGAATCCAACAATTTTGAAGAATCAAACTCTATATTTCATCAATCTCCTCTTCAATTCAAGAAAATACTCATTACAATGATAAAAACATTCAAAATCGACCCCCTTCATTGTATTCCACATAATTAGTGCTACTAAGATGGAAAATTACTCAATAAATAGTTGATAATATCCATCCAACCTGAGGAAACTCTAAATCTCAAAAATATACATAGGAAGATCCCTATACATCACTGATTCCACCTTCTCTAGATCCACTAAAATTCTAGATTCAAATTTCATAGGACAAAGAAAAATAACTATTTATATATATATGTTACACTTCAAAATCATGAAATAAATCCAATGCACTTAGAGTTTACTTAACATGGTCTAAATTTTATTATCATGTAACTCATAAGGCCAATAATATATAAGGATATTGACAATATGGACAATGATTAAAGAGTCAAGACATGGATGCAAGATCTTGTTCATGAGAGACATGAAAAATTATAGGGAATTCATTAAACTAAAAGGAATAATAAAGTAATCATACAAGACATATACACTTTTTAATTTCATCTTAGATATATCATCCTTTCTAAAAAACAACTGGTGGTAGCCCAAATGAAGATCAATCATAGAGAACCATTGGGATCCCATAAACTAATCAAGGAGCTATTTTATCCAAGGAAATGGATGGTTTTTCTTCACCATTAAATGTTGTATCTTCCTATAGTCTACACATTACAGAATACTACCATTGTCCATCCTTGAAAACAACATATGATCATCCTAAGGTAATTCTCTCAGTCTGATAAATCATTTTTCCTCTAAACCCTCTATATACACGTTTAACTTTCTCAAATCATTTGGCTCTATATGGTAAGGAGGAATTGATGTTGGTTGTACCCTAGGCATAAGATCAATCTAAAACATGATTCCTCTATCTTGAGTAATAACTAAGTATTTATCTAGGAAAACATAATAATAATGATCTACCACTTATGGAATGATATATGGGTATACTATTCACTCCACTATAAGAGACAAGGCTCCTACTTACACTGTGATAGCTCCAATTTGAATCTAGTCTAGTCCCATCCTTCCTGGTCTAATATCTTGGTCACCGTCTAACACATAACTCTCTCCAATATTTCTGGTGAAAGTCACATGTCTTCATTAATAGTCGATATGTGATTGATAAAAATTCAATCAGTCTATTATGAAGATCACATCAAATATTTTTACTTTCAAGGATCACGAAATCAAATAGATTCCCATAATTAAAAATATTTATAGGGTACTTTGGGTATTTATGGAGAAAATCAACTTTCTTCTACATGGGTGTGTTATGAGTGATAAACTAATAAGACAACTTAATCAGCAAGTCAAGGTCATTATCAACATGAGAGGATATAAAATAATGGGAAGCACTAGTATCAAAAAGTGTGGTATAAAGAGAATATGTAATGAAGAAAATACCTTGAATAATCAGTGGTCCCTCTCAATAATCATCCAAGATATAATACAAAGAATATACCAAAAAATTCTAATCTACAAAGCCCTATCCCAGATATGCATGACTTTCCCTAGTCATCATCTTATAAGGGGTATGAACATACTACTAAAAACATAGCTAGTACCATGGATCAATGCCTATGTATGACTCAAACTCCCACAAGACATGATCTGTGATTCCTTCAAGAAGAAGTATTATACCTTCCCTATATTTCCACATTCACGGAAATTCCTCTAGGGCTTTGAGAAATATCTGTATTAATTTCCACTCATCCTATAATTTTATCTTTGGGAAACATTTCCTCACATATAGGGAACTAAAAATGACATACCACATTCTATCTTCTTATAAATATCTGACTATAGTTCCTCAACCCTCATTTTCTTACCGCTAGATAAAGTACTCAAAATAGATATTGGAATCCTTCCTTTTGATCCACTGGGAAATGGATGAATATATAATGTAGATTACTCCTAAAAACCCTTATGCATGGATAATTATTTTCACCACACCATAGGGTAAATCATTGGTTCAATGTTCCTAACCATGAATCTATGCTCCATATAAAGTCATATCTCAAACATCTACAATATCTATGCATATTTCCCTGCTAAGTGTAGAGAGAAACATTCCAACTCTATGAAATGAGGAAAATATAATGATTATGACATAATACCCCAATGAATCTCCATGAATTCCTATGATCACTCCATCTTCATTGAGTCTGGAAAGAACTACTCAAATAATAAATTAATAGTGTTATTCCATGTCCGTCCACCATATCTGTTAGTATGGTTCAGGATACTCTACCATCTCTTAGAGGGTCTTAGAAATATAAAGGTATTAAAATTAATCTCCCAGTCATGAGGAGTGTCTACTATGTCAAATATTACATTAATGATTTCAATCCATTCATTGACATCCTAGGTACCTCTGGTGCCATGAACAGTAGGGGATATTGGAGATCCAGTTTATAATAAAAAATGGTCCTCTGTGTTCCACCAACATGGACAAGAAGAATCTAAAAAACCCTTGGTTTTATCATCTACGCCAACTAAAACAATGTATAAATTCTAGAACATGCTAATATAAACCTTCTTATACATTTTGTGGTGGAATAGAAGCATTCTCCATTGTGTGAGAATTATAGTCCACTACTATACATTATCCCATCATATATATTCGTGGAGGAATTTTCTAAAACGTTAATGAAACATTTACAACTCCAAAAAAATGTATCTTAAGTGAAAGTATTATGTATCTTTAAGGAAAACATAAGGTATTACTATTGGAAGACCTATCCTATGAGTTATCCACATATGAGGTATAACCCTCTTAGTTCTACCAGAGGTTAAAGCCCAGTCCTCCATACCTACATTATTGTAAAAATAATATAAATATTAACCTTTACAACATTCTCAATTTCAAATAATTTCTTCCAAAATAGATATATCACAACAATAGAGAACACATATAACAGTCAATAATTAGAAAAAATTAAGGAATTTAAATTAATGAACTACCATGAATAACATAACATGAAAATTTATGGCATGATCTCCAACATTACAACTCAGGTTGTATGAATTCACCCAAAATCACATAAAACGGTAACAACTATCCCATCACCGATAACATAAAGGTCCATTAAACATGAGTTGTATATTCACATGGAAAATCCCCTACCTGATTTCCACATATCCTATATACTTTCTAACATAACCCTAAAATAAAATAAGGATAAGAAACTTAGAAATTTGACACCATTTTGTAACACCCCAACCAGGATCATCTAAATGACAACCAAGTGGAGTAGCTACAATAATTCATGCATGCATTCCCAAATTCAAGAATCTACCAAAAAATATAAAGGATCTACATGTTTAATTGGGAGACTATAAACTTGTTAAAAAAAATCCAAAAACAGTATAAAAAAAGTAAAAAACCAAAATAAATACAAAGAAGGGTAACCTATATTTCAAAAAACCATGTCATCCAAACATACAATGTTAAGTAACTTAGACCCCTGATGTAGTGGGTTAAACCAAGAATAAAGAATGAAAAATTAAATTAATGTAGTAGTAATAATTCTATGTATGTCCCTTCATCTCCTCTAACTACAAGTCATCATCTCCTTAGTTCCCTATCACAAGGCATTTCCCTCAATTGAATACATAGTTAGTAAATCTTCATTCACATTAAGATTCCCATGCAGGGTGTTAATATAATCCAATAGAACAACACTAATGTGTCCTTAACATAAGTGGACATGTATACATTGCTTTAAAATATTATAATAAAATATAATAACACATGAAAAAACAATACTGTACCAAGAATTTGAAAACTGACTAAGGCACCATGAACCTCAATCATACACACTTCTACTTTTTTCCAGAAGAATATTTGAATGGTCGTTGGAAGATCATAACTGTAGTGTAAAGACCCGTAAAATTCAAGGGAAATTTTTTTTCTTAATTTTCTTTAGAATTTTACAAGAGCGCGGTTTCAGACGGCACCTGATTCCGAGGCCCGGAGTGCCCGGAATTAATTTCCGAAGTTTGGCTCGGGTACGTTCAGTGAACGAACGAGCGGGAATTCCTAACTTTTGATCCGGTGCTCGGAATTGAAATCCGAGGGCACCGATGAACTCGCAGCGCCGATATTCTCTTAAAGAGACCTTTTCGGGAGTTGCGTTTGTTGCGAGTTGAAAGTTATTTTTGGGGTTTTCAGTTGAGTTAAATAAAATTTGTGTAAGACAAATTTTATTTTAACTTTTTTTTTGTTTTTTTAAAACCTACCAAAGGAGGTTGGAAGTGGGACCCACACCCACTTAACCTCCCTTGGGAGGATTAAGTGTGGTGGGGCCCACACGAACCCCTTTTTCTTTTCAAATTCCCTAACCCCTCAAAACCCCCTCTTAATTATGTAACTCTCCCCTACTTTAACTCTTGCCAATTTATCTTTTCATTTAATTTTGTCAACTCTAGATTTAATTAATGAATTGAATTCAACTTTTGAATTTTGAAGGGTTGGCAAAGTGAGAATAAAATAAGATGTAGTCTTATTTTATTTTGGGTTCTTTGTTTGTCTCCTTGAGAGCTTTTGAGAGCATTCCTCTTCATCTTCAAACTCTGACGAAGAACGAAGAACGCTCAAACTCCGACGAAGAACGACGCCTCTCTTCTTCGTCCTCGGTGTCAACGAGAGGGAACGTCGCTTCCTCCTCGGACCATCTTCGTCAGCGTACAAGTTTCGCCAACGACGTGACTCTTCGAACGCATCCCTTCGTCATCGGATTTGACGAACGGCTTCCGCGACGCCCGACCTCCGCGATGCCGTCTTCCGCGGAACGTAGACGATTCTTCGAATCTTAAACCCGAGGTAGGGGTTGTTGTTTAATTCTTAAATTATTCCTTTTCTTGCTCGTGGATCGCATGTCTACGTGAGGCTTTGGAATATTTTATTTAAGTGTTATAGTTAACGCGAGGGGGGGGGGGGGGCGGACCGCACGAACACGGCCGAACCCCCCTCCATGGTTCATGTTTATCCATGCGGGCGGAAGCAAGTGGCGTGGTGCCGTCGCACCACGCGGATGATCGTTCTTATATTAATTTACGCGGCGCCGTCGCGCCACGCCGAGGAAAAATCTTCAAGAACGCGACGCCGTCGCGCCGCGTTGAAAAGAATCAAAGCACGGCGAAGGGGCGCGGTGCCGACGCACCGCGCCGGATGACGAACGCCGCGGCCGGTTCCGGGCCGCGGCGGGACGAGAAGACCGCGGCCGGTTCCGGGCCGCGGCGGGACGAGGAGACCGCGGCCGGTTCCGGGCCGCGGCGGAAGGGAAGACCGGCGGCCGGGCCGCCGGCGTCGGAAGCCGAAGAAGGGGACCGGAAATTCCGGTCCCGTTTGAGGAAAACGGCCGGCCAGCCGGATGTCTTAAAAACCGGGGGAATTAATCCCCCGGCCTTCCCATAAAAACCCCCCTCTTAAAGAGGGGGGCGGTTCTTGAAGGAGGGGGGCAGCCGGCCCCCCTGGCTCTCTTAAATAAACCGGCCCCCACGTGGGGCGGTTTCAATCAAGGGCGCGGCAGTTGCCGCGCCGTTTTTTTTTTGAAGGAACCGCGGGGCTGAGCCCCGCGTGCTGCCACCCCGTGCGGCGCCGGGCGCCGCCGCCGCGGCCCGCCGCCGCCGCCGCCGCCGGCCGCCGCCGCCGCCCAGGGGGGGTCGGGCCGGGTCGGCCCGGACCCGGACCCCCCCGTTTCGAACCTGATTTGGTTTTTTGCTCATAACATGAGCCTCGGACCTCCGAACGACGAACCGTCTACGGCAACGCGATCCTTGGATCGAGACGGTCGTTTCGGTATATCACACTCAAGGTTTCGGTTTACTTTGAGTTCGGCCGGGTTGGTTCGTTCACGAAACCAACCGGGCCTTCGGAGCGGAAACGCTCATATCTTGAGCTACGGACGTCCGATTGACGTACCGTCAGTCGCGTTGTGTTCCTCTAAGTGAGACGGATCTTTTGGTATACTCCGCCCGAGGTTTGGACGCAGGTGGAGTACGGCCGGGTTGGTTCGTTCACGAAACCAACCGGGCCCTCGGAGCGGAAACGCTCATATCTTGAGTTCCGGACGTCCGTTTGACGTGCCGTCGACTTTGATGGAATCCTCTAAGTGAGACAGATCTTTTGGCATACTCCGCCCGAGGTTTGGACGCAGGTGGAGTACGGTTGGGTTGGTTTTGCCTTAAAAACCAACCGGGCCCCGGAGACGAAAATGCCAATAACTCTTAGACCGGGCGTCCGATCGACGCGCCGTCTGTTGCGTTGAGTTCCTGTTGACGATACGGAACTTTTGGATACATAAACTTCGGACTACGTGTCAGTTGATGTATCAGCCTCTCGGCTCGTGGAGCGGATCCTCCGAACGAGCTTTCTGTGTGCGGGAACCCTAGTGCTGGCTGCGACTGTTACTGTGACTACTACTGCTACTGTGACTGCGACGACGACAGTACAGAGATCCTGTGTGGATTCGACGACGACGACTACAGCACTCAGCGATCCTACGTGGAACAGTACTACCGAACCTGTGTGAACTGAATCTTCTGTTTACCTTGGGCGGTGGAGCGCTTGGGTGTAGCGGCGGACCCGTGGTACTTGACAGTGGTGGTGCGCTTGGATGCAGCAGCAGACCCTTGGCGGTGGAGCGCTTGGTTGTAGCGGCGGACCCGCGATACTCTACGGAGTATGTGCGCTTGGTTGTAGCGACAGACCCGCGACGGTGGAGACGTGCGTGCGGAGTACGGAGACCGTGTAGATGACTGAGACCTGGCGACTGCTTGACCGACTCGACTTGGAGTGAGTCGACTAGCCCAGTGGACGGAGCGCCCAATAGTTGGAAGCAGACCCACGGCGGACGGAGCGCCTGGTAGTTGGCAGCAAACCGGCGGTACTCGACAGGAGGAGTACCTCAGTAGGCTATTTGGGTGAGCGCCCGGTATTTGGCGACAGACCCTCAGCGGACGGAGCGCCCGGTAGTTGGCCGAAAACCCGCAGTACTCGACAGGAGGAGTACCTCAGCAGTCATAGGTTAGTGAGCAGTACCTCGGAGTCGTGACAGAACTACTGCACACTTCAGAGACGGGGCTCTTCAGCAGCTACGGTTTCGATAATGAAAATCCTGGTTTGAGCTGAGTCAATGATCTTTGTGATTCCTCATGATTGAGATGGGTCGCTTGATAACTTAGGTATATGTATGGGCATATACCTGGGTAATGGTTATCCGTTGATTTCATAAACTTGTTATAATCTGTGTGGATTTACTGTTTACTCTTCTTTGTGGATTGGGTTGTTCTTGGGCTCAGTGTTGGAGCCGAACGGAAATTGAAGACTTAGGTATATGTATGGGCATATACCTAAGCAGTGTCAGTTGTTACTTCGTGATTGTTACTTTTCTTCGTGGTTTATCCTTTGTGGATTTGAGAGACCTTCAGGGGTCTCGGGGTCCCTACTGAGTAGCTTATACTCACCCCTGCACGGGCTTTGCCCGCACTACGTTGTGTTGGTTGCAGACGACGGACAACGTTGACCTTAGCTGAGGCTTGCAGAGCGGGACGGTACCCGGAGGTGGACCACTGGGCGGGACGTGCACGGAGCGGACGGCGGGACCCGTGGAGCAGAGGAGATATCTGTAACCACCCTTCAGGTGGGATTTCTAGTGGGCAGCTCGGTGCAGCGGTTTTACCTTTCAGTTGCTGTTTTCCCTTTCGAGTTGTACTTTACTTTACAGTTGGGCTTGTATTTCCGGCCCCCTTTACTTTTCTGCACTTTACTTTCCGCTTGCTGACTCTGTGTGGTTGTTACTTAAAGGCAATGCCTTCCCTGTTTACCGGGAATTTACGCCTTGGTGCTAGTCGCCAGCCCCTGACCTATGGAAGGCGGGCTTGGGGTAGTCACGGCACGGGCCCCGAGGACGGGTCGTGACAAATTGGTATCAGAGGAGTTCGGTTCTACCGCGAACTCTGATCTTTTCTATGTGAAGCAGTAATGTTTAGCGTATTGAGTGTGGTTATCAGTCCAGGGAGTCCAGTGTTGGTGCGGCGGCCGACGTATCCGTACACCAGGACCCTGACTTCTGATTTCCGACTTAATGCACGAAAACATTGATTGCGTGTGTGTTTCAAGTTTTCTTTGTGATTACTTATATCAGCTCACCAGGTATACTGTTTGACCGTGGCGCACCTGTCTCCTTTCAGGATGGCCCCACGACGGCAGCCAGCTAGGGTTCCGAGAGTCGAGCGAGACGACAGCCCACCGAGCGACGAGGCCTCGGTGCAGGGCCCTTTTCCAGTAGTGGCACCGGCGGTAGCTTTACCCGCCGAGCCCCCGATGCTTCCAGCAGCAGTCGCTGACGATGCACGTCGCCTCAGCGCATTGCATGAGTTTCAGCGCCAGCGACCGCCCAGGTTTCGTGGGGAGACGGATCCCCAGGCAGCAGAGGACTGGCTGGAGGCAGTAGTTCGAGTGTTTAGGCTAGTGAGGACACCAGCAGACCTCATGGTGATCCTCGCTGCGAGCCTACTACACGCAGCAGCAGGACGATGGTGGAGCTTGATGCTCCAGGTGCACGATGAGGCATCTCTACTTTGGACGGGCTTTGAGAGCATCTTCCGCTCGGAGTTCGTCCCAGCCACCCTTCGTGCGGTGCGTATCCAGGAGCTTCTACAGCTGCGGCAGGGCAGCATGACGGTCGCTCAGTACGCGGCGAGGTTCACCGACCTTTCTCGGTACTCGACAGACATGGTACGGGACCCCTTCTTCCGGGCCCAGACCTTCGAGCAGGGTTTGAGACACGAGATCAGGGCATCGCTGATCTCCCTCAGCATACCGACTCAGACAGGAGTACTGGAGCGGGCACTTCTGATCGAGAGTTTCCTTGCTGAGTCTACACCAGCACAGCAATTCACCGCAGGGCGGCACGTGGCAGAGTCATCTGCAGCAGGTAGCCGACGGATGACTCAGGGTTCCAGGCAGACCAGACCTACCGGTGGCCGACTGCACGACTCAGGCTCAGTTGTACGGGGAAGCCGGGGTGGAGTCAGAGCCAGGCGTGCCGAGAGTGGGCAGTGTTACTCCTGTGGCGGGATTGGTCACATGGCTCGTGACTGTCCGACCCGCCATGCTGATGATCACCAGTTAAGTGAAGAACCTCCCAGGCAGAGGCAGAGGTTCGACCGTGGCGGTCCGCAGGGAGGAGGCGGACGAGGCAGAGGAGCTGGACGAGCAGCCGGTGGTGGGCAACGCTTTGAGGCTCTTCCACCACCACCACCAGGAGGTCCACCCCGACCACAGGGGAGAGCTCAGCTTCAGGCAGCCGAGGCCTTCGATCATGGAGCTCTGGGAGCCGATGGACAGGAGCAGAACTAGTGGATAACATCCTTTGTGCTTCTGGTTCCTTGTTTCTTTTGTGTAGCGTCTTGTATTATGAGCTGCAATAATAAAAGACGCATACCTTTGTGATATTTTCGTTCCTGTTCTCTTTCGTGATGTTACTAAGAGGTTCCAGTTTTGACTGTTGACTTGACCCTCACTTGTGAGACATCTACTGGAGGAGACCAAGTTACCACACACTGATGCCGACAGTGTGACTCAGCCCTTGGAGGCGAGAGTAACGGTTGAATCTCTTAGTAGTAGCGTCGAGGCCTTACGACGTCATCCTTGGTATGGATTAGTATCATCCATGTTGGGATTGACTGTTTTAGGCAAAGAATGTGGTTCATCCAGGGGATGAGACCAGATTTCTCTTTTCAGCAAAGAAGAAATCTTGCAGCTCTTGTGGGACCTGTGATGGTCCAGGCCACAACAGAGAAGGTCCAGGTCATCCAGGAGCGGATGAGGACAGCTCAGAGCCGGCAGAAGTCATACGCTGACAGGAGGCGGAGGCCACTGGAGTTCGAGGATGGCGACCACGTCTTCTTGCGGGTCTCACCTCGACGTGGTATTCGGAGATTTGG
The DNA here is from genome assembly GCA_963277665.1 of Viscum album. NCBI lineage: Eukaryota > Viridiplantae > Streptophyta > Magnoliopsida > Santalales > Viscaceae > Viscum > Viscum album. Next base: position 459,071,761 of record OY728160.1, on the reverse strand, counting down.
CCGAGGCGGCAAGTTATCTCCGCGCTTCATCGGACCCTTCCAGATTCTCAGCAGGATTGGCGAGGTGGCTTATCGCTTGGCTCTACCACCTCAGTTGCACCGGGTGCACGACGTCTTCCACGTATCCCAGCTGAGGAGATACGTGCATGACCCGACACACATCATTGACCATGGGGAGCTTGACGTTGACGATGGGGCGACTTTTACGGAGGTCCCGGTGGAGATAGAGGATCGACAGGAGCGGGTCCTGCGTGGGCGATCGATTCCTCTTGTGCGCATCAGATGGCATCACGGGAATCTCCAGGAGAGCACATGGGAGCGGGAGGCTCAGATGCGTGCTCAGTACCCTCTTTTGTTTCCCTAGTTTTTGATGTATCTTTACGGGGACGTAAAGCCCTGAGGTGGGAGTAATGTAAAGACCCGTAAAATTCAAGGGAAATTTTTTTTCTTAATTTTCTTTAGAATTTTACAAGAGCGCGGTTTCAGACGGCACCTGATTCCGAGGCCCGGAGTGCCCGGAATTAATTTCCGAAGTTTGGCTCGGGTACGTTCAGTGAACGAACGAGCGGGAATTCCTAACTTTTGATCCGGTGCTCGGAATTGAAATCCGAGGGCACCGATGAACTCGCAGCGCCGATATTCGCTTAAAGAGACCTTTTCGGGAGTTACGTTTGTTGCGAGTTGAAAGTTAGTTTTGGGGTTTTCAGTTGAGTTAAATAAAATTTGTGTAAGACAAATTTTATTTTAACTTTTTTTTTTAAAACCTACCAAAGGAGGTTGGAAGTGGGACCCACACCCACTTAACCTCCCTTGGGAGGATTAAGTGTGGTGGGGCCCACACGAACCCCTTTTTCTTTTCAAATTCCCTAACCCCTCAAAACCCCCTCTTAATTATGTAACTCTCCCCTACTTTAACTCTTGCCAATTTATCTTTTCATTTAATTTTGTCAACTCTAGATTTAATTAATGAATTGAATTCAACTTTTGAATTTTGAAGGGTTGGCAAAGTGAGAATAAAATAAGATGTAGTCTTATTTTATTTTGGGTTCTTTGTTTGTCTCCTTGAGAGCTTTTGAGAGCATTCCTCTTCATCTTCAAACTCTGACGAAGAACGAAGAACGCTCAAACTCCGACGAAGAACGACGCCTCTCTTCTTCGTCCTCGGTGTCAACGAGAGGGAACGCCGCTTCCTCCTCGGACCATCTTCGTCGGCGTACAAGTTTCGCCAACGACGTGACTCTTCGAACGCATCCCTTCGTCATCGGATTTGACGAACGGCTTCCGCGACGCCCGACCTCCGCGACGCCGTCTTCCGCGGAACGTAGAAGATTCTTCGAATCTTAAACCCGAGGTAGGGGTTGTTGTTTAATTCTTAAATTATTCCTTTTCTTGCTCGTGGATCGCATGTCTACGTGAGGCTTTGGAATATTTTATTTAAGTGTTATAGTTAACGCGAGGGGGGGGGGGGGGCGGACCGCACGAACACGGCCGAACCCCCCTCCATGGTTCATGTTTATCCATGCGGGCGGAAGCAAGTGGCGTGGTGCCGTCGCACCACGCGGATGATCGTGCTTATATTAATTTACGCGGCGCCGTCGCGCCACGCCGAGGAAAAATCTTCAAGAACGCGACGCCGTCGCGCCGCGTTGAAAAGAATCAAAGCACGGCGAAGGGGCGCGGTGCCGACGCACCGCGCCGGATGACGAACGCCGCGGCCGGTTCCGGGCCGCGGCGGGACGAGAAGACCGCGGCCGGTTCCGGGCCGCGGCGGGACGAGGAGACCGCGGCCGGTTCCGGGCCGCGGCGGAAGGGAAGACCGGCGGCCGGGCCGCCGGCGTCGGAAGCCGAAGAAGGGGACCGGAAATTCCGGTCCCGTTGGAGGAAAACGGTCGGGCAGCCGGATGTCTTAAAAACCGGGGGAATTAATCCCCCGGCCTTCCCATAAAAACCCCCCTCTTAAAGAGGGGGGAGGTTCTTGAAGGAGGGGGGCAGCCGGCCCCCCTGGCTCTCTTAAATAAACCGGCCCCCACGTGGGGCGGTTTCAATCAAGGGCGTGGCAGTTGCCGCGCCGTTTTTTTTTTTGAAGGAACCGCGGGGCTGAGCCCCGCGTGCTGCCACCCCGTGCGGCGCCAGGCGCCGCCGCCGCCGCCGCCGCCGCGGCCCGCCGCCGCCGCCGCCCAGGGGGGGTCGGGCCGGGTCGGCCCGGACCCGGACCCCCCCGTTTCGAACCTGATTTGGTTTTTGGCTCATAACTTGAGCCTCGGACCTCCGAACGACGAACCGTCTGCGGCAACGCGATCCTTGGATCGAGACGGTCGTTTCGGTATATCGCACTCAAGGTTTCGGTTTACTTTGAGTTCGGCCGGGTTGGTTCGTTCACGAAACCAACCGGGCCTTCGGAGCGGAAACGCTCATATCTTGAGCTACGGACGTCCGATTGACGTACCGTCAGTCGCGTTGTGTTCCTCTAAGTGAGACGGATCTTTTGGTATACTCCGCCCGAGGTTTGGACGCAGGTGGAGTACGGCCGGGTTGGTTCGTTCACGAAACCAACCGGGCCCTCGGAGCGGAAACGCTCATATCTTGAGTTCCGGACGTCCGTTTGACGTGCCGTCGACTTTGATGGAATCCTCTAAGTGAGACGGATCTTTTGGCATACTCCGCCCGAGGTTTGGACGCAGGTGGAGTACGGTCGGGTTGGTTTTGCCTTAAAAACCAACCGGGCCCCGGAGACGAAAATGCCAATAACTCTCAGACCGGGCGTCCGATCGACGCGCCGTCTGTTGCGTTGAGTTCCTGTTGACGATACGGAACTTTTGGATACATCAACTTCGGACTACGTGTCAGTTGATGTATCAGCCTCTCGGCTCGTGGAGCGGATCCTCCGAACGAGCTTTCTGTGTGCGGGAACCCTAGTGCTGGCTGCGACTGTTACTGTGACTACTACTGCTACTGTGACTGCGACGACGACAGTACAGAGATCCTGTGTGGATTCGACGACGACGACTACAGCACTCAGCGATCCTACGTGGAACAGTACTACCGAACCTGTGTGAACTGAATCTTCTGTTTACCTTGGGCGGTGGAGCGCTTGGGTGTAGCGGCGGACCCGTGGTACTTGACAGTGGTGGTGCGCTTGGATGCAGCAGCAGACCCTTGGCGGTGGAGCGCTTGGTTGTAGCGGCGGACCCGCGATACTCTACGGAGTATGTGCGCTTGGTTGTAGCGACAGACCCGCGACGGTGGAGACGTGCGTGCGGAGTACGGAGACCGTGTAGATGACTGAGACCAGACGACTGCTTGACCGACTCGACTTGGAGTGAGTCGACTAGCCCAGTGGACGGAGCGCCCAGTAGTTGGCAGCAGACCCACGGCGGACGGAGCGCCTGGTAGTTGGCAGCAAACCCGCGGTACTCGACAGGAGGAGTACCTCAGTAGGCTATTTGGGTGAGCGCCCGGTATTTGGCGACAGACCCTCAGCAGACGGAGCGCCCGGTAGTTGGCCGGAAACCCGCAGTACTCGACAGGAGGAGTACCTCAGCAGTCATAGGTTAGTGAGCAGTACCTCGGAGTCGTGACAGAACTACTGCACACTTCAGAGACGGGGCTCTTCAGTAGCTACGGTTTCGATAATGAAAATCCTGGTTTGAGATGAGTCAATGATCTTTGTGATTCCTCATGATTGAGATGGGTCGCTTGATAACTTAGGTATATGTATGGGCATATACCTGGGTAATGGTTATCCGTTGATTTCATAAACTTGTTATAATCTGTGTGGATTTACTGTTTACTCTTCTTTGTGGATTGGGTTGTTCTTGGGCTCGGTGTTGGAGCCGAACGGAAATTGAAGACTTAGGTATATGTATGGGCATATACCTAAGCAGTGTCAGTTGTTACTTAGTGATTGTTACTTTTCTTCGTGGTTTATCCTTTGTGGATTTGAGAGACCTTCAGGGGTCTCGGGGTCCCTACTGAGTAGCTTATACTCACCCCTGCACGGGCTTTGCCCGCACTACGTTGTGTTGGTTGCAGACGACGGACACCGTTGACCTTAGCTGAGGCTTGCAGAGCGGGACGGTACCCGGAGGTGGACCACTGGGCGGGACGTGCACGGAGCGAACGGCGGGACCCGTGGAGCAGAGGAGCTATCTGTACCCACCCTTCAGGTGGGATTTCTAGTGGGCAGCTCGGTGCAGCGGTTTTACCTTTCAGTTGCTGTTTTCCCTTTCGAGTTGTACTTTACTTTACAGTTGGGCTTGTATTTCCGGCCCCCTTTACTTTTCTGCACTTTACTTTCCGCTTGCTGACTCTGTGTGGTTGTTACTTAAAGGCAATGCCTTCCCTGTTTACCGGGAATTTACGCCTTGGTGCTAGTCGCCAGCCCCTGGCCTATGGAAGGCGGGCTTGGGGTAGTCACGACACGGGCCCCGAGGACGGGTCGTGACATGTAGGATCCAAAAAAATGTAAACAAAGTATAAATATAGGACCAAGGTGATAGTCCATGACACATAAAGCTATAATTCCCCATATCTAGGCCCAATGTCAAAAGTTAATCCATATAAGGTCATCATACCCCATCTTCAATACTACCTCTTGGGTCAAGTCATCGAAGAAAATCATGCCCCCAGGCTAGGCCACATAAGTCTATAATTATCTATAGATAATCTTGGTCCTATCATCAGGCCACACATGGATTCTAAACATGTTCTCCATAGAGTGACTACGAGCCACGATAGGCCTCCCTTTCACTTTGGTACCATTCATAGAAAAATAAAAATATATCATATTGAAAATAAATTACATGGAAAAAATTTCATTATATCAATCAAATATATCCAAATACATAACAAAATATGCATGGGTCTTATGGGAAACACATGCACCCACATGCATACTGTATCATACAGTGTCTTTCTAGGCCATGTCTAAGCATGGTCTAACATGTCGTGTAACACAAGGAACATATGACTATATAAAAAGATATAATAGATCATGGAAAATAACTCAATATCGAGGTCCTTTATGGTATGAAATTACAAACTTTATCTTTTTTATGATAATCTATAAAACTTTTCAACAGATGATACCTGAGTCATGCATGTGCACCAACCAAATTGAGTCTCCATCTCAAGTACCCCAAGAATCGATTCTAACTCAATCACATCAAAGTTATAGATTGAGATTAAAAAATATTATATGTCAAGGGATTGGATTTACACCAACAAAACACTCTAAATCTACTAAAATTTCTAGATCAATGATTGATTAATGGAATGCCACAATTACACTATATTTTTCCTTGATCTATTAATGATCCATGATTTCATCATTAAAATAAATTAGAATCCATATATCATTAAATGATATACCAAATCCTTGATTCAAATCAAGGGATGAAGGGTATATCTAGAGTAAACCCAAAGAACAAAGGATTGTAGATAACAATCCTTAATTATCAGACCACAAACATGATTAGATCCACTAGAATTGATCTCATAAGGGAAGAAAATTTCCAACGTGAGAATTTGGAGTCTCTAGATTAGCGAAAGATATAATTAAGAAGAATAAGTATTCAATTCATATTTTTTATATCCATTAAATAGAATTTTGAGATCATTAATTCAGGTACACATAGTTTGGTCCCACTATTTTCCAAATTATATACCAACTGTTCGGGGCTGTCTGCCTCTCCCGGGGATGCACATTGTTTGTACACATGAATTGGTGAACTATGAACCAAAAATTATTTTCTACACTATCCAAAGCCACATTAATTCTATGGAATGTCACAATTTTATCTCTAACTATGCACAAACTATGCTCCACCCACTATCCTTCTCCAAACATACTGCATGGTTTCTTAGAGAATCAATATGATTTGGGAAAACTACTCTCCAACTGCACACCCATAAATATCCTGATAAACTCCCCAAAACTGACTATAATCCCATATAAGTAATATTAAATAATTCATTTTTAAGAAACACTGAATAAAGGAAAAAACTAACTCATAATGCTCTTAAAAAATCTGATGTCGTTACATAAGGATGATACTAGACCATTATCTAATCTTCTATTGAATTCCTAAAAACATTTATCACATTACTTTTTCTAAATTAATTTAACTCCATTTCAGGCTAACATAGTTAGTGGAATAGAAAATTGAGCCTGTATTTCTACAAATCACCAGTTAAAACCCCTTAATATAAGAAATCCCTTAATAAAAATGACACTAATAGGTCTTTTCCACTCTGATAACACTTTTGCTTTAGTAGGATTAACAATTATACCATTTTTAGAAACAATATTCACAAGTCATGAAATTATCTTCATCCAAAATAAAAATTTGATAAATTTTTCATGAACTTTATTTTCATTTAATGTATTTAGAATAATACTTAGATTTTCTCATGTTCCTTATAACTTTTAGAATAAACTATAATTCAATCAATAAAAATAATCATAATTTTACCCATATACTCATGGAAAACTATATTTATATGTTCTATAAATGCATAAAGTTCATTCATCAATATGAATTGGAGAACCACAAACTCATAATGTCCATAACTTGTATTGATTTACAACCTTTGAATGTTTTCCTCCTTCACTTTCATCTGGTGATACCTTGAGCTTGGATCAATCTTCAAAAATTACTGATCACCCTCAAGATAATCAAAGAAGTCATCAATATTAGGCAATAGATACTTATCTTTAATGGTGATGTTATTTACCAGTCTATAATCCATACAATGCCACATGGAATGATACATTTTTTAATAAAGAAAATAAGAATACCACAAGGTAAAGTTCGAAGATTAATGACACCCTTATCAAGTAACTCTTCTAAATTCTTTTTTAATTCCAATACATCTATTGGGGTCATTAAGTAAGGGGATTTTGAAATTGGAATAACTTCAAGAAATAAGTCAATACAAAATTGAACCTTATGATCAGGAATCACACAAGGAAAATAATTAAGAAATACATCCATATATTTATTAACTTCTAGAACATCACAAATTTAAATAGTTCCATGTTTTTCAATGATATGTGCAACATAACTTGAACTCCCATTTTAACCAGTTTATGAGATACTTGATATGTTATAAAAGTTTTGAATTCATTTTTATATAAAAACAAAACTTGTTCAGAATATTGAATATAACTTTTTTAACTCTTCAATTTATTTTACTTTGATAAAATAAAATTAAATTACTTTCTATAATAACATCAATATCTACAATGGGGTGTTTAACATGGTTTTTAAGAAAATTCCTTTCAAATATGACAAAAAGAAGATTATTATAATATCATATTACCTTAATACTAACGATATAAGTTTTTCCAAAATGTTTTGACATTACATCTTGAGATAGTATTTCCATTCTACTTGAAAATTAAGAATGCATGGATCTTGAATCAAACATGAAATTTGCATAATCCAAAAAATAAGTAAATTACTATACACTATATTATTCAATGGTCCAACCTCTATTATAGTAGTTGTAAAATAATTTTCAACACTATTATTATTTTGATTTTTAGGATTCCCACCTTGAGTAAATATCTTCAGACATTCATTATCATAATGTCCTAACTCACTGTAATTAAAAAATATCACCACTACCCAAAAATCAGTTTTCCCACAATTGGTCTAATTAGAACTCTTTTACTAATAGTGAGAAGGAAAATGACCAAGATTATCTCATCATTAAAACAGTCCCAATACCAATAAAAATTAATGAAAATTTATTTTCCACATTAAGAAAATTTGGGGAGCTTACCTCCAAATTTTTTTGTTCAATTATTCATAAACACTTACCACCTTGAAGGATTATTATTATTGTTTTCATAGAGTATATAAGTGTCAGATAACTCTATATGAATTTTCTCAACACTTATAAATAATTACTCATAAATTTAAATTTATAAGAGGCCTAATATATTTGTAAACATGGGTTTTTAACTGTGTAAAATCTATCAATTTTACTCTCATAGTCCATTACAAAAGTCATAGCATACCAATCTTTTTTTTAATAGGTTTTCATAAGTGTCTTCTGGGTCTTCCTCCTTTTTTCTCAACACCAAAAATTTTATATCCATTATATGTTGAAGAATATAAGGAAAATTCTACTTAAGAAAAAGATATTTAAATACTACTCACCCCATGAAAAAAATATTCTCTATTCTCATAGTATTATTAATCATATCCCTTAGTTGATCAAATTAACCTTTAAAAAGATAAATAGTAAGAGTTAACTTTTTATGTTCTATACATAAAAAAATGAAATCATCTTTAATGCATTTATCCATCCTTCAACTTTCATTGGATTTGAATAAACACTGAAAGGTAGAGGTGATGTTTGATGAAATTGTGAACTATATACATGTTCCTTTATGGATTATTTGGTTTCTCTCCTTCATAGGTTCCATTTTTTATATCCCACATCAAATAAGTTAATACTACCACAAAATACTCTATTCCAACTATTATAGGTTGCTGATTTAGAAGATTATTATTCCTTTAATTACTTACTACTTCAGTTTCTATATTTCACCTTTGGAAAACCATTCAAAATAAACATGGATCGAATGAAGAAATAATGAAATCTTTAAAATATATCAAATCTTAATATGACCATAAATTATAATATTTCAAAATTTTCTTTTAATATCAACCTATTCTATAAAATTATCTAATCCATTCCTTTGATAATAGCTATAAAGACCCATATCATAATTTTACAATAAATATATGATATAGTACATGATATTTCTCACCTTTATTGGAAAATTTAAGTTTATATTTTTAGATAGTTAAGAGAACCATTACATAAAAAAGTTTATATTTCTATAAATTGTACACTCCCCCTAAAAATAGTTCCACAAAATAACAACCTTGTTTCATTTACGATTCTTCTTCTTTTTTCAAGATAAGTCATCATAGAAAAATTACTGATATTGTTATAGATATTCAAAAATTCTTAGATCCAATGAAAAAATTTGAAAATGTCAGATTAGAAAACTAAATCTCATTAATGGATATAAAAAAATGTAATCCCATTATTCTAGTTAAAACATGAAAAACATTGAAAATGTTTACATCTTCATAAAAAACATTGAGAACATAAATAAAGGATATCCACATGATAAAATTAGACTTATCTTAAAGAATTTTTTTTAAATCCATTATAAGAATATAAAATCATGATGGTAACATTAGGTACAAGATATGTATTGAATACTTTCATTTAAAAACAAACCATTGACCATTTAAATGTTATAAAATTTTATTTCCCCATTAAATCAAATGATTTTCATAAAAACAATTAAAAATTATGAAATAAGTATATTAAAGAATAATATTCATTCCATGTGTTCAATAATGTTTAAACCTTGTGGTAAATAACTGAGTCCTAGTTAATTCTAAAAGAGTAACCTATCAGGTTATCTCCCTCTTTTTTTCTATTGAAGACTATTCATTTTCCAATCCATTAGAGGGCTATATTAGGCTCACCCACCTTCATGAGATATAACGATATCACCCACCATCATATATAACTCTAAAGCACCATATAATGACGAGGATATATTTAATATTTCACTTTTAATTATAAACCCTTTATAAACTCATATGAAACCACATGAAAAAACACATTCCATTTCTATATAAAACATATGAGAAAACTCTATTTCAATTGAAAAGTATTTATGTAAAATATTACCAATATAATGATATATTGATATTATTTGAAAAGAAATGAAAATATTTATTTTAATCATTATATCTAATAATATATATAACAATAGTAAAAGGAAGTCAAGTCATATATGTTTAAAAAAATATTATCTTATACTTTGGTAAGAAGAAAAATTATCGGTACGGTAAATTATAAAAAGGATTTATTTTAAAACCTTATTAAATAAATATAACATTTGAGGAAAATTAAATTTATTTATATTTTAGGTATAAATAATAACCTTATTAGAAGTTAATTAAGAAAATGGATAGGGGGGAGAAATTTTGGAAATGAATACATTAAAATAAAATTTTAATGAAAAATCCCTAACCTTAAGTATCGTCTAGATTTGTATGCCCTGTAACTCATGAATAATAAAATTATATTCATTTCATGATAAAATGTTTCATCTTAATTCCATCATAATAATTCCATTTATGTCATTTATTATGATGTTCTATTTAGTTAATAAATCAGTTATGTTTATATCTGACATTTTTAGTTCATTTGGTTCATAATCTAAAAATAAAATCTATGGATTGAACAATGTAATAGGGGTTATTATTAAATTATCTGAATAATCTTGAAAATTTTATGATTTTCATTTGTATACATTAAATAAACATTTATGACCATCTATGTAAGGGTTAATAAAAAATAAATCACATTTTGTCATAGAGAAGATAATATGTATATATGCATGAACAATGTTTTGATTTTTATATTGGGTAGAAATTAAATAATATAAATAATACTCTACTCTTTTAGAATGTTAAATTTTATATAAATTTCATATTCATTCATTATTTTCATCTTTATAATCATCCATGTGAAGGAGTAAGGAAAAAAATCACAAAGCTTCGTGGAGGTGGTAGTCCACACGTACACATGAGTGACGCAATCATTTTATAACAAATTAAGGTGTAAGATATTAAGTAATTTATTATCATTAAATAATAATAATAATTTTGTAAAGACCTGTAAAATTCAAGGAATTTTTTTTCTTAATTTTCTTTGGGATTTTACAAGAATGCAGTTTCTGACGGCACTTGATTCCGAGGCCCGGTGTGCCCGAAATTTCTATCCGAAGTTTAGCTCGGGTACGTTCAGTGAACGAACAAGCGGGAATTTCTTACTTTTGAACCAGTGCTTGGAATCGAATTCTGAGGGCACCGATGGAACCGCAGCGCCGGTAATTGCTTAGGAACACCTGTTCTGGAGTTGCGTTGTCACGAGAGTAGATGATAAAAATTATGGAAGTTTAATTTATTATTATTCTACAATTTTTTTTTTCTGAAATTGGTTTAAGGCTTGGGTGGAAGTTGGGCAACTACCCAACTTCCCAATGGAGGTTATGAGGGTGGTGGGGCCCACACGAACCCTAGCCCTTCAAATTCCTAACTCCCTCAACTTACCTTTAATGATGACAACTTGGCTTGAATTAATTAAGTGAAATTAATTCAAACCTTTGAAATTCAAATTCTTATATTGTGTTAATAAAATAAGTCTTGGGCATATTTTATTTTGGGTTGCATCTTTGTGTTGAAGGGGGGAACGTTCTTCTTTTCTTTTGGAATAACTTCAACTTCCGGGCGAAGAAATTTTATACCACGATGAAGAACGCCGTCACATCTTTCTTCCGAAGAACGACGATGAACCATCCCTCATTCTTCTTCCCACGTCAAAGGAAGGGAGATGCCGTTCCACCTCGGACTATCTCCGTCTTCGTCTATGAATCCTCTTTCCGCGACACCGACCCGCGACGCGACGACTTTTGCTCCGCGACGGAAACCTCGTTCAATCCACGCTCGAGGTAGGGGATTTATTTTATTTTGTTCGAGATCACTCATTTAATTTTTTTTATTCTTCGTGAATATGTCCAACTGTTATCGTTTAACTAGAGGGGGCCGGACCGCACAAAGGCGGCCGACCCACCTCCTTTTTCCAGGTTGGATTCTTTTGTGGTTTGAAATGGGTGTGGCGTGGTGGTGTCGCACCACGCGGGATCGCGTGGCAAGAAATGCACGGAGCCGTTACGCCGCACCGCGAAATAATACAAGGACGCGACGCCGTTGCGCCACGTCGGTGAAACCCAAAAATACCGCGGCCAGAGCGGGGCCGCGGTGGAGGGGCGTGGTGTCATCGCACCGCGCCGGACGAACCAGGTCGCGGCCAGTTCCGGGCCACCGGTGTCGGCGAAGGAGGAAGGACCGGCCGGCCGGACAAAGGGAAAACCGGGGGATTCAATTACCCCGGCCGGCCAAGCGAGCAGCCCCATTAATGGGGCCGCGGTTACAGGGAAACTGGGGGGGTAGCACCCCCCTCCCCCCCCCCCCCCCCCCGCGAGCTGGAACGGCTCGGCCGTTTGGCCGAGCCAGCTGGCGCCGCGTGCCAGCGTGACGGGTCGCCGGCCGAGTCGGGTCGCGCCCAGTCAGGTCGGGCCACCGGGCCGGGTCGCACCCAGTCGGGCCGGGCCGCGCCTGGCCGGGACAACCCGGACCCGGGCCGGGCCGACCGGGGGGTCTCGGGCCGGGTCGGTCCGGGCCCGAAACCCCCGTTTTCGGACCATCTTCGGTCTTTTTCCCATAACTTGGGCTACGGACCTCCGATCGAAGCACCGTCAGTTGCGATGCGATCCTTGGATCGAGAGAGTCGTTTCGATATATCGCACTCAAGGTTTTGGAATACTTTGTGTTCTTCCAGGTTGGTTCGTACACGAAACCAACTGGGCCCTCGGAGCAGAAACACTCATAACTTGAGTTCCAGACGTCCGATTGATGTGCCGTCGACTTTGTTGGATTCCACTTAGTGAGACGGATCTTTTGGATTACTCCGCCCAATGTTTGGATGCAGGTGGAGTACGGAAGAAATGGTTTTGCATTTAAAACCAACCGGGCCCCCAGGACGAAAAAGCCAATAACTCCCAGACCGGGCGTCCGATTGACGCGCCATCTGCGACGTTGAGTTCCTTTTGACGATACAGAACTTTTGGATACATCAACTCTGGACTATGTGTCAGTTGATGTATCATCCTCTCGGCTCGTGGAGCGGACCCTCCCGAACGAGCTTGTTGTATGCGGGAACCCTAGAGCCGACTGCGACTGCGACTGTGATGACGACGACAGTACAAAAATCCTCAGTGGATTCGACGGCGACGACTACAGCACTCAGCGATCCTATGTGGATCAGTGCTACCAATCTTGTGTGGGTCCGATCCTGTGTGGGTCAGCGCTCAGCGGTTCTGTGTGAGCCAGCGCCTACAGATCCTGTGTGGGTCCGATCCTGTGTGGGACTTTGCGGGGGTTAGTTACCTATCGATCCTTTGTGGGTCAGATCCTATGTGGTTCATTGCGAGGGTTAGTACCTAATGATCCTTTGTGGGCCTGACGACATAGATGAATCAGTGGATATACCTGATCATCTCTATCGTCATACGAAGATGTGTACCTTTGTGAGCTGAATCATGTTTTGCTTTCCTTTGTGGATTGTGTTGTGCTTTCCTGTGTGGACTAGGTTGTACTTGGGCTCGGATGTTGGAGCCGAATGAGAATTGATGACTTAGGTATATGTATGGGAATATACCTAAGAAGAATCGGATGTTACTTCGTGATTGTATCTTTCCATTGTGGATTATCCTTTATGGATTCTGGAAGACCTTCGGGGGTCTCAGGGTCCCTACTGAGTAGCTTATACTCACCCCTGCACGGGCTATGCCCGCACTACGTTGTGTTGGTTGTAGACGACGAACAACGCTGATCGTAGTTGAGGCTTGTGGAGCAGGACGGTACCTGGAGGTGGACCACTGGGTGGGACGTACACGAAGCGGTCCGCTGGACCTGAGGAGTAGTGGAGGCTATCTGTACCCACCCTTCAGGTGGGATTTCTAGTGGACAGCTCGACATTGTGGCTTTACTTTTCAGTTGCTGTTTTTCCCTTTCCAGTTGTACTTTACTTTAGTTTGGGTTTGTATACTGGCCCACTTACTTTCCGCACTTACTATTGTACTCTGTTTTTACTTAGTGTTTACTTCTACTTCTTGCTTGCTCTGTGGTGCTTGTTTACTTTACAAAGGCAATGCCTTCCATTTTTACCGGGATTTACGCCTTGGTGCTAGTCTCCAGCCCCTGGCCTATGGAAGGTGGGCTTGGGGTAGTCACGACACGGGCCCCGAGGACGGGTCGTGACAAATTGGTATCAGAGGAGTCTGGTTCTACCGCAGACTCGGATCTTTTTCTATGTGAAGCAATAGTGTTTAGTGTATTGGGTGTGGTTATCAGTCCAGGGAGTCCAGTGTTGGTGCGATGGCCGACGTATCCGTACACCAGGACCCTGACTTCTGATTTCCGACTTAATACATGAAAACATTGGTTGCGTGTGTGTTTCACATTTTCTTTGTGATTACTTTGTGTCAGCTCACCAGGTTTACTGTTCTGACCGTGGCGCATCTGTTTCCTTTTCAAGATGGCCCCACGACGGCAGCCAGCTAGGGTTCCGAGAGTTGAGTGTGACGACAACCCACCGAGCGACGAGGCCTCGGTGCAGGGCCCTTTGACAGCTGAGGCACCAGCGGTACCTCTTCCCGTCGAGCCACCGATGCTTCCATCCCCAGCCGCTGACGATGCACGTCGCCTTAGTTCACTACATGAGTTCCAACGCCAGCGACCGCCCAGGTTCCATGGGGAGACGGACCCCCAGGCATCCGAGGACTAGCTGGAGGTAGTTGTGCGAGTTTTTCGGTTAGTGAGGACACCATCAGACCTCATGGTGATCCTCGCAGCGAGCCTACTACACGCAGCAGCAGGCCGATGGGGGAGCTTGATGCTCGAGGTGCACGATGAGGTATCTCTTCTCTGGATAGACTTTGAGAGCCTCTTCGGCTCAGAGTTTTTCCCAGCCACCCTCTGTGCGGTACGCATCCAGGAGCTTCTTCAGCTGCGACAGGGCAGCATGACAGTCGCCCAGTACTCGCTGATATTTACCGATCTCTCGCGTTACTCGATAGACATGGTACGAGTCCCATTCTTCCAGGACCGGACCTTTGAGTAGGTATTGAGACACGAGATCATGGCATCGATGATATCCCTCAGCATTCTGACTCAGATAGGAGTACTAGAGAGAGCCCTTTTGATCGAGAGCTTTCTTGCTGAGTCTATACCAGCGTCGAGACCCACCGCAGGGCGGTACGTAGCAGAGTCTTCTGCAGCAGGCAGTCGACGGATGAATCATGGGTCCAGGCAGACCAGACCCTCAGGAAGACGACCTCAGGACACTGGCTCAGCAGTGCGGGGAACACAGTGCAGAGCCAGTCCTTCGAGAGGTAGACAGTGCTACTCATGCGGCGGGCAGGGCCACATGGCTCATGATTGCCCGACCCGCTGTGCCGAGGAGCAGCAGACGGTTGAGGGACCACCGAGGCAGAGGAAGAGGGTCAACTGTGGCGGTCCGCAGGGAGCAGGAGGAAGTGGTAGAGGAGCTGGATGAGCAGCAGGTGGTGGGCGACGCTTTGAGGCTCTACCACCACCACCACCAGGAGGTCCACCCCGACCACAGGGAGCTGGAGGGCAGAGACATGCACAACTCCAGGAAGCGGAGGCCTACGACCACGGCGCACACGAGATGATTCAGGGTACTATCTGTGTCTATTCCACCTTTGCTGTAGTTATTATAGACATAGGAGCGAGCCATTATTTCATAGACACTTCCCTTGTTCGGAGCTTGGAGATTCCGACAGAGCCGTTGGCTCGATCCTTACGGCTAGAGACTCCTACAGGAGCAGTCTCGACGATTACGCACCGGTGCCAGTAGTGTGAGCTTACTCTAGGAGGCAAGAGCTTCAGCTGGGATCTTCTTGTAGCAGCGTCGAGGCCTTACGACGTCATCATGGGCATGGATTGGTTATCTATATTCCATGCACAGATTGACTATATTAGGCACAAGGTGTGATGTGTACGCACCGATGGGAGCAGGTTCACCTTCACCAGCGAGAAGGGAGCCTTTGCAGCACAGGATGGACTTCCGCGGAGGAGAGGACAACCCATCACTCACCAGTTGGCTAGTCTCATCCTAGGAGCAGTTGGCGTGCAGAGTCCTAGTTTTCATGCAGTGGTGGATCTGTATGCGGACGTCTTTCCGACGACGTTCCAGGGCTACCTCCTCGCAGAGAAATAGACTTTTATGTTGACTTGTAACCCGAGATAGCCCCGATATCGACTCCAGCATATTGGATAGCCCCCGATGAGCATATAGAGCTACGGGTAAAGTTGGAGGACTTTCAGGGCAAGGGGTTAATCCGACCCAGTGTTTCACCCTGGGCTTCCCCGATTTTGTTCGCCAAGAAGGCGGACGGGAGCTTGCGACTTTGTGTCAACAATCGTCGCCTGAACTAGGTGACAGTGAGGAACAAGTATCCGCTACAGAGGATTGATGACCTCTTCGATCAGCTCAAGGGATCACGGTGGTTCTCAAAGATAGACCTCAGGTTAGGATATCATCATCTCAGTGTTCGAGACGAGGACGTGTAGAAGATGGCCTTCAGATGTCGGTATGGCCACTATGAGTTCTTGGTTATGCCATTCGGCGTAACCAATGCTCTAGCAGTGTTCATGGGCCTCATGAACAGGATCTTTCAGCCATACCTCAATCTATTTGTCGTGGTCTTCATCGATGACATTTTGATTTACTCGAAGACTGAGGAGGAGCACGCCTACCACTTACGGGTTGTACTAGACACACTCTGAGAGGACCAGCTTTATGGAAAGCTCTCGAAGTGTTAGTTCTGGATAGGCGAGGTCTACTTCTTGGGACACGTAATCTCTGAGGTGGGAGTTGCAGTAGATCCTACAAATATCGAAGCAGTGCTAGCTTGGGAGTCACCCAGGAGCGTGACGGAGGTGCGGAGTTTCTTGGGACTAGCTGGATACTATCGGAGATTTGTGCCAGACTTCTCCAGAGTTGTGTCACCACTCTCATCTTTGACGAAGAAGGGGAAACCCTTTGTGTGGTCAGATAGATGTCGGCAGAGCTTCCAGGAGCTGAGACAGAGATTGACCAGCGCACCTATCTTGAGGTTACCTGAGGAAGGAGTTGAGTACATAGTCTACTGCGATGCCTCAGGGACCGGACTTGGATGTGTCCTGATGTAGGAGTGAGCCGTGATCGCCTATGGATCACGTCAGTTAAGGCCGCATGAGCAGAACTATGCTACCCATGACCTGGAGTTAGTAGTAGTGGTCTTCGCTCTGAAGACATGGCGACACTACTTGATGGGCGAGCACTTTACAGTCTTTTCTGACCATCAGAGTCTTAGATACATCTTCTCTCAGAAGGATCTGAATCTGAGACAGCGGCGATGGCTCGAGTTCCTCTAGGACTATGACTTTGAGATAGTCTATACTCCTGGGAAGGGGAACGTGGTAGCTGATGATCTCAGCAGGAGGACGGGCATTCAGCTACTTGATGAAGTGACAGAGCAGCTAGTCTCTTTGCAGATATCCTTCGTGGATAGAGATGGAGCAGCCTTCCTTCAGTCTCTCACAGTCACTCCTCCACTACTTCAGCGGGTCAGAGAGGCACAGCGTGGGGACGCTAACTGTGAGACGCAGCGTGCACGGATATCCTCTGTACAGGCACCTGATGGCTTTTCCTTTGGAGTAGAGCACGACGTCCTTTTCAGAGGACGTACCATGGTACCAGTTGCTTTACGGGAGGAGGTACTGAGAGAGTTTCACACTTCTCCTTTGGCGGTACATCCTTGAGTGGTGAAGATGTACCAGGATCTCAGACGACAGCCCTGGTGGCCGGGCATGAAGAAGGCTATGGCAGAGTTCATTTCTCGATGCCTCACCTGCCAGCAGATGAAGGCTGAGCACCAGGTACCAGCAGGCTTGGTACAACCCTTAGAGGTCCCGGAGTGGAAGTGGGATGGAATATCTATGGACTTCGTGACTGGGCTTCCATGCACTTCCATAGGTCACGACTCCATCTGGGTGATTGTCGACCGACTCACCAAGTCGGCTCACTTCTTACCCATCAGAGAGCAGGGCTCAGTGGAGAGCTTGGGACGTCTCTATGTTCATGAGATTGTATGTCTTCACGGTGTGCCATCATCTATCGTCTCCGATCGAGATGCTCACTTTACTTCCCGGCTTTGGAAGGGGTTGCAGGAGGCGTTAGGGATGCAGCTACGTCTAAGCACAACCTTTCACCCTCAGAAGGATGGTCAGATGGAGAGGACCATTCAGACTCTCGAGGACATGCTCTGCGCATATATCCTAGACTTTGTTCGTAGCTGGGAGGACCACCTACCCTTGGTGGAGTTCGCGTACAACAATAGCTACCACTCCACCATCGGGATGGCACCATACGAGGAATTGTACGACCGACCTTGCAGATCTCCTTTGTGCTGGACAGATCCTGGGGAGTCAGCACTTGTGGAACCGGAGATGGTCCAGGCTACGACAGAGAAGGTCCAGGTCATCCAGGAGCGGATGAGGACAGCTCAGAGCTGGCAGAAGTCTTATGCTGACAGGAGGCGGAGGCCACTAGAGTTCGAGGATGGCGACCACGTCTTCTTGCGTGTCTCACCTCGACGTGGATTACGGAGATTTGGCTGAGGCGACAAGTTGTCTCCACGCTTCATCGGACCATTCCAGGTCCTCAGCGGGATTGGAGAGGTGGCTTATCGCCTGGCTCTACCACCTCAGTTGCACCAGGTGCATGACGTCTTCCACATATCTCAGCTGAGGAGATACATGCATGACCCGACACATATCATTGACCATGGGGAGCTTGATGTTGATGATGGAGAGACTTTTGCGGAGGTTCCAGTGGAGATTGAGGATCGACAGGAGCGGGTCCTGTGTGGATGGTCGATTCCTCTAGTGCGCATCAAATGGTAGCACGGGAATCTCCAGGAGAGCACTTGGGAACAGGAGGCTCAAATGCGTGCTCAGTACCCACATTTGTTTCCCAAGCTTATGATGTATCTTTATGGGGACGTAAAGCCCTGAGGTGGGAGTAATGTAAAGACCCGTAAAATTCAAGGAAATTTTTTTCTTAATTTTCTTTGGGATTTTAAAAGAACACAGTTTCTGATGACACTTGATTCCGAGGCCCGGTGTGCCGGGAATTTCTATCCGAAGTTTAGCTCGGGTAAGTTCAGTGAACGAACGAGCGAGAATTTATAACTTTTGAACCGGTGCTCAGAATCGAATTCTGAGGGCACTGATGGAACCACATCGCTGGTAATTGCTTAGGAACACCTGTTCCGGAGTTACATTGTCACGAGAGTAGATAATAAAAATTGTGGAAGTTTAATTTATTATTATTCTACATTTTTTTTCTTAAAGTGGTTTAAGGCTTGGGTGGAAGTTGGGTAACTAACCAACATCCCAAGGGAGGTTATGAGGGTGGTGGGGCCCACACGAACCCCACCCCTTCAAATTCCTAACTCCCTCAACGTACCTTTAATGATGACAACTTGGCTTGAATTAATTAAGTGAAATTAATTCAAACCTTTGAAATTCAAATTCTTATCTTGTGTTAATAAAATAAGTCTTGGGCTTATTTTATTTTGGGTTGCATGTTTCTGTTTAAGGGGGGAACGTTCTTCTTTTCTTTTGGAAGAACTTCATCTTCCGGGCGAAGAACTTTTCTACCACGACGAAGAAGGCTGTCATGTCTTTCTTCCGAAGAACGACGACACGCCATCCGTCGTTCTTCTTCCCATGTCAAAGGAAGGGAGACGCCGTTCTACCTCAGACAATCTCCATCTTCGTCTACGAATCCTCTTTCCGTGAAACCAACCTACGATGCGACGTCTTTTTCTCCGCGATGGAAACCTCGTTCAAGCCACGCTTGAGGTATGGGTTTTATTTTATTTTGTTCGAGATCACTCCCTTAATTTTTTTATTTATTCTTTGTGAATATGTCCAACTGCTATCATTTAACGAGAGGGGGCCAGACTGCACAAAGACGGCCAACCCACCTCCTTTTTCCATGTTGGACTCTTTTGTGGTTTGAAATGGGTGTGGCGCGGTGCCGTCGCACCGCATGGGATCGTGCGGCAAGAAATGCGCGGCGCCGTCGTGCCGTGCCGCGAAATCATACAAGGATGCGGCGCCGTCGCGCCGCATTGGTGAAACCCGAAAATACCGTGGCTGGAGAGGGGCCGTGGCGGAGGGGCGCGGTGCCGTCGCACCGCGCCGGACGAACCAGGCCGCGGCCGGTTCCGGGCCGCGGCGGAGCAGGGTGACCGGCGGCAGGTTCCGGGCTGCCGGTGTCAGCAAAGGAGGAAGGACCGGCCGTCGCCGGTCCTTGTTGGTAGAACCGGCCGGCCGGTGCGGGCCGGACGGACAAAGGGAAAACCGGGGGATTCAATTCCCCCGGCCGGCCAAGCGAGCGGCCCCATTAATGGGGCTGCGGTTACATGGAAACCGGGGGAGGTAGCGCCCCCCCCCCGCCCACGAGCCGGAACGGCTCAGCCGTTTGGCCGAGCCAGCTGGAACCGCGCGCCGGGCCGGGCCGACCCGGTTCGGGCCGACCGGGGGGTCTCGGGCCGGGTCGGTCCGGGCCCGAAACCCCCGTTTTCGGACCATCTTCGGTATTTTTCCCATAACTTGGGCTACAGACCTCTGATCGATGCACCGTCAGTTGAGATGCGATCCTTGGATAGAGACGGTCATTTCGGAATATCGCACTCAAGGTTTCGGAATACTTTGGGTTCGGCGGGGTTGGTTCGTACACGAAACCAACCGGGCCCTCGGAGAGGAAACACTCATAACTTGAGTTCCGGACGTCTGATTGACGTGCCATCGACTTTGTTGGATTACTCTTAGTGAAAAGGATCTTTTGGATTATTCTGCCCGAGGTTTGGATGCAGCTGGAGTTTTGTCGGAATGATTTTGCCTTTAAAACCAACCGGGCCCCCGGGACGAAAAAGCTAATAACTCCCAAACCTGGTGTCCGATTGACGCGCCGTCTGCGACGTTGAGTTCCATTTGACGATACGGAACTTTTGGATACATCAACTCTGGACTATGTGTCAGTTGATGTATCAGCCTCTCGGCTCTTGGAGCGGACCCTCCCGAATGAGCTTGCTGTATGCGGGAACCCTAGAGCCGACTGCGACTGCGACTATGACTACTAAGATAGTACATAAATCCTCAGTGGATTCGACGGTGACGACTACAGCACTCAGCGATCCTATGTGGATCAGTGCTACCGATCCTGTGTGGGTTTGATCCTGTGTGGGTCAGCGCTCAGTGGTTCTGTGTGAGCCAGCGCCTACAGATCCTGTGTGGGTCCGATCCTGTGTGGGTCTTTGCGGGGGTTAGTTAACTATCGATCCCTTGTGGGTCAGATCCTATGTGGGTCATTGCGGGGGTTAGTACCTAACGATCCTATGTGGGTCTGATGACTTAGATGAATCAGTGGATATATCTGATCATCTCTATTGTCATACGAAGATGTGTACCTATGTGAGCTGAATCATGTTTTTCTTTTCTTTGTGGATTGTGTTGTGCTATCCTGTTTGGATTTACGTTTTGTTTTCCTATGTGGACTGGGTTGTACTTGGGCTCAGATGTTGGAGCCGAACGAGAATTGATGACTTAGGTATATGTATGGGCATATACCTAAGCATAATCGGATGTTACTTTGTGATTGTATCTTTCCTTTGTGGATTATCCTTTGTGGATTTTGGGAGACCTTCGGGGGTCTCGGGGTCCCTACTAAGTAGCTTATACTCACCCCTGCACGGGCTATGCCCGCACTATGTTGTGTCGGTTGCAGACGACAGACAACGCTGATCATAGTTGAGGCTTGCGGAGTAGGACGGTACCTGGAGGTGGACCACTGGGTGGGACGTACACGGAGCGGTCGGATGGACCCGAGGAGCAGTGGAGGCTATCTGTACCCACCCTTCAGGTGGGATTTCCAGTGGATAGCTCGACGTTGTGGCTTTACTTTTCAGTTGTTGTTTTTCCCTTTCTATTTGTACTTTACTTCAGTTTGGGTTTGTATACTGGCCCACTTACTTTCCGCACTTACTGTTGTACTCTGTTTTTACTTAGTGTTTACTTCTACTGCCTGCTTGCTCTGTGGTGCTTGTTTACTTTACAAAGGCAATGCCTTCCCTTTTTACTGGGATTTACGCCTTGGTGCTAGTCGCCAGCCCCTGGCCTATGGAAGGCGGGCTTGGGGTAGTCACGACACGGGTCCTAAGGACGGGTCGTGACAAATTTCATATATATATATATTCATTTTATCCATCATTTTAATTATCTATATGATCTGGTAATGAAAAATGTAACACTTCTCTTTGGAAGGTGGTAGTCCACACATACACACGAGAAAACTTTTCATTTCACATAGGATAAAAAATAAATGAAAAAGTGTTGTGGGATAAATATAATAACATTCGAGTCTATAAAAGATAATGACGTTATTATATCAACATATTTATAGAATATTTTTAGGAGGTAGAGGAATAAAGAAACATGAAAACACTCAGTTAATAGTCATAACTCTTATTTGGGAAACACCTTAACTCATTTAGAATTAGTCCATTAGTGAGACCATGATATCTAGGACACACGTATCAATGTTGGGAAGTTATTTTTTGTAGTTATTGATCAATATAAAAGGCTAGAATAAGGTTAATAATAGAGGGTATTAGGTGGACTCTATTAAGATAGGGGAGTGGCACACTTGTAGTTATCCAAGACATTTAAATTTAATAAATGTCTAAATCCTGGGAAAGTAAAAATAAATTAGTTCAAGTTTAAATAAAATGTGATAACGTTATAAATACTATCATCCCAAAATGATTAAAGATAATATTTTTGTGACTTTATCACTTATTTTTTATACCCTAATTAATAAGTTTTACTCTTTACCATGGAAACAAATTTTTACCCCAGTTACTATTCATTAAGACCAAAAATAAAATTGATTTGATTACTAAATTTCAGCCTCATGATTATAAATATCTAAAAAAAATTTAAATATTAAATTTCCAATAAAATAAAATAAATAATTTTATAAAATGATTGAAAAATTTAATGGAAAACCTTGTTTAAGAAAATATCAATTTTAAGCATAAAAATGATTTTATAAAAAAATAAAGTATAATTATGATTCATATGGAATTAATTATATTATGCTTCGTCCAATAAGATTAATATTTAATTAAAACCAATATAAAATATAATCATAATTTTGAAATACTTGAAATGAACTGATAGTTATTTATTTAAATCAATATTTTTACTATTTATAAAAAATCAACCTTTTAAGAAAATTCTCTAAAGTTTTCCCTCTGAATAAATTTTATGTGATGATATTAAAAATTATATACAATTTATCAAATTAAATTATAAAAATTTTAAAATTTAATTTTTCAATTAATCCTTATAAATCATGAAAAATGATTTGGTTAGAAAAAGTGATTTCTGTTTCAACTAAAAAATTACTTAAAATCATTACAGTGATTTTGAATCCATAAAATATAATCATGGATATTAATTAGATATGAAATAGAATTATTATTAATATTTATTGTCTTTTCACAAAGATATTCATAATAAAAATAAAATAATTATTTAAACATAATATATAATCATATTATCATCATATTACCCCTAATTAATTTCACTGATCATATTTTCTAGAAAATAAAGTTTTAGTATTCATAAAATAGGGAATAAAAATAATTAATAAATAGATAAAATTAAAAATATAATAATTATGAATTACCTTATTTTGTTATTCGATAGATATTACCATAATTTGATAGATTTTTTGTAAACATCAAAAATCCTCCCCCTCATATCCCTATGTTCTTACAATTACAATATAATAAATGACTCCTATTAATCCTAGTAAAAAATTAACTAAATTAATTTTTAAATTTTTATCTCCAACGAACTGATTTCCCACATTCATGGGGTTTAATGAGTAACAAAAACAATTCAATATAGAAATAATTCAAAAATTCTTGTCTCTAATTTGGTGATAAATTGATACCCTATTGATAATGATATATCAAATCCTTAATGTGAGGACCTAAATCTATCACAATGACTCCATAAATTTGAATTGTGAATTTATGGTTGATTGGGTGATTTAAAAGGTTGTTTATAGGTCATTTAAAGTTAATATTAAGATCTTTAATTTGTTTATAGGGTTAGTTGTCAAAGTTATTTAACTATGAACCTAAATTTGCACAATATACTACAAAATATCTCTATAATGTATGATTGTTAAAAAGGGTTATTCAACCATACAACCGATCATTAATTAGTCAATATTTAAAATTCATTAAAATTCATATTATATACATGGTTTTTTACCTATGAATACAAACTTTAAAACTTATTTGAACTCTCCCAAATTCCATTGACAACCTCAATTTTTATCAAACATATAAATGAAAGGTAATCCACCCATTCCAAACTCAATTATACACTCTAAAATCACTCATGACATCGTTAAAGAAATTGGTCAACACCTTATATTCCCATGGTTAAGGAACACCCTTTAAATCACAAAGTTAATGAATTCAAATTACTGGTCTTTGAATCAAATACCCATTTAAAACTATCAATTCTTTATAAAGACCAAACAATATTTATCACACACAAAAATCAATCAACATGAATAAATAAGATCAACCACCAAAAATTTACGTCACCACTCACACACACAAAGAAATATATACCGATATATATAATGTTTATAAAAATATCAATAAATTATTATAATTGGGTTACAAATATAAATATATGTATATGTAAATATATATTAATATTATTTTGTGTGTGTTTGTTTATAAGTTCATATATATATGTATATGTTCACATATATATATACATGTTATTTATTTCTATAGATATATTTATATTAAAGTATAAACATAAATAAAAAATTTTATTTTTAAATTAATATATATATATATATATAATCAAAACATTGAATTTTTTATAATTGGATAGAAATTAACATGCACACAGACAAAGGGAGATCAAGAAAGAGAGAGAACACTATATATACTTATTTTTATATTTATACATATTTTTTTTGGTTTATATGCATTCACACACACACACACACACCTATCTAATTCTATGTACATTGGTGTGTGTACTTATACAATTATTTAAACATATATTGTTTTCATGAATGTATATATATAAATTAAATTCCAAATGAAATTTAATGTCAAAATCATTTTTGATGGAAATCAAAGTTGAAAGTTTTGAATTAAAAATAAAATTAAATTTTGAATAGTTTCATTTAATTTAAAACATTTAGAATAATTTTTTTATATTAAAATTAAAAATAAAATAAAAATTGAATATAATATGAAATTGAAAATTTTAAATTGAAAATATGAAAACAAGAAATTGAAAAATAAATATAAAATAAAGATGAAATTGAAAATAAAAATAAAAATAAAATAGTATTTTAAATATAAATATAAAATATTTTTCTTAAAATTAAAATATTTTTTATTTCAAAATTTAGTTTAAAATAAATATTTAAAACTTATATAAATTTGAAAATGAAAATGATAATAAAATTAAAATTAAACTTATAACTATGATTTAAATAAGAAATAAAATAGAAAAATTTAAAAATGAAATTATAATTTAAAATAAAATGTGAAGTAAATTTAAAGTTAAAAATTAAAATTAAAATTAAAATTGAAACATAAATTAATATTTTAAAATTAAAATTAAAATTAGAATTAAAAATTAATATAAAAATTATATCATAAATAAATTATGTGTACTTATATATATATATTTTAATTTTTATAAAAATATAAAAATAATTTATAATTTATATTTTAAATAAAAATTTAATATATCCACACATTTATATATAAGTATATATTAATTAAAAAATAAAAATAACTATATTTTTACTTATATACAAATACATATATAAAAAATAAATAATGTGTGTGTATTATGTACATATATTTACCAACATTTATATTTGTAATAAAATTTTAGGAATATTTTAATATATTTAAAAATATTAAATATCTATTTTTATATTTTTATACTTATTGTGAAAACACACACACAAACACACACACACATATAT
Organism: Viscum album; assembly: GCA_963277665.1. NCBI lineage: Eukaryota > Viridiplantae > Streptophyta > Magnoliopsida > Santalales > Viscaceae > Viscum > Viscum album. The sequence goes on along the minus strand of OY728160.1, from coordinate 459,045,904 downwards.
ATATTATGGATCTATATAGATGACTGAGATTTTAAGGTTGAGTAGTGGACAAGCTATAACCCAACTCAACCAACTAGGGTTCAACTCTCACTAGCATCCCAAGGTTAATTTTATTATTTATACTATTATTTATTATCACTACAAAAGAACACTGAGAAAGGCACCATTGATTTTTGTTAGTGATTCTATGAATAATAAAGGGTTCTCAAACTAAAGTGACATAGTTTTTAATGCTAATAAAGAGAGTTTTTTATTTATTATTTAGATCCATAACTAAGAAGGATTATAAGAAAAACTTTTATTATAAAACATTATGGACTATTATTTACTATTATTTCATCTTTCTTCCCTACACACAATAAATGATCAAAATTATAACAACCAATCAATATAATTGATATATCTCATCTCACTCTTTCAACATTATCCCTTATAATTCACATTTCCCTCCTCCATTATTCGACCTCAATGATCACCATCACCAATCCTAACTACTAAACATTCTATTATATTCATTGTAAGACTGTTTTTCATTCAATGTAATAGTTTTTTTAATGTTTTAGATGATTTTTATTCTCATTTGGGTGGAAGTGTATGATAAATTTGTTTAAAAAAATTAAAAGAAATTTTTCATAATGGTTTTCCTATTTTAATTATTATAGAGTTTTTATTGTCATTATTGCACTTCAAATAATACAAATATTATTTTAATAAATAAGTTTTTTTTAAATTTATTATTAATATTTATAAAATTTCAAAATATTATAGGTTAGTTTGGATGTATTATTATTGTTATTTTAATGAATTATTTATATTAATCTATGTTTTTTCGGCATTAATTTTGTAATAATGTTTGTTGTTTTTGTGATAATTTCTCAAGATATATGACGTGTTGGAACTAACTATTATAATTTTATTGAATGAAAACATTTTATGATTTCAATGTTGAATTTTTAAATCTAGTTGTTGTAATTTATGAGAAAAAATATTTATCATTTTCATTAATATAATCATATACGACCCATATGATGATTTTTTAATTTCTATATTTTTATGTGCAATAATATTTATCAAATTAATTAGGGATGAAATAATATCTTCAATATTATCTTGTTGGTTATTATCACAATCCAACCCACTAGGGCCCACCTAGTTTTCAATAAGCTGAGTGTAACTACCACAATTCGATATCAACCTGGGATTTTCAAACATAGAAATAAAATCATTTTTTATGAACATTCATTATAGTACACAATAAAAATCATGAGGATTCTAGAGGTATAGTGACTTTGGAAACATGGAAACAAAAACAAATGGTTTATATGTAAACTACATCATCTCTCACTACACTATTGAAAAAACACTCTATATGCACAATTTAGATTCTTGAGTATTACCCATAAAACCATTGGTATAGCATGTACCCATGGTTTTTGGAACCATAGACTTAAGATATGTCAAGATAGACCTAAAACCATGGTTATAGGAACCATTTCCTTGGGGAATGTCTGGATAGACGTATACCAATGGATGTAACAAATCATGGGTATATGACACCTATAACCATAGTTCATAAACCTTTGGTGTATGAAATTTCATGGGAAATACCTATACCTATGGTTTGGATAAATCGTGGGTATATGTCCTTATTTAAAATACACACTCTACTAGGATTTGATCCCAGTACCTTCTGCCAACACTCAAATGACTTTACCACTATCCTATAACATGATTCTTATTCTTATATTAAAAAAAAATATGTGTGTATATACATATATAAATTCATTTATATTTATTTATTTATTTATTATTATTATTTTGGAATAATAATAGTCCAACCTATACCCATCGTTTGGTCATATCATGGCTATATGTCCTTATTAAAAAACGTCCAATGGAATTTGATCCCAACACCTTTGGACTACACACCAACAAATTTACCACTATCCTAAAACATATTTTTGGTTCTTATATTAATATATATATATATGTATTTATATTTATATATATATAATATAATTTTTTCATACAAACTTCTTTATTTTTATTGTTATTATAGAAAAATAATGGGCCAACCAATACCCAAGGTTTGGTAAAACTGTGTGTATTGGTCTTCATAAAATATTTTTTTTTCTTACACAATCTATTGTCATAGTTTAAAAAAATTATGGTTATAGGGGTGACCAATACCCATGGTATTTGGAGAAATGTGGGTAAAGGCCCTTCCCACCAATAATTTTTTTCCCAAAAATCCTTTCCCCATGGCTTACAAAAACTATGGGTATTGGTTTGAATTATACCCATGTGTTTTGGAGAACTGGAGGTATAGGTCCATCCTATAATTTTTTCCCCGTGAAACCTATTTCCATAGTTTACAAAAACTGTGGGAATATAGGTGACCTATACAGATTTTTTTAGAGAACCATGGGTATCGAATTTTTTATAGTATTGTTATGTTATTCATAACGTGAACCAATATTACACATATCATACACAATAAATTTCATTATAACATGGGGATGAGAAACAAAAGAAAAGGTGAGCTGAGATTCTCAATAAAGTTAAACAGGGGAGATATTTAAGTATAACAAGAGGATAAGAATATATGAACATGAGAGTAACATACGAAAAACAATACATAACATATCAAAGATAAAAATATTTTTTCATGGCATAATTATTGGATGTTCATAATGCATGAAACATAAGGAAATCAAAGAACATGATCCACGAGGGCATAACATTGGCATAGGACATGGAATTGTGTCATTCAAAAAAGAATAGAAAATAATTTTCATTATTTTCATGGATCACTTCCAAGGTTATCATAGTTGAATGGGTTCACTCCTCAAACCATCATAGTAGTCATGGTTAACTCCCAAGATCATTATAGTATACAAAGTTCCTTATGGAACTGGGTACACTCCCCATTCCAGTCCTATTTAATTAATGAGATATATATATTTAGCTAATGAAATTTAGGGAGGTATAGTTCCCACCTATCACATAATAACTATCATACGTATGTGTGCCACACTAATATAAAACATTCATCATATCATAACCCATGAAATGAAATTGATTTCATAAACATTTCATCGTATCATAACTTGTGTAAAAGAGTTAGGTTTCAAAATAATTTCATCATTTCATCATATAATAACCTGTGAAAAGAAGTGAGATTCATAAAATTTATTCCAACATAAAGTTAACCATTCCTAGAAAGATTAATAATGGAATTATTGGATAATATTCTCAGTAATAAAAAGGTAACAAAAATGGATGTCATCAGATAATGATCTTGAAAAGACACCTGGAACATTTTCTTGAGTAAAATGACTTCTCATTGAAAATCAATTTTTAAAACTAAAAATTCATAAAAAAAATTTAAATTATTTTTTTTGAAAATAAACATTGAAAACTCATAAAGTAATCTTTAAATAACATTTAAAAAATTTATTGAGGAAAATATGGTTTTCACTTTAAAGCCCATCTTTAAAATATTAAACATTTTAAAAATAATTTTCTTCCAAAATATCTTTTAATATTTATCATGTAACCTTAAAATAAAATAATGATCATGATGGTGGGAAATTATATTCGTACCATACATGTTAAAATAAAGATTCCTTTCAAATTTTTGATAAAATCCAAACCTTTATTGTTTGGAAAACAACATAAAGATTCATTTCATAAAATTTTGAAAAAAATGTGTATATGGGTTAAAATTTCTTTAATAAATATTTTAGAGAAGTATAAAAAACATTTTTAAAAAAACTTTTATAAAAAATTTCTTTGGAAGAAAAAATAGTTTTTGACTAAAGAAGGAAATAAAGATATTTTTTCTTAAAAAATTTCTTTTCAACTCTTATGTACATAAAGAGTGTAAAATTAATGGAAAACTGTATTATCTAAGAATAACCACTGGATAATATTATTCATTAGTTTTTTGAGAGATTGATTATAATATTTCTTCATTGGAAGAATAGTTATGTGAAATAATTATAAACGATGAGATTTTAACATAGAACTATTACCAAATTGGTACCTTTGAATCAAAATACCCATGAAAGAATTAAATTAAATGAAACATTTAATATCCTGACAATAATTTTATTCATGATATAAAATGTCATTGGGAATGTATAAACACCTCGTAAAATAATATTGGCGCACACCATAACATTTTTCTCAAAGAAGGTATATTGACACAAAAATCCCTTACTGATTTGGTAACTTTTTGACCATAAATCCCTTGAAAGAGATATCATAAAACTGATATCTATGTCTCAATATATTTTAAAAATTAGAATCATAAAATACATTTATTGGGAATGTGACAATTTTTCTCAATTGATAGCATAATCACCCCGCCTTAATATGGTCATCGTGTCTGGGAATTCTTGGTACCACCAGTTTCCCCATAGACACGTGGTCCCCTCTCTAGGGTTGATTCACGCTCAAATTTACCCAAGAGAAGAAGGTAGAATGATAACTTTAGTCTAGCTTGGGTTGTCGAATCCTCTGAGACCTAAGAAGTAACCTATAGACACGTACATTCTATGGATTGTTTTTGGATATTAAGTGGACAACTTGGGTTGATTTTATTTGGGTTTAAAAGATAACTAATGAATTAAGTGAATTTAATTTAAAAGAGTGAGTTGATCGTAGGTTATCACTTGGGCGGGATTGGACGTATTCCCTTCTCAATTATTTCAATATATTATATTTGAGTTGAGTTCATTTAAGGAGATAAAACAACTTCATCACTTACTGATTTTATACCAACACACCATAATACTAATCACCTATACACTTGGAGGATCAAATTTATGAGCACTCCAAGGTAAAGGTTTGTATTAGCACTTGAAGTATGTGGCTTTAAAATTCAACAAGGATGAAAAAGTTTTAAAATCATCAAATAAAAATATCAATTAAAATAAGTGAGTATACTTTAATGGGGAGATAAATAAAATCCAATCCAGCCCCTTTCTACTCCCTTTGATCAACCCATAAGTGGGTTAGCCCTACATTGATGCTATTGTTTCAATGGAAGCGGGAAGTAAACTCATGATGGAGGAATTAAAGAAGTAAAGAAAACAATTAAAAGAAAATGATCACTCCACTATTGTGTGAATAATTTCAAAATGTTTGGTGTCAATATATTCACACCTTGAGGCAATGGTATCAAAGTGATATGGATAAGAACAGAATAATAGTAGAGGAAAAACTTTTATTAAGAAACTAGGATGAATTAAAACAACTTACATGTGGAGGAGGAACATTACAAAGACAAATTGGTAGCATAACATTATGATGAAAACAAAGCTCAAAGATGATAAAATCTTCCACCACCACTGCCTTAAATATGCATTTTGGGAGCCTTGGGTCGATCCTCCAACAGTAAAAATCATCCCACTTGATTGTCGTTGGCCTAGGGTGGTGGAAAGCTTGTGAAACTTGGACTTTTCCATACTTGACCAGAGGTGGCAGCCAGCTTTAATCCTCCGAACAGACGCGCTTGTAATACCATCTAGATGGCCGAATCAGAGTGTTCCATAGAAGAATAAAATGGATCCCCAGATATAGTATAACCTCCGGAAGAATGTGGGCCCATTTAGAGTTGTGTATTCCAAGATATGATCATATTAGTTGGATTTTTTTCTGGGCTGCAGAATCTAGCCTAGAATTTTATCTCCAAATTGGGACACATTAATGACCCCTATGGAAGCCTAATTAGTATTGGTTCCTGAGAAATTATTTGTTCCTATACATGTATTCTATAATTCCACGAAATTAGGGATTAATTGGGCCTGTAGGACGGGCCCTACATTCTCATCAGTGGGCTGATGTCCAATATAACTTCTCCATAATTGTTTCCTTTCATCACAAAATACCCCCATCTTCTTCCATGAATTCTCCATTGATCCCTAAATCAAACATATTCATATTGGAGTTTATATCAATGTCCCAAAATATAGAATTATAATATGTATAATTAGATTCCTTAAAATCAGATGAATTATTGGGTACTTTAAATGATGTACAAAAAATGTACCACATAATAGTGCATTTTAAGAATGAATTACAATCATAATGTGAAATGATGTTAAAAGTGTAAAATGCACTAAAATGGTGTTTATGAATAATAAATCACATGAATATTAAATATATTAAAAATGAATATTAGCCTCATTTAGTGTCTAATCACACCCCCCAACTTGAGTTTTTCTAGTCCCGAGAAAAATATATCTCAACAATATGAAATTCAAATTCCATTTTCCAAAACAATTTTAATACACAATGATCACCAAAAACCCTTATACCAAAAAATCATGAACCCCTCAAAATATTTTAATACATTATAGTTTCATAACCAGATCCCAATCCCAAGCCCATTCTTTTGTTCAAATTCATTACCGTATTTTATCCAATATCAATTAAGTATAATGATGTGTTGTGTATCACAATAGACATGAGGTTTCTTCTTTATTCAAGGGGGAAACGACAGAAGAACTTGGTGGAATCAAATTTCAATATTAATATGAGTATTCCATTTTTTTTTGTATTATATTTTTTGGTTATTTTATTTTATTTTTTTTTTGAAATTTTTCCATGGTAATTGAAATTGCACTCAAAAGAGTTAACCCCTGTAGCGAGACTTTGCCGATGACTCCCATGCTCAAAGACCTAAGGGAACCAAGTGAAAACCACATAATCAGGCATCATGTCGACTTAACATAGTCAAAAACAAATTCAAATTACCCAAAATAGAGATAAAATTACTAACTTTGGTCCAGAAAACTATGGAGTCACGATCCCCAAGTGCCGAAAGCCACGCATTAGGTCATTTCATTGCTCTATGCGCATATTGATTATTTTTTTAATTTTTATGAATACACGTATTAAAAATATAATGATCACCAAACCTATGATATTTATTTAGGGGACCTCATGAACTCAAACTAATACCCCACTATCCAAAGGACGTGCATTGTGATTCTTTTTTTTATTTGGATGAAAATATAAACAATGAAAAGTCACATTGGACAACCACACTTTCCAAAATCTATGCTCATGAAATTATACAAGGATTAATATCAGAATCAGGGTGTGCTAAATTATTTGGTATTCAGTTTCAAAGTGTGCAATGTGTATTACCATGTTCATAGAGAATGGAAATTTTCCTTACATTTACACAATTTGTTTTTCAAATCATTCATTTTTTACACAAAAGAAGATTTTTTTATTTCATCTCCCCGCCCAACTTAAAATAAAATGATCCCCAGTGTTTGAAGAAATGAAAATTTAGAAGGATTAGAGGAAGATAATGGAAGTTCAAAAATGAAATTGAAATATGAGGATCATGTAATGAAGTCACCTGGTGGTTGAAGTTAAAGTTCTGGCTACTCCAATTTAGTCCTTTGATATCCATGTCCCTTGTTGAGTTCCCTAGTAGAAAAAGAAAAAAAATTAAAAAAAAACAAACCAATATATACATATATTTATTTATATAATAAATAAAGTAAAATATAAGTACATATATAAAAATTATAGAATAAGGAAGCATAAAAAGTTGTAGATCAGTGGTAAGCGTGCGCCCCTGTCTCCTTTCGGTCCCGGGTTCGAGTCCCCGCGGCTTCGCCGATTGTGACGGGGTTTGGCCCATGACCTACGATGTGGCCTTTTATTATTATTATTATATTTTTTTTTATTTTTTTAACCTAAAAACACATAAAAAAACTGATGATACATTGTCTTATTTTTAAATTTCTGGGTAAGGTATTACTCAAGGATCACACCACGTGACACAGATGAATATGGTGATCCCCTTTCATACCCATCCATACTCATAATAGAAGAACAGGTCAAAAATATATTTATTTAAATATCAAAATGATTAATTAATCCAATTTGGAAAATAAATTTGATTCAAAAAAGAATGGAAACATAAAAACTGCGGGTTGCCTCTCGTGCAGTGCTTTGGTTTAATGTCGTTTTCCTGACATGGACCTGTAATTGATTAATTATTTTCATCATCTAAGGTAGGTTCACACAATTATTCATCAACTTTATGTTTTTGGAATGGTTATATGAATGGTTTGACTCTATGACCATTAACTTCAAATGTTTTACCATTGGTGGGATCTTGAATTTCAACAGCCCCATGGGGGTACACCTTATGCACTTTGTATGGACATGACCATCTAGACCTCAACTTTCCCGGGTGAAAATGAAGTTTAGAACTATAAAAAATAATAGTTTTACCCGGTTCAATGTGTTTGGTTTTAATATTTCGAGATTGGTAGGATTGTACTTTAGATTTATTAATCCTTGAGTTTTCATAAGCCTCTATCCTAAGTTTCTCAAGTTCATTGAGATCTAATTTCATTTTTGTTTCGGCCAATGAGAGGTCATAATTCATTTTCTTAATTGCCCAAAAATTCTTATGTCCAATCTCCACTAGAAAATGGGATGCTTTACCATAAACCAACCTATATGGGGACATTCCTAAAATGGTTTTATATGCAGTTCGATAGGCCCAATGAGAATCTAAGAGTTTTCTTGACCAATCATTCATAGATGGTTTAACAATTTTCTCAAGACTTTGTTTAATTTTTTTGATTGGCTAACTCAGCTTGACCATTGGTCTGTGGATGGTATGTAGTGGAAACTTTGTGAGATATTACATACTTTTCCATGAGTGATGAGAATGGATGATTGCAAAAATAAGTTCCACGATCACTAATGATAGCCCTAGGAATTCCAAATATTGAGAAGATGTTTTCTTCTAAGAATCTTATCATAGTATGATGATCATTTTATTTTGAGGGAATGTCCTTAACCCATTTTGAGACATAATCAATAGCTAAGAGAATGTAAATATATCCCCCAGAGTTTGTGAAGGGACCCATAAAATCAATTCCCCAACAGTCAAAGATTTTAACTACTAAGATGGGATTGAGTGGAATTTGATACCTTTTTGTGATGGACCCTACTTGTTGACACCTAGGAAAGCTTTGAAAAAATGAGTAGGAGTCCCTTGAAAGGGTGGGACAGAAGAGACCACACTGAAGAATCTTAGAAGATGTTTTCTTAGAGGAAAAGTGACCTCCACATGCCTCACTATGACAGAATTTAAGGATGGAATCTTGTTCAGATTCAGGGACACACCTCCTAATGACATGGTCATGGTAAAAAATATAGAGGTATGGATCATAAAACACATAGTTCCTAACATCAGAAAGAAATTTCCTACGATCTTGAGTCCCTAAGAATTTTGTAATTACTCCTGTAACTAAGAAGTTGTCTATGTCAGCATACCAAGGGCAGTCACTCACAGATTATAAGTGTTCATCAGGAAATGAATCAAACACAGAATGCTGATTTGATTTGTCTTTGAATTCCATCCTAGAGAAGTTATTATCTAAAAAAATTTCAACACCCTTTTTATCGTTGATTGTGAGGTTAAATTATTGTAAGAGAAGGACCCACCTAATCAGTCTATCCTTGGCATCTTGTTTTTGGAAGAGTTATTTTAGTGCAGAATGGTTAGTGAACACATTGATGGGGGATCCTAAGAGGTAGGACCTAAAATTATCTAAGGAAAACACAATAGAAAGTAACTCCTTTACAATAGTGGTGTAGTTTATTTGGGCATCATTTAAGTATTTTATTGCATAAGCAATGACATAAGAAGTTTTATCAAAACATTTTCCTAACACAGATCCTATAAGAAAGTCACTAGAATCACACATAAGTTTGAAAGGAAGGTTCCAATTTGGAGATTTCATTATGGGAGGAGAGGTGAGACAGGATTTGAGGGTTGAGAATGAACCCTCACAGTTTTCTGTCTAAACAAATGGATCATCCTTCACTAGGAGAGCACAAAGGGGACGAGAGATTGAACTAAATTACTTGATGAATGATCTATAGAAACCAGCATGTCCTAAGAAAGACCTCACTTACTTGACTGTTTTGGGTGATGGAAGGTGAAAAATGATGTCAATCTTGGCTTTATCAGCTTCAATCCCCTTACCTGAGACCAGATGGCCTAGAACTAGTCCCTATTTAACCATAAAATGACATTTTTCCTAGTTTAGGACCAGATTATTTTCTTCACATCTTGAAAAGTATCTCACCAAATTCTTCAGAAATCCCTCAAATGCATCCCCATACATAGAGAAGTCATCCACAAAGACCTCATGATATCCCTTACCATGTCTGAGAAGATTCCCATCATGCACCGTTGGAAGGTTCCAGGGGCATTGCACAACCCGAAGGGCATACATTTGAAAGAAAAGGTTCCGAATGGACATGTGAATGTAGTCTTCCCTTGATCCTCTATGGAGACCTCAATTTTATTATACCCTGATTACCCTTCTAAGAAATAGTAGAAGGCATGACCTTCCACTCTCTCAAGGACTTGGTCAATGAATGGTAAGGGGAAGTGGTCCTTCTTGGTGAATGCGTTTAGCTTCCTATAGCCAATGCAGACCCTCCATCCACTACTCACCCAGGTTGGAAGAATCTCTCCATCTTTATTGGTTATCACTGTGATTCCTACCTTCTTGGGAACCACTTGGATTTGGCTTACCCACTCACCCTCAGCTATGGGATATATGATACCATATTTTAACAATTTTAGAAGTTCTTTTTTCACTACTTCCATGAGATTAGGATTGATTTGACGTTGAGGTTGATGACATGGCTTTGAATCAGATTCCAGAAAAATCCTATGAGTCCCGATAAGTGGGATAATCATAGGAAAATCAGACAGGGTCCAACCAATGGCTTTATTATGTTTCCTAAGGACATCTAGAAGCATCCTCTCGGGATTGGATTCAAGAGGAAAAGAAATTACAATAGGATGTGTTTGATTGTCCCCTAGGATGGAAGAATTGACTGTAGTGGGAAGTTTCTTAAATTCAAGATCTGGTTGGTTCCGAATTTTAGCAAAATATTGGGACATTGGATAAATATCAATTTCTTTTTTTAGAGTTTTTTGATAGTATTGATTCCCTACATATAGAAGTTTCAGCTAAAAGATTTGTTTGATCAGATTTAGGGAAGGATGTTTGATTGGTCTCCATGAATGTGGTTTGCTAAAAGGTTTCACTGATTGTTGGACCGAAGACTTCATCATAAGAAAAATTTAAAAATGATTCAAGACAAAGAGATAAACTTCCTTCATGTGAACAAAGGAAATCAATCTCATCTTGAATTAAACATCCATCAAATATTCCTTGATGTTATATGGATTTATTATCAATGCTTCATATCATGTTTACTTCAATAATGTACTCATCATACCCTATTTGTGAGCTTGCATTATATATGTTCAAGTCCAAACTCATGTTTCCAAAGATGATGGTCATGTTCCCATTTCGGACTTGGATAACAGATTTGATTGTTGCAAGAAATGGACGACCAAGGATGATTGGGGTATGTTCCTTATTTCCTAAGATTGGATGGTTGTCAAGGACAATGAAGTCAGTAGGGTAGATTATGTTTTCAACATTTACCAAAACACTCTTTAAAATCCCCTTTGGAACCCTAATGCTATGATCAGTAAGTTGAAGTGTGACAGATGTGGGTTGGAGTTCTTCTAGGCCTAAATGGAAGAAGACCTCATAGGGGATGATATTGACACTAGCACCTAGGTCACACAAGGCCATTAATAATTTTCTCTCTCCTAGTTCAATATTGATGTAAGGGAAACCCGAGTCTTTCAACTTAGGAGTAATGGTCCTTTGAATGGTGGTACTCACATTAGCAGTGAAAAGGACTTGGTTTTTATTTGAAAATTTTATTTTCAAAGTGCACAAGTCCTTAAGGTACTTTGAGTAGGTATGTATTTTTTGGATGGAATCGAGAAGGGGAATGTTCAACTTGACTTGTGAGAAGATTTTTATCAATGTTTCACTCAATTAAGGCTTGGTTTTCCCCCTCATGCGTTGAAGAAATGGTGCAGATTGTGGGGTTGTTTTTTGAAGAGTTGTTTCTTTGAAAATGTTATCATGTTTCTAAGTTTGATAATTTGGTTCATTTGAATTTTCATCCTGGTTTGAATCTTCAGGTGGGTTCTGAATTAGTTGTTCAGGTTTCCCAATTGATTTCCCACTTCTTAAAATAGTCACAACCTTTAGTTGTTCAGGAGTTGTTTGAGTACAACTTGACTCTCCCCTTGAAGTTGACAATGGAACCACCTGATTAGGCATGGCTGCCTTCCCAGTTTTGATGGTTTGAAGTTCTTGTTTAAGGTAATAGACTCTTGAGTTCATCCTTTCCATTTGTTTGCACATTTTTTCTAGTAGGCTTTGTGGAACAGTTTGGGTTAGTTCTTGAGAAGATTGGTTTATCCCGGGGGGATATTTTGGAGGTTGGATGGTTTTTTGAAAATGGACCAGTGGATGTTGGAATTGTATAAGTTGTGTTTGGAAATGGTTATGGGTTTGGTAGTTCTGATGGGGGTAAGGATTTTGTCCCTGTGGTTGGCTAGGTTGTTGGTTATCTTTCCAGCAGAAGCTTGGGTGGTCATTATACGATGGGATGAAGTTGTTTTGGTATTGAGGCTTTTGAAAGTTCAAATCATTTACCTCCACTGGGGGTTCTCCTAAAAGAATATACTTGATGGATGGAATGGTTGGGCAGTTGTCTGTCTTATGGTCATGTTGTCCCAAATGGTGCAAACAGGGTCAACAGTTTGGATTTCATGGACTTTCCTAAGGACTATCACTTCATCCTTCCTAGAGAGTGCTACGAGTTTAGACCTAAGGCTTTCCTCTTCTCTAAGTGTATGAAATCTAGTAGTTCTTTGTGGATTTTCAGAATAAGATGAAGTTCCCCATGTTTGGTTTTGTTCAGAAAGGCTTTCTAGATACTCATAAGCATCATTTGGGGCTTTGTTTTTAAAGGTTCCATTACACGTCATATCAATGAATTGTTTGTTCTCCGGACCCAAACCTTCATAGAAAATTCTATTTTGTTCAGGAATAGAAAAACCATGGTGTGGAACCATGTTTAGAGTGTCTTTGAACCTCTACCATGTTTCATAGAATGACTCTCACTCTTTTTCAAAAACGTTTTGCATACTCTTTTTACGTGCAATTGTTTTCTGGTGGGGAAAGTATTTTTTGTAGAATTATCTTTTTAGTTGGTCCCAAGAGTTGATGGATGATAGTCTCAAATTGTTTAGCCAATTTTTATCTTGATCCTTTAAATAAAAAGGAAATAGCCTCATCTTATATGATTCTAGTTGATGTGGGGGACACATAGTTTGTACAATGTCATTGAACTCCTTCGGACTCCATTCCGTGGAATGTGGGAAGATTGTTTAGGATATGGTGTTTAAAGATGTAGTTATAATTTCCTAGGATGTTGTATCTAATTCATGATGGGGAATTGGTATAGAAAGGTGTGAGGTAGTCATTCATGGTTTGATCAACTGCATTCCCCAAATTTGGGCTGCCTAATTTGGGTTTCCATTTTTGTTTCCACCCGGGTTTATGAGTTGGTTTCATTGAAGTCCTTCAATTTAAATGGGCTCAATTTTGGAATCGGGAGTATTAGAAATATTAGGATCTAATGGAAAGTGTTCCCTTGGTGTACCTGACTCCCCAACCCCAGGACTATCCACCCTAACTAGACGGTTTGATTGATCGCAGGTGTAGGCGGACATGCCTCGAAAGAAAAAAAATGAGAAAGGGAAAAGATAAGAGAATTTGGATGAGAAAAAAGAAATGTGGGAGAATATAATGGTTGTTTAGATTACTTACTTTGGTACCTGAAAACGGCGCCAAAATTTGATTCACGCTCAAATTTACCCAAGAGAAGAAGGTAGAATGGTCCTTGTAGTCTAGCTTGGGTTGTCGAATCCTCAGAGACCTAAAAGTAACCTATTAACACGTACATTATATGGATGGTTTTTGGCTATGAAGTGGCCAACTTGGTTTGATTTTATATGGGTTTAAAGGATAACGAAAAGATTAAGTGAATTCAATTTAAAAGAGTGAGTTGATCCCAGGTTATCACTTGGGGTGGATTGGACGTATTCAGTCTTCAATTATTTCAATTTCTTATATTTGAGTTGAGTTCCTTTAAGGAGATCGAACAACTTCATCACTTTTGATTTTATACCAAAACACCATAATACTAATCATCTATAGACTTGAAGGATCAAATTTATGAGCACTCCAAGGTAAAGGTTTGTATTATCACTTGAAGTATGTGGCCTTAAAATTCAACAAGGACGAAGAAGTTTTAAAATATCAAATAAAAATCTCAATTAAAATAAGTGAGTATATATTAATGGGGTGATAAATAAAATCCAATACAGCCCCTTGATAATCCATTTGATCAACCCATAAATGGGTTATCCCTCCATTGATGTTATTGTTTCAATGGAAGCGGAAAGTAGACTCATGATGGAGGAATTGAAGAAGTAAAGAAAATAATAAAAAGAAAATGATCACTCCACCATTGTGTGATTAATTTCATAATGTTTAGTGTGAATAAATTCACACATTGAGGCAATGATATCAAAGTGATATAGAGAAGAACATAATAATAGTATAAGAAGAATTTTTATTAAGAAACTAGGATGAATTAAAACAACTTACATGTGAAGGAAGAACATTACAAAGACAAATTGGTAGCATAACATTAAGATGAAAATAAATCTCAAAGATGATAAAATCCTCCACCACCACTGCCTTAAATAGGAATTTTTGGAGCCTTGGGTCGATCCTCCAACATTAAAAAGCATCCCACTTGATTATGGTAGGCCTAGGGTGGTGGAAAGCTTGTGGAACTTGGACTTTTCCACACTTGACCCAAGGAGACATCCAACTTTCATCCACCGAACAGACCTGCTTGGAAGACCTTCTAGGTGGAAAAATCATGGTGGGAAATAGAAGACTAAAATGGATCCTCAGATGTATTATAATTGTCTGTAAAATTGGGGCCCATTTACAGTTGCTTATTACAAGATATGATCATACTGTTAGGATTTTTTTTCTAGGCCGCAGAATATGGTCATGAATTTTATCTCCAAATTGGGATGCCTCAATGACCATCATGGAGGCCTAATTATAATTGGATCCTGCGGTGTTATTTGTTACTATACATGTCTTCTAGCATCCCACAAAATTTGGGATTCATTGAGCCTGTATGCTGGGCCCCACATTCTCATTAGTGGGATGATGTCCAATCTAACTTCTCCAGAATTGTTTCCTTTCATCACAAAATATCCCCATCTTCTTCCATGAATTATCCATTGATCCCTGAATCAAACATATTCATATTGAAGTGTAGATAAATTTCACAAAATATAAAATTAAAATATGTATAATTATATTCCTTAAAATAAGATGAATCATTGGGTACTTTAAATGATGTTAAAAATATACCATATAATAGTGCATTTTAAGATGGAATTACAATCATAATGTGAAATGATGTTCAAAATGTAAAACTCACTAAAATGGTGTTTATGAATAATAAATCACATGGATATTATATATTTTAACAATGAATATTAGCCTCATTTAGTGGATAATCAAGGGCCCACCCCTATGCTCAAACATGTCATGTGACTAATGACTGTCCCCACATGCTAACACACATTCTTTGTAGTGTGCTTTGTCCTCACTCACACAAAACCTATGAATATTCTGAGAAGGTCACCCATTGTGATCACTAATATATGTTAAGCATGCTTAATTATGGATTTATAATCATGTAGACCCCCCAAAAAGATAGTTGCAACTTGTTGACATGATTTATATCATTTATCCATTTAATCATTTCTCATTCTAGGGTGTTACATTCACCCACAACATTTACATCACTACATCCTCATTTTGGACTCTACATATCAACCTAGGAATTGAACCAAACATAAGGATGGGTTAAAACTCTAATACCAATATAATAACTGGGACCCCCCTGACAGTATAGATTCCCCTCTTTAATATGATCATTAGGTCTTAGCCAGCTAGGTACCACTAGTTTTCCCATAGACACGTGCTCCCCACCCTAGTGCGCACCCATGTTCTCAAATGTTTTTTTTACTAATGAATGTACCCATATAACAACACATGTTCTTTACAATGTTATTTCTCCTAACTCGGACACACTATGGGAAAATTCCAAGGAGGTCACCCATCCTAATCACTACTCGAGATCATGTACGCTTAATTAAGGAGTTATAATCAGCTAGACACCCAAATGAAAGAAGAACCTTGTTAAAATGAGTGATATATTTTATAAATTTAACACCTTATCATTTTGGGTGTGTTATAGGAAGTATATAAACCATATAAAATAAGTACGTGGTGAATATGACATGTGTCTCAATGAAGTAAAAAGTGAGATGAATATCTCCTACCTTGCATCTCAAATTCCATAATACACATTAAAAACACATGAATAATAAATATAATTTTATTATAAATATATTACAAAACCATAAATATCTATGTAATACCATATATTATTTTTTTATGAAATTCTATTACCCATTTATTAATAATTCCATGTTAATGTTATAGTTCGAGAAACATCTACTTTGTTTTTCATGTATATTATGTTATTTATTTTTAGTCCTATTATGTTGATCATGGATCCATCATATACATTATTTTAATGATTATATAAATATCATATATATTTACTATATACGTTTTTATAGTAATCCCTGTGGTTTAGAGATAGAAAATGAAATACATCATTCATGGAGACGGTAGGTCATTTGTACGCCTGAACGATGTTTTCAATTTTTTATGGATTGAATTAAAGAATGGTAAATATTATATTACCATAAAATAATAATTTTAAAGTTATATATATCACATATTTTCAATAAAACATCCTTATTACCTTCCATTTAAAGCATGAATGAATCATATCACTTAACAAGATGGTAGTCCACCATACACATGAGCGACATTTTCATAATCCCATGGAATGAAAATCATGAAGGTATATGTGGTATAATAATCAAATAAGTATATTAATATCATAAATATAATACATAATCATTTAAGAAATCATTATATCCATCCATGAAAGTTGGTGATGGAAAATGAATAACATCAGTTTGTGAGGCGGTAGTCAACTGTAGATAAGAGTGACAATTTCGTATCCCATTTGATGGAATATTAGATGGTTTTAAGTAATTAAATTTACATAAAAATTTCTATTTATATTTAATATATTTATTTTATTATATAATAATGGTTTAATAATTATTTTAGGAGGTGGAGGAAGAAATAAAACAAAATGTTCAGTTTGGGGTGTTACCTCTTCTTTGGAAAACTTATTTTAGTTTGAACCAAAAGGATTTGTAGGATGAATTAATAACCCAAAATGGATTCTAGGATGGGGTGGGATGTAAGGTAGTGTTTTAGGTAGGTATTTTCTAACCAAAATGGGTTTGGAAGTGTAAAGAGGATAGGAGAAGTGGTGGCCTTTTATAAGTGCGGTGAGTGGCACACTTATAATTTTTCCGAAATAAAAAGTTGGACCCACGTTTTTCACATGAAAAAATACTTAAAAAATGAACCACTCTCGTTAATAGAAGATATAAGGTCGATATATGGCCATAAAATTTTTTTTGTATTTTTTGGTCATTTTTAATCCTTATCATTTTTTTGAACCCCTAATAATCCCATATTTACCTTAATCGCGATAAATAATTTTTACAATTTTTAATTTTCATTTTGGTAAACATATAATTTTACCAAATAAGATAATATAAATTATAGTTATTCCAAATATAGAATATATTTTTCCAAATTTCAAATGCAAAGGTGAATAAAATTTAATTTAAAATTAATTCTGCTGAAGTGAGGAGAAAGTGTGTTTTCAAAAAAAATATTCAAATGTTTAGTTTTTTAATATCAAAATTCAATATAAAAAAGGAATAAAACATAGAAAATTATATTAATTGATATATAATTGAATTAGTTTTGCTTTTAAACAAATTTTAAAACACCATGTATCCTTGTAAATTATTTAAATTAAAAGTTAATTTTTTAAAAAAACTAGTATTTTTAACTATTCATAAAAATTTAATCTTTTTAGAAAAATATGAAATATTCTCTTGAAGATTATTTTGAAATGATTATTCAAAAAATTAGTTTTATTTTATCTAATAAATTTTATAAAATTTTCTAAAATTATTATTAACATTGTTCAAAAAAAATAAATAAAAAACGTTTTTTTGAGAAAAATGTATTTTCAAAACCTATAAAGACTTTTATAAAAATTTAGTACGTTTTTATCAATATTTTTTCTTTATAGAAAACCATTATAATTAATATTTAAATATTATTTATTTCTATTCATATCACTTAGTTTAATATCTATTTTTATAATGATCATATTTAAATATAAATTTTAATAATATATCATGGATTGTTGAAACGTATTGTTGTGTGTAACACAAGCCAAACTCGGTGTTGTGTGTAGTGAATAATATCGATGAAATTAACTTTATTTGAAAAAATAATTCAAAAAATATTGAGGTGTTACATTCTAACCCCTTATATTCAACTTCACCCTCAAAATTCATCACTCTAAAAATAAACAAATGAGGATAATTCTACCTCCTCATTTCTCCAGGTTCCAACATAACTTCTTCAAATTGGTAGTTTCACCAAAACACACTGACCAGGAGAGTTTTATTATTTTGTAGAACTTTCATTGTATGTCCTATAATGTTTACTAGATATTCCATATATAAAATATCCTTCTTTAGTAGTATGACCTCTAAGTTCAGTATATGTGAAGGATCATGTACTTCTTCAAGAGAGGTAAATGGAAAACATCTTGTACTCAAGAGAGGTTTAGTGGAATTTAAATCTAATAGGATACCATATTGATATGATTATGAGTTTAAAATGGGTTAATATAGCTAGGAATTAGTTTTCCTATATTTAAAAATCTCTTTAACTTGTTCCATGGATAAATTATTAGAAAAAAATGGTCACCAACTTCAAATTCTAGATCACACTGACGATTGACAACATAAATTTTTGGATAAATCTGAGATTTCTTGATGTGTTTAATAATTGATTTAAGATTCTATGCCATTTATTTAGATATCTGATGTCCCAAGAGATTTGTTTCTCCAACATCATTATAAAAAATTAGATCTCTACGCATATTTCCTTGGGAAACTTTGTAAGGATCCATATTAATTCTAGAGTGAAAGATATTGTTGTATGAAAACTCTACTAGATGAAGGTGTTGATATCAACCACATTTAAAATCTATTTAATAAGATCTCAATATATCCTCTTGGGTTTTAATTATTCTCTCAGACTGACTATATTTTAGGGGATGATATGTATTGATGAAACTTTACTTTATATCGATAACCCAATGAAGACTTCACCAGAACTACTTGGTAAACCCCAGATCTTGATCAGATACAATGTAATGCGGTACTCCATGAACAATTACCTCAGCATTAATTTATATTCTTGAAATTTTATCTAGAGAGAAGTATTATTTAATAGATATGATGTGTGATGAATTTTTAATAAGATCAACCACAACCCATATTGCATTATTCCCTTTAGAAATTAAGGGGAGTCTGAAAAAAATCCATGGTGATTTTTTCGAATTTTCATTTTGATATGGGTAATGGATGTAACATCCCCTAAAAATTTGGTCTCTCAGTGTTAAATTGCTAAAAAATAAAGAAATTAGATACAAATTCTGTGATATCACTTTTTATTCCATCCTACCAGAAATACTCTTTTAAATCTCTATAAATCTTCATAATTCTAGGTTCAATAGAGATTAAAGAATTTTGAGAATCCTATAACAACTCCTTCTTCAAATCTAGTATGGATAAAAGTTATGAACAGTTATTGAAACATATAATCCTATAATGATCATGGTTAAACTCATGAACATTTATAACCTTATTTTTTAGCTCTACAACCTCCTTCTACGCCTCTTTAATGTTAACTTAGATATATGGTTGAAAATTCAATTGAACAAGAATAGATTCCTCCCCTTCCTTTATAATTTACAGATACATAGTTTTCAAATCTCAGAATATTAAATCTTTTTTTATCCATATCATGGATAAGCTAGCATGACCCATTTGACTCAAAGAATCAACCACCTTGTTCACTTTCCCACATTGGTAATGTATTGAGAAGTAATAATCGTTAATCATATCTAACCATCTTCTATATCACATATTCAACTCCTTATATGTGAATATATATTTTAAACATTAGTTATCAGTATATATATATAATAATTTTCTCCATAATGATAATTCCTCCATATCTTTAATGAAATGAATACAACATCTAACTCCAAATCACTATTTGGGTAATTTTTCTCGTGATACATCAATTTTCATGAGGTATAATCTATAACCACATAATTCTTTATAATATAACAAAAAAATTCATTCATGTATGAATCACTATATATTAAAACCCATTTTCCACTATAATGAAATATAATAATAGGTGTAACAAATAATCTTCTCTTTAGTTCCTTAGTATATTCCTCACATTTATCTATCCATAGAAACATGGATCCCTTTTGAATTAACTTGGTGAGTGGAATAGATATTTGTGAGAAATTATCCACAAACCATCGATAATATCCAAATAAACCATGAAAAATACAAATCTTAGTTACTGTGGTTGGTTTGGGCCAACATTCAATATCCTCTCTCTTTGATGGATATACAGATATACCCTTTCTTGAGATTATATGACCCAAAAATGAATCATTTTTATGAAAAATTAAGATGTTATAAATTTTTCATATATTTTATCCTTCCTTAGGGTATTTACTACAATTCACAAGTGATCTTAAAGCTCTTACTTTCTATTTGAATCAATAATAATATTATCTATAAATACTACCAAAAACTAATCTATGTAATATCTAAAGACAATATTAATTAAATCCATTAAGATATCAGAGGCATTAGTAATACTGAATTTTATCACTATATATTCATAGTGTTCATACCTTTTATGTAATTCTATATTGGGTAGATCCTATTTATTAACCATCAATTAATGATATCCATTATGAAGGTCAATCTTGGAAATATATTGAGCTCCATGAAGTTGATCTAACAGGTTATCAATATGAGGTATAAGATACATGTTCATGGTTCTAATCTTTTTGAGCTCTTGATAATCAATTCAGAGTTGCATCGATCCATATCTACTTGTAATAAAAAGAAAAGGTTCACCCCAATATAACACACATGGCTGAATAAATACCTTTTCATGTTTCTCCTAGAGTTTCCTTTTTCAATTCTGGTAACTTAATCGAGTTCATTCTATATGGAGTCTTAAAAATTTAGGAGGCAGGAGGTATGAGTTCTATTGAGAACTGAACATCAAATTTTAGTGGATGTCTAGGAAATATATATGGAAAAACATAAAAAACACATGCACAATAGGTTGATCAATGATGTTAAGTTTCTCCACAACCATATGAAATAAATTCCCCACATTAATTGGAATCAAACCCCATATTATGGATTTTTTTCCATTATATGTTCATATTTATCATCACACTGATATACAACCATAGGTTAGTTTAGAATATCAGACATGAATTCCATTCCTCATAAATTTATGTGGTATTTATTTATATTAATTCAATCATTTCCTGTGATAACATCGAATTTTATCATATGAAGAATGATATGATTTTTAGGAAACACAATCTCACAAATTTTAACTAGGAAAGAATCAAAGACCTGAGAAGAAATCATAAAATAATCAAGAGTTTTCACTACTAATTCATTATCTAATAATTTAGGTGGAATCTTGATAGACTTATAAAATTATTTATATATGAACGAATGGGTAGATATAGAGTCAAATAAGACAATAGTAATTATAGATTTGATGGTATGTTTACCCTTCACTGCGTTATTACCGTACTAATTTCGTGAAATAGTGATCACATGACATTTCCCTTTGTATCTTATCATAAAAGGTATATAACATAAATCATCATCATTATCCTTCATATTTGGTCATTGGATAGAATAATTCCTATAATACTTTCATTTGAAATATGTTAGTTTGGGTGGTGCATTATGTGGAGTTTTCTATGTATTTTTTTCATTAGCTATGATCTTCCCACTACATTAGCATTTTAATTCCTAATAACCATCCCTTAAAAACATAAAACAATTAATAATTCCCTTAGGAAAATTATATCCATTTTTATTCTGACACATTGAGCATAAATTAAATATAATCATCTTATCTCTATGGTTTTTTTAGTTTACTTTAAATTCTATTTTTCTCATCTTATAAAAACCGTGAGATTTATATGTAACTCTAACCTCTATTTACAACTTGGAAGCACATTGAAAAGTCTCCTCATAGCTACTTAAGTCTCTTATATCTAATTCCATTTATAGATTTGTTATTATGAAACCTAGGAATAGACCATCCTTAATTTCTGGTTGGAGGATATTTCTAGAAGTGTGCCTCACAAGACTATTAAATGTTTCCTCAAGTACCAATAAAATCATCATCCTTTTTATTTACCTAAAGGAACATATTCTCTATTATTGAGTCAAGAATATGATGAAATTAATTATTGAAAAAATATTTCTTAAAATCTTCCCACCCATAGAGTAAATTTCACCATATTCTCGTCTATTCTTTATGGGAGATCACCATTTCTCCTCTTCATCTCCCAAAAAAATGAATTTCTAATATTTCGAACACTAGATAAGAGAAAATATATTTTCAATGGAATTGATCCATTTTTTAGAAATTAGATGATTAGAAGATCCACTAAAGTAATGTGTAGATTTTCTCTTAATGGAATCAACCCAAATTTTTCCATCCTTTACTCATTTATAAGTTTATAATTACTCATGTCTTCAGAAAGTTGTGTGATCACAATAATGATATATCTCATTCTAGATCCCATAATGATTGGATAATTAAGAGAAAAATCATTTCATTATCCCTTGAACTCAACATTAGTAGGGTTTGTTTTGGATTAATCCATTAAAAACAAAAAAAATGTATTATATGTAACAACAATCTTAGTGGGGAACCAAATAATCATTTAATACCACTTATATGATTTATAAATCCTAACACCTTATTTTTAATCTTTGACACATTTGGTTTATATTAATATATTCATAGTTAGAATCTATTTAATTACATATTGATGGGTCAAAATGATTTTCTTGAATTTCTAAATTATATCCCCCATGAGTGTCAAACCAGGTGTACAATAAGGCCTATTGTCATGCACCAGGTGATGACCGAGTCCATATCAATGTACTATTTTTAGAGTTTGACCCCATGGAAACCACTTTCTCACTCATTTTCCAAAATTCTATAAAATTTTCCAATACTTTGACTCATGATTAGACTTATCCCTAGACATTTTGTCATGGATATCAATATTTTTTCTCATCATAGTTTCTAGTGGTTAACTAAACCTATACTCCAATACTAATTATAGTGACCCAACCATTTTATACATAGAGATGACATATTTTTTATGAATATCCATTACTTTTCCCTAGAAAACCCTTGGTTATCATAAAGTTATAATGCCTTTGTAAACATGAAAACATAAACAACTGGTTCATATGTTAACTACATCATCTCAAATTATGTTATTTATAACAAACACCCTTCATAGAAATATCATACACAATAAATTTCTTCATAACATGGGTAAAATAAAACATAAGTAAGGGTGAGATCAAATGATTAATAAGGGTAAAAAAGGGAGATACATATGTATAACAGGAGAATAAGTGTATGAGAACATAAACATAACATATGAAAACTATACCCTACTTATCAAATATTAAAATATTGATTCATTGTTTAATGATTTATTGTTTATAGGACATGAATCATAAGGAAATCAAAGAAAATGATCTATAAGAGCATAACATTGGCATAATATGTGAAATTGTGGCATAGACATACACATATAAAATCATTTTCATAGTAGTAAAGTCTCACTACTAAGGTTTTTATAGTGGAATGAGTTCACTCCCAAAACATCATAGTAGTTAAGGTTTACTTTTAGGACCATCATAGCAGACAAAGTACCTCACTCAACAGAGTTCACTCCCCATTAATATCATTTCTATCTCATGAGATATAAATCCTTACCTAATGAATTAAAGGGATATTTAAGTCCTACCTGTCACATATGGAAAATCAAATGTAAGTGTTCCAAAATATCACAAAACATAATCATATCATAACCCCTAAATTGAAATGGATTTTATAAGAATTTTACCATATAATAAGTTATGGAAAATAGAAACGATTTAAAAAAATTTCAACATTTCATCATAGTATAAACAATAAAAAAGTGGGTTTTATAAATATCCTTAAATCCTAAACATAAATCACTCAATGGAAGAATAACAATGGTATCTTGGGATCATATCTGCAGTAAGACATAGGTAACATTAATAGATTTTATCTTTTATGGAAAATGATTTTGAAAATAAACTTAGTTCATTTCATGAGGAAAATGATTTTTTTGAAAGTCACTTTTTAAAAATAAAAATTTAAAAAATTTATTTTTAATTTTTTTTATTTAATAATAAAATTTAAAAACTTATAATGCAAATTTTAAAAAATAGTTGAATCATTTATTGTGGAAAACATCCATTCAACTTTGAAAATTACTTTTGAAAACATTAAATATTTGAAAAATATAACTATTTGAAAATAAATATGGAAACGTATAAATAAATTTGAAAAGAAAATAATGGTTTTTATGGTGGGAAATTATATTCACATAGAATATGGTAAAGAAAAGATTCATTTTTCATTTTTATAAAAAGAAAAAATAGGCACTATTTGGAAGCCAACATTAAGATTTATTTTAAAAAAAAATGTAAAAAAGTAAAATATGGTTAAAAATATCTTTAATAAATCATTTTAGAATGTTAAAAAAATATGAAAATAGTTTTATAAATAATGGTTTTGAGAGAAAAACTTGGTTTTTCATTAAGAGATAAATAAAGATGATTTTTCTTAAAAACATTTTTCGAGAACTTTAAGAGAAAAAGAAATAAAAAAGAAGGAATTTTTTTATCCAACATAAATTACCATAGGTGAATAAAATTTATGAATTTATTGAGATATATATCATATGATTTCATCATTAGAAGCATAATCATGAGCAATTCTGATAAACAGTGAGATTGTAACATATAACACTTACCGCTTTGGTAACATTGAATCATAATCCCCATTAAATAATAAAATTAAATGAAAATGATAATATCAAGAAAATAATTATATTCATTATATAACAGTTTATAGGGTCTTTATATGAACCTCATAAAATAAGATAGGTACATACTATACATATGCCTCAAATAATGCAAATTGAGACAAAAGTCCCTTACTGATTAGGTAACTTTTGTACTATAAACCCCATTAAAGAGAGATACCCATATCATTAGGAATTTAAACATAATTATAAAAAAATAAAAAAAATCATTCAAGTAAATTATATACACCACATAAAATAAATAGGTGGTGAATATGGCATGTGTCTCAAAGAAGTAAAATGTGAGACAAAAATACCTTACCTTACATCTATAGTATTGTATTACACGTTAAAAAATCATGTAAAATAAATATAAATTTATTAAAAACATATATATAAATATAATTATATATATATATATATCATACCATATATTATTTTCTTCTGACATTTTATTACCAATTTATTAACAATTTCATGTTAAAGTCACATTTCGAGCAATAACTTCTTTGTTTTTCGTGTATGTTTTTTTAAATTTTTGGCCACCTAATTTGACCTTGGTTAAATAATATAAATTTTTTATCCATGATATAAATATAATATATATTCATTATAAATTTATTTTTAGTAATACATATGATTTAGAGATAAGAAAATATAATACACCATTCATGGAGACGGTAGGCCATAGGTACACATGACTGTTATTTTTATGTTATCAAATAATTGAAATAAAATAAAATATTAATATTATTTATATATTTTTATTTCTTATATATCACATATTTTCATTAAATACATCCTTATTACCTTCCATGTAAAGCATGAATGAATGGTATCGCTTCGTGAGAGGGCAGTTTGTTGTACACACAAGAGATATTATCGTATTCCTATATAATGATAACTATGTTGGTATATGTGATATAATAATCATATAAGTATAATAATATCATCAAGATAATATATAATAAGTTAATACATCATTATATCCATCCATGAGAGGTGTTGATGAAAAATGAATTACATTGGTTTGCGAGGTGGTAGTCAATCTTACACATGAATGCTGGTTTCATATCCCATTTAATATAAAAGAATATGGAATTAAGTCATGAAATTAACCTAAAAACATAGAAATATATTTAATATAATTTTGTTATTATATCATAGTGATTTAAATATAATTTAAGTAGGTCGAGGAAAAATTAAAATAAAATTCTCGGTTATGGGTGTTACCACTTCTGTAGAAAACTTATTTTGGTTTTCACAAAAAGGATTATTAGATTGGATTTATGAAATAAATAGGGATTATAGGATGGTTTAGGAAATTAGGGAACTTATTTGGGTAGGGATTTATAGAAAAAATGGTTTTGGAAGTTTAAAGAGAATAGGTGAAGGGATGACATTTTATAAGTGAGGTGAGTGATACATTTGTAATTTTTTGAAAAGATAAACTTGCCCCCACATTTTTCACATGAAACGAGGATAAAAATTTACCATTATCTATAAAAGAATATATATAAGGGGGTAAATATGGATAACCAATGGGGTTTTTATATGTTTTGGATTATTTTTAACCCTTATCTTTTTAGTTTAATCCATTAGTAAATCTATTTTTACTAAAACGACTATAAATAATTTTTATAATTTTTACTATTAATTGTGATAAAAATTTATGTTTGTATTATTAAATAATATAAATTATTATGATTCCAAATATTTAATACATTTTTCAAATTACATTCATATATGAGGAGAAATTTAATTGAAAATTAATACCACAGACGTGATGATAAAGTGAGTTTTCAGAAAGAAAAATATTCAAACGTTTAAAATGTTTTTATGTGAAAATTAGAAATAAGAATTATACCAATGAAAAAATTGGATTAATTGAAATTTTTTTCAATTAATTTTACTTTTAAACCCATTTTGAAATAAAATATAATCTTATAAATTCTTTAAACTATAAGTTAGACTAAAAAAACTATTATTTTTTACAATTCATCGAAAAATTAATCTTTTCTGAAAATACAAACGATTAACCCTATGATAATTGTGAAATGTTAATTTAAAAAATTATGTTCATTTTTTCAAATTAATTTTCTAAAATTGTAAAAAATTAATTTTATTTTTATTCACAAATAAGAAATCAAAAACTATTTTTTAAGAAAATTGTATTTTCAAAACATCTAAAGACTTCTCTAGAATATTAGAACATTTTTAATAAATATTATTCATTTATATAAAACCATTATTTTTGTTATTTAAAAATATTTATTACTATTTATGTCACTAATTTTAATGAATAGTTTATAATTATCACATTTAAATAACAATATTAATAATATATCATGGTTTGTTAAATCTCAGTGCTTCAAGTAACACAAGCTAAAATCATTTTTTTTGTGTAACATAAGATATCAAGGAAATTTAGTTTATTGAAAAAATAATAATTCATAAAAACCTAATGTGTAAAAAATCCCTCCTCCAATAGGCTGGTGGTTAGAGACTGTTGCTGAGTTGGTATAACAGTCACATGGGAAGCCTTATCCTAGGGTACCTGTATGCGCACACACATCCGCAAGCCCACACAATGTAGAAGAGTAAAATAAAATAGACACCAAATGCATGCATACATCTAAATACCCCTATCATAGTAAAATAAAATACCAGGAAGTAATAAGGGACAAATACAATACCACCAAAAACTATAATGAATCGAAACATGATTTTAGGACAGGTCTATAGTCAAATATGACTCCTAGAATGAACAATTATCTGTCTTGACCAAATATAATCTTCATATACTCCTAGTCCACTAATAATCCCATCAAATTACTGGTCTTATATATAATACATGACATAAATGTGTAGAGCCCTTATCAGGGTGAGTATAACAATACCCTATAGGAAACCCCAAAATCACTAAGCATAAAGCATTAAGAGTAGTTAAATTCAAATAGGATATGAAATAGGAATTTTATACATGTAAAAAAACATCCATATATACTTATAGTAGACAATAAGTCTAAAGGTAAGGTTACAATCACCTTTACAACCATTGATTCTATTTGAGAGTTCGTAAACACCCTCACTCATGAGAACTCACTCTATGAGTCTAATAGTATGAATGGAGTTGATGTACCCAGAAAATGTTGTTAAATACTCTAGAAATATAAAATTATAAATTTATATGAAACCAGATCCTCACTAAAAACAAAGACATAGTAAATTGGAAGCATGAGGTCGATCCCAAAGAGAGATGGGAACATAGAAGAAGACTTTTGACTGAATTTTAAGTCTTCCTAATTTTCATTTTATTTAATTTAAATAATGATTTAAATTAAATAATTAAAATGAAGGCAGAAATACAAGTATAAATCATTGTCAATTTGAACGTATAATATGACGGTAATCCTAGATCTAACTTAGGATGAACCAATGGTGTGGGATGAGAAACAGTAAAAAAAACTGATCTTGGTCAAACCAATTGGATCAACCTAAGATAGAAAATAATCCTTGGTCAAGAGTAATTAAAAACCTAAGCATTATAATATTGGATTCTCAAAAGAATGAATTACATGCTATTGGTCCAACCCTGATCTTCTCCTACTCAGTCACAGTCGTTTAAATTACACCTCCAATGGTCCGTGAAAATGAAAAATAATGAGATTAAAAATTGATTTAAACATAGTTACTATCCATAGGGTAACCTAGTTTTTATTTTAGATATTTATCGGGTTTAAACAACCAAAAATCTTTCCCTCAAACCCTAAGGGGGATAGCTGATCATCATTGAGTGATATTTAATGATGAATAAACAATAACCCATATAGAGATAAAATAGATGAGAGTGAATGAGAAAGAGAATGAATAGAAATATAGATTATAATTAAACTAGAAATAATTCAAAATTACATTATATAAAAAAAACAAAAACAAAAAAAGTACCTATCTATGATGAACGGTGGGTCAGAACCCTACGAAAGCCTCATAGTGGTCATGCATCAAGTTTGGAATAAAAATTAATTTATTTTCCAGAACCCTTATTTATAATCCATTATTTCAACAATAGCATTCCATGTGTTAATGACATGTTTTAATGGTCATTCATGTCGTGACGAAAAATGTATCATCAAAGATACATTGAAAATTAGTGCTTTTATACTCTGTATGTTGCTTTCATGTCAAGTAAGTATTAAAATAAATGTAATCTTCTGGCCTTGAAACCTTCATGGAATGCTATAAAACATGAATAACTTACTAGAAAATTTTCGCATGTGTCATCATGTGACACAAGTCAAGTTCACTTCATGAGGTTATCTTATTCTTCATGTATAGTAAACGATTCACACCTTGAATTATTTAACAATTTATAATGATTACATGATTTTTAAAGTGTGTTTATATCTATGGAAGCTCTATTTACCTTTATTTTTTCTATTTTGGGCCTTCATAATCTCTTTGTCTTCAATATTCATTCTCATTTAGTTACATTTTTTTGCTGTGCTAAGCAGCATTACAGTTCGATGTGAATTGAATTCATATTCTCAGAATTTCATTTTTTCTTTCTTATTTCTCCAAATTCCATACCTACATAATAATAAAAAAGAATTAATAAAAATATAAAATTTCATATTAAATTAATCAATATTCAAGGAATTCAAATATAAAAACACATGAATAAAATGATATAAAATAGTGATATCTAGCATCCATCTGAGATGTCATCCTCATTGGATGTCACCATAAAGATGTACATGATTGTTATCAATACATAGAATGGGATCACCCCCATGGTCATAGTGTATACCACCAACCCAGTCTAGATTAACTCATTATGTAGGGGATCAATGCTCGTGTATAGTTGGTCAAGATGATTTAGAGAACCCCACATAGGGAATAAGATGTTAGAGAATCCCATACTAGACTCTAAAAGGGATTACTAAAATTATATTTGAAACTAATTACTTGGATAGGATCGCAATCCAATGATTTAGATGTAATTACATACTATACTGTCATAAGGATTTGTCGAGGGAATGCCCCCTTAAAGAAACTAGTCCATGTCAATTAAAATAAGGTCTCTAAGTTATATACAAAGAAGAACATGACATGTACTACTAATCTCATACCTTACCATGTTTGTGATCATGTAACTATTCCCATTCCCATGTACATATGGATATGTCGATGTACTGAGGGCATGCTATATACCTGGCTATGTTTGAGTACTGGTCTATTCTCGTATACTATAGTCATGTCCATGTACCTGGTTATTTCCTTGTACGTGTGTCCTCTAAGATACATTCCAAGAAACTAGGAAGAGGTCACGTGGAATTTGACATGTGTCAAACAACATGTGGTACCTTTATTCTCTACGGATACCATAGTGGCATAGCAAGGGCCCCACATAGTGTGTATCTATAGATTTCATGATGTGTAGTGTGGTATTTTCTAGAAACCATAGATCGACTTCATGCCTCAGTGCCCACTAGACTAGCTGCAATCCTTCCATGAATTACACCAATCAACAAAGATCTAGTTTAGTTGAGCCTTTCCATCATCACTCACCAGAATCCGACTATCTAATTCACATGGAAAATTGTCTCATAGTACCATCCTATCACCGCACACTGATCCTTACCTAATGAACTATGATTTGGTCCAATCCATCATTGTTTCCTTCATATATTGATCCCACCATCAATTAAAACTTGGATATATGATATCAATTAGTTGTGGCAAGAAATGGGTGTGAATGATGGATTAATAGGTATTTTTCGATCCACCATTATTCAAATTCTGACGATGAATGAGTAATGAATGAGGGAATAAATGAATGATACAAAAAACATGAGAACAAACCTTAGAGAATGATTGTTTTGGACTAAATTCATTATTGTTATGAATTAATATAATTAAATTAAATAGCAATAGAAATCCCCAAAATTCTAGCAAAATAATCACATACCAACAATAAGATCGATCAATGAATAAATACATTAGGTGATTGATACACATTCATCATAGGATAAAAAAAACAAGGATAAATCAACATAAAAAATTTCCTACATCGATTTGGGTCAATCTTTGGAGAATACTGATCATACATCATTATTGTTGGCAAGATCTACAAGATGTGTCAGTGAAGATGATCCGTAATTACCAATCAGGATCATTTGTATTCACCAAGATCACATCTAATGACTCCTGTAAATCTCCATGCTTATATGGATAAACCTAATATTTTATCATAGAAATATATTTATAAGAAAACTCAGGTCATGCAAAACTAATTAAAAAATCATTTTAATTAACTAATTAATTTAAACATTCACCCCTGACCACACCTAACCCAATCATCTGATGTGCTCCATGTTTTTGTTGTTCCTAGGGTAAAACCCATATTTTATACTCAGCGAAGATCTAAATTTTTTGATATGACAATCTTTTTAACAAGTATTACAATTTTTAAGGAAAACTATGAGCACATGATATTAATATATATAATACTTTTAAAATATCAATTATGGGATCACCAGGTCTCATAATCTCACACTATCTTAGTGGTTGGCTATGAAACTATTACTATACATATTTCAATGAATTACATGGTAATAAATGAAACATTAAATTCTATCCACATTAGGAATTTTCATCTAAAAATAAAATAGGAAAACTAAAAAATATTTCAGTACTGTGCTCGTATCTGAGTATCTCACTCCCATGTTCTCTCATAAATATTCTCATGCTTCCACCAGACATGCACTAAATGAATCACTCACCCATAGAGTATCCTCTCATATCGATCCATGATATTCTAATAGTACATTTGAAAGGTAAACATATCATTGGTGTGAAGATCTCCCAATTCAATAACATGTGACAGTTCATGAACATATCTCCTCAGCTACAAAATGTGGATGAAGTCATGTACCTAGATTATTTATGGCTGTAGAGATAATAAATATGCTACCTATCCAACTCTACATAGTATCACAAAAAGGATAATGAATTTTAGAGATAACATACTTTTCTGAAAAAATATCTCTAATCCAGGTTGAAGTGAGGCCTTTAAGAATACATTTTCTCCCTCCTCAATATCCAAAGGCCTTTTTCATTAGTCTGTATAGATCTTATGAACTCTATGTGTAATCCTCATTCAATCAGAGATGATCTTCACCTTCTCTATCAAATATCCCACCAATAATGGACCCATGAGTGATGACTCACCTTGATTTTTCCAACAACGTGGCGACCTACCATGATTCCTGTACAAGGAAAACCATGGCAGCATGTTGATAGGAAAATGATAGCTATCATTTTACAAAAAATCCTCCAAGGGTAGATGATCCTCCCAATTATGATCAATTTAAAATGTAAAAGATTGAAAATATATCCTCCAGAACAAGAATTATCTACTCAGTCTAGATATCTGAATGGGGCTAAGACACAATGTCCAAATGAAACTAAGTCCCAAAGGCCTCATGTAATCGTTTCCATAACCACGATGTGAAGAAAGAATCATGGTTTGAAAAATCTTCATGGGAACTCTATAGAGACCAACTATCTATTTCAAATAAAGGTGTCCCTTGCTCTCAACAGAACTCTAATATAGAATATCTTGGAAGTGGGATGACTTGGTGAGTTACTCTATAATCACACAGATCGAATCGTGTCCTTTGGACATACAAGGTAACCCAATCACGAATTTTACAGATATTCCATCCCATTTCTCCTCTAAATCATCAAGGGGATGAGCTAATCCCACTCTAACATAGTGTCTAGCCTCCATGAGTTGACAAGTGAGGTATCGAGAGACAAACTCTACTACACCCTTCTTCATGAACAACCATTAGAGAAGATGTTGGGGGGTCCTGATACTTCTTTTTTTCTATCTGGATATATCCCCAAAGGGTATGTATGAAAATCCCTCATCACCTCCTCCTACAAACATCACTGATACCATCATCCATCCTCTAATAAGGATAACATGCTCCTTGAAGGAACCAGTCAAGGAACCAAAGCCCCAAAACTGGTATTTTTAACTTTTTCTCTGACAATCGAGGTAATATTATTGAAGTCTTAGAATCGATGCCCAATGACCTCCTCATAATCTCACGTGAAAGAATTTAAGCACAAAATTAAACATTAATATACCTAGTTTAAATCCAAATTTTAGCCTGATGTTTGCTTATTTTTGGTGATCATGGCTTGAATAAATTGAATCAAATTCCTCTAGATCTTCCACAAAAACTTCAAGAAACTACGGGAGCACCAATCATCATAATCCGGGTGCTAGCACGGAGATACAGTGACTCCTTTGACTCTCTGACAATCACCACATCACTTTTATTGTGATGCCTGAGAGGGAGCTCAATATGAGCTCCTTGGATCCAGATCCTCTCTCTCTAGGATGTGTGAGAAAGTAGAGTAGAGAGAGAGAAAGAGAATTAGTGAATATTACATGGAAAACTCATCTTTTCCTCTATTTATAGAGTGTTAAGAAGATATCCGGCATTGCCTCCCTTCCTCCCGAAAACGTAACACGCTATGAACAACTTGTTATGACATCTAAACTGAGTCATAAATATTATTATCTCTTTCTTTTAATATATTAAATATATATGTACATGATAATAAATGAGTCATTAACTTGACTCGTCGTTCCCATAAATATTAATTGAACCTTGAATATTTTTAACATTCGTTCAAATAATATTTTTTATGTATTTACTTTAAAACTTGTAAATATATTTAATAAATAAATTTCATGCCCATTATTCTTAACATGAATAATATGAATTTATTTTTTTATTGGTGGTCGAATATCCTTGGAAAAATCCCAACCCCCCTGTGGTGGAGCCCACAATGTCTAAAACTCAAATTCAACTAAATATGGAAGATTGTTGAATATGCTATTATGTGTGACCCTCTAGGAAACTATCTCAATATTAGTGAATACTATTAACAGACATAAAGCATGATCTAGTAACCCATTATAGACCCTACAGAGATAAATATTGTCTTAGTTGTTGAAACCAACCAACAAACACATACTATATTATATAATCTCTTTTTCTTTAATTTCTCATAAAGAAGGATGCACACCTATGAAATCATCCTTTTATTTCATTATAATTTCTTGATCTAACTAGACATATATACCCTCAACTTTCATGAAATGGTCTTATAAAGGTACTACCATCCTAATCAATATGGCCCAAGATATATTACTTCCATAACCCAAAAGTGACAAATCCTTTCTTGACCATTCATCCAGTGTCATTACACTAATGACACAACCATGAAAAACTGCCTCACTATGATTTCATCATCATGGGTTATGTCTTTAATCAAAGTAAGTGATAAAATTAAATACATCAACAATGGTCTAAAGTCAAGAGACTATTACACATGATCATAAATAAGAAAATCTAATAACACATGAAACATGTGGTGTTCCTATTGGCATGTCTGTCTTCATGACCTAACAACTTGAGATCACCATGTGTGATCTTCATGAGAAAAAGTATCAATGCTTTTGATCCCCCAACACCTGATAGTCAAACATCTACTATGTCTAATCAGTAAGCTATATCTAGACCATAACACATTTGTTTAAGATTAATGTCATAGAATCTCAAGGTTCCCATTATAGCCTGGGATCTGCTATAACATTTTGATATTATTACTAATATATGGAAATTACTATTTCAATAGTGTATGTAGATATTTCAATACTACAATGGTAATAAAACATCATTTATAACTAACTGTATACAAGATATGGTGACCAAAAGCATTGGATTGTTGGGTATAGTGAACCCACTATTTAAACACTTCCTCTTACACTAGAGACAACTTTATAGCCAAATATATTAGAAACTCATAGGATAAATATCATGTTTCTATAGGGTAACAACTTTAGCTACTGTCCCTAGCACGATTTCACCATGTTGCAATTCTATTATAGCGACTTCATCTCCTTAAGAAAAACTTCTCAAGAGATGGTATCCCGAGTACACCCCTTTTTTCCACTATAAAATGTTGAAATCTTGGATAGTGATAATATCATAATTTACATTATGATAATAATTTATTTACTAGGTGTGATTCCAATAACCGGAACAAATCATTCCATTTACTTGCTTCATAGCTACCTTAAAAGATAAAACATACTCAATATTTGTAGGAATGGAAACCACTGGTTTATATGATATTTTCTTGCATATCACCGTATCCTAATTGTGGTATTTGATCAAATGTATCCATGGAAGAATAGTTCGTGTCCCCTAAAAACAAGTATCCTTACTTCTCCAATTACTAGGTACATATCTTTTGAACTTACTGAAGTAAAATTAGATATTTCTGAATATGGAAATTATAGTTCTCCTTGATATAATTGATATTTTACTACAATAAAGTATAACATGTAATATAAGTTATTGTACATATCATGGCATATGTTATTGATCCATCGCTAAAGAGTATTGATTTAAAATCCCAACATTAATCTCTTCCCATGTCTCAGATATGTAATCCTGGAGATATTATGTGATGTGAAATTGCTAACAATTCAATCTTGAGTTGTTTCAACTTGTATTTTTCAATACTATGTCTGTATATGTATGTTTGACTAGGTCCATGCAACCTTTAGATCAACCTCAGTAGATCCTATTCCCCAGAACTTAGATTGTTACTTTAATTCAATCACTAGTGAATATATTTCATCCGGATCTCAACTAACTGTAAGACCAATATTAATTTTCCATATGTTTCCAAACATATTTTACTTGGAAAACCTTGGTGCTCCCACCAACCTCTCGTTGACATATGGAAAAAATTTATTGCAAATGTATATTCTATGATCATGTTGCTTACTTAATTCCTAAAACAGATATCAATAACTTGTAGCCAATATTACCATTCTGTGATGTGACCATCCCTTTCTGGTTATGTCATATAGAATCCTTCCAAGATTGATGGTCATGACATCTATTGCTTAATAATATGATCATAGAAATTATCTATGACAAGTAAAATTATAATAGATTTAAACATAATGACTAAGTATTACCAATAAAGACTTATTAATAAAACACTTTTACCCTCCAAGTATTAACTCTCTTGAACACCCACTACAGTATTCCAAATTATTGTTCCCTTTTCAATGAGATAAATGGAATCCATTATTTAGTTTTAGTTTGTATTGTGTATCTTAGCTAATTTTCATATACATATTTCTTGTTGGATTTTTTATTCTTACTAAATAAAGTATCATCAACCATAGTGAATTCAAAACCGTCACCCTGGTTTTATCCTTCCTATGAAGTATGTGTCTCTGGAATATACTCTGTTCCACATGCTCTTGTTGAACTAGTTCATATGAAAACTATTTGTGAATCTTTAGCATTGACTAAGATCAAGTCAACCTTACTCCTACCATCTCTAATAGATAAGTGAACCCTTTTATAGAACAATAGTCTATCAATTGACTATAACTTTTTCTATCTTAGGGGTTTAAGTAATATCCTAATAAACCATTAGGATTTTACATTAGATGCACAATGTGTTCATTCTTGATGACGATTTGTATATATCCTAACAAACTCTTTGCATCCAAACACATGTCCTTATGAAATAATGGATTTCCTTCATATTATGACTTTTATGATATCCATTTCTTATTTTAGTTGACATATGGTTATGGGAAATCATGATTATTTATAAAGAACGTCATGAAATACAATGAAAGTTTCTACAAGTTGCAACATTGATACTATTTAAATCATAACTCTGATGTAATAAATGTGCATTTAGGAACTCCTCCATGCTACATTTTGTTGATCAATGTTAACAAGTAAGAATTCATCATTGATCCTCCTCTTTAAAACCAATTTCATGATGTTGGAAAGGTAATGTGCATTTATAAATTATTCCATGCTACATTATCATGATCGATGATTGCCTAGTCATGATATTATTTAGAATGCTAGCTCGAAGAAAATTATATATTCTAAACATGCACTAACATTACATTAATATTACTTAATTATTTGAATTAATCTTATGAATTACATATATACCTATAGATTATTCTTGGAGTAGTTCACGTTCTCTTTTTCAACTAATACTAAATGCTTTGTGGCATACATTTATTTCTAAAGGTTTCTTTATCCAAACTAAAGAGATTGATAATACCACATGTGTTTAGCTATACCTATCCTAAATACCATACTAGGTATATTCTTGATATCCAAAATTAGTGTGCTTAATAAAGAAATATATTTTCACAGCTGGGTATAAATATTAAATTAATATATTCATCGCTCTTTGCCTACGAGTTATATACCATTGAACTAGTGATTGGGTATTATATACTGAAAACAATAT
Source organism: Viscum album (assembly GCA_963277665.1). Taxonomy (NCBI): domain Eukaryota; kingdom Viridiplantae; phylum Streptophyta; class Magnoliopsida; order Santalales; family Viscaceae; genus Viscum; species Viscum album. The sequence goes on along the minus strand of OY728160.1, from coordinate 459,008,215 downwards.
TCATTCCAAAACCTAGAATAATTTCTCTTTATGTTCAAGCACACATGATATTAATGTTTTGGTTATACTTAATAATATTTGTACAAGAATATTTCCCTTGGAAATAAAGAGGTCATACAATTCCCCCCACTAGCTTAGGTATCACCCTTTCTGAGCTGCTTGGAGAATGCACCTAACTTTATGTAATATTTCTACACTTATATGGTTTTTGTATTTAAATACACATATGTGTTTATTATATTGTATTCTATAACCATATTGTAAAACTGAATCACTACATTGATGAATGTTCCTGAAGGTGAAGCAGTAATTTTCTTCTTAAATTCAGTTTATTAGGATTGAACTTCTATAAGTTTATTTCATAATATAGAATACAAATAAACTCTTGTTAATACCTCCTTCATTAAAATACATTTTAAAATGTGACTTTGGAATTACTTTTATTTGGACTTTTCACATTTTCATTCATTTAATTCTCCTTTATAATTAAAGATGAAACTATCATTAATATCCTTATTCTCTTAAAAAACCTCACCTAAAACGTAATGAAGTGTTTACTCAATACTTGTTCGTTTAGTAACTTAAAAAGTGACTTTAGTAAAGGAGTGAAAATGAATTTAGAATAAGATGTTTTGAAATATCTTAACCCTCCATTCAATTTACACAATACAGTGTAACCATTACTTATTCATATCATTTATTCTCTTTCTCCATGAAGACTTCTTGGAGATGAGATGTCTTGTTATATCATGTATGTCCTGATATAGCGACCAAAACTAACATCATACGTTGATGAAAGAATAATGACGCAACCATCATATTATTTGTACATTAATATCCTAAAAGTAATTTGACACTCGCTTCCTGAGGTACTTTAACAAGTATAGGGACACTAGAACCCTGAGTTTCTAACAGTATTGTGCGCAAGCTCTTGTACTATTATTGAATACTCATGCTAGTGAGGAAATTTACATTGTACAATGTAATGATTATTTCAGTTTTAATCTTGTGGTAGAATGTTCCTTTCTCTATAAAAATGAATTTTAGTAGATTAGTACTTTTATCACGAATAGTGGTTTAGATATTTTGATTAATTAATAAAATGTCTTCCACTGATTTATCAAATTCTAAGAACCCTCTTTACAAAAATAGGAATACTTTATCACTTCTATAATCTAGTGGAAATGATCCCTTAACCTCCCCTCATAGTCTACAACCTATGGCTACGCCACTACATGGAGGGTTCAAGGTATTCTTTTGGGGAGCCAACCGCATTAACTCGTGGTTCCTTAATCTGTTGAGTGAAGTCCCAACTTCTTTATTCATCACTTGATTTACTCAATGCTTGACTCTATAATTATATTAAGTAATCTGTGGATATTACTTACAAAAAATTTAGTTAATTCAACCCACCACTCTCATAAGAACTCCTTAGTAGTAAGAGGTACCCTCAGCAATGGCATGACTGTCACCCTAAACACATGGTTTTGTCCAAATGTGAAGATGGATGGAGGTTTAGATTTAATATTTCATTTTAGGGTTTTATTATTTTTAATGTGATAAAAGAAATAATTTTCTATCTTCTTATCATGTACTATGTGATCACACTCACAACTAACTATGAATGAAATAGAAAAATCCATCGTGTCACATGTTCATTTTATCTTTCATCATTTTTTGTTATTACTCTACATGTTCGTGCGTTAACTACACATACACAAAAATAATAAGACATGAAAAATTAAATGATGACCTGATCATGAACCAATTCTAATGGTTGATATGTTGAGTGTATAATGGACTAACCAAGACCCTATAGGTAATACCTTGTGTCGCATCACATGCAACTTGAATTGCAGTGTCTTCCCACCCATTGCATCAAGGTATTATCTGGTGCATCTCGATAACTTGGAATGAAGTGCCTCACTTGTTGTCTCATCATTATACAAAAATATTTACATACAGGTGAGGGGAACTGGGGAGTAAAAATACAATTCTGATGTGGACATGTAGGTCCTTATATATATAATGATACTTGTGACAACACACATATCACATTTTATTTAACTACTTATTACAGAACCATGCAATAATCAAATTTAATGAAAAACACACCAATCATACATTTGTCAGTCCACATCTCATAACTATTCTAATATGGATTAAAAATGCATATTTAAAATAAAATAAATAATTAAATTAAACATGCATTAAAACAATACTCAAGGTAATTAAATTGAATTAGAAATTTTACTCTTATTTTTAATTCAAAAATAATGTCGTTCGGTCCCTATTGATTAATTTAATTTTAAAAATAATAATTAAATTAAATAATTAATTTAATTAAATAGAAAATAAAATTCATTCACACTAAAATTAATTTAATAAAATATTAATTAAATTAATTATTTAATTATTTGAATATTTAAACTATCTAGGGCCCGAAAACCCTAGACATGGATTGTGTGGGTCAGGCCAAACTTTCACATGCCCAATATGGGCTTTTCTAGCCCCATGAACATGTGTTTTTTGCTGGGAAGGTTGGGCCAGGCCCGTTCCGACTGGGCTAGCCTATCCATACCTATTTTATTTCAGATTAGGTCCAAATAATATGTGTTACGTCTCATGTTGATTGGATCCGGACCAGTTAAATCGATTCAATGGATAGGGGGTCACCAACAGATGCAAATTTGGATGGTCTGGTTAGATATGTCCTTAGAGTGAGGAGGTCCAATGAGCATCCACCACATGTAGGGTCGTGGGAGCTGGAGGCAAATTTAGCTACATCGGTGTTCATATGGGGCTCACGACATTGAAGGGTGTCTGATAGATATGCGAGATGATACCTATGGAGCGAACTAGGGAGGAGGCCGAAAGGGATACTGAACCAGTGGTGCAAGGAAGTAGTCCATAGAGAAGATGACCTGGCTTGACCAGATCTGTCCTAAGAAAGTTGGCTACGCTGTGCACATGGCTAGGATGGCCTCCGAGGGTTCTAACAATGTGGTGGGTGTGGCTTCGTTGAGGAGGAGGTGCTTTAGAAAGGGCATCAGAGTGGGGATCTGGACCGAGGTAGTGTGGGGGGGAGAGGTAGGCCGCTAGGTAGCTACTGGAAGAGGAGGCCCGGTGTGGCTGAACTGTTCATGTCCAGGGAAAGGAGGTGGAGGAGGGTATTGTCAGCATGGAGGGGCAGCCAGATGAAGGAGTTAAGGTGGTCTGGTGGAAAAAAAAGGGGTAGTGTGAGGAGGTGCTGGAGGCGGGTGGCCACTACTGCTGGCTGGTTTGTCCAACAGAAGAAGGCTACCCTATAGGGCGTCATGGGTGGATATGGGAGAGCTCATCACGTATTTTTTATTAATGGGGGTTTTTATGGAAAATGGATAGGCTTTGATTTTTTTTAAAAAATGGGTTTCCAGATGAGTAAACCTTGTTCACGCATCTTCGGTGCAGAGAGATGCGTGAACTGGGTTCACCCATCCTCCATCCCGTCTTTGAATGATGCATGAAACCTGTTCACGCATCCTAGCATTGATAAATGTTTGAAAGGGGTTCAAACATCCTTTATGAAGTTTTTAAGGGATGTGTGAACCCTGTTCACACATCCTATAGAAAGTCTAAAAAAAATCTCAACATTTATTTAGAAGGAAAAATTTCTTATGTATTTGAATACTTCAATTACGACCCCTTTCTATTTGGTATTTTTTTGTTAACAAAGAAAGAGAGATTTAGAAAAAACATTTATCTTCCAATAACATGATCTTCTTAAATGTTCTATAGTAATTAGATTTGATTCTAATTGATATATCAATTCTGGAAGTAATTTAATATTTCTTCATTTACCCCCCCAAAGAGAAACACTCATAAACATCAGTTATGAAATCTTATATAACATCATCAAGGATGATCTTATTCAATACAAATTATTAGGTATTCTAACACATTCTTAACCCTCTTAAGGATTGTTTCTTATTTTAGAATAATACGAAATCAATATTTTTCATAACATCCATAAATTTATCACATGATGGAGGTATTTAAACACTAAAATCCTCTAGTGAAGATTTTGTACCAGTAGAAGACGTGGCCTTTAATATAGTTTGGATATGTATTTTCTCAAAATTGGCGAAATGAACTTCTAATTATATACATATCATATTTTGGTTTTTTGATCATCAATCATAATCATCTACACTTCACAATTATTCATTATTCATTGAAATTATTCCTCAAGCAATTTAAATTTTTTAAACAAAGAATCAAGTTCCATGATTTTAGGATTCAAATCATTGAGATCAATAATATTTTTAAATATTTATTGATGTTAATAGATCTTTTCATCTAGAGTATTAATTTTTATTAATGAATATCAAATAGAAATTATTAATTTTGGAAGATAATTTTATAATAGTAAGACACTTATTAAAAAATGTAGAACTATATAAATGATAATAGTAATGAACACACATAATGTATTGTAAATATAAAATCAACATAATATACACCTCTGGAAAGGATGATCCTCTGTCCCACAACCAGGTGTATACTAGATGCATCCACGTCGTGTCCGTCTCTGTCTGCGCTCTGGAATACGCTGCACATCATCCTCAACAGCCACCCCTACATCCTCCTGTGTGACAGGCGGTGGATGTACAATCTCACCATTTGTACCCTGTCCATCATCTAATGATAGTGGAGGCTGGATGGAACTCTCACCAAGATGGAAGGAAAATGGATGATGTGTTGTGGATGTCTATAATAATGAATCTAGGTCAACCCAGTCAGTGTTTGTATCTACCTGTGGTTGAGCCAGAGAAGCTGGGTGAGAATATTACTGATCATGTCGAATAACCTTCTCTTGTGTAAGACCAACATATGACTGATCAGGATGAACATCCTCCTCATGTGGAACAGAAAGATCCATAATAGGGTTGTCACCCCTGGTACATCTATATGAGCCTCAGTAGGCTCTGCAGCCTCCTTAGCATGTGGTGGATAAAAAAAGGCCATGATAAATCTCATCCATCGAAGGAAGCAACTATGATACAAGGGTGTGAAAATATGCTGGACCAACTACAGTGTGCTCTTCTAGACCATACATGTGTAGTAGATGACATATACAAGAATCCTACAAAAAATTTATCTTTTTAAGTAATATGAATAAAAATTCCACTAAATTGTGGAAGGAACTATGTATACTATCACATGAAAGCCTCGTCATGTCATGTCAAAAATATGACTGGGGACCTTTTGTACCAAGCTGGGTAATCCATATGATCGACCAAATGAAAATACACTGTCCCTTCCCCTCGCAATTGGAATTCATATCGTCTATCCCATAAATCAATATATCTGGCATGGTATCTCCTCCAATCAAAATATCTTTTCCCTGACATCTTCAGGGAATGCAGTGAATCTAACTGACTTGGTAGGTCAGGAACATGCTGAAATAATCCGAACTGTCTCATAAATCTATCAGTCTGATGCCACTCGAATACATTAAAATTAATTAATGGAACCCTGTTGGAGAAGATAGTAATCAATTCCATATAGTATGGTGTAAGACTCTGGATAATAGTAGCTGTATATGGCATCCATAAAATCTAAAAGAAAAAATAAATAATCAGTTAATAAACGAATAAATGTATAATAAAGTATAAATATTTAACAAATAATTAATAATCACATACATCGTGTGGTTGAATGTAGTCCAACATAAGTCTGTAGGCATGGACATCGTGTCTGGGGGAATCTGAATGTCGATGTGCCTGACTCCACCTATAGATAATATTTTTATATTTACATTTCATAATATAAAGTTATACAATTTAGTTAGATAGTATAAGGAAGGAATAAAATACCAACGTCCACACAGAGCCTCTGCTACAATATCTGCTGGTAATGGAACATGAGCTTGTGGAGCTAAACGAGGGATGTGCTCTTATACCCACATCTGTAGAAGAACCATACATCCCGTGTTCTGCATCTTATCGATGAAACAAGCACTACATAATGCCCTGTATATATATACTAGACAAGAAGACCCCCATCTATATCGTCCTAACTCATCCAAATCCTTCAAAAAAGATAAATACATCAAATGTATAGAAGTAGTGGAGTGATCAAAAAAATTCATACCACCGATCAGCCTCAAAATATATGCATGTGAAAATCGCTGCACGGTGATATCATCAACATCCTCTGCTAACTGTGCGAAGTTCTGGTCTAACCACATAATGCGTAATCTATCACCAATGATGGTCCTACCATCATCAGGGACCACTATGCCAAGTTTTCTATGAAAAATATCTACAAAATCCATTCAAACTCGTCCAGTCAGATCCACACGATCGATGGGGTGGCCAAACATAATGGCCACATCCTAAAGGGTAATTGTCATCTCCCCTCTCTAAAATGGAATGTATCTGACTCTGGCCTCCATATCTCTACAAGCATAGCAATGAGCTGATGATTGATAAAGGTGAAGTCACACATCACTACACCATAGAATCTAGCATGATGAAGATGAGGGATGATAGCGAGAGGTGGTGCGGTATGATGGAAGTAGTGAAATCTGTGTACACTCAATGGAGGCATTAGATGTCCCTCTAAAAGAAATCATGATACAGGAGTAGCTTTAGATGTGAGCAATAGAAAATATGCAATCTTCCCAAATGATATCATCATTACTTTATTATAGTGGATTCAAAAAAAAATCAACTCTTATTGAAATAAATATAGAACAATCAAATGAAAAATGATTGTGTTAATTATTTCAATTTATACTTCATTTTTTATGTGTGGATTACTATATCTGTTTCATGTGGAAGCATCATATATTCATTTTCATTCTATTTTTTTGAATAGTTTGAGTATCACAAAATTCTTTATTAGAGAATCAAAAAATGAGAGATACCAAAATTGAAACATGTTATAAATGGAGCATGTCGGAAATAATAGGATTCAATACTGAAACATCCATATACAAAACAAAATATACATATTCGTGATACAATACAAAAAATCGATCATGGATGACGATATGTGGAGCTCTGTGCTTCCACTGGGGACCTCTCTTATGATTATGTACTTCTGCAAGACAAATACTGCATCGTATTATCCCTCCTCGTTGCCGAGGCCAATCCATATCATTTCTGATTTGACTTGATTTTGGTCTTCCTCGGGGCCGTAACCTAGTAGTATGAATCCAATAATTTAAAAACCGATAGACATTGGAAAAATCATAAATGAAAACAAAACCAATTTACGGAACCTGGAAATATCAGGGATGATGGTCGGTTGATCAACATGCAATGAGATAGGATGAAAGTCACCAACAAGCATCTAAGCTGCATTTTAACAGTTAAACAAAGCGCTCATGCGATATAATAGGTCAATATATGGATCCCATGATATATTTACAGAAGCACAAGTTGCGATAACATGTGCACATGGATATCTAAATTCCTGAAAGTTTCCACAATCACAGTATCTGTTATCTAACATCACTACAAGCACTCGACCACTAGGGCATGTAGCCCAGTCATAGAACAGTCTTACCTGAAATCTCATCTTTTCCCTGTCAAAGTCAAGAATAGTCCATCTTGAATCCTCATTCAGTATCGTATCAATATCACTTTAGAAAAGCTACATAAAACACATTTTGTTTTCCATCCTCTAATAGGCCTTTTGGGACCGGTCAACAAAGTAGCGAAAACATCTATAAAATGTTTCTTGCACATACCCTATGATCAGAATTTTGCACACACTCTTGAGGACCACATTTATACAATCCACTATATTAGTGGTCTTATGGCCATATTTTCTACCACCATCATATTCCAGTGAACATTTTTCCTTTGAAATCTGTATCATATATTTATACACATCTTCATTAGCTGTTCGGATATCTTCAAGGCTTCAATCAAAAATTTCTTGTTGGGGATCATATGCTGAAACCATAAGTGAATAATGTATTAAAATGGAGAATAAATTTAGTTTTAATAAAATAAGTTTAGAAAAACATACCCTACTTGAGGATCACCTTCATTATGGCATCATCTCTAAAATGCTTTTGCACATTACTTGCAATTTGTATAATGTAATACTGATGATAAGCATTCAGATCAATCCATGAAACCCCATCACTAACCACGACCTCTATAATCACTTGATGAAAATCAGATATCAGACACACACCATAGTTTTGTGTGACATGAACACGTACACATGCCAAAAACCAACTCCAACATTCAAAATTTTTCTTTTTGACAATAACCCAAGAAAGTGGAAGAGGAGCACGATTACCATCCTATGTGGAAATAATGAGTATAACACCGGTATAATTTCCATAAAAGAGAGTTCCAATGACTTGAATAAATTATTTATAATAGGGAAAGGTAGAAATGCATGTCCTAAATGCCCAAAAATCCATATTGAACTTCACCTTTGTTCGATTAACTTGGTGATTGGGGGATACATACTCAATAGTGTCCAACTGTTAAACAATATGATTGTTGAGAGATAACAATTCAATAAGTTGTGGAATCATAGCATAAGATTCATCCCAATCACCATACACTTTTTCAATTGCCTTCTATTTTTTATTCCATGCTTTGGTATATGATATCTACTAGTTATACAACTGTTGAATTCTTTCCTGAACAAGGGCAATGGGAACATCCTGACATGTTCGTATCATCTCAAAAATAACATTTGATATAAAATCTGAATCAGGGGAAGAGTAATCATGTGACAAGCTTGGATGCACATAAGTGTGTGGCCCTTCTAATTTGGTTTTACTCCAAGATGCAAAAAATTTATCAAATATTGCCCTTAATCGAAATTTGAATTCTATCCCATATTTATCACAACAAATGATATATTTTGACTTCTTTGACCCATCAACCAAAAATGTGAAATGTCTCTCAATGTGGTATTTCTTTATCACATTTTTCACGTCCAATTTACTTTCAAACTCCTACCCGACATAGATGGAGTTATCATTTAGTGTGGACCTATTGCCTATAATTCCACAGAATTCAAATGTCCGTGTAATGACATCCCAATAAAAATGTTTTCACAATAACTTCCTTTAACTAAGGAACTCAATAATGAAAGATGATTATCAATAACCTGTGGATGTCATGGATTTCTATCTCTCAAAGGAACCTCAGAAGGTTCATTTCCCATATCTCTGAAGGAAACCTCAGAATGTTAATTCCCCACATCACCCTCACCCACATCATCTCTTAATGGATCCCCAAATTCTTCTTCCTCAGATAAACTTTCATTCACTATATCAACACACAAAGGGATGTCATCTACATTCCCATCTAAATTTTGGTCATCTTCTTCATAATTTGCTTTTATTACTGGAGTCAAATGAGAAGGAGAAAATGAAAAAGACTGATGTGAAGGGCCAACTTCTATAGAGCTCCCAAAACACAGTTCTATAGTAGTCAGTTGCACCACATCTACATAAAAAATCACCACAAACAACTCCATCAAAACATTAGTACACTACTATCTAAATAAGTAAGATACATCCATCCAATAATCATCATCGACCAAAGGGCACTCGGTGTGCCAGAAACGTTCAAGATGTTGTAGATGTCAATATGTGATTGAAGAAATGGATTGATCGACCCTTAATTTTAACCAATTATAAATATTATTGAAAATTGCATCCAATGTCATTCAACCATGAAGATTTACCACTATGATAGGTGGCACACTATAGCTAAATCTCTGCTCTGTAAAAATAGTATCACCAATGAAATATTTTTGCCCAGAAATTATTACCTATAAAAATAATTAATAAAATATTATATACTACATCAATATTTTACATTATTTAATATAAAGTTATATATTTTAATTACTTATGAATAATTAATCATGACTTGATCTTGAGACTTATGATTAGTTTGTCATTATTTGGTAATCTAACCAAAACCTATGGGTAGACTCATAAAGTCTCTATTATCAAATATTTCAGCAACCGTCAGTCTCCTTTCAAACAACAATGCCTCATGTCGAACACTTCTTCTCGAACACCTCTTCAGAGACACCTCTTGTTGATTTCCTTTTAATTACAAATTTACACACTTTCATGTGAAGGGGTCTAGGGGTATGAAATACATAACTTTTTTTAAGTGGACATGCAGTTCCTCACATACTTAGTCAGAGATAACTCACATTTCATCAATACAGAAAAATAAATGCAATTATTACAAATTAAATAACCACATTCCCAAAACAAGACATGTAGATTTCAATTATGCATTGGTCAGTCATCTCAAGATCAGTTATCACACAACTTTCCATTTTTCTGGGTATACTTATTATATCAATTACTATATGAAATACATATTAAATATCTACACTTCTTTAATATTTAATAAGTTTAATTATTTCTAATATAATTTAAAAAAATTATTTATAAAAAACTATTTTTATACCATTAAAAACTTTTTTTCTATATATATTTTAATAAATTTAATTATGATACATATAACTAATATATTATTCAAAAATTATATTACTAGTGTATAAAATATTACAATTTAAATTAATATTTCTTTCAAAATAACATTTTTTATAACATATTTAATGATCATAAACATTGAATATGAATTCATCCAACATTTTAGACATGAAATAATTAATTATCCTAAACATTAAATACGAATTCATACAACAAACAAATCGTTCATAAATTAAATCATACAAAATAAACTAATTTACACATCAATACATATGAAATACATAAACCATACAAGGAAAAACTAGTTTCTACATATCACAAATCAAATAAATAAATAATAAAAATGAAATAAATAAACACAATTAAACAATTGAAAATTTAAATATAAATTTAACCTTCTTAAAAGACGCAAAAATTTGTTGAGAAATAAATTTTGCAGTGCTTGGCAACAAAATCCAAAGGAGAAGAATATATTTGGTGGGGGGGGGATACCCCCTTTTATATATTTTCTCAGCTAGATGCGTGAATGAGGTTCATGTATCCTTCATACCATCTTAAAAGGATGGGTGAACCCCGGTCATGCATCTTCCGCTTCACCGAAGATGCATGAACGCGGTTCATGCATCTGGAGACCCATTTTTAAAAAAAAATTCAAACCGTATCCATTTTTGATTATTTTTTTAAAACCCATAAATAAAAAAACCCGAACCTCATCCCCCAAATTATTGCACATTTTTTTGTCTTTCCAACACATTTTATTCTTTTCCTTGTTTGATAACCCAACCCCATAATTTAACAAAAAACCTTTTCCCCATACCCAACCAAGAAAAAAATGTCCAACCATTTTTTAAATTTTTTTCCTAAAGCCTATATAGGCTTTAGAAAATAATAATAATAATATAATAATATAATATTATAATAATTAAATTGTTATTGTAATAAAACTATTATTATTATAGTAAAATTAATATAATAATAATTATAACACCTCATTGGAAAAAAATATTATAGGGACCGATATCACGCAAGAAATCAAATTCACCAGAAATAAAATCAAAACCCAACTATATTAAGAAATTGAAACATATATATAAATATACATGTTCTTTATTTCACTACCCATAAAAAAAATTAAATCCTCTTTCAAAACATTGGATGACTACAAACTGGTCATCCAATGTCTGATTTTGATTCCGTTTGTGGTGTTGGAACCGTAACGATGCCCTATACAATATTTTATGCAAATATAATTTTGTTTCTTGGACTAAAATAAAAAACCATGTCTCTGATAAAACATGATGGAACTAGTCATGTAGTATAATCCCCAAAAACTAGATTTTAATGTTTTTCTCTGATGATCTACGTAATCTTGTTGGATTTGGTGAAACACTGACCGATGAACTCTTCAGGATTTCGCTTGAGAGAAGTTATGAATAAAATTAAACCATAAAATACCAAGTATAAATCCTAATATTAACATGATGTATGATCATTTTTTATGATCTCTACATGAATAATATCAATTCAAATTCCTCTAGATCGTCCACACACACTTCAAGAAACCACTAGAGCACCGATCATCATAATCTGGGTGCTAGCATGGAGATACGATGACTCCTTCAACCCTCAGACAATCACTACATCACTCTTCTTATGATGTCTGAGAGAGATCTCAATCAGATCTCCTTGGATCTGGAGTCTCTCTCACTAGGATGTGGGAGAGATAAGAGGATATAGAGTGGTAGTGAATAGTATATGTCAATCTCCTCTCCTCTTATATTTATAGAGTCTTAAGAAAATATCTGGTATTTCCACCTGGACTCTCGAATACGTAACATGATATAAATGACTTGTTATGAAATCTAAAATGTGCCATAAATACTGATATATATTTATTTTAAAATATTTAATATATATATTATATGATAATAAATGAGTCCTTAACTTGACTTGATGTTTCCATAAATATTAAATGAACCGTGAATATTTTAAATATTTGTTCAAATAATATTTTTCATGTATTTACATCAATTTCTTTGAATAAATTTTATAAATAAATTCAATGAAAATTATTCTTAACATTAATAATAAAAATTTATTTATTGAATTGGTGATCATATATCCTTGGAAAAATCCCCAACCCTAGTGGTGGTGCCCACAAAGTCCAAAACACATATTCAACCGAATTTAGTAGATTCTTAAATACACTATTGTCTGTGACCCTCTAGGCCCTTATAATGATAGTAGTGATTATTATTCATAGACCAAGAGTGGGATCTAGCAACCCGTCATGACCCTGAAACAGATAAGGATTGTTATAATATTGACAACCAACTTATGAAAATTTACTATATAATATAATCTCATTGTATTTTGTATATCATAAAGAAAGACGCACGCCTGTGTAATAATCCTTTTCTTGTTTTATTATTTATTGACTAATTGGATGGATTGACCCTCGACTTCCATGGACATGGTCATATGAAGGTAGTACCATATTGATCAATGTGGCCTAAGATATATTACATCTATAACCTGGAAGAAACAAGTCCATTCTTGACCATTAAACCAATGTCATGCCACCAATGACCCACTCAACAAAAACTACCTCACCATTATTTCATCATATGGGTTTTCATATTGCATCGAAGTATAAAATCAAATGAAACACATCAACAATAATCTCAATTCAGAAGACCATTACACATGATCATAGAAAGGAACACCCAATGACACCCAAAACACGTGGGGTTTCTATTGGAGGGTCTGTCCTAATGATCTCACTACTTGAGATCACCAAGAAAAAAGTTCATAAGAAGAAGTCTCAATTATTATTTTCCCCAATCACCTTATAGTAAAACATCTACTATGTCTAATATGTAAGATGTATCTAGACCATAAGACTTTTGTTTAATATTAATGTCATAGTATATAGAGGTTCCCATTATAGCCTGGGATCTTCTATAACCTTTGAATACGACAATTAATCTATGAACATTACCATTTCAATAGTGTATGAAAATATATCTACACTATAATGATAAGAAAACATCACTTATAACTAACTGTACATATGTTTTGGTAAACAGAAGATCTATATAGTTGGGTCTAGGGTGCCCACTATTTAAACCCTCCTCACATTCAAAAAATCCATCAGGAGCACATCCATTGGATATATAATTATGTAAGGTCTCCCAAATGATATCTTCTTACTGATCTTCCCTAAGATGCTGTAAAAGAGGTGGGGTAACAACAATTGACTAAATATATGAAGCACTCTCCTTGTCTACTAAGGACACCTTTAATAAGGATAAATTCTCCGACACCTCATCCACCAAATGAGAACAAGATCTCTTATTAAGAGTGTATGATGCCACATTCCCATTCCTAGGAGTATAAACTATCTCTAATTAACAATCCTAGAGGATATCTAGCCATCTCCTCTATCTCATGTTAAGATCCTTATAAGAGAAAATATATTTGAAACTATTGTTATTGGATTATATAATAAACCACTGACCCATAAGGCAGTTTTTCCACATCATGAAGGATAAGACTATATATTCCAACACAAGATCATGTGTCACATAGTTCTATTAGTGTGGCGTCAACTTCTGGGACGCATAGCTAATCATAGCCAATATATACATCATCACTCAACCAATTCTGGTCTCTAAATCATCAAATAACATTACATACTTAACAACCTACTCTGGAAATCTCAATATGGGGAAATATTCAACCTCTTCTAAAAATCCTAAAAATCTTGCTATCACCTTTATTCCCATATGAAAAGATTATCTTTTAAGGTTAATGAAATAAAAGCTGATTATATCCTATTGAAATAGGGAACACATAACCTTTAGTATCCTTCCAACCAAAGGAATCTCCACACCTCCATCACAATCTTGTTTGGACTCCAAGTTAACAAAACCTCAATATTTTATAGGTCCACTACTAAACGATCATCTAAGATAATATTTCCTAGAAATTGGACTTTCTGAATCTAGAACTAAAACTTCAAGAGCCTCTCATAAAGCAGGTAATATGGGTGAATGGATAGAACCACCCTCAATTGTCTCATATACTTCTCCTCATATGCCGAGTACACTAGTATATCATCCTTGAATACCACCAAAAACTGATCTAAAAAGGATAAATTATCGGGTTCATGTGTCACATAAATAATTATGGGGAATTATTTATGCCACAGGGAATCAATAATTACTTATAGCAACTATAGAAACATCTGAATTCCATCTTCAATATATCTTCATATTGTACTCACAACTAGTGATAGCCTGATCTTAGGAAAATATTATAGAACCATCACAATCCTCTAAATTATCTAATGAGGTTATCGATCTTAAGTAGTGGATAATGATTCTTCCTGGTTAACTAGTTTAGTATCTAATAATCCACTCATAAACTCAGAAACCTTTCCACCTTCTTGGTGAACATCACTAGGTCTTACCAGGGGGAAACATTAGGTCTCTCAAATCCCTTCTCCTATAATTCCTCTAACTACACACTTATCTTGTGAAGCTCTGATGGATATATCTGATATGATGAAAAAATATCAACGTCATACTTGGGTGTAATTCAATACATAAGTGTATCTCTTGGTTTGAAGGTAAGCCGGTCAGGCCTTTAGAAATGACGTCCTTATACTTATCCATAATAGTAGGAAACTTATTCCCCATAACATCTACATCTCAAATATCCACGATTTACAAAAGGCGTGTAATTGGATGAACCATCCTACATATGATTCCATCATGAATTTCTTAGGTATCCTTGTCACATATGAAAGAGATCATTGTCCCATCTAATGTTAATTTTTTATTAAAGATATAGCACTTTTAAGGGGAAAGTGAGAACCCTCACAACTAACTAGTTTTAGTACCAAAGGATACGAACGATCTACTAAAGAAAAGAGTGAGTTGTTTGGAATCGTTTTCCCTGAACAAAACCCAGGGAGTATCGTTTACCTTCGTGCCAGTGAAATTCTTCAAGGCTACATCGCGAAGAAGAGCCATGTTGTCCCAAGATTTCTTATACTCCTCTTTGCTAATATTCCCCATTTTTAAGCCTCTAAGAAGAATGTGTTCCTTCTTATCATCCCACTCACCTTGATCCTTTATAGTGGCCACCTGGATCGGTATACTCTTCTTCAAAGATTTGATATCCAAAGTTTCCTCAAACAGTTCCTCATCCGAATGCATGAGTAGATCCCTATGTTCCAAAGCATAGACCATTTGGAACTGTGAGTCAGATTTTGAACCTACTTCACACTGCTTCCCACGACCCCTTATCTCTACACCACCTGAAGAAGAATCTGGAGAGTAGCCTCACATCATGCAAGAACCAGGTCCTTAGAGATGGAGACCACCTCTTATTGGACAAGGTCTTTGGAATTGTTCAGGGTTGAGCGACCAACCTTTGTAGAGGTATTCGGGGACAAATTTCCCTTAGCAGCAGATTTGGTAATAGGAGGGATAGGGTGGTTGGAGTAATCCTTCCTTCTACGCACCCTTGGGTTGTTCGAAATGAAGCCATCTGAATCCTTGACTTTGTTCTTGCCCTTACACATAGAGAATATAAAAATAGTCCTCCTCTATGATCAGTTCATTGGGCTCATCAATGACCAAAGCCTCAACCATTTCCTCTTAGGATATTTCTGCATCAACCAATAGGTCCTGACCGTGATCCACCCCTGTAGATTCCTCACTATTAAGGCACTATTCTTCACCTAGCACTGCATATCAGTTTTGGGAGGTCCTGATTGGCCCCCCATGCTAAAAGATTCTCAGCATAAGAGGAGGTATGTGGGTCCTACTTTTTCTTGGATGGGACTCATATCTTATCAAGAACACTACCCATATATTGGAAATGGTTGGGACTGTCTTCCAAAGCTAGGCACTATGATGTATCATTTGAACCATGAAACATACTATGACAACATTATCAGTTGTTCTTGGATCATCCTCCGGGAATAACATTGTAGACTCCCAGAGGGACTCCCTCACGGTCTACCCCACCCTTTGGATGACCTGATCTGCAGCCATAAAAAGGAGCCTCTCCTCATGCCCAGCCTCACACCCCTGCATGTCGTCGCTCGAGCTGCTTGCACCCAGATCACGACGCAGATGATCAAAAACCTCTGAAAAAAGTGGCCCCAAAGCCTCTGAACCACCTTTCTTGGTTACAAATGAAGAGTACCCCTAGCTTGTGACCAATGGAACCTACCTGGATTGGTACTCACCCAAGGAGATAGGGTTCCCCTATCCTGGAGAGCCAGAGGTCACTCCATACGAGCATCCCCAGAAGCATCTTCCTGGGAACCAAGCCCAACAGACATAGTAGTGAGGTTGACCTAATAAAAACCTGGATCCTTCTTCCAGCATTCAAGAAGACTATGACACTATCTATTACAGCAAGAGAAGAACCTAGTCCCAGATTCATAGAAAATCATTTCACAATTCCTATACCCCCCTCAATCACAATCCACAAGACTTCAGGAGGGGGATGAGAGAGATCCATTTCAACACATAACCATGACACAAATGGATGCTTCACAGAGGATGTCTGCTGATCAGCACAAAGAAAGAATCCTATGGATTTACCTATCGAAGGGAGTAATGCTGGATTTTGGAAAGGAAGCTGAAGGTTGGGAAGTTGAATCCAAATCACTGTGGTTAAAGGGTCATGCTACATATGGAGATCAAAAGACCAGCGATGTAGATGAAAATGGAATCCTCGAACAGAAAATCTAGGTTGAGACCACGCCCATACTAGGTCTACCTCACTTGAGAAGCTGAGAAGAATCTATCATGGCCCAAGAAACCTAACAACTGCACAATGAGCTAATCCCCATTCCCCATTCACAAGACTGTAAAACAACTCAACCTGGGGGAGATGCCGAATGAACTGAGCCACCAGAGATGAAGAGGGAAGCATGGAGGTTGCGTTGAACTCCTGCAGAGAAATAAGGACCAAATGTTGTCTATGATGGACCCCCGTAACCATTGGGGAGACAAAATTTCTAGGAAATAACTAGTGTTACTCTGTTGAAGGTAATGAAACAGAAACCCTATCTCTGTCCTGAGACCCCTGCTAAGGAGCGCTGTGAGAATGAGACCCCTCCCCTAGTGGAGGAGGGGCCACCGAAGCCTCCATTGACTCTCAGGCATCATCATAGGGCGCCGACGCTCATTAAAGAGATCATTGTCCTATAAATATATACACACCAAATCCCTCTCATAAAATAGTTGATCTGATATAAATTTTGTATAACCAGTTCATGCCTTAGATGACTTTGTAAAGCGTCATCACTTCCATAGTGATATACAATGGGAAAATATGTCCTTAAAGTGTTAGATAAAACTATTCAAGAATGTAATTGATTATTTAGTTATCTATGGTTGGAGTCTCCAAGTATAAGGTTCAAGAGAAAGGATCAACTATGACCTATAGTTCTCAAACTAGGGATGTTGCAAGAAAAAGTGTCTTGAGCCTGTGTCTTTCAATATTACAGCTAAGTTTGAAAATACATAGATCATAGATATAATCATCACTGAATCCTCTTGATCATAGGACTCTATGGCATGTGACTACCATCACCCCCATCCACCTACTCCCTGATCCTATATGGGGCCACCTTGGGGTGGTGTTGGAAACATGACAAGTGTCTTCTACCTCTTATTACTCTTGTAACACCCCAAGATTTCATAGTGTGTTATTTCTTCAAAATAATTCAATAACTTGCACTACATGCAACGTCGAGTTCAAGCGCACCATGACTTACCAAACAAGACGTTCAAAAGAGGTTATGAATAGTATTGACTAAATTTTAATCTTTACATAACCCTTATAATTTTATAATCCATATTATGAGTTTCTTAGACATAATGTAAAAACAAATTCATTTTCAGTATTGCACTTTTACCAACTTTTAATAGTGAACCCTTTTTAAATCCAATATTTTAAACTTTTTTATATTAAATTTGATTAAATGGGGACATAAAAAATTTACAATGAAACATCCCAAGCTTCCACAGTACACTTTCCTTTGAATAATACAGTACCTTGGGTTGTACGAAACTTCGAGTTCTAACACACACCACAACCAATCAAACTAGCCGTTATGAATAGTAATACCTACTTTTTAAAATTTTATAAATTTTATCTCTCAAAATGGACTTCATTTTTGGATTCTGAATATGAAATTTAGCCTAGGGTGAAATTTTGGATCTTTTCGGATAACATTTATATTTTGATGAATAGTGAAAATTACTAAATTTTAATTAAAAACAACTTTTTTAATCGAAATAATTTATATTGATAAATTATGAATTTGATTGGTTTTAAAGTATATTTAGAATATTTTTTTACCATTTAATACAATGTTTTTCATTGAACATGATTTTACAATTAAACCGGAAATAAACAAGTGTCAATCTTTTGATAGTTATTATCTCTTAAAAACACGCTTTTTGTTTTAACAACGGGAATTAATTTTAAATTAATTTCTGCCAATTATGTGTTTTGAATTTTTAAAAATGGATTCCATATTTGGAATCAGGATTTTCAAATTGTGTAAATAGTTAACTTTTATTTTTAGACATTTTGAATAATTACTTCGGAAAATATTTTATTTACCATGGTTAAGGGTAAATCCGGTAAATAAGGATTAAATAAATATTATAAAAATAACAAATTACCCTAAAATGTATCATAACTTTATTGGTTGATACATGTCCGACCATGGGCATCTTTGGGTAGTTTTTTGGACCCCATGGAGCCACTTGTAAGTGATAATGACACTTCATATTTATTAAGTTAAAATAAATACAAAAATGACATAAGCATATATCTTTTAGAAAAACAATTTTTACATAGGGTCATATATGTTATATTTTCGACTATAAATATTCATTAGAAATATATAAAGATTTACTAAAAAATGATATTTTATTTATAATTTTGATACGTTAAATAATTTAATTTATTTATGACACAATGATGATGCAGTAATTACCATAATAGTGAAAAATTAAAATAATTGATATTATAAATACCCAAATAAATATAATTTGAGACTTTTATGAATTAAACTAATTTTCTAGGTTAATATGACATGTTAGGATTAATTTAATTAACTTTTTTAGAAGTAATCATTCTTCTATGATTTTTACAAAAATCAACTATTGAATAGTGTCAAAATTGACATAAAAGAGTTTTTAAAACAAATATAATATTATTAATTGATATTAAATTAATAAAAATCTAAGGATCGGCCAAGAGACTTATATAATGATAGGTATATCATTAATGGACCACTTTGGGGTCACTTGGATATATATAGTACGTTTATTAACTATATAATATAAAAATACAAAGTGACATGGTAAGTGTCAAACTAATTAACTAAGAGTTAATACTTAAACATAAGGTTAATATAGTAACCCAAACCTGTATAAATCCTATTGGTTGAGTCGTTTTCGACCTATAACCACCTGAAATTTTAAATAATCCACTTTGGAGCCATTAAAATCTGAATATGAATTTATTATAAAATAATATTTCTAGGTTTTCCAAAGGTTCCCCTCACCCCTCTTATAAAAGGGCACTCGCCCTTCTCACTAATTCACACATTAAAAGCCTTTTGGTTCAGCCAAAAACTACTTGAATACTCTCCCAACTTCCCTAAATACAACCTATAGGCCTTAGTGTGATCATAAATCCATCCTAAGGAGTCCTTTTGATGAAATCAAAAGGAAGAACCCGAAGAAGAGATAATAATTTCACCACCCTTTTTCAAGTTCCATTCTTCTTCCACTTCATATTTATTTGTTATTACCATTATAAAATAATAACTCTAGTATCTTATATATACTGTGATGTTATTATAAATATGGTACAACCATATTCAGTATTCTATCCACCCTTTGAATAATATGTCACCATACGTGCGTACGTACGGCTTACCGTCTCCACGTCGTGGTGTAATTGTTAGTCAATATATTATTATTTGGATGGATATAATAATGATTTATAATTCATGTAAATAATAAATATAACATGATAATGATTCTTTATATATGATATACCATCCAATTATATATTACTTTAATATCAAAAGAATGATATTGTTGCTCGTGTATACGTACGGACTACCGTCTCCACGAACACGATGAGATTCATTCTCCATCGTATCCATTCAAGTATAATTATCATTTCATGATTTAAAAATAATTTCTAAGGACTTGATATAATTTTGGATATGAATAGTATACAACCTATCCATGAAAACCACTTCTTATGTAACAAAACATATAAAAGAAAACGAGTAAGTTAACACCCGAAACGACGATAATACTAAGATATTATTAACAAAGAAATTTTAAAAGATCATATATGATATCATATTAATGTATATGATTATTGTATAATTTAATAACAATTATTTCACCATTATACAGGAGGTTAACTTACCCCCATACAAGGAAAAGAACAAGGTAAGGGTTTATTTCACAATCTCTTCATTATCTGAGGTTGTTTATACGTAATTATCTACTGGGATCTCTTTATCATCCACATCCATGTTCCTTAAATATGTATTTAAAAACATTTTTACTATTTACTAGACAATGGGTTAAAGTCATTTATACCCTTATGTGTTTTTAAAGGAATCTTTCCGTCATTTTCCAAACAAGGCACATTTAACCTTTTCGACAAATGTAAGGTAAGAATGTTTTTTTAAACTTATACGGCGGGTGCAGCTATTTACCGCCGTTATAAAATCGTCAAATCACCCCTTACAATCTTATAAGAATATTTTCAAAGTAAAAGTTTTATTTTATAATTATGTGACTTTTAAATGATTTCAAAATGAATATTTTAAGAATTTTTGAAAGGTAATCTTTATCAAGATCATAATTTTAAATGTTTTAAAGATTTATCTTT
Organism: Viscum album; assembly: GCA_963277665.1. Taxonomy (NCBI): domain Eukaryota; kingdom Viridiplantae; phylum Streptophyta; class Magnoliopsida; order Santalales; family Viscaceae; genus Viscum; species Viscum album. Next base: position 458,986,761 of record OY728160.1, on the reverse strand, counting down.
CTAAATCTTTCTAATTAATGTCCATGTTTTAAAAATGATTTTAAGGATTTATTTATATGGACATGAATGTTTTTAAATGATATTTCTTTTCAAAAGTTTCAAAGTGGTATGGGACACTTTGATTCAAAAATCTCTTTTAAATTACTTCCTTTATAAATGTGTGACTTTTAAATGATTTTGAGAAAAGAGATATTTCTCTCAAATTGTGTTGATTTTATCTATGTCAACATCCTTTGATTGATTTTAAGATTATTTGAAGTTGATTTATTATGATACAAAAATTTTGTAATGTATTGAAGGTTTTTTGATATTTTTTACTGTGGATGTGTTATTTTTAGACCATTAATGGTTTATGGAGAAAGTATTGACATTTAGTATGCTAGTTTTAATACGAATGTTTATTTTATGTTTAAACCTTTTCATATGGGAATGCATTGGACTTCGTAAGTGACGGGTGGAGCCCGATGTAGCTCCTCGATGCATCGGTAGGTCTCATGAGACAAACTAGTGTCTTGGCACAAGGCCTTGACAATGTTATATTTGTAGACTTGGCACGAGGCCTTGGATATGTGGTTATGATAGTGTGGCATTATGAATTCCATCCTTATGAAAGAGGTTATTGATATTTCATGTGATTGTTTGATTAGTAGAATGTCCATGTGAATAAGTAAATGACATTATTTCATTTTATTTTTTCCATACTATGTGGAAGTTCAAGTTTAAAAGGCTTTTGTTTTAGTTATACATTTCTTTAATTGCTTATTCTTATTTATGAGAGTTTCCTCTATATTTTTATCCTTACTGGGCATTTGAGCTCACCCCTTTCAATGTTTTATTTTTCCCAGGATGTGAAGAAGTAATTTATGAATGACCTGTTGGGATAGTATGTGGGGATATGAGTGTGGACTATGAAGAAAATATGTTGTTGTAGTTTTAATTTGTATGATGTAATGTAAGACTTATGAATATATCTAGTGTTTCCAAGGCTACTGAACTAATCGGTCTTTCGAGACTTGATCTTTCTTGTGATCATTCCAATGTTATGTAATAATGAACCGACTCTAGGTAACTGGGGTCGGGGCGTTATAGTTGGTATCAGAGGAAGTTTAGTACAAACCTTGGAATATAGATTTAGATAAACTTTTATTAGAGCACATAGACCTAAGATGGACTTTGAGGATTAGTATAGAAGAAATTCCTATAATTTTGGTATTGTAGAGATTTTGTGAGTTTTCCGTGCAATACATCCCTGTCTGGATACGAGCAGGTAGAGGCGGCTCTGGCACAGATGTACCCAGGGGTAAAACTCGAAAGCATCGCTTTGAGCTGGACTCAAACGGGAACTGGTGCACGACAACAGGCCTTGCTGCACTCTTTGTTACGACACTCCCGGGGGATATGCTTATGATAATTTTCATTTTCTTTACAAACCATTATGAAGGGTTTATGAGTATATACTTTCTCAAAGGAGACATTTTTATGATTATGGATTATATCCATAAACTCTTTAATTTACGTTATATGTTTTATATGTTTGGGATTAGGTATTTTTATTCATAAACTAATCTAGTGTATTCCATTGTTTAGAAATGGCGCACAATAGAAGGAATGAGAACTCCAGCAATTCACATGATCCAAAGAGAAAGAAGGATCATATCTTTCTTGGTCTTAAGCCAGAATTTATAAGAGAAATAGTCTCCCATGTATTATCCTCATATGAAGAAATAATATCATGTGTTGATAAGATAAGTAAAGAGTTTACTGAGTCCTATGGCTTTGAAGGGAAGAAAGAGAAGAAAAGGATGGAAGAGAGAAATATGGATAAAGGGAAGAGGAAAAATAAGAATTCTCCCATATGTGATACCTGTGGGAAGAAACACCCTAGAACTTTCCTGAAAGGAATGGGAGTTTGTTGAAAGCGTGGAGGAAAAGGGAAAAAAGTATGTGAGTGCAAGGGTAAGAAAATGGTTTCAAATGTACAATGCTTCATTTTCAAGGAGTTTGGACACTACGCAAACCTATGTCGCAGTCGTCAGACTATGCCACGAATGATGCTATTGGATAATAATCAAGTTATGATACTACCACAGATGAAGAGGAATGATTAGAGTTCTTATGTTGATTATGTCATTTGAGTGTTGTATCAACAATGTACTTATTATAATAATTATGGAGTATATAGGGATTGTACTGCAGTACTATTTCATTAAAGACTTAATATTGGGTGGAACAATGAAAAGTGACTCAATAGCAGGTTAAATTTTTGGAAAATATATGGTTGAGAGAAAGATAAACCATAATATGGTTCTGATACCGAGGTAATGATTTTAGAATAATACATGATTGATTTAGATAAATTATATTGGATATTCTTGACTACCTTGAAACTGATTAATGATTTGTATATTCCATCATTGTTGGGGTTTAAAACATTTTTTGGATTGAAGGAGTATATCTATTATTAATTTAGGAATAAGGGATCATGAATGTAATCAATAAGGTTTTATGGTAATTCAGGATGTTGCGGTGTTTTAAAAGAATACATGATGAAGGTGTTCACATGTTATTACGTGGAAAAAAGGATCTTCATTGTGTTTACCTTCCTTAAAAATTTTGGACTGAATTATTTTGGATAGATCTAGTTTGGATTATTTTGGATTTCCATAAAAGGATAACCCGGAGGTTGGGCGGCAACCCGTCACGTCCGACAAGGCCGCGAGACTTGAACCCACAACCGAAGGGTGACAAGGGTGTATCACCTACCACTGACCCACGTGATGTCCTGGATTGAATAATGTCGTTTTTTAATGGTTCTTCTAGATGAATTATAAATTCATTTTTTAACCCTATACGAATATGATAAATAGAATATTATTTTTAAGTTCTATTATCTTTTAAAGTGAAAGATGAGTTTGTGGTAAAAATTAGTTAAAGGATGAGACTCTACTTGTCAAGTATATATTTTTCTTCTTCTCTTATTCAATGAAGAAATTTATTCTTATATTTTAGTGAAGGTATCTTAAAACAAAAAAATGTGTTATCTTAAAACCATATGTTTTGCTAAACTGATGGTATTTTAAATCATCATGGATTGATGAATTTAAGGCCTCAATTTTACACTTGTTTGTGATTGATGACCTCAATAACTACCTATAAATATTTAAGTTTTTCCTCCAATTATATGTCTCTAATTTCCACCAATGTTCTCCGAATAGAGATCATAATTTGGTGGTGACCCTTTCATTTCTCTTTTCCTCTTATTAAGACAAAATTTTATTAACCAGATTTCCGATGTGGGTTTTACCAAAAAGATATTTTCTATATTCAACCTTTTATTTTCTAAGAACAATTTCAAATTGTGAGAACACAATTTATTGAAGGAGGGGAGAATGTAACACCCCAATATTTCATAGTGTGTTATTTCTTCAAAATAATTCAATAACTTGCACTACATGCAACACGGAGTTCAAGCGCACCATGACTTACCAAACAAGCAGTTGAAAAGAGGTTACGAATAGAATTAACTAAATTTTAATCTTTATATAACCCTTATAATTTTATAATCCATATTATGAGTTTCTTAGACATAATGTAAGAACAAATTCATTTTCAGTATTGCACTTTTACCAACTTTTAATAGTGAACCCTTTTTAAATCCAATATTTTAAACTTTTATATATTCAATTTTACTAAATGGGGACATCAAAAATTTACAAGTAAACATCCCAAGCTTCCACGGTATGATTTCCTTTGAATAATACAGTAGTGTGTGTTGTACGCAACTTCGAGTTCTAACACACACCACAACCAATCAAACTAGCCGTTATGAATAGTAATACCTACTTTTTAAAATTTTATAAATTTTATCTCTCAAAATGGACTTCATTTTTGGATTCGGGATATCAAATTTATCCTAGGGTGAAATTTTGGGACTTTTCGGATAACATTTATATTTTGATGAATAGTGAAAATTACTAAATTTTAATTAAAAACAACTTTTTTAATCGAAATAATTTATATTGATAAATTATGAATTTGAGTGGTTTTAAAGTATATTTATAATATATTTCTACCATTTAATAAATTTTTTGTCATTGTACATAATTTTAGAATTAAACCGGACATAAACAAGTGTAAATCTTTTGATATTTATTATCTCTTAAAAACACGCTTTTTGTTTTAACAATGGGAATTAATTTTAAATTAATTTCTGCCGCTTCTGTGTTTTGAATTTGGAAAAATGGATTCCATATTTGGAATCAGGATGTTCAAATTGTGTAAATAGGTAACTTTTATTTTTAGACATTTTGAATAATTATTTCGGTAAATATTTTATTTACCATGGTTAAGGGTAAATCCGGTAAATGAGGATTAAAAAAATATTATAACAATACAAAATTTACCATAAACGTGTCCTAACCTTATTTGTTGATAAATGTCCGACCATTGGCATCTTTGGGTCGATTTTTGGACCCCCTGGAGCCACTTGTAAGTGATAATGACACTTTATATTAATTAAGTTAAAATAAATAAAAAAATGACATAAGCATATATCTTTTAGAAACACATTTTTTACATAGGGTTATATATGTTGTATTTTCGACAATAAATATTAATTAGAAAGATAAAATTATTTCCTACATAATGATATTTTATTTATAATTTTGAGACATTAAATAATTTAATTTATTTATGACACAATGATGATGCAGTAATTACCATAACAGTGAAAAATTAAAATAATTGATATTATAAATACCCAAATAAATTTAATTTGAGACTTTTTATGAATTACACTAATTTTCTAGGTTAATATGACATGTTAGTATTAATTTAATTAACTTTTTTATAAGTAATCATTCTTTTATGATTTTTAAAAAAAATCAACTATTGAATAGTGTCAAAATTGACATAAAAGTGTTTTTAAAACAAATATTATATTATTAATTGATATTAAATTCCTAAAAATATAAGGTTCTTCACAGAGACTTATATAAAGATAGGTTTATCATTAATGGACCACTTGGAGGTCTCTTGGATGTATATAGTAAGTTAATTAACTATATAATATACAAATAAAAAGTGACATGGTAAGTGTCAAACTAATTAACTAAGAGTTAATACTTAATGATAAGGTTCATATAGTAACCCAAACCTGTCTAAATCCTATTGGTTGAGTGGTTTTCGACCCATCCTCACCTTAACCTCTAAATAATCCACTTTTGAGCCATTAAAAACCTAATATGAATTTATTACAAAATAATATTTCTAGCTTTTCCAAAGGTGCCCCTCACCCCTCTTATAAAAGGGAACTCCCCCTTCTCACTAATTCACACATTAAAAGCCTTTTGGTTCGGCCAAACCCTACCCAAATACTCTACCAACTTCCCTCACTACATCCTAGAGGCCTTAGTTGGATCAGAAAGCCAACCTAAGGAGTCCTTTTGATGAAATCAAAAAGAAGAACCCGAAGAAGAGGTAATAATTTCACCACCCTTTTTCAGGTTCCTTTCTTCTTCCACTTCTCCTTTAATTGTTATTACCATTCTAAAATAATAACTCCAGTATCTTATATATACTATGATGTTATTATAAATATGGTACAACCATATTCAATATTCTATCCACCCTTTGAATAACATGTCACCATACGTGCGTATGTACGGCTTACCGTCTCCACGTCGTGGTGTTATTGTTATTAAATATATTATTATTTGGATGGATATAATAATGATTTATAATTCATGTAAATAATAAATATAACATGATAATTATTCTTTATATATATTATATACTATCCAATTATATATTATTTTAATATCAAAAGAATGATATTGTCGCTCGTGCGTACGTACGGACTACCGTCTAAACGAACGCGATGAGATTCATTCTCCATCATATCCATTAAAGTATAATTATCATTTTATGATTTAAAAATAATGTTTATGGACTTTATATCATTCTGGATATGAATAATATACATCCTATCCATGACAACCATGGATTACGTAACAAAACATATTAAAGAAAACGAGTAAGTTAACACCCGAAACGACGATAATACGAAGATATTATTAACAAAGAAATGTTAAAAGATTATATATGATATCATATTAATGTATATGATTCATTTATAATTTAATAACAATTATTTCACCATTATACAGGAGGTTAACTTACCCCCATCCAAGGAAAAGTACAAGGTAAAGGTTTATTTCACAATCTCTTCATTATCTGAGGTTGTTTATACGTAATTATATACTGGGATCTCTTTATCATCCAGATCCATGTTCCTTAAAAATGTTACTAGAAAATGGGTTAAAGTCATTTATACCCTTATGCATTTTTAGAGGAATCTTTCCGTCGTTTTCCAAACAAGGTACTTTTAACCTTTTTTAAAAATTTAGGGTAAGAATGTTTTTTAACTTATACGGCGGGTGCGGCTATTTACCGCTGTTATAAAATCGTCAAAGATTCCCTTACAAGCTTATAAGAATATTTTCAAATTAAATGTTTTATTTTATAATTATGTGAATTTTAAATGATTTCAAAATGAATATTTTAATAATTTGTGAAAGGTACTATTTATCAAGATCATAATTTAAAATGTTTTAAAGATTTATATTTCTAAAACTTTTTAATTAATGTCCATGTTTTGAAAATGATTTTAAGGATTTATTTATATGGACATGAATGTTTTTAAATGATATTTCTTTTCAAAAGTTTCAAAGTGGTATGGGACACTTTGATTCAAAAATCTCTTTTAAATTACTTCCTTTATAAATGTGTGACTTTTCAATGATTTCAAGAAAAGAGATATTTCCCTCAAATTGTTTTCATTTCAGCTATGTCAACATCCTTTTATGGATTTTAAGCTTATTTGAAGTTGATTTATTATGATAAAAAACTTTTGTGTTGTATTTATGGTTTTGTGATATGTTTTACTGTGGATGTGTTATTTTTATACCATTCATGGTTTATGGAGAAAGTATTGACATTTCATATGCTAGTTTTAATACAAATGTTTATGTTATGTTTAAAACTTTTCATATGGGAATGCATTGGACTTCGTAATTGAAGGGTGGAGCCGGCTATAGCTCCTCGATGCATCGGTAGGTCTCATGAGACAAACTAGTGTCTTGGCACAAGGCCTTGACAAAATCTTATTTGTAGACATGGAACGAGGCCTTCACTTTGTGGTTATGATAGTCTGGAATTATGCATTCCATCCTTATGAAAGAGGTTATTGATATTGCATGTGATTATTCAATTAGTAGAATATCCATGTGAATAAGTAAATGTCATTATTTCATTTTATTTTTTCCATACTATATTGATGTTCAAGTTTAAAAGGCTTTTGTTTTAGTTATACATTGCCTTAATTGTTTATTCTTATTTATTAGAGTTTCCGCTATATTGTTATCCTTACTAAGAATTTGAGCTCACCCATTTCAATGTTTTATTTTTACTAGGATGTGAAGAAGTAATTTATGAATGACCTGTAGGGATAGTATGTGGGGATATGAGTGTAGACTATGAAGAAAATATGTTGTTGTAGTTTTCATTTTTATGATGTAATGTAAGACTTTTGAATATATCTAGTGTTTCCGAGGCTTCTAAACTAATCGGTCTTTCGAGACTTGATCTTTCTTGTGATCATGCCAATGTTAGGTAATAATTTACCGACTCTGGGTAACTGGGGTCGGGGCGTTACAACTCTCCCAACTCCTCTGCCAGATATATCATCTTGTGGACCTCCCTACCCATGCTGATGACTCTTCCTAGGTGGACCAGCCACTATCTCTCTATCATATGTGTAGAGGGTCAGAGAATTTGGAAAAAGATATCCCCAACTATCATAAGAGTAACACCACATCTCCCTAGGATGAATAGACCCATCCTAAGATCCATGAATAGTAGAACCTTGATCCAGAGATCAAATCCCATAAAATATTTCATATCTCAATTCATGTGCCTACCATCAGCTACATGCTACCAATGTCTCAGACCCTATGTTCACAATATAGGAACCCACTACTAGTGTCTCCTCATATTTAGAGCTCTCTATCACCAAATAACAATCAACCACCCCAGCAAAAGTATAAATTCATAGAGGTATCACAATAGCCCCAATATATATGTGTAGAAATGACTCGAAGGTCCACACCTAAAATAATGGACCCTAAACCATATCCATCATGTATTATGAGTGGTTGTTAAACCTTGGAAAATACTCAACAACTATCATGATTTGATACTATAGATACAAACTCTTCAAGATTCTCACTTCCTAAATCATCATTGGAGATTAATCCTCCATAAAGATAATCAAAAAATATATCCATGATTGAGTTTATTCATCATACAATAGAACCACCAAGCTACACCAATTCCCTTCAGATCCATGGAGATGGCTCTCTACCTGGACCACCATCTAGTTTTTGGGTGTCCTGATGAGATGAAAGACTCACATAACTTCATCAAGACAATCCATATATTCCTATGGGTCTAGAACTCCTCTAATCATGAGGGGTTACAGATGCTAAAACTCATAAATCATGAATAACCTATGAAACTTATCCACTGGTATTGCATGCACAATCCTCTACTCAATGGGTGGAGGTATGATTTAAATGCCACTTGGAGGAACTACCTCCTAAACAAGTCCTTATATGAAGACTCATCACTAAGGGGACAATATTAATGATCTGGAACCAAAATACTAGGTGGAAATAATCATATAGGAAACCTAAAATAGAAAATATGTACCATGGTCAGTTAGTATATATGGTGATATAACTCATGAAGGACATGGAAACACAAAAGATTCCTATTTAATGCATGTACCAATGTTTTCCCATAACCCAATTTGTATATCTATAAAGTTTAATGACATGTGATTTGAGTTTTATTATATGTGCACCTCAACCACCACACCAATACTAGAGTACCTGGACTGAAAGTAGGAGTCAAAATTCTTAACAATATTTCTATAAAACCAAAAACATACTCACATCTAGATGAACTAAAAACAATGATCCTAACATGGAACAATCTCTTATTTCAAATCAGTCATGACCTGACCCACTAGGTCCCACCTGACTGATAATAATTTTTTGTGACTACCACAAGCCCACCTTCAATAGGACAGGGGCTGGAGACCAATTCTATGTAGGTATAACACTCACGTGGGAGGACATATCCTATGGTACCTATTTCCACAAAAAAATTCAATCCCATACAATACTGAAATGTAAAATAAAACAAAAACCAAATTCATTCATGTATCTAAATCTCACAATCATAGTATAAGAAATACTGGGAATCATTAAGGTCCAAACACAAGCCCACCCAAAACTATAAATTTGTACAAAAAGATAGTAAGAGGGGAATATAGTCAATTGAGAGTACATGAATGAAAAATTATCACTATAACCAAAATCTATGTTCCATCTGCACCTAGTCCACCAAGCACCCTTTTGAACAAAATTTCATTTCTATAAGACAAAACACATGTGCAAAAATCCCATACAATTATAAGTATAACAATAACCATTAGGACACCCTAGAATCACTAAGAGTAAAGTTGAAAGAGCAGTCATATCATAAAAATATATGCTAATTAGATTATGATACATACAACAAAACATAAAAATATACTCATTATAGACACTAAGTCTCAAGTTAAGGTCACAACCACATTTCCATCCTCAGATTATACTTTAGATTTTGTAAACACACTATCCAATTATAAGTCACTCCATGAGTCAGATAGCATTGATAGAATCCATCTGAGATGTCATGATCATCAGGTCTTTTCATAAGGATATACATGATAGAAGTATATAGAGATCGATATACATATAGGGATCACACACAGAGTGATATGTTATATTAACAACTCAATCTGGATTACAAATCTATGTAGGGTATTTATGCCCATTTATAATTGGCTATACTCAATTTGAGAATCCCATCTAGTGAAGAAGATGATAGAAGATCCCATCCTATCCATTCAAAGGGATTCATAAAACACTATCCAAAACTAATTCCTTAAAGAGGATGAAAATCCAATTCATTGGATGTAATACCATACTGTACCCTCATAGGGATGGATCTAAAGAACACACCCTTAATGAAAATAGTAAAAAATAAGGAGAATATGGTTTCCATGTTATCATAGAATAATTACATAGTGTGTGTGAGGGGTATATAACACATAGAACTAAACCTAGACCATCACATGTCTATGTCTATGTACAGCTACCCATTCCCTAGTGCATCTGGTTGTTCCCATGTATTAATGTTGTGTTTTGTACCTAGTTAGGATCAAGTACCGAGTCCCGCCTGTGTACTTTACACATGTATATGTACTTTTCTATTTATGGGGCTTTATATCCTCCAGGATATGGATAGATACTCTAGGTAGAGGTCCCAAGGAAAGAGACGCATGTCACATAGTATTTGTTTCTTTTATTCTCCATGGAAACCCTGGATCCACATCAAGGACACCACATAGAATGTATCTCTTGATTAAACATAGTGTCATGGGGTATTTTCCAAAAATCATGGATCTTCTTCAGGAATGTGGCACACAACTAAAGCCTCTGGTCCTACCTCGAATCATGTTAAAAAACCTAGATCTGGTCTGACCAATCCTTGCTATCGTTTCTCTCTGGAAGCTTACAATCCGATTCTCTTGGAAAATAGTAGAATATATCCAACAACATTCTACACATTGATACTGACCCAAAGAACCCTAATATAGTCGGATCTATTATCAATGGTAATGTATCTTGATCCCATCATCAATCTAAATCTGAATCTATATCTTGTAAATGTGTGTATATATACTAGTACCATTGGATAAGGCCTCCCATGTGAGTGTTATGCCAACTCAACACTGGTCACCAATTCATGGTTTATTAGATGTGAGATTGGGATAATCACCCTTACTTCTATGAGACCATTTTATGTGAAAATCAGATGGTCAAATTTTGGAGAGCGATGGTGGAAATTCTTGATAGGAATAGATCCATGATTTCTAGAATGATTCATGGTGGGATTATAGGCCGGAGTAGAGGTAAGAGACATGTGAAGGATATCCACAATTTTTGGAAAATCCCATATGACTTGGTCTGTAATATGGAGATACATCCCATGAGGGGCCCTCATTATTGAACTAGGGTTTCCATAGAGAAGATAAGTATCACATGTCTTGTGAAATGTGTCACATGCTTTGTGCCTCTATTTAAAGGGGAATCATGTTTCCATGAGAATACACAACCTATGCCACACACATGTATATATTCGTAGGTAGAGTACACAAGTATGATCTAGTACTCAAACAAGGATAGGTTTACAACACACCCTCAGTACATGGGCCGAACTAGATTTATATAGGCACAAGAAGAGGTACTTAGGGATGGACACATGAATGTTTGGGATTAGTGGTACACACCGTTTACCCCTCAAACATGTAGTTTACTTCTTTATAGATGACTTGGAGACCCTGTTACCCGATGTGTGGACTCCTTTCCTTAAGGGTGTGTTTTCTAAATCCATTTTTAAGGGTATAGTTAAGAATGACATTCTAGTAATATTATTATGTTACTCTATAATGGATTTGTATTGGATAGAGTTGAAGGAATAAATTCAAGATGTCAAAATGGGATTTTTTATCATTTTATTCCCTAAGTGGGGTTCTAAAAATTTTCATTACCAACTACACATGACCATTGATTGATTAAAAAACGACTTAATCTTGAGTGGGTTTTTGTTATTCCCCATATTACTGTGTGTGATCCCCATCTATGTATCAATATCTTATGATGATAAGTGTAAACACACATATGGTGAGACCCGATGAGTATGACATCTCAGATGGATTCTATTAGTGCTATCATAACTGTGGAGTGAGTTCTCTAAGACAAGTTTGTTTATGGACTCTCAAGTAGAGTCTTAGGCTAGAAATGTGGTTGTGACCATACCTTGAGACATAGTGTCTACTATGATTATATCTAGATGATTAATTGTATGTCTCATATTCTGATTGAAATTATAACATCCCATGTAAATAAAGAATATTACATTTTCATATTTATTAATATTTGTGAATAAAATATTAATATTACTTAAAATTGGATTCTATGTTCGATGGCGTACCCAATACGCAACAACGAGTTTCTTTGAAATCTTACATTGCACACTAATAATATAATAATATTATTTTAAATAATAGTTAATGCCTAGCCGTTGTAATGGAGGGAATGAAAAAAACTACCTACAAAATGATTGCATATATTTGTTAAATATTTTTACATTTCTTTAATAAATGTTAGAGGCTTAAAATGCAAATGAATCCAATTTTAAGAATAGATATTCTAATATTCTTTAAAATGCAGATTAACCTCCTTTTGATGGAAAACCCTTTTTAAATCTAATTTTGGTCACTTTTATATGTTATATTTGACAAGATATAATCCTTCTTTATAATCAAGACATAAAAATTTACTTTGTGTAAATTTTTGTTATTTTCCGATAAAGATCATTTTTAGTGAAAAATGTTGTATTTTAATTCAAAACCTCATTTTAATCTAATTTATTTATATTGTTAGATTATATTTTTAATTTGTTTTAAAGTTTAATTAAAATATATTTTTACCATTTAATCCAATGGTGTTCATTTGAATTAATTTCACTTTGAAATTGGACATAAACAAGTGACAATCTTTTAATAGATATTGTTTATTAAAAACACGCTATTTGTTTTGACAGCGGGAATTGATTATAAAATTAATTAATGCAACATCTATGTTTTGAATTTGGTAAAATTGATATCATTTTTGAATTTTTAATATTAAATATATCATAGGGGGATTTTTTTTATTTTTCTGACAAATGTTCATTTTTAATGAATAGTGAAAAATACTGCATTTTAATTCAAAACTGCCTTTTCATACACTTTATTTATATAGATAGATTGTTATTTTGAATGGTTTTAAGGTTTAATTTAATTATTATTTTATCATTTAATACAATGTTTTTCATTGCATTTAATTTCACTTTTAAATTGGATGTAAAAACAAATCAATCTTTTGATAGATTTTACTTCTTAAAAACCCGTCTTTGGTTATGACAACAGGAATTATTTTAAATTATTTTCTGGAATTTTTGTGTTTGGAATTTGATAAAATTTATTCTATATTTTGAATCATAAGCTCCAAATTATGTAATTAAGATATTTTGTTTTTGGACCTTATGAATAGTAACAACGATAATTATCTTTAATTATCGTGTTTAATTAGTAATCAGGTAGTTAAGGGTAATAAAATAATATCATAAAAATATAAAATGACCCCAACATGTGTCATAATGCTATTGGTGGAGTCGTGTCAGACCATGGGATGCCTTTTGGCAACCTTGAGACCCCATGGAATCACTTTGTTGTGATAGTGACTTTTTATCATATTTTTTTTAAAGAAAGAAAATATAACAATGGTTTGTATATCCTAAGTAAAACAATTTTAATTTCGTTTACATAAATGATATATTTGACTATAAATAGTCATTGGAAATATAAAAATATTTCCTACATGATGGTAATTTTTTTTATAATTTTTAGACATTAAATAAATAAATTTATAAATGACACCGTGATGATGCAGTGATTACATCATTAATGAATTATTTAAATAAAATAAAACGATAAGGTAAAATATAAGAATTAAACTTGTAAAAAACATATTGTATGTAAGGATTTAAAACCCTTATCACCTTAGCCTTGAAATATATATTTTTGGGACCTTTGAAATCCGAAAATCATTTTAAAGTAACTTTTCAAGACTTTCCAAGAGTGCCCCTCCTCTCTCTTATAAAAGGCCCCCACCTCTACCCCCTTACCCACACCTCTCAAGCCCTTGGATCATAAAAACTTTGTTAATATTGTCTCTCCATATCCCTATCTTTCTCCTAGAAGCTTCACTTTGGGAAAAAGTCCTTCCAATGAAGCCTTTGGGCTCAAATCAAAAAGAGTTATCCAATTTTAAGGTAATGTATTCTCTTATGCTCTTTTGTTTTATTTTGCTTCTCCAACCCATAAACTCTTTTTATTACTTTATTTTGTAACAAAAACAGTATCTTAAATATACTAGGATTTTTTTATGAGAAGAATTCGAGCTACACTCATACACACCTCCATCTAATGGTTAAAGAACATACTGTTTCTGTGGGTGGAAAATTACTACCTCACGAAATGATGATTGTTCAATCTTCATTTAACACCTCTCATGGTGGCCATTAATATGTCACTGTATTTATATATGATATACATATTATTTTTATTATTTTATTATTCTTCTTTATTTTTCATTTATTCCATACCTTTTTGGTTTCCAAAATGTGTAATGCGATAATTTCATTTTAAGAAGTGCAGACTACCGCCCCCTTAGAGTGATTTGAATTGTTAATGCCATATGTGGGATGTATAAAGGATGGAGTTAATGATATTATATATGATATTATACTTTAATTATAATATACCTATGTATCATTATGTTTTCATTCCATTAAAGTATGAAATAGAAATGAATGTAGCGTTTATGCATATGTATGACTTACCGTCTCCATGAACCGTACATTTCATTTCATATCTCCAAATGTTATGTACTATTATAAGTACATATATATAATGAATATATATGATATATATTACATATAAATTATTAATATCATTCTAGAATTATAATATATATATATCTCTCATTTAGTTTTAATTCCATTAATATGACAAAGAAATGAAAGTAGTGTTCATGCGTACGTACGACCTACCGTCTCCATGAACGGTGAATTCCAATTTTTATCTCCAAATGTTATGGAATAGTATAAAATGAATATATAATAGATATATATGATATTTAAATCATTAATAATATTCTGGAGATGGTGTACTTATAAATACACGGACAATTCTTTTCAAACAAGTTCATTTTTGACTCAGGTACCGAACATCGACAAAAACGTCTGATATGAACTCACATAATTAACTATTTATTATAACATTATAATATGTGATAATAATTTAATAATAAAATTTAAATGAGGTCCTTAAGAAATTTTAAATTGAACAAAGTATATTATTCAGGAATATAACAAAACGTACAAGACAAGTCGGACTTGAGGTAAGTGATCCTACCTCTCTCTTTCTTTTTAAGTACTCTCTTTTATGTCATTTCTTTTAAGCTCCTTTTTCTTATGTTGGGGTATGTTCTTTTATATTACTATTACTATAAATTTTATTTTCATATGATGAGAGACTCTTTTTGATCTCATCAATCCTTTTTTTGATGTTTTTGGTGGCCCCGTTAGGCTGCTGAGTTTTCATAAGGCATTTTTCATCTCACTTTTATTCCCATGAGATTCATGCTACATTTTACACTATTTCATTTTTTTGTGGTGTGTGTACTTACAATGATTTTATTCTTTTTTTAATATAATTTAATTTATGGGTATTTAAATCTTCATTGTATGACCCTTCTTTCATGGGGTGTACGTTTCAAAAGTTACCCAAATCGGTAAGGGAACCTTTCACCCTCCTCTTTTTAAAAGACTTATTTTTGTTAGATCTTTTAATTTACATATTCTTATGCTGGGATGTGTTCTTATATAAAATTATTGTTGTAAATTTTATGTTCAAGTGATGAGATACCCTTTTTATCTCTCATCATCTCATTTTCTGAATTTTAAAGTAACGCCGTTAGGTTGTCAAATTTCTGTAAGGGAACTTCTTAACCCAATTTCAATTGTTTTGGTTAAACGTCAACTTCTTTATTATGTTGTTCCATGAATATGTGTGGACTACCTATGATTTTTTTACACTAAATATCCACTTATATTGGGTGTATTTATATTTGTCACACATAATTATGTAATTGATTTATCCTTAATATAAGGATACCATTTTTGTAAAGGACTTCGTTTCAATCTCCTTTCATTGAGGCATATTTTTTTATACACAAATTTCTTTTATAAGGTGTATAAACCCCTTTTACTTTTAATTTTATTCAAAATTAATCTTTTTATATGAATCATTTTACAAAACGACAAAAGGGAATGTTTTTGTCTTACGTATGCTGTGACAATGACTTCTCCGCTACCGTGACCATTATTTGAGTTTTGACTTCCTCTAAAAGCCATAACTTTTTTTAAATGAAAAATAAATACCATGTTTTAATTTTCTTTTATTTTGGTATTGAAAATGGTTTTGATAATTTTGTGATTATATCAATGTGTTTTTGATATCTTTTGATTGAAATGTGGGAATGTTATGTTTCCTTTGTGCATGTTTTATGTGATACGATTATGTTATGGTTCTTGGGCATTATTTATGAAGATGGGTGGTTCCATGATAAAATAAGGGAGGGTGAGACCATGATAGCTCTCCAATTCATTGGGTAATGCGAAGGAGTTAAACGCTAAGGTTTCTCTGAAGAGATTTTTGGAATAAACTGTAATGGGTATTCCAAACGTAACCATGAGGGTTACTCCCTATGTAAGAATGTTATGAATGCCTCATGTTACCTTTATGTCTTATGATTTCTATGAGTTATACATAAATATTATGATTTTAGAAGGTATGTTATGATTGAAAGTTATGGTTTCATTGATTTGTATTTATTGTCAGGTTAATGTTTCCTTTCATTATGTTATAACACTTACTGAGATTTTTATGCTCATCCAAAGTTTTTGAAATGTTTTTCCAAAGGTTATAAGGAATGGTAAGAGAAATGAAGTATTAAATAATATTTATATCAAGAAAATAACTATTGTTTTAATTAAGGATTTGTTTTATTGTTGTGAAAAATCGGTTATAGTAGTAGTGTCAACTTTGTAATCCTTTGAGATGTAATAGATATGTACTAATTCTCTAAAACTCTAAACCTGAAAATATCCTCAATGCGAATTATTCATTTAATTCAAGATTAAGTGATGTTTTAAGGTCGGGTCCTTATAGTTGGTATCAAAGGAAGGTTTAGATAACTTTAGAGGTTAGGGTATTCTTTAAGCACAAGTGACATTATATTATTGGTTAGGATTTCAGAAAGAGTCATAGTTTTAGATAAAGTGAATGAGTTTAAGATAACATGAATAATTATATCTTAGTATTTACCCTCCTCATAAGATATTATATGATGATTCTAATGATATACTCACACTGACCTTTTTGGTTTTATTAAATGGATGGATCTAGCAGGCACTAAATTAATAGTGGATGTGAAGAAAACTGTGACGGTTTTCTGAAATAACAATTGAATTATATGGGAGCTGAAATTTGAACTCTTGTGGTTATTATCAACCAACTATCAGGATTCATGATTAACCACTTGAACCTTGGTGAGTTCTCTAATGCATAATGTGCAAGAGAACCAACTTGAAGTGGTTGTTCAGGTAATAATTATAATGGTAACCATTAGGGTTTATATGATCCTTACTTTTGAGGTAATTATGGGTTACTATATGACGGAAAATGAAAGGCATGAGATAAAATTGAAGTTAAATTATGTTTTGGTTATTTTTGAAGATTTTATCTCTTTTTGGTGAATGTCTTAATAATTAAATAGTTTTGAAAAAAGGGATAACATGCAGACTATGTGACAACCCGTCATGTCGGACCAAGCTGCGGGAATCAAACCCACAACCAAAGTGCGACTGGTATTTATCACCTACCACTGGACTACATGAAGTCCCTGGTTAGTATGAAAAATTATTTTTAGTTAGATGATTTTATGAATCAAGAATAAGTTGATTTTGAGTTATCTATGGAAATTATTAACCTATCATGGAAGATATGTGATTAGGTTAATTACTTTTCAGTATGAGACTTTAAGAGTAATTGATTTTATTTGGAGATAAATGTTAAGATTTACCTTGGAAGACTATGTGATTAAATCCTTCAGAGATTTTGGTTTCAATCATAGTTTGGTTTATCTTTGAAGAATTTTATGGACAACTGTTTATTGAATGGTCTTTGTTGAACTTTGGATAATGTTTGAAAAAATTTGGATATTAAGAGTAGTATTTCTTTTTATAAAGGATTATCATTTTTGGGTATTATCTGATCTCGTACTAACAATTTTGGTTTTGGTTTTTGTATAAAGTCATGGGAAATATATAGTTCTCTTTTTTAGATTAGGTGATTCTCTATAATTTTATTATAGAGCTCTTAATGTGAACAAGTCATCCTAAATACTCGTCTTTTAGAGAAATTATGAGTTTGTGTAAGAAATATAGTAAGAGATGAAAGTCTATACGAAAAATAAGTATATTTCCTTATGATTTAGTTAAGATTGTAATTAAATTCCTCAATGAAATGTAACTTAAAACAAAAACTTTTTCTGTTAACTTTTACAACTGAGGAATCAAATACTGTTAACTCATCATAAGTTTGTGATTTTCTGGTGGTTAACTTTCTCCTAATCATGTTTTTTATCACTCCCCATCAGAACTTGACCCTTTATTTTTTCTTCCATATCCATGTTTTTTAACATGGAATCCTAGTATGGGTTAACTCGGGTGACCTTTGTACTTATCTTTCTTTCTTTTAAAGTGATAGTTTTGCTAACTCTCATTCCGATGTGGGGCTTTCAATGAAGTTTCCAAGCCCAATTTTAAAATTGCGAGGACACAATTACCAAAAGTGGGGAAGGATGTAACATCCCAAGTAAATAAAGAATATTACATTTTAATATTTATTTATATTTGTGAATAAAATAATAATTTTACTTTAAAGGGGATTCTATGTTTGATGGCGTACCCAATACGCAACAACGAGTTTCTTTGAAATCTTACATTGCATACTAATAATATAATAATATTATTTTAAATAATAGTTAACGCCTAGCCGTTGTAATGGAGGGAATGAACATATCTAACTAAAAAATTATTACATATGTTTGTTAAATATTTTTACATTTATCCAATAAATTTTAGAGGCTTAAAATGCAAATGAATACAATTTTAAGAATAGATATTCTAATATTCTTTAAAAGGCCGATTAACCGCCTTTTGATGGCGAACCCTTTTTAAATATATTTTTTTTCACTTTTATATGTTATATATGAAAAAATAGAATCTTAATTTATAATCAAGTCCTCAAAATTTACTTTGTGTAAATTTTCGTTATTTTCTGATAATGATCATTTTTAGTGAAAAATGCTGTATTTTAATTCAAAACCTCCTTTTAATATAATTTACTTATATTTTTAGATTATATTTTAATTGGTTTTAAAGTGTAATTAAGATATATTTTTACCAATTAATCCAGTTTTGGTAATTTTAATTAATTTCACTTTGAAATTGGACATAAACAAGTGTCAATCTTTTAATAGATATTATTTCTTAAAAACACGCTATTTGTTTTGACAGCGGGAATTGATTATAAAATTAATTAATGAAACTTCTATGTTTTTAATTTGGTAAAATTGATATCATTTTTTAATTTGGAATATCAAATATACATAAGTGTTAATTTTTCGTATTTTTCTGACAAATGTTCATTTTCAATGAATAGTGAAAAATACGACATTTTAATTCAAAACTGCCTTTTCATCCAATTTATTTATATAGTTAGATTTTCATTTTAAATCATTTTAAGGTGTAATTTAATTATTTTTTTATCATTTAATACAATTTTGGTAATTGTATGTAATTTCACATTTAAATTGGATGTAAAAACAAATCAATCTTTTAATAGATTTTACTTCATAAAAACCCGTCTTTGGTTCTAGCAATAGGAATTATTTTGAATTAATTACTAAAATATCTGTTTTTGGAATTTGATAAAATGAATTCCATATTTAGAATCATATGGTCCAAATTATTTAATTATGTCTCTTTTGTTTTTGGGCCTTATGAATAGTAACGATGATGATTATCTTTAATTATCGGGTTTAATTAGTAATCAAGTAGTTTAGGGTAATTAAATAATATCATAAAAATATAAAATAACCTCAAAATGTGTCCTAATGCTATTGGTGGTGTCATGTATGACCATGGGATGCCTTGTACCATCCTTGGGACCCCATGTAATCACTTTAGCGTGATAGTGACTTTTTAGAAAAAAATTTAAAGAAAGGAAATATAACAAAGGTTTTTATATCCTAAGTAAAAAAAATTTAATTTCGTTTAAATTAATGATATATTTTTCTATAAATAGTCATTGGAAAGATAAAAATATTTCCTACATTATTGTAATTTTTTTAAAAATTTTAGACATTAAATAAATAATTTTTTAAATGACACCATGATGATGCAGTGATTAACTCATGAATGAATGATTTAAACAAAATGAAAAGATAAGGTAAAATTGAAGACCTAAACTTGTAAAAAAACCTATTGTATGGATGTATTTGGAACCCTTATCACATTATCATTGAAATTTATAATCTTTGGACCTTTAAAATCCGAAAATCATTTTATAATAAAGTTACTTTTCAAGACTTTCCAAGAGTGCCCCTCCTCTCTCTTATAAAAGGCCCCCACCTCTACCCCCTTACCCACACCTCTCAAGCCCTTGGATCGTCCAAAATTTGCTCATATTTTCTCTACACATCCCTATATTACTTCTAGAAGCCTCAATTTTGGCAGAAGTCTTTCCAAGGAAGCCTTTGGGCTCAAATCAAAAAGAGTTATCCAATTTGAAGGTAATGTATTCTCTTATACTCTTTTGTTTTATTTTGCTTCTCCAACCCCCTAAACTATTTTTATTCCTTTATTTTGTAACAACACCAGTATCTTAAATATACTAGGATATTGGTATGATATATATTCTAGCTACACTCATACACACCTCCATATAATGGTTAAAGAACATACTGTTTCTGTGGGTGGCGAATTACTGCCTCACGAAATGATGATTGTTCAATCTTTATTTAACACCTCTCATGGTGGAAATTAAGATGTCACTTAATTTATATATGATATATATATTATTTTTATTTTTTCCTTATGATTATTTATTTTTCATTTATTCCATACCTTTATGGTTTCCAAAATGGGTAAACGCGATAATTTCATTTTAGAAAGTGCGGACTACCGCCCCCTCAGAGTGATTTGAATCGTTAAAGCCATATGTGGGATGTATAAAGGATGGAGTTAATGATATTATATATGATATTATACTGTAATTATAATATACTTATGTATCATTATGTTTTTATTCCATTAAATTATGAAATAGAAATGAAAGTAGTGTTCATGCGTACGTACGACTTACCGTCTCCATGAACGGTACATTTAATTTATTATCTCCAAATGTTATTTACTATTATAAGTACATATATATAATGAAAATATATGATATATATTACATCTAAATTATGAATATCATTCTGTAATTATAATATATATATTCTCTCATCTAGTTTTAATTCCATTAATATGACAATGAAATGAAAGTAGCATTCATGCGTACGTACGGCCTACTATCTCCATGAATGGTGAATTTCATTTTTTATCTCCAAATGTTATGGAATAGTATAAAATGAATATATACTGGATATATATGAGATTTAAATCCTTAATAATATTTTGGATATGGATTAATTATAACTACATGGACAATTATTTTCAAACAAGTTCATTTTTGACTCATGTACCGAACTTCGACAAAAATGTCTAATATGAACTCAAATAATTAACTAATTATTATAACATTATAATATGTGATATGAATTTAATAATAACATTTAAATGAGTTAATTAAGAAATTATAAATTGACCAAATATTATTATTCAGGAATATAAAGAAACGAACAAGGCAAGTCAGACTTGAGGTAAGGGATCCTACCTCTCTCTTTCATTTTTAGTACTCTATTTTATGTAATTTACTTTAATATCCTTTTTCGTATGTTGGGTGATGTTCTTTTATATTCCTATTACTGTAAATTTTATGTTCATATGATTAGAGACCCTTTTTTATCTCATCAATCCTTTTTTTAAGTTTTTGGTGGTGCCGTTAGGTTGACGAGTTTTCGTAAGGGATTTTTCATCTCACTTTTATTCCTCTGAGATTCATGCTACATTTTCCACTATTTCTTTTTTTGTGTTGTGTGTGTACTTCCCATGATGGTATTATTTGTTTAGTATAATATAATTTATGGGTATTTACATCTTCATTGTATGACCCTTCTTTCATGGGGTGTACGTTTCGAAAGTTACCCAAATCGGTAAGAGAACCTTTCACCCTCCTCTTTTTAAAAGACTTCATTTTATTAGGTATTTTAATTTACATATTCTTATGTTAGGATGTGTTATTATATATCCTTATTGTTTTAAATTTTATGTCCAGTGATTAGATACCCTTTTTATCTCTCATCATCTCATTCTCTGATTTTTTAGTGACGTCGTTAGGCTATTGAATTTTTGTAAGGGAACTTCATAACCCAATTACAATTATTTGGATTAAAACTCTACTTATTGATTATTTTGTGCCATGCATATGTGTGGATGAAATATTATTTTTTTACACTTATTATCCACTTATATTGGGTGTATTTATATTTTTCACACATAATTATGTAACTGATTTATCCTTAATCTAAGGATACCATCTTTGCAAGGGACTTCATATCAATCTCCTTTCTTTGAGGCATATTTTGTTTTATACACAAATTTCTTTTATACTGTGTATAAAACCCTTTGAAATTTACTTTTATTCAAAATGAATCTTTTTATATGAAGCATTTTACTAAAAGACAAAAGGGAATGTTTTTGTCTTATGTATGTGGTGACAACGACTTTTCCGCCGCCTTGACCATTATTTGCGTTTCGACTTCCTCTACAAGACATAAATTTTTTTAAAAAGAAATATAAATACCATGTTTTACTTTTCTTTTATTTTAGTATTGAAAATGGTTTTGTTAATGTTTTTATTATATCAATGTGTTTTTGATATCTTGTTATTGAAATGTGGAAATGTTATGTTTCCTTTATGCGTGTTTTATGTGATACAATTATGTTATGGTTCTAGGGCATTGTTTATGAAGATGGGTGGTTCCATGATAAAATTAGGGTGGGTGAGCCTGTGATAGATCTCCAATGCATTGGGTAATGTGAAGGAGTTAAATGCTAAGGGTTTTTCGAAGAGATTTAGGGAATATACTGTAATGGGTATTCCAAACGTAACCATGAGGGTTACTCCCTATGTAATAATGTTATGAATGCCTAAATTTACCTTTATGTCTTATGATTTCTTTGAGTTATACATAAATATTATTATTTTAGATGGTATGTTATGATTGAAAGTTATGGTTTCATTGATTTTTATTTATTGTTGGGTTAATGTTTCCTTTCACTAGGTTATAACCCTTACTGAGATTTTTATGCTCGTCCCAAGTTTTTGAAATGTTTTTCACAAGTTATATGGAAGGGTAAGAGAAAGGAAGTATTCAAGAATATTTATATCAAGAAAAGAAATCTTGTTTTATTTAAGGATTTTATTATTGTTTTGAAAAATCGGTAATAGTAGTAGTGTCTACATTGTAATCCTTTGAGATGTAATAGTTATGAACTAATTCTCTAAAACTCTAAACCTGAAAAGATCCTCAATGTGAATTATTCATTTAATTCAAGACTAAGTAATGTTTTAAGGTTGGGTCCTTGTAGAAATTTCTTGTGATGATATTACTACTCTTTTTATTTTATGTTTAGTGATTTTGGGGTGATCTAATGGGTTTTGTTATAGTCACACCGGTATAGGCTCTTTCCACATGTGTTATGTCTTATGTAGATGATCAACCATTCCCTAAGGTTCTTGGTGGAAAAAATAAGAATGATCTTATGTTTGGGGTAGACAGACCATGGTTTCTTCTAGGAGGCACATTTGACTATAATCCCCTCTTACCATCTTTTTAGACTTCATTATAGTTTTTGGTGGGCTTGTATTTGGACCTTATTGCTTCCCAGTATTTTTTAATACTATGATTGTGATATCTAGATGTATACATCCAATTGGTGTTAGTTTTATTTTACATTTCAGAATTTTATGTGCTTTTATATGTGTATAGGTGTACATGTACCACAGGATAAGGCCTTCAATGTGAGTGTTACACCTACTCGGTGATGGTGTCCTTCCCTTGGCATATTAGTCGAGGTATTGGGGTAGTCAAACTCAGGTTATAGCCATCCAGAATAAACCTAATGTGTCTATTCATGATAGAGTATGCCCCTCGAGGCTGAGAATAAGAAGAATGTGACTACCCCAAGCCCGTCTCCAATAGAACAGGGGTTGGTGACTAGTGACGATTAAGCATAACAGTTACATTTCAGGCCTTAGCCTAGGGTATATATAAGCACAAAAACATATAAAAGACCATAAAATGATGAAATATAATATAAAATTAATATTAAATTCATTAATATATCAAAATCCCAAAATCAGTGTATAATAAAATAACAGGAAGTAATAAGGATCAAATACAAACCCACCAAAAAATATAATGAAGTATAACATGGTACTAAGTGGGGACTATGGTCAACTATGAATCCAATAATTAACCATGGTATTTATAGGAAAAATATAAGATTTAACTACTACTGGTCCACCGAGAACTCCATAAAATGGATGGTCGTCTGCATAATATATGACACATGCAGGCAGAGGGAAAGTATGTGTTAGTACAGTAATACCATGTAGGACACCCTAAAATCACTAAGCACAAAGCATCAAGTATATTTAGATCATCCTAGGATATTTAATTTAGAATGTGATACATATAATAATACATCTAGAGATAATCATAGTAGACAATAACTCTTAAGGTAAGGTCACAACCACATTGGAAGCCTAAGATCCTACTTGAGAGTTTATAAACATGCTCACCTGAGAGAAGTCACTCTGTGAGTTTGAAAGTACTAATTGAATCTATCCTATATATCATGGTCAATTGTTATCTCAATATGCAAGTAAAAGTGATAAGTCTGAAGATATTAATACATAGATGGGTATCACACCCAAGCCCATGGGGTATACCAACAACTCAATCTGGATTATCCTACTAAGTTGGGGATCAACGCCTGTGTACAATTGGTCACACCAATTCTAAGAACCCCACATAGGGTAGAAGATGATATAGGTTATCATCCCCACCTATATGGGGAATTCATTAAACTCTACCCAAAACTAATCAATTGATGGGATCACAATCCTACAGTTAGGATGCAATGCAACACTGTACCCTCGTAGGGATGGATCAAGGGAATTCAACCTTAAGAAAACTAGTCCATGCTAAGGAGACAAGTTCCCAATGCCATCATCAAAGAAGTAGAATATGTGTAAGAGGGGTACATGTTGAGTACCACTTTTCTTGAGTTTTCTCATGTCCATGCTTGTGTACCTATGCATGTTTCCATATACATCTTTTTGTGCTCGTGTACCGTGGTCTTGATGTGTACCTGGCCATGTTCGCGTACTAGGGTGTGCCCATGTACTCTACTAGTGTCTATATACCAAGATTTTTCAATGGTCATGTATCCTATTTGATACTTCATGATTCACAGGGTAGCGGTCACATGGAATTTGACACATTTCACACGTTGTGTGATACTTTACTTGTCCAAAAAATCACTTGTGATGCAGTGAGGGCCCCCAAGGTATGTATCTCCAGATTACATGTTGTGTAGTGTATGATTCATAAAAAATCACATATCTCTTTCAAGTGTCAATACCCACTTCCCCAACCTTCAATCCTTCTTTGAATGACACTGACAAAAATTGATCTAGTCTTGTAGATCCATGTTGTCACTACTCGATAAATTTTGTCCATCCGATTCATTAGGAAAATGGTCCAATATCATCAAACTATCTCCGAACACCAAAACTCCCCCTAAGAACTCTAATCTAATCCAATCCATCATTTTTCTATAACATCTCAATCCCATGATTAGTTTGAGCTTGGATATGTAGTATCAATTAGTTGCACCATGAAATAGGTTTGATTTGATTGATTACCGAGTATTTATCGAACCACTGGACAGATTTTTTTGATTGATGAATGAATAATGAACATGGGAATGAATGAAAAAATGAGAAAAAAACCTAAGACAATTTTCATTTTGGTCTCAATTCATTGTCTTTAGAATGGTGAATGTAGATACATAAATAGAACAGCGAGAGAAATCTCCATATTTCCATCAAAATAACACCATACCTGCAATACGATCGATCCATTAATCAATCTATTAGTTTATTGATTTGTATTTTTAATAGGATAATAAATGGGGTTAAATTCATAAAAAACACATCCCACCTTGATTTGGATCAATCCCTGGAAAACAATGACCGCACATCATTGTTGTTGGAGTTATCCATAAGCTGCTTTGGCCAAGACAATCATCGATTTTAGATCGAGATCCATTGTATTCTCCATGATCTCCTCCAAAGACTCATCTACATTTCCAAGATTATACTGCTAACCATGATAATTCTTCATAGCCATATATCTATAAAAAAAAGCTGGTCATTAAAAAATGATTAAAATAATTATTTTTATTGATTATTTTATTTAAATAATTTTCCACGACCGTTCCAAACCCAAGAATCTGATGTGATCCATGGTTATGTTTTGTGTAGGGTAAAACCCACTTTCTAAACACAATAATGGTCTCATATTTCCAACCTACGACTCCATTTATGAGTTATTCAAATTTTTAGGAAAATATGTGTGTATGAAAAAAAAATATTTATTATTTTTTAAATATCAATCTTGGCTCACTGGGACTTGGAATATCATGTCGTCTCAGCACCTGGATCTGAATATATTATGATATATATTTTTAGTATTTACATGGAAAAAGTGATAAATTATAGTTATCAAGTGTTATATAATTTTTTAGGGTGTAATATAATTTTTTCCATTATTGAGTACCAAAAACTGATATGGGTTTGAGATATTGGGAAATGTTTTTATTTTTTAAGATCTAAGAGGGAATAAACCTAAAAAGATAAGAATACCTATAATCAATTTATTAGGTAGAGTAATCTATATAAATAATCAGATCCAAAATAAATACATGATACAATACTAAAATAGTACATATTTTATATAGGATTTATTTATTTATGATTTTTTATTTCCTTGAAAAAATTAGATGTTTTATTATATTACTATTATAAAGATAATAATTTATATTTTTGAATCTAAAAAGATAAACATGATTAAAAAAATTAAAAATTTTAGTTGTATATAAAAATAATATGAAAATATTATAAATGATTTTATTGAGTTCTCAGGATTCCAGACAAATGAATCATTTATAATTAAGTGTTTCTATATACATTGTTTTTAATAAATATGGGTTCATTTAGATTAGTTTAGAGAACACTTAATTTGTTACAGAAAAAAATCAGCATTATTGATTTTAAATTATACATGTAAAATAACAGAATGCATCTACTGAGGGGAATACCAATATGAGTTTTGAACCAACTTATTTCAATACAAGAATATATATTCATGTAGATAATATTTAGGAAATAATAATGGTATATGAATATTAAATTTTATTTTTCCCTAAAAAGTATGAGAGCTTTAATGAAAATGGTCACACAAGCCATTATAGGATTGTTTAACTAAATTTATAATGTTGTCAACAATAAAAAAATACATATAACATGAAATAATATAATGTATGAAGTACAATTAGTTTTATTGAATTACTTTATCATTTGAATGATATGTTATAGGATGACAATGTATTTAATTTTCAAACATATGAAGCTAAAAAAAATTATATACTAGGGTTAAGGGTAATTAAAAATGCATGTCTTTCAAAATGATTTTATTTTATCTATAAAGTAGTATATCTCATTATAGGAATCATAAATGTAATATTTCATTATATAATAAAAATAAAAAAATTATATTGAAATTAATATGACACTTTACAAAATATTTTAGTATTTTCATGTATGTTTGACATTTCAAAGACAATAAGTTAATTAACATAAACCGCACATGAAATAATTCTATAAAGAAGAGATCCTTATTCAACCCATAACTTCATTTTTAAACAATATTCCATTTTATTTCATTTTTGAATATATTTTTCAGTTTATATTTTTTTTTCAGAATTATGTCATAACTCATACATAATAGAATAATACATTACATGTTGGACACTACATCTTAGTAACCATTATTTATTCAATCCAATTGAAAATGATATAATTTTTCTTTTCATGAAAAGTCATTATGATTTTAAAATTGTCTTTATCATTGTTCATACTGATCCTTAAAACCTATATATATATTCTGAAAGCATGGGATGAGAAAATAAATCTTAGTATGGGAAATATAAAAGAATAAATAAACCCATTATTCCATTTCAAAACCATGAGATCATGAAATATTGTTTTCCTTTAACATAATAAACTTTTATCTCAAATAATCGTTAACATATATATGAATTTAGCTTTAATGGCCATTGTTTTTTGAAAAACACTTTATTATAAAACAAATAGAAAAAATAATAATCATGTGGATTTCTTAAAAAACATGATAACCTGAGAAAAATAGTCTAAAAACATATAGGTTTTCCCTAAAAAGGTTTCATCATTTTTTAAAATAAAAGATCATTAAATTGCATTTTTAAATCAAGAAGTTTTGATGAAAAATCATTTTAAATCATATAGAATTCATATAGTTGCCTTGGGACCTCATTATCATATAACCCTTAAAAGAACCCTTATCAGAGAAAGGGAATATAAGATTAATATCAAAAATAATTCTCATGATATCATAGTCATTACCCAATGCATTAGGGAGTTTTACTGGGATCACACAATAATAAAAAATTTACAAGGACCATAAAATATATAAGACACATATAATCTTTCATTTCCATCTTCAAACTCATAAAATATACTATTAAACCTATAATAAAAATATTTTTAGATATTGATATATCTATTTCTTTTGAAAAGTAGTTTTAAATAACTAGAATACCCAGATCAAAGGTAATGATGATTTTTATTTGAAGGAAGCAGTGAATATTATAATGGAATCCGATCATCAAATTATTTTTATGGTGATTGGAATATCCGTAGTCATTTTATACATTAAAACATAATAATTTTTTTGATATTCATAAAGAAAGTCAAAAATGCTACATATAAAATATGAAAAAAAGATCCGTTTTGAGATATTTTGAAAGAAAGTAAAAAGTGACTTAAAATATCATTTATTATACATTAATGTTTATATAAATACTTTGAAAAATTAATTTTATGAATATAGACTAGGAAGAAAAATACTTAGAGAATAAATCTTAAAAAAATTCAAATTGATGTTTTAAGGTAAAGTGTTTCTTATGTCTTGGTTACTTTTAAACCAATGAAACATTGAAGGAAATAAATTTTAATGAATTTTTTTTAAGATCTTGGATTTTTTCTTATTAGGAGATGTCCATGATTATGTTTCAATTGAGTCTATTTTTGTGGTCAAATAAGTTTCCCCAAGTTCATGGGAAGGCTTAGGGGTGTCTTGGGGGTTCAAGGCTTGAAGGGGGGGGGGTGTTTTTTGGGTATGTTTGACGATTTGTGAATAGTTATTGCTAACTAAGAAGATCAGCTTTGGTAACTGTGAAATAGTTTGATTTTCATGCAGTACTATCTACATGGTTTTCACACGTTTTGTCAAACTGTGCGGGTAAACTGTGCTGCCTTGAAAAGTTGGAAAAATTACAAAATTTTCATTGTGATATTTTAAGGCTTACTTGGGATTTACCCCTTTCTTCTTCTTTATAACCCTAGTGACATCCCAAAAATCACAAGAGCTCCCATGGATCAATATCTCTCATCTCTAGGCCATTTGGAGTGCCATCAGTTTTGGATTGAAGCTCTGGGTATGTCCAATATTCATATGGATTTCCTTTTCTAGATTAGGGTTTGTATTTTCTCTAATTTTCATCCGAAGCCCAAAACCCACCATTTTCTAGTGGATCCTCGGTTAAGTTTTCAAAGGGTGTTTGAATCCGAATATACAGCTATGATTAATATTACTTTCATCATTATATATCTGGTAGGTGGTCCATAAGTATTATCCCATAGTTCCATTTCAGATTTGGGAATGGGAGTTTTTTGTTCTTGTGTTTCCATTTTTTTGTTCATGATTCTGTTGGAGGGTTTTGTAAAAAGGGGTGTCTATATGACCAATTTAAACTCTCACGATCCCCATAGGATGCGTAGAGGATGACATGACCATTGAAGGGCCACCCATGGAGTGCGCCGACATTTTCCAACCCAGATATTGGTAGGTTTAAGTGAAGGATTACTGAAGAATAATATCAAACCTTCTAAAACAGATTTTGTTGGTTGGTTAAGTTGTAAATAGAATGACGATAATTGTTACTATAGTGATAAGGGAACATTATATTGTTTGGAATGACATGGAAAATGGTAAAATTGGGTTGAATGAAATTATGTCAATTTTCCAATGAATTTTTGGTTAAAAATGCCTAATAGGATTAGTGAATATTAAATGGTGAACTTGTCATTGGATAATGTAATGGAAAATGGATGAATATGTGGAATGGGTTAATACATGGGATTATGGGGTATGCCTAAATGGTTGAATATAATAAATTGGTTGTGCCTTATGGGAATATAGTTGAGTACTTGTAGTGAATATGTGGGTAAATTATTGTGAAATGATAAATGGGCTAAATGGGATAATATATTGTAATTGATGAATATTAGATAAGGCTCAAGGGTCTTTGAATACACTTAAGGGTTTAAGGAACAAGAATGAGAATTTATCTAAATGGAGATGAATTGTAATTGGTGAATGTATTAATGGGTAATGGAATAGTATTAATTCTCATGTGTGGTTGTTATGTATTGTGTTTTCCAATAGCATTGGTTATGTTAGGTTATTATGGTATGGTGGTAGTGATTGAATAAATAAGAATGTACACATGGATTAGTAGAGTGGGGTAATGACATGAGGCTCTACACCACCAGGTCAAGTTAGAATGAGGATCTAAAAATCCAACCAAAAAATTCATGGGTTTGGGAAGGGTATAGAGGCTCTATTTCCATAATAGTTTTATTCCACCCGAAATAATTCTTCGAGGAGAGGATAATGTGTTGATGTGATATGTGTATCCCTAGTGAGATAAGGTCTTGGATTATTTTCCCTATGCATTGTGATTGATTTCATTAGACCCTTTTGTAGATGATATGTGCACCTAACCCATGGATTGTGTTCTAAGAGTGGAATTTGTAACGAAGATGGTTTACGAAATGAAATTGGATAAAAAGGCTAAGAATGAACTAAAAAGAACATTGTTTACTAATGGCACCCAAACTGTCACTTGTTTACTTACAATTTATTTGGTAGTTTCATGAACTATATATTAGACTGGATATTTCATACACACCATTGGTGGTGGCCTTCTATGTTTTGTACTCCCCTTGCTCGAGGCACTATTGGGTACCCGGGCAGATTTCTTAGTTGCTGGTGAGGGAAAGGACAAAGGCTCTACTCTAGGATGTTGTGTTGGACTCAGGATGTACCTGAAGAGGGATCTAGAGATAGAGTCGGGACCTGTTTGGTGATTTGTCTGTTATCATATTTTGGGGTTTGTTCACTTTTCACTACTAGTATTTCATGACAATGTTGATGTTGAATTATGGGTTGTACCCAGTTAGGAGTTGTTTGGATTGCATGTTTATTAGTTGTTTCATATTGTTTCCACTATTTATATTATGTTCTAATGTGGATTACTTTGGTAAATACGTTATAGTCTTCCCATGTGACTCATTAGACCCTCGCCGCTAGTTGGAAACCTTTGGAGTACGGGGAGGTGCAATTGAGGTCATGTGATGAATTGGATTGGGGCACCAGTTTAGGGGATCCCGAGTCGGGGATGTTAAAAACTAGTATTAGAGGAGTTATTTTATTTTTCCTACTTTTTGGGGATAGAATAAATGAGAATAGCATAGTGTCAGGCCTTGGTATTGAGCTCATTCATGTGAGTATCTAACCCCAGTACAAGGGAAAACTCAAGTCACCTAGGATGAGAATCTTTGTTCTTGATGGATGCTGTTAATTTTGAATGATATTTCACCATTGGGTGATTCACATGTTATGTGATTTGACTGATTTATGATATTTTTCTTAAGGATGTAGTTACACGATGTTATGCATTCATGCATCAATTTAGGATTCTAATGATATAGGTGGTATGCATGCTTATAAGCACACACACTTGATGAGTGTGTGGGGCGTAAAGAGTAGAATTCATTTTACTTCCTAGAGAAATTTAACGAAAATGATGAATAATAATGGTAAGGAAAGTAGGTGAATGAAAATAATGAAAATGAATAGTTATGTAATATCAATTATAATGAAATTTTGCGACCACATTAAATTTTTGTGTAGTGATAAATTATAATGGTTGATTTGGTATCAAATAGTGAAAGGCTGCATAATGAATGTTAAATTATTTGTTATTGTTTCCCAATAAAAGGTGTCAATGAGGTAAAATGATTATTGTAACAAGTTGTGTAATGAGAAATGTGCCTAATTGAGAAATATTGTGTTATAAAATAAGAATTTTTTTAAATAGGTGTTGACGAAAGCCTTGCAATTAAGTAAATTGGTTAACGCATATTGACTATGACCAAAAATAGGTATGATAGAGGGTAGTGTTCTAAGTGGTAGGATTACCATTAAAATAGAGCATGAAGAATTTTTTATTTTAAGGTCGATAGTGTGAGATCATTTCCATTTATCGTTTAATCATGTCAATAATTCTTCAAATCATCGGGTGAATGAAAAGTTTAAAATTCAAATGATTGAGTTCAAAAGTGGCTATTCCTTATGTTATCAGTTTTATCCTTGTATGTATGGTTTGGGGAAGTGATATTTCCCTAGATTGAGACTTTTTATTTGGATTTTGAGGCCTTTTTAGTTATAATATGTCCAAGGGGGTGTGTTTAGGAAACCCATGGTAGGGTTGCGGCCTTTGGATTGTGAGACGTTGTGTAATGCGAGTGTGAAAACTCTCAAGGTTTGTGACCATACAGAGTGCATGATAAACACTAAGGATGGTGTCTAGGTCTTAGTGACCTTGTGATTAGAGGCCTTATGAGTTGCGTTTTGAATCTTGGAGAGGATATTTTTCTCATAGTGCCAATTAATGTGTACACCATTGGCATGGAACCTAGAGTAAATGATTGTTTGGTGTGCTAGGCATAGTTTGCATTGAAACTAGGGTGAGAGTGCCATTAACGAGAATTAATTTTATCTTGTAATTATTTGAATGGTTTGGAGAGGGGACCAATGTATTTTCCTAGTTGTGACTCCAGTCTAGGGATTTGTTATCATTCATACTTCAAGGTGACCTTTGAAAGTGGTTAGATAAGGTTTCTAGTTTTTTGGGTGTTTCTCGCACATGTAGATGGTTTGGAATTTTATAGTGGGACTCAAAGTGTTGCAAGGTGCATTTTTGGACTAGGAATCTATGTGGGAAGGTTGGTTGATGGTGGTCCCACTCAAGTTGTGGTCACAAAATAATAGTTTTGTAATATCACAGGTGACCTCTTGGGATGTTAGCCCAGTGGTGCAGGCACCTTGGAATATGAATCGTGGGAGATGCTTAAGAGGTGGTGTCAATGCATATTAAGTACCCCCAAGTTTTAGTAAATGAGATAGTTGTATCTGGTTCTTTCATAAGGACACCCTAGTGTTTGTGATCAAATTTAAGGTTTGTTTTGAAGGGTTGTATCATATGGATTCTTGAATCCTCTATTTAGATGACGATTAATGGAGGTCTAGAAGTTATTTATGAGTGGATGATATAAGGGTGACTAAAGTACATTTTTATTCTTTTTCTTGATGGTGACACCTAAGGTGAGGGTGTTCATGTCGTTGAACTTGTTTGTATGAATGATTTGGTTGTTTGGTAAGATGAAGAGCCTGGATCATGTCTAATAAGGATGACTAACCAAGATACATGGTTAGGTAAGTAAGAAGACGATGGGATACACATAGTTAAAGGTTTATTTGTGAGAGACTATTTGTTGATTGGTGTGGTTGACCACTGTGCTTAAGTGGTTAGCTCTCAGGGATGCATTAGAATAAATCAAGCAGTGTGGTGGAATTAGTTCCATCTAAAATTTTGGTTCATAGTTGCTTTGCGATTTGGTTATGGAGCATGGTTAGAATTGGTTGGAAATCACACATGAGAAGTGGTAGTAAAGTGTTGATGAGATATGTTTGGTAGGGAGTTTGAGATCCCTGGAAGTACATTGTGTCCCATTGTTCAAAATTATAAATAAATAATTTGGTGGTTGTATTCTTTAAAACCTTCTTAGTAAACCTCATCTGGTGATGATCCTGCTCAATATTTTGATATCATCCCAAGTACATTGAGAAGCTCTGGCTTTATACAAAGATACTTCAAGTTGTTTGGTTGGATGGGGGAAATCATGGAGTTTACACTCATGGAAATGGTATATGTAGAGCATGATGATGGTATGTACACCCTAGATGGAATCAGGTGAGGTCCTTGGGAAGGATTGAATGTCAAAAAATTCCATGATTTCCATTCATGGAAGCCAAGAACACGCACTGGGTGATGTTCATTTTCTTGTTTTGGAAAATAGATATATAGCCATGTCTAATTTTGTGGGTTTGGATTCAGATCGAGTGTAATACACTGTTGTTAGAATCCCTTATAGAGATCAATGGTAATGACACTCCTAGGGTGGGGAGTGAAAAGTCAGTCCTGGATGTGGAGAGGAGAACATCGAGTTGGTGTAGTGGCACTAGGATTCCAATGAGGAACCAGCGAGGTTCAAGTTAGGTTCCTCATATGGGATATATGGACCTTGGATGTGATGACTTTGAGAAAAGTACTAGGGTTGAGATCAGGGTGGTTATGAGTAAAGATTGTGTGGTCTATATTGAAGTCATAGAAGGGAATTGATGGTTATTAAAATTGTTGTGGAAATAGAGGTTGGGTTCTATAACTCCAATGAATATTGGGTTTATACTCAGGGAAAATTTTCCTTGGGTGGTTTTAGAACATATTGAATTTGAGGGAAACTTGGCCATGTGATGTGGTGTCATGCCGAGGGTGACGTCAAATGATGGTCTGGAGGGCAGTAATTCCATGATGATGGAATTATAATAGAATTTAGGGAATGAACATTATTGGTGTGTGGGGTGATAATGATAGGATTCAAGTCAATAAGCAGCTTGGGATAGTGATAAAGGGTTAGCGTATCATTAGTGGAAGGTGGGTGTTCTAGGAGAATCTAGTCGAGGGCTATCTGACCTGAGATGGTAAACTTGAAAGGGTGTGGTGAGAGTGACCCACCTTCAAGTTCATGTTGTGGCGAAAAGTTATTTTTTGAAATGAAGTTGTACTTGAGTGAGGTAAATTTAATCATCATCCTAGAATGGATAGTGTAAGAATGACGTCCCAAATGGTTTCAATTGTGTAGCTGGATTCCAATGCATGTTAATTCTATATGGATGTTTGGGAATGGTGTGTTGGAACACGTCAGGTGTTGTAGAAGTTTATTTGAGATTCGGGTGACCATTCCTTGATAGTGGTGAATCGACGTAAGTTGGTAAATTTGGTTGTAAGGACCGTGAATTCCCCTTTTAAGATATTGATTTTGGTCACCATTAGAGTTGGGAATTTAAGGGAAAATGATGCCAAGTTATTTGGGTCATCATTTGTGAAAAGGATCTGGCTGATGGGGTTCTGGTTGGTTTCGATGCGACGATATGATGTTGGGAGGGACGTTTTTGTGTGCCATGAATTAGGAACTTCTTCTTCATTTTTCTCAGTGAGGTTATAGTGGTTTGATATGGTTGAAGTTAATGCATCCTTGAGGAGAATGTAGTTAGTGTTGTGGGTTTTCATGATAAATCGTTATGGGGAATGTCTATGCCCTTGATCTATGTTCATAAGGCACTATGATGTGAAACCAGAAACATGGAAGATGGGAATGGATAGGTAGGCCAAGTGGAAGGATCCCTTGTTACAAAAACCTCAATAACACTCAGAAATAGTGGATTGAGGATGAGCCATTATAAGGTGGGGAGGTTATAAGATCCTTAATTTTTTTTCATAATAAATACACATGTTTATGGTTAATTTGATTCCATTCTTGTGGTAAAAAACGTTTCCCAATGTTCATGGGAAGGATTGAGGTGTTTCAGGGGGATCGAGGCATGAATGCGGGGGGGGGGAGTAGTTTTTAGGGAATGTTTTATGGGTTTTGCATGATTAGTGACGACTATGAGGATTATCCCACATAACCACAAAAGAATGTTCTTCAGAAAATAGAATCTACATGGTTTTCATACATGTTTTGAAACCGTTCCGGTATACCATGCGGCCCATTAAAGTTGTAAAAATTACAAGATTACCATTATGGGATTTTAAATCTCACTTGGGATTTACTCTTTTATTTTTTCCTTCGAACCCTAGTGATTCCCCAAAACCCTCATGAGATCCAATGGATCAATATTCATCATCTTTAGGCCATTGGGATTGTATTCAACTATGGATCAAATCTCTGAGTATGTCTAATCATCATCTTGATTTTGTTTTTATAGATTAGGGTTTGTAGTTTCTCCCATATTCCCCAAAGCCCTAAAAATCTATTTTTTCTTGTGGAACCTAGGATAAGGCTTCAAAGTGTTTTTGAATACGAATCCAAGGCTACAATTAAGAGTGTATTCATCATCGTATTCAAGGTAGGTGGTCTACAGGTATTATCCCATGGTTCTATTATAGATTTGTGCATGGAATTGTGTGTTCTTGTTTCTACCTTTTTGTGTTCATGATACCATAGGAGGGTTTGGTAAAAAGGGGTGTCTAAATGACCAATTAAAACCCTCATGATCCTTTTAGGATGCGTGGAGGATGACTTTACCATTATAGGGCCACCCATGGGGTGCAACGACATTTCCAGACCTAGTGAGTAGTAGGGTTAAGTGAAGGATTACTGAAGAATAATTTAGAACCTACAGAGAACATATTTTTAATGGTTGGTTATGTGTTAAATGGAATTGGGATAGCTATTCATAGGTTGATAAGGGAACATGGGGTTGTTTGGAATGACATGAAAAATGAAAAAATTGGGTCGAATGAGATTATATTGATTGCCCAATATATTTTTGGTTACAAATTACTAAGAGTATTAGTGCATATTAAATGATGAACTTGTAATTGGATAAGGAATGGAAAATGGATAAACATGTGAAACATGTTAGTACATGTGATTATTGGGTAAGCCTAATGTGACATCCTGACCTAGGTGCCACTAAACGGTGCCCCAAGCTGGTTGGCCACATGCCCTCAAGAGTGCCTCCCCGTATGCTAGAGGATGCTGACTAGTAGCTAGGGTTGGTAAGTCAATCTTGGGAAGACTATACCTGATTTTATTATAATAAAACACCAATGGATGAAAACAAAAATAACCAAGCGCGGAAGCATAAGAATCACCAAAACAATATGATGGAATATAACAGTCAAAAATAGAAAATACAATACGCGACTAAATGGTAAAAAATGATATGACAATGCGTGTGTCATGTTTCTAGAATGCAACTAAACGTGAATAACAATGACTCTACAGTGGGTCCCAACCCACGTCTGGTTCCCTCTCCCATGCTCTAATCCCAAACAACAACCTATCCTAGGGCCTTGACCATATCCTTTCCTAAAACAACAAAGTCTTCTTGGGTGCCGACCAGGAAACCCCAATAGGGTGTGAGTACAACTCTGTAAGCCACCACTAATGGTGTATAAAATGAGTGTAGTCAATATATAGTGCATGCAGTTCTTTGAAGCAATACATACAATGCATAATTATACAATAATCACATTTTCATTTAATCTTTATTCATCACATTAGGTCCTGTTTCAACTCATGTTTTCTAATTGGATCATCATTCATTATTATCATTCATTTAGTGGTTAGAATCATATCAAGCACCACAATCTCATTTGAATCATCATTCATTATTATCATTAATTTGGTATAGGTCATCATGTATAGCACCCCAACTCTCATTAAGTATAGGATTACATGCCTATAACTCTATATCTCATTCAGTGTAGGTCTTCATGCCTAACAACCCATAATCTCAAACATGGATAACTATTGGGGAGGAACACAATGTCTAATTTCAAACTTCTAAATGGTCTAGAACGCTAGGTCCAACACCAAAAAATCTTATCCATTTAATCATTAATTAATTCAAATAAATTTTCTACACTATTCCATCCCTAATCCAATGATTAGTTAAACATTTTAAAGTCCCTTAGTTAACTCCACAATTAACTAATCACATAACCCATTAATTAACTAATTAATTAATTAATAAAGAAACACAATTATTTTTCTATAATTAATTATTCACAATTAATTATCCACATTAAATTTCATCTTTTCATATTTAATTCTCACAATTAATTCTTTTTTATCAACATCATGGAACATAATTAATTCTCAAAATTAATTATCTTACATAGCAAAATATCATTTCATAATTAATTAAATAACTCAATTAAAATATCTCAACCCATAAAAATCTCAAAAATATCTATTTGGGAACCCACCTTTGTTTTTTTCATGACTAAAATATAAATTAATCACCAAGGAAACTCAATTCAATTCCACTTTCTTAATTAATCCAATTTTAAAAAATCAATTATCAAGAGAAACTAGAAAATCATAAACTCACATAGAAATATCAAAATCAAAACCATGTGAGTTCTATTTAAACAACCTACCTTGGTTTATTGATGAATCTTAGACCAATGGAAATCCCCAAAATCCGAGCGGCACAATGTCGTCGATCAAGCTTCATATCTAAATCCCTAAACCAAAAGTAAGATTAAATGCTTAAATATATTCCCAATATTTATCTAGATCTACAATAATAGATATATAATTCAACTAATAGGGTTGGATCCATGAAATCAGTGGATATCTTACATGAAAATATCAAGGATATATAGAGGAATGAACATGAGAAGCAACAGGATGAAATCCACTTACTGGGAAGACGGCATATCTTCAATCCGGGCATTTGATCTCGAAGAACGATGTTCAGATCACCTTGGTTTCCATTATGAAGGCTCTAGGAACACCAAAATTGATTCAAACCCTATAAAAGTATAATATATGGGAGTCTGGGGGGTTCGAGTGGTTTTTGAAAAAGGATTTTTTGGATATTAAATTCCACATGCACGATTTCCTGGAAAGAGGCGTACGATTAGGATAACTGTGTGCCAACTGTACAGACCTCTCTGTCTAGGTTTTCATAGTTGGAAAATTTTGGTCACACGGTTAGGAAAACCGTGTTCCAACCATGTTGACTTCTTTGTCTAGTGTTTCATGATTTTAATGGTTTGGTCGCATAGTTTGTCAAACTGTGCAGAAACCATGCAGATCCCACTGTCCATTCATTTTCCTTAAAAGTTCACCCAAACACACCCCAAGCCACTAATCCAAAACAATGGTACTTAAAAACATAAAAAATTACCTAAAAATAAACCCGAGATGACACTAGAAAAGAATGGGATATTACACCTAAAGGGTTGAAAATAATAATGTGTTTGTGCCTTGTGAGATAAGAATTGAGTACATGTAGTGCATAAGTGGGTAAATGCTTATGAAATGATAAATGGGATAAATGGTATAATATATGGTAATTGATGAATATTGGATAAGGAATATGGGTTGTTGAATACAGTAAATGTGTTAAGGAAAAAGAATGATAATTTAGCTAAATGGATATGAATTGTAATTGGTGAATGTGTTAATGGGTTATGGCATAGTATTAATTCCCATGTTGGTTGTTTTTTATTGTGTTTTCTAATGGAATTGGTTATGTTTGGTTTTCATGGTATGGTGGTGGCGATTGAATAAATAAGAATTTGAACATGTCTTGGCAGAGTGGGGTGTTGACATGAGTCTCTTTTCCCTTGGTTTGAGTTAGACTGATGATCTAAAACTCCACCCAAAAAATTAACGGGTTTGGGAAGGGGACATAGCCCTTATTTCCCTAGTGGTTTCATTCCACCTAGACCGAGGCTTCATGGTGAGGATAATTTGTTGATTTGATATGTGTATCCCTAGTGAGATATGGAATTGAAGTATTTTCCTTATACATTCTGATTGATTTCCTTAGACCCTTGTGTAAAAGATATGTGTTCCTAACACATGGAGCATGTTCTAATAATGGAATAAGTAACAAAGATAGTATAGGAAATGAAATTGGGAAAAAGGCTAAGCATGAACTAAAAATAACTTTGTTAACTATTGGAACCTAAACTATACATTGTTTAAATATCATTAATTTTGTACATTCATGCACTATCTATTAGATTGGATATTTTTTAGACCCCATTGGTGTTGGCCTATTGAGTTTTATACTCACACCCTGATCGGGCCGCTGTTGGGTACCCTAGTAGATTTCTTGGTTGTAGCCCAGGACACGGGAAAAGTCCCTACACTAGGATGTTGATTTTAGTTTGGGATGTACATGGAGATGGATCTAAACATAGTGTCGGGACCCATTTGGAGATCTGGTCGTTTATCTTTTTTTGGGGTCTGTTCACTTTGCACTACTAGTATGTCATGATAATGTAAATGTTGAATTATGTGTTGTACCCAGTTTGGAGATGTTTGGATTGAATGTTTATTAGTGGTTTCATATTTTTTCATTTATTTATATTTTTTTATAATGTGGATTACTATGGTAAAGAGGTTATAGTCTCCCCACGTGACTCATTAGACCCTCACCGCAAGTTGGCAACTACGGGTATAATGGGAGGCATGATTGAGGTCATTTGATGAATCAGCTCAGGGAACCGATTTTATGGCTCTCAGGTTGAGAACATTACATTTTTAAACACATAAATTTTTTTAAAATAAATTTATTAAATCCAAAAAAAGTATTATAAATCATTGTTGACTCTCCTTTCCATCAAAAAGTATAATGACTGAAAAAGTGGAATAACATATCACAAAGAGATTCATCCTTTGAAGAAACATAAAAATTGACAAAGGCATGAACACAGATTTGTTTACACATGGGTCGTGCAAGTTTCATCATGGTTGCACAAGTATACATGTGCGCCAAATATTGGATGCACAGGTGACTTGCATTCCCAACTTTATTCTCACCCAAGGTCTTCAATGACCTATAAATACCCCTTGTAGGGCCCCTATTTCGGGTATGAAAAAAATAAAAATACAAATTTAATCTCTCGACGACCTAGTATATATTTGAAGTCTTTTGAAATCTTTTAAGGTAATTTATTACCTAGAATGGAAGATCTAAGGAGAGGGAATAAGGCCTAAATGTTGATATTCATCAACACCTGTGCGCCTAAGTGTCCAACCCTTAAGGGAAAATGGTCACACTTGCACGCCACCTTATCCCTTCAATAGAACCTGCGCTCCACCCTTTTGGAAGCCCTTAGGGATAATACTAAGGGCTTGAGCCAAGCCTCACTCAAGTATTACTTTATGGGCTAACCATCATGCAAGTGCACATGTGTCACGCAAGTATACTTGCGCGACCAAGACTTGAACGCCCAAACAGGACTTGCGCGCCTACCTCTTTTTGGGTGACTCTCCTAATTATTCAACTATTTTCTTCCAATCCACCTCTCCTATTCAAGATTTAGCCTTAAAAACCCTCTTTAATTCCACTTTTTTCATTGTTCCTTTGATGGTTTCCTTATCTGAAAGGAATTATGTGGAACATCACTCAAAAACTAGTGATTTACATTTCTTTATTTTACTAAGGTTAGAGATTTACTCCATTCAACCTCATCCTCTAAGATGAGAAGATCCCTAACCCGGGCCTCCTTTTTAGGAGTAAGCCCCAGATTACAAATTCCCTAACCTGGGCCTCCTTCTCAGGAATAAGACCCAGTCATAATTTCCTAACCTGGGACTCCTTCTCAGGAATAAGCCCTAGTCATAATTCCCCTTAACCCGGGTTTCCTTCTCAGGAATAAGGCCCAGTCATAATTCCCATTAACCTGGGTCTCCTTCTTAGGAGTAACCCCACTTTTCAAGTCCCTTTAACCTGGGCCTCCTTCTCAGGAATAAGCCCCAATCATAATTTCTCTTAACATGTCTTAATTTCTTTTGATTTGGGCTTCCTTCTCAGGAATAAAACCCAATCATATGTCCCCTGCTAATTTGGGCATCTTCCTCTGGAGTAAGCCCCATGTTAGAGTATCCAAATCTCCATAAAGCACATATACCTTTATGGACCTTGTTCTCAGGCTTCTTCTCTGATGTAAGTCCTGATCATTATCTATTTGGGCAATCATACATACATAAGCCCTATATCATTCATTGTGACCGCATCTTTTGTGGCACTAATCATCAGGTTTACTAATACCTCTTGTTTCTCACACCGAGCATGACACACATGAGCTTAGAGTGTAAAAGTAACCATGACACATCTCTTTGGGCCGTTAATCATACATAAGACCCCACAATTCTTAATCAAACTACGTGGACATTGATCTCTACCTTAAAAGTAGAGTACATAGGAAGCTTTTCTAAAGGTTCAAGCATATCACCCATTAATTCTCATCTGTCCCATATGACGTTAAACTATATCTTAATTCACGAACTATGTGGGTTATGATTCATTTTCTAAAACAAGGATACGTAGGTAGCCCATCTGCAGGTACGATCCCAACTCTGAAATAATACATGTCCTTCTGAACGACAATAAACTTCAAGTGCCCCACTCAGTGGATTTAAAACTAGTATGGTTATCATAATGACCAAGATATTTATAAATAATATTTTGAAGGATACCATTGACCAAGTATCTCTAACAAATACAGATGATTCTTTACCAAATTAAGAACCTCAAATACATATATATAATATTCTCTAAATTTCATACATATCAATCACTGATTGTCAGATCTAAAGGAAATCTCATTTTCATACTTGGTAATTTAATAAGGATTCACAAACATAACTTAAATCTATAAATTGAGACCCGGAGTATACAATAATTCCCCCCAAAAACGTGTGATGAGTCTGACCTCCCATCATCTCGAACAATGAAAATTCTTAAGTCCCATCGGTCCACCACTAATGAGCACCTGCCTTTAGAATGTAGGGCCAAATGGAAATAGAATCATTGGATGTTTCTAGTTCTATGAATAATACCATTAGAAACCAATTGGAATTTTTGAACATTAAACAAAAAATGTCATCCCCATTTCCAGAAGAAACAATCATATAAAACATGTTGTTTAAATATCATAATTTAAAAATAAAGAGAATTTAGACTAGAAATCCATTACCCCAAAAACCTTCTTGTATCATATATTAATTAATTCATAAATAATAAAATTGTATCAGTTATTTTTTTATTAAAAACATTTGCCATTTTATTTAAATACTAATTATCCCATTCATATCATTTTTTACCATGTTTTTTAGTTCATCAGTTAAGTTTAAGTAAAGTTTTTTGAGGATTCACATCTCATCCAGAATAATAATCCAGAAATAATAATCATTTTTAAATATTAATTATTATTTTAAAAACCACCATTAAGGATTGTTTTACGAAATGAATCAGGTTAAAATCCTAGAGATGATAGACTATACACACGCAGAAGTAGCATTCTCGTTTTTCAATGAACATGCGGGATATAAGTTAATTGTTATTTTATCTTTAAATATTTATTGTAACAAAATTAATGTAATATTATATCCTTAAATATACTTATATATACCATTTATTTTATGTGTTGATTAATAACAAATAACACCGCTTTGTGAAGGTGGTAATCCACAGTTATACAAAAATGATGTTATCAATTTTTATTGGATAGGGGGATAAGAAAAAATATTTTATATTATATTTACCTACTTAAATTTTTTTCATTAGTATCATATATTTACATTAAATCCATCAGTATAACCCACTATTAAATTCAGTGATGGAAAAAAATTACAATTGTTTGTGAGGTGATAGTACACCGTGCACATGAACAATGCCTTCATTCCACATTTGATAGAAGTTTATATTGATATAGGTTATAAAATTAACATAATTAAATCTTAGTATATTATAGATAATTATTTAATTATATAAAACCAATTATAATAATTTTTATGGAGGTGTAATAATATATAAAACTAAAACATTTGGTTCAAAGATATACCTCTTCTTTAGACAACATCCTTTGATTTATACATTTATCCCTATAAGGTTCATATTATGACCAAAATAAGATATATAATAAATTTAGAGAGATTATATAATGTTTTTTTGTCATTTATTTTCCAAACCAAATTGATATTTAATTATTTATAAAATAGATGA
Source organism: Viscum album (assembly GCA_963277665.1). NCBI lineage: Eukaryota > Viridiplantae > Streptophyta > Magnoliopsida > Santalales > Viscaceae > Viscum > Viscum album. The sequence continues at coordinate 458,942,350 of OY728160.1, read as the reverse complement.
GGGGGTTCCCTTTTATTAGTGGGGGAAAGGACATACATGGAATTTCTAAGAGGAATTAAATATATTAATTTATTACTTAATATAAATTGTTAAAAAATGGACCATTTAAAAATATTAGATGATATAATATCCAAATATTACCACAAAACAAGATTTATGCAATTTTTAGGTTATTTAACCCCTTATCACTTTAGTTTAATTCCCAAAAACCCCATTTTAACCGTAACAGTCGTAATTGATAGTTAATATTTTTATTATTCACTATGAAAAAAATATTTTGAACCAATTAAATACTATTAATAATTATTATTATTACAAATATTTAATCCATTTTATCAAACTTAATTAACCTAGGTAGAAAATTTGAATTTTAAATTAAACCAACAAAACATAACAAAAAACGGTTTTCTAAAAAAATTATTTCTTATATATAAAAAGTATTTATACAAAAATTAAGAATAAAATTGATTCAAAATTAACTTAATTGGATTATTAATAATATAAATTAACTAATATAAATTTTAAAATATTTTAAAAACAATATTTTACTATTTAAATTCTTGAAATGAAAAGAAAGTTTTCAATAAGACTTAGTAATTTTAACTATTCATTGGGGGAAAATGTTTAAAAATAAAAATAAAAACAATTTACCAAATTATTAATTTTAGACGAGGAATTAAAAAATTATAAACTTTTTATAATATAAATTTTCTAAATGTTTCATTAATTAATTATATTATCTAAGGATAACATGATATTTTGGAGAAAAAATATTTTTAAATCTTAAAATGACATTATTCCCATTCATTTAATAATAACCATAGTTAAATAAATTTATATTAAGTTAATTTAATACATTATATCCATATTTCATGATAATAATTTATCAATAATTATAAATTTAATATATTATGTTTAATATACATTATTCCCATTAAAATGGTTTTATGAAATATTTATCTTTTACCTTAAAAATATTTTATCATCACATATAACCAATTTATAATAAATTCATAATTGATGATTCATTTTATTTAAGTAAAAAATTATATATATATTAAATAATATTTTTATTCCTATTTATTCACTAAAAGCAATGAATCATTAATAATAGTAATATTTAAATTATAGGATATCATGATTTGCCTAATTTTGATGTTTTGTATACAAAAATATATCATATATATTATTTAAATACAATAAATTCTAAAATAATAGGGATTTAAATTATCCCCCCTTAAATAAATTTAATCCTTGGAAGTTTATCTCATCCTTGATAAAAAGTGTTTAATATTTTTAATTCAATTCCATGTAGTGTAATATAAAACATAGGATAACGAAAGGAAAAATCATTTTAATATATAAAAATAAATTTGTTGAAAATTCATTTTAAAACAAAATTTTAAAAAGAGGAATATAGAAATATTAATTTCACCTAAAATAAATCATCATTGGGTTAATTTATAAAGAGAATGATAATATTAAGAGAAAACAAGGATATGGAGGAGGTAAATAATACCCAAGGAATATGAAAGAGTTATAGGGAACATGAAAATGAGAAATTTAATGTCCACCAAACCATAAATTTTTAGGGGATAAAGAAAACCATCAATTCATTAGAAATAATGGTAATATGACAACATTTTTTTTAAATATCCTATTTCTAAAGATGAATTATTCTGCTACTATCATGATAGAGAACATAAGAAAATATACCTACTTGGTTTCATTCAATTTAATAAGAAAAATTTCCTCCGATGTTTGTTCTTTGATAAATTTACACTTCTATATCATCTATTACTCTAATAATTAAATATTCTATATGGATTGTTCATGATTAAGGTACTAAAATTGGCTTTTAATGTGTCACAAGACATATAAAAGTATAAAAATTTATTCCTCATATTTTAGGAATTAACCCAAACCAAAATTGTTATAAAAAGATAATATAATATCATATAGGAATATAAATTCATAATTTATTCTCTAAAATCTATAAAATAACACCCAATGTTCAACATAAATCATTTTGTAAGTAAAAAACCCTATAACACATGAAAATATGAGAGGATAAAATTAAAACCCAAGGATTAGAATGATTTGATTATATATTCTTTCAAGATAAAGTTAACAATTTTCTATAAAACCTATTAGCCACTCATGAAGTGATATACCAAAAAAATATATTCTATAATCATATAATCTTTAAAATATGGTTATTTGTTCTTTATATATCTTGAGTCATAATTAATCCAAATTAAAATAAAATTTATATTAAAATGATAATACAACCTTCATTCCTAAAATAAAATATCATCTTAACATAATTTATTTCCATTTACATTAATCATATAATGTTCCGAAAATAATTTAACTTCATAAAAAAAATTAATCACTTTGTAAAAAAATCAATTTTCAATCATTTGGTTATCTATATAATAAAACATATCTTCTAAAAAGGTAATAAGCCTTTCATCCCAATTATCCATAATTACATCTACATCAAAGATCATATTAATCCTAGATTTTATCAATATCGTTCAACTTAAATCCATAGACTATAAGATAATTCTTCGTCAAATAAACCTTCCTCAAAACAAAATTTAATATTAATGGTTATAAATACCATAAAAATCCCTTAAGACTCAATAAAGTTACCCAGGGTACTCCCATGACATGAATATTTATAAGAGTACATATTGTTTTAAACTTATGATAAACCTTAAATTTACCACTACGTCATAAGTCCTGAATCCCTATGTGTAGATACCTAAAGCATTCAATGTTAACTATAATCCATTAAACATGATTTTACTTATTTTTCTTAATAATTACTACCCTCAATAAAAAATATGAATCACGTCATATGATACATAAATATCAAACCCTAATAAAAAATATAATCTACACCATTTATATTCCATTAGTAGGTTCCCCATATTCAACTATAAAAGAATTAGAAAGTTCTAATTCTTTATCTATATGGTTATAGTGATACCCATCTCGAGCTTTCTCTATATGAAATCAATATTCATGATGCTCATACTCCCCACATATATATAATTCAATTGTTATTATAGAAATAAATTTATCTATATTCATGATGTTAGTTGAACACTTCATTTATCCTTAGAATTTTATTTCTTTATTCCATCCTTTACCTCATACAAAACATATTTACCTTCTAATAATACATTTTTCTTGGATCTTGTTCCAACATTTTTAAAACATAGGATATTGAATCTTTTATTCATTTATAGTTTTTATCTAATGAAATTCTATAGAACTCCATTTTTTTTATTTTCTATATTAAAAAACTCACATTGGTTTTTGTTTTTAATAATAACACATGATAGATGGTTAAGTGTAAACGAAAGAGATTTCACTACAATTCCAATTTTATTTGGTTTCTCATTTTTTAACCACCTAATTTTTCTTCACATCCATTGTTAATTTTACCATTTTGGTCCCATATATTTTCTACAAAAATTGTTTGGTGAAATTATATCCAATAAAATCGTAAAAAAACATCTTTTTAATGTGGATAAATAATAATATATCCATAAATATATATCATATTATATTAAACTATTTCAATTTATATAAAATATCCATAATTCTATAAAATGCAATAAAATTTGAGGTTTTAAATGACTTAAATTTTTCTCAAATAAAATCCTAGCATCTAATGTTATCTAAGCCATTTCTCTACTACAAACTATATGTAATCGATACTTAGTCAATCCATAAATTTATTTTTTTAATAAGAATTAATTTTCATACATTCCTGAAGAGATTATCATGTTATAGTTTGAAATATTTGGTCCTCACTCTCATGTAACAAAACCAAATATTATATGTTGGGAACTCCTTCATAGTATACATTTTACCACAATAAATTTTCTTAATATGAAACATATTCCTTTCAAGAATTTCTTTAATGATTTTAAAATTTATTTCATTATTGCTAAAACTCATCATTAAAACTAATAGAAAATATTATAGTACCTGATATGGAAAAATCATAGTAAGAGACATATAAAAGAAGAAATCAACTCGTTAGTCCATTTCAAAACCATGATATCATAAATTAGAACATTCCTTTAACATAATAAACGTTGATATTAAATAATAATTTACATACAGTTGAAATTATATTTATTTCATAATTTATTTTTATAAAAAACTCTATAAGAAAACGTAATGGTACAATCATAATCATAAAGAGAGGGAATATGGCCTAAGTGTTGAAATTCATCAGCACTTGGGCGCCTAAGTGTCCAACCCTTAAGGGAAAATGGTCACACTTGCGCGCCACCTTATCCCTTCAACAGAACCTGCACACCACCCTTTTGGAATCCCTTAGGGATAATACTAAGGGCTTGAGCCAAGCCTTGCCCAAGTATTACCTTATTGGTTAACCTTCACGCAAGTGCACATGTGTTGCGCAAGTATACTTGCATGACAAAGACTTGCGCACCCAAACATGACTTGCATGACTACCTATTTTTGGGTGCCTCTCCTACTTATTCAACTCTTTTCTTCAAATCCACCTCTCCTATTCAAGATTTAGCCTTCAAAACCCTCTTCAAAGCCACTTTTTTCATGGTTCCTTTGTTGGGTTCCTTATCGGAAGGGAATTATGTGGAACATCTCTCAAAGCCTAGTGATTTACATATATTTATGTCACTAAGGTTAGAGATTTCCTCTATTAAACCTCATCCTCTAAGATGAGAAGACCCCTAACCTGGGCCTCTTTTTCAGGAGTAAGCCCTAGATCACAAATTCTCTAACCTTGGCCTCCTTCTCAAGAATAAGCCCCAATCATAATTCCCAAACCTGGGCCTCCTTCTCAAGAATATTCCCCAATCATAATTCCCCTTAAAATGGCTCTCCTTATCATGAATATTACCCAGTCATAATTCCCCTTAACCTGGGTATCCTTCTTAGGAGTAAGCCCCAGTTCTCAAGTCCATTTAACCTAGGCCTTCTTCTCAGGAATAAGCCCCAGTCATAATTTCTCTTAACTAGTCTTAATTTCTTTTGATTTGGGCTTCCTTATCCGGAATAAAACACAATCATAAGTCCCCTCCTAATTTTGTCATCTTCCTCAGGAGTAAGCCCCAAGTTAGAGTATCCACATCTCCATAAAGCACATATACCTTTATGGACCTTGTTCCCGGGATTCTTCTCTGAAGTAAGTCCTGATCTTTATCTATTTGGGAAATAATACGTATAGAAGCCCCATATCATTCCTTGTGACTGCATCTTTCATGGCACAAATTGCCAGGTTTACTAATACCTCTTGTTTCTCACACAGAGCATGACTCACGTGAGCTTAGAGTGTAAAAGTTACCCTGAAACCTCTCTTTGGGCCATTAATCATATATAAGCCCCCATAATTCTTAATAGAACTATGTGGAATTTGATATCTACCTTAAAATTAGAGTATGTATGAAGCCTTTCTAAATGTTCAATCCTATCACCCATTAATTATCATCTGTCCCATATGATGTTAAACTATATCTTAATTCCCGAACAACGTCAGTTTTGATTCCTTTTCTAGAACAAGGATACGTAGGTATCCCATCTACGGGTATGATCCCAACTCTAAAATAATCCATGTCCTTCTGAACAAAAACAATATTTAAGTGCCCCACTGAGTGGCTTTAAAACCAGTATGGTTATCATAATGACCAAGATATTTCTATATAATATTTTGAAGGATACCATTGAGTAAGAATCTATAACAAATACAGATGATTCTCTACCAATGAAGAACCTCAAATACATATATATAAGATTATATAAATTTCATACATATCAATCATTGATTGTAAGATCTAAAGGAAAGCACATTTTCATACTTGGTAATTTAATAAGGATTCACAAACATAACTTAAATCTATTAAGAGAGTCCCAGAGTAGACAATAATTCCCACCAAAAAGGTGTGATGAGTCCAACCTCCCATCCTCTCGACCAATGCAAATTCATAAGTCTTATTAGTCCACATATAATGAGCACCAGACTTTGGAATGTAGGTCCAAATGGATATAGAATCATTGGATGTTTCCGGTTCTACGAATAAACCCGTTAGAAACCAATTGGAATTTTCGAACCTTAAACAAACAAGGTCATCCCCATTTTTAGAAGAAACAAAAAATGGTGAACCCGATGTGAATCCTTAACTATGTTAAATGATGTTTTACTTATTTGTTAGGCCCCTATTTAATTCAATTTTAGGGCCAACAAAGCAGTCAATAATATATGTTATCATCCAAAAGATGTAGTGGCCGGAATTATCTTGATTATGTCGGTTATATCAAATAGGAACTCATTTCCAAGATCTTTCTGAGTTACAGAAATGGCTTCTCTAAAGTTCACACCTGTGAATGCATCTTCTTCTACTCCTGCTGGATCTTCATCTGCTCTGAGGATGACATCACCTACTTAGCATCTTCAACATTGGGTCTCAAATTCACTAGTTAAGTAATTCTATTGACACTATACCATTCCGACTCTGGAGGATGCTCGAAAAGCCCTCCTAGTCAATAATTCAACCTGATTTTCTATATAGAAATGACCATTGATCAAGAAACTGGTGGTTCCAACCATCGTCTCCAACCGTTTTAGGTTGTTATCCCCAAAAATCAATCACCAATCCCTCCCATATTATGAGGAGGTGAATTAGAAGGTCACTCAAACCCTTAATTCAAGGACACATGAGTCCTTCCTGAGGGATCTCATCAACAATCACCGCCAGAATCGTGCGGTAGTGTGACCTCAACATGACGACAGTATTGCCTTTAGGGGTTCGGCTCAGGTTTCTTAGACCTGAGCACACTAGACAAATCGCCAGTGGATAAATCTTATCAACAAGGAGCATGTTCTTATTTCTACCCCTTCGGAGAAGTCCATCAAGCCAACTTGATGGAAAATAATGAGAGGGCATATACAAACGTCTGTCCTGATGTTACTGCCCATCAGACTTGTCTGGAAGTAATACACCAATAACACCAGACAATTCCAATAGAGTATTATAGGCAGGCATATACACCTGTTTATAACTCATCAACCAGTCAGCAGGCTCGTCTGACTACACCCAAAGAATCTCACCAATCTAATATGATGGAAACTGATAAGCAAGGACATACACCTGTTTAAAATCAACAATTCTATTAGCAGTCTCGTCTACCATTATTAAAGGAAATTCATCAACCACACTTGATGAAGAATACACAGTAGGCACATACACCTGCCAATGTTCATCAAGCCTGCCAACTGTTTCGTTTGGTAGCACCTAGAGAAGTTAGTTAGAATGGCCCGACGACAAATTTGGAGTAGACTCAACTCTTTGCTTCCACACATGAGTACTTTTAGAATTCACTGGCAGGAAAAGGAGGACAAGAGCAGGAACACACACCTACTCCAAGCACATAATGGACGTATATTCCTGTTCTGGCAACTGAAGTCACCAAGTACATTATGACGATGGTGAAAGAGTAGAAGCAAATCCCTGGTCATATTCTGAATGCCTATCAGAATATTATAACATCTTCAACAGCATCAAAAGGAAATAAATACAAATCTGTCATAACCAGTGGAGTGGCACATCATGATATCACTCCATAATAGATACACACCTCTATTCCAGTCCAAGTGGGTTATGGGGCATACTCCCCCATGTCATACAGACAATCAATTCGGGCACATACACCTGATTCGAATAGAGATAATTGGCCTAACCTAATTATTTCTCCTGAGCAAGCACATACACCTGCCCATAATAACTGCTTTTGTCAACAAGTGGTTCCCAAAATGAGTAAGAAGGAGTCTAAGAAAAAGACCCATCCAGCATAGTCAAGAAATCAAGAGCCAATATGTAATAAGGAATTGCTCGATGCTGGAGTTCTTGATACAATCAAGCAATTATCTGTTGCAACTCAAGATTCTACTCTCTCATTTACCAATAGTGGGAACATTAATTCCAAAGGTATTAATAAGAAACATCCTCATGAAGGATTGCTTCATGATAGTTCAGTCGATCTCGAAGTATCATCTTCAAATGAGAGCCACGATAACCCTTTGCATGGCCAGATGATCAAGGAGAAAAAGGTTTCATTTTCTGCTATAACACACCATGGTGGTCCTCCCCATGATGATGAATTTAGTTGAGAGATTCCTCTCTATAGTAGTAATTCTCATTGCCAGGAAAATTCTTCCAACGAAAATGCAGTGACGTGAAAACCCTCTTATCTTTAGACACTTGAAAATGTGAAGCTAGTCATGTATTATGTTTTACAGCTAGTAGGTGAAATACTTTCTCAATCAGAAGATATATGGGGTGTATGTCATTCTCCAAACCACCCCTAGGTCATTCATCTTCTAGTTTGATAATTGAAATCTCTACTAATTTTGATGAATCTAATGAGACAACAAAGAAGCACTAGCTTTGGTCTAATCAGGTAGAATAATCTTCATCGAATGATAACGAGGAAATGCTAAATATGAGAAAACAACTGGCAAAAGGTGAATTACCAGTCATGTTTTGGCCTTTGGCTGTCTCTTAGTATGATATTCCAGTGATGTTGATGGAAGATTGTATTCATGATATTTGTCTCAACATGTGAAAAACTCTTTGTCAATTGAAAAAGAAAATATTTTCTTATGTTGAATATGAAAATAATGTCAAGATAATAGGAGGGTTAAAATGCCAAATTTATTTGGCATGTCTCTCAATTTCCTGATATGTGAAGGCTGAAAAGTAGCAGAGAGCCCTTCAGCATTCATGCCTTGGCGCACTAAAAAGGTTGTGCCAGTTAATTTCCAATTCCCCATATGATATTAATATCATGGTATGGGGTGTCCATGGATCACTACATTTCACTGTACTATCCGGTCAAAAAATCCCACCAAAGGTGGTCTCATGCAATGTTATTTCTCAGAACTGGCCATATCTAGCTGATTTTGTGCATAATTAAAGGCGTGCTCAGGAACAGGCCTCAACTAGTTCTTCTCAAAGTTAGGCATACAAAGAAAAAGTTTTTGAATTACTCTTTCATCAGGAATACGAGAATATCAAACAGGCTTCTCATTTAGATCATGCACATCATCAAGTGACAGAAGTGTCAGAAATCATCCAACAGTCTTTTGAGCCAGGTGATTTGAGTGGATGTAGGTTGATGCATTCATCCAATTTCTTGAATAAAAGTACACAAGATCGGGAGATATTTTAAGAAAGTATCAGATGTAGTAGCTCAAGAACCACCCCAGATTTCTAGACTGGGGACTCTTTTAGCCCAACCCTCAGAATCAACAAATAGGATTCGAGGAGTTGAGCAGGAACAGTAGGAATAGCCCCAATCCACAGGACTGGGGACTTTTTTAAATCCTCAATCTCTTCCTTAGAGAAAGTCAGTATTCTCTCAATTAGGGAAGAATCCACAAGAGGAATGAAGAGCCGAGTTATCAGGAGATTCAATCTAAATTACTATTCGTCAATAAGTTCTTAAGGGATCAACTAACCAGAAGGTAGTGTCTCATCAGGGACATGGAAAAAGACAGTATCACATAAATGATGATAGAAGAGATGCAATGCGTTATGAATCAATAAATGTCATTAATGCTATTGCTGCTGATCCTCAAGAACATGAGGCTCGCTCAGAGGGATCAGATGAGGAAGTTCCTGCTCAAGAGGCTGTGCACACAGAGGCAAGTGAAGAACTTGTCCGTACACAAAATCAAAGGCTTACCCAGAATCTAGGTATTCTTTCAAGTAACCAACTTCGCCCTCTCCAAAATGCATCTAACAAGGGGAAAGGAAAAAAGTCAAGTTACATTCCACCCTTCCTCAGGAGAAGGCTAATCACTCTCACTAGAGAAAACATTCACACAACAGGAGGAAGAAATGATGGAATTAATGAGGTTGAATGCTGAACTACTTCAAGGTAGTCTTCCTCCTAAGAATGATGGAGTCAGTCAGCCAAGGGAATTTGTTGCAGTTACTAAGATGGATCAAGAATATCCTCTTTTACCATTACACCCTCATAGGTCTAATCATATGGGTCTTGCACAACAACAATCGGTGGGGCTACCATCATTTGTAGTACTAATAGACACACCTATCCAAGCTCCAGTTATTTCACCTGCTCAGGTCCAATCTCAACTGGAGGTTTCTCAAAAGTTAATAACTACTATTGAGTCATTAAAATCTCAGTTGGAAGCAATGGATGGAAAGTGTGCAAAAATTCAACCTGAAAATAGAGCTTACCCTGAATGGGTTGAGGCAATTCCTCCCCCATCAAAATTTTCAAGTACCACATTCCTAATCTTTAATGGTTCAGGAGACCCAGAATAACACTTAACACATTTTTTTTCTTATTGTGATCCTATGATGGGAATTCATCAGCAACAAGATGTAGTAAAGCTCAGGTGTTTTGTACAGTCATTATAAGGTCATGCTTTTGTATGGTATACAAGCTTGTAATCCTGGTCAATTACCGGGTGGGAGGATCTCTGTCAATGATTACTTCTCTAATTCAGCTCAACTTTTCCAAAGAAAATAGTTTTTTATCATAAAAATTGTAAGAAAAGGGAGAATGAAAGAGTTTCAAATTTAATTGCTCTCTAGAAGGGATTAACATATTCCCTAATCTTAGCACTCCCTCCAAAAGAGTTGTTTCCAATCTCTGTGGAAAATTTGTGTGATGAATTATGCACACCGTTGATCCCTGTGAAATACACAAGTGGGTTTCGAGACCTTACTTAGATCGCTCAGCAGATCTAAGACTCTCTTACAAAGACTAAGGAAAAAACTCATGTAATTCCATTAGCTCTAGGAAAAAGAATGGGTAAAGCAGAGAATTCTACAATTATTCTTAAACAAGCACCTGTACCTGCTTCTACTTCAAAACCATCATCTTATCGAAGGGCCCTACCTCATAACAGTCAACAATAGAGGTTGTTTCATCAAGATGATCAAAGAGATCAAAGATGGAAACAATTTGAGGAGTTAAAGAGAAAAGTATAGTCTTTCTGAAATGAACAAGTACCTAGTTACTTCTTTTCGGCTATGGAAAATAATTTGGTTCTATTTCGAAGGCCCAAAAGGCCAAAAAAAGAAGGAGAAGAAGACCATACCAACTATTGCCCATTTCATCAAATGTTGGTGCATACTATTCAGGAGTGTATTGTCTTCAAAGAACTCCTACAGAAGATGGTGGACTCAGGACACATCAAACTAAAAGGTTCTTCAACTTAGGTAGCTTGTGTTTCTGCTACAAATCCAGAGGAAGAAGGAAAGTGGAAAGAAGTAAAAAAGAAAAAATGCATAGAAATATGTTGTTTGGATGGTCAGAAATATGATTAGACAATCTCATTCCATTTTATGAATGCAATTGAAGAAAAAAATTATGTCTTCTACTACGAATACCACATCAAAACCAACTTGATCAAAGGGAAAATCTTCAAAGAAATGGTATAATTCAAAGAAAGAAGAATAGTCAAAAGAAGATGAGATCGTGTCAAATCCCATGTTGTCTTTGACTTTGGAAGATTTTATTCCATCTACTTCAAAGCCACTAGCACCTCTCCACCAAAAGGCACAACCTAAATTGGCTAATCAAGCAGAGTCTTCATCAGATGAAGAGTTGATTTTTGGTTCTATTAACATGATTCACTTAACAGATCCTTATGCTAGTCACAGTTTCAATCTCGATGAGCCTGAGTTCCTTATATCAAATAGAGGAATTAGAGGGAGCTCTAGAAGTATAGGATACAGAGGTAGACGTGGATATCCTAGAAACTACTATTCCCATTCTACCTCTGCAAGAACTGTGTATGCAGCAGAAACTCATGGTATAGCCCTTCAGCGGGCTCAACAAGAACGAGACAGTTCTTCCATGCATGACAGATTCAGTCCTGAGACAATTATTTTGGAGGATCGATTAGAGGTTACACCTTCTTCCTCTAAGTAAGTAAATAGACCTAGTCGGTATAATCTTCTAAAGCCATGAGTATTTCCAACTCATACCCCAACACGAGAAGCATCTACTTCCAAAGCATCAAATTCTATGGTAACTGCGAAACCACATGTTCCTGTTGGGAAATGCAGACCTTTGGATAAAAAATATGATGTCTTGAAACATTTGGACCAAGTACCAGCCAAGTTATCAATTATGGATTCCTTGAATTTATCAACGGATCTTCGGGAGGCACTCATTGAGGATTTGTCAAGTCCTCAGGAATTCGCAACTGAAATTGCTGCAACTAATGTCTACCATGTAGATAATGATCCTGCAGAATTCCATGCAGTGATATCTTTTATAGATGAAGATGAAGATGATGTTGTGCATGGACATATTAAACCATTATATTTTTCTGGAAAGTTCAATGATGTAGACATCCGAAGAGATTTCATTGATAATGGTTCAAGAGTCAACCTCATCCCCATTCGTACACCTCATCGATTGGGCCTCACCGAATCAGATTTATCTGCTTATAATTTGATGTTGTAAGGATATGATAAAAATGAACAATAACCTATGGATGAGATCATACCCAGAACTCAGTTTGGAGATCTTGTATCCAATTCCGATTTCATGGTTGTTCGACATGAAACAACCTTCAATATTTTTCTTGGAAGACCCTGCCTACATCAACATGCAATTATCCCTTCATCGTACCATCAATGTCTCAAATATTGTTTCAATGGTCGAATTGGGACATTTTATGGTGATAGAGCCCCTTTAAAAACATGAGAATCTCAATACATTGAGGTGGAATTCTATCACATGGACAGAAAGGAGAAATCTACAACAAGGGAAGTTACCAAAGTTAATGCTCCATATGGTTTGGAAAAGATTCCAGTAAACCCATTCATACACGTGAGTACAAGTTATGTGTTGGCTTTTAGTAAAATTGACAGGACAGACCAAAATCCAAATTCTCTTGTGGAAACTTCCATAATGTCAATTATGGAAATCAAGCCAGACAACATGGGAGAAATTGGTGATTCACCATGCAATAATGAAAGCTCAAATGGAGATGTCTTCATTTCATCTGCTAAAATTCATAAATTCTATACTATGATAACTAGGCCAGAAGAAGTTATATCAATGTCAGAGGTAAACGATGATGTCGATTCTCAATCCATCATCTCCTCTTTATTACCCAAGGAAGACCCTTCATCATCAATAGGGTCAGAAATGGAAGCTTCATCCTCAAGATGTTCAAATTTTAAAATCTCTTATGATCATGGAAAGTCTGCTTCGTCATCTACTATGCAAGTAGAAACAGAAGAGATAACACATGTTGAAGAAGAAGAGGATGATCTCATGGATGCTCCTCCAGCATTTAAAGAGGGTATCTCTACCACTATGGATGAACTCAGAGAAATAAATCTGGGTACAAAAGAAGATCCACGCCCCACTTTAATTAGTATGACCATGACTCTTTAAGATAAAGAAATGTATATTTCATTTTTAAAGCAAAATCGAGATATATTTGCATGGAATTATAAAGAAATGCCAGGGCTTGATCCTGATGTTGCTACTCATCATTTGGGTTTTCCAGAAGAACATCAAGGATTTAAGCAAGTCGTAAGAAGAACACACCCAACATATGCTTCCAAAATTGAAGCTGGAGTAGAAAAGATTATCAAAGATAACTTCGTCAGAGAAGTTTAATATCCAAAGTGGCTAGCTAATATTGTCACTATGAAAAAGAAGAATGGACAAATGAGAGTTTTCATTGATTTCATATATCTTAATCGGCATTGTCCCAAGGATGATTTTTTATTTCTGATCACAGAACTCTTAATTGATGCAACAGATGGCTACGAAGCACTTTACTTCATGGATGAATATTCTGGGTATAATCATGTCACGAACCAGGCTGGGTCTCCATCCGACCCGGCACCCAACCCGGTCCGCGACATGGCCCAAAGGGCGTTCCCGATCCCCATGGGCTGGCACAAGTGCCCGGGTATCGTAAGTAACAAGTGGGAATGATTTTACCCAAAATAGTAAACACAAAACAACTGATATGATAAAGAAACTGAAACTGAAAGTAGACAACCAGACATGGCCTTAAACTGGAAACAAAATTAGGGGTTTACAACATAGACCCACAACCGAAATAAGCGAAAATAAAAGAAACTCAAACTTAAACCTCCAAACAACCAGAGAGGCACATCATCCACATGCCACAATACCAACCTGCATGAGAGGACCATCAACGACCAGAACCACCATCGCTGAGCACGAAGTCACAACCTGGAAATCAGAAGAAACAGAATCTACATACACCCAAGTGTGTATGTAGGGTGTGAGCTAAAAGCCCAGTCAGGTGCCACCGAGAAAAGGTTCCACTCATAAGTATTAAAAGAAAAATACATTTACAATTTAACAGAATAAAAATAAATATGTGCTTAAAGAATTTTTATGAAAACAGTGTTTTAAGGGGAAACTTCTCTAAAAGGAAAACAACTTCAATTAACTTACACACACGCGCGCGCGCACACACACACACACAGAGACACACACACACACGTACACACACGCACACACTTTTCTTGGTAACCCCAACATCACACCGAGTGCCGACGGTGAGAAGAAAGCAAAAGAAGAGCACAATACTTGGTAGAGACCCTAAAGATACTAGCGAGAAGTGGGACCCTAGAACCTCATGTCTCGGTGAACCATATCATACATTCCCGTGCACGAGCCACTGGTAGGGGAACACTTCCTACCATAGTGGTCTCCAGTCATCATCCAATGTTTAGTTAGTGTTGTAAGTGTCAATCCCGCTATGTGAAACTGGGCCGAGGCCACTCCCGTATCACTAGAACGCTAGTCTAGTCTTCCCACCTAGTACCTAGGCTTCCCGTTTGTGCTCAAGTAATTCAAAGTTCATGCCACACGTAATAATAATACACTCAAACCAAGAAAGACATCACACACACCAAAAACCACCATTCGCACACATAAAATCCATTTGAAATAATACACACACTAAAATGTTCCAAAACTCAATCTACATTTCTTACACAACCAATTAAAACAACTAGCATAATTAATAACTATTTAATAAAATATTTAAGATTTTTAATAAACAAATTTTGAAGATCAGAGCATGAATTTACACAATAAACCAACCAAACCTTCTTTCGTAACCAAACACACACAATACCACATCGATAGTTCAATCCACACCACTTACACCAATTAAAAAGTGACCGTTTGAGTAGTTTAACACAAGTGCCGGCAAACGATGCAATAATGTTTTCACTAATGGTAAATTTGGTTTTATTTAAAAAGCCACTTTAGAACCAAAAACACGACATAATATTATTGAAACATGATTTGCACCACAAATATCATTTAATTAAAAATTTAACAATTTATAAAACACTAAACCAGCTTGACATGGGTTTCAAGAAAATCACACTAATATCACAAAAACACATTAATAACAAATCAAAGCATATGAGATCTCAAGAGAATAAAATAAGACCACTTTGAACCCTGAAAACTAACTAAGTAATATGCTGAATTAATTAAACACGTAAATAAATTCATCAAACAATAATTATGATCATAACCACCTACCTCGAGCCAAAACGCATCCGGAAAGACGGTGCAAAAACCATCATCACCCGAAGACATGTTCAAAAATCCCCCCTTTTCAGACCAAACGCACCAAAAATCAATCCAAAGATTACATTAGTAAGTCTAAATAGACATATTAAATTAATCAAGTGAGTTTGAGGCATCAAAACACCTACCTCGGTGTTGACCATTCCCAAATCTTGTGCGGACCTTCATCTACAGCTAATACGCACCACAAAAAAACTCAAAGCAGACCCTAAAACATGAATTGGACCAAAATAACATCAAATCCAGACCAAAACCCACATAATCCCTAACTTGGTAATCTCCCAAAGGAAGAACAAACCAAACTATGTGAAACACACCTGTGGTAGTGATATAGGGGGGCTGTTTGAGTGCATTGGAGAGGTGTAGAGGAACATTGCGCCTATAGAAAAAAATCCATCCGAGCAGGGTTACACACGCAATGAGGAGGAGATGTCGGCTACTAGGGGAGCCACGACCAACAGAGCAGTGACCCGAGGCGCTGCGCGAGGTGGGGAGGTCGGAGGACAGCAGCAGTCACCGAAGGGGCCACCAGAGGGGAGGTCAGATGTAGCAGAGGGCGTCGGGGTTCGCCGGACAGAGGAAGGAGGCCGACTAGAAGGTGGCTGGTCCAGTAGGCGGTGTGGTGAGGAGGTCGGTTGGAATGGGGCTAGACGACTAGGGGGTTGCGGTGCGTACGAGATAAAGTAGGGGCGGGGGTTTAGCTCACCGCCGGATGAAGCAGGAGGGCCGGTGGAGTAGGGGGAGGGTGCGCGCCGGACTCATCCATGGACAGCAGGGGAGTCGCACTGGGAGGCACCGCTGGAAGGGCTACCATCTGGGGTCGACACTGGACGAGAGGTGCAGTAAAGGAGGGCAAGGGCTTCGGTGGTAGGGTTTGGGGGGGGGAGGTTGCGGTACGGCGGGATGGAGAGGATGTGAGGGAGAGAAAAAAATAATAATAATAAAGGATAAGAAAAAAATGAATGGGAAGAAAATGAAAAAAATAGATAAATAAATAAAAAAACGTATCTCACGATAAACATAAAAATAATAATCTAAATAGATCCAAATAAAAAGATAACTAAATTAATGTGTTAATTATAACGACAATAATAATAATAATTGTAATAATAATTATAAAAATTACTATTTTCATTATCATTAATATAATTATTTAAACTTCGTTTGATTATCTTTATTTTTAAAGAGTAGGGCAACCGCGTGGTTACTCCGCGCGGCCCATAAAAAAAATTTAATAGAATGATGATGATAATAATAATAAACATAATAAAATTATCATCTGTAACACCTTTTAATTTAAATCTTTTATTGATCATTTGACTTAATTAATTTGATAACTAATTAATTAATTGTGCACCGGGCAGGCAGTGCGGTTAACCGGGCGAGGTCGCATGGTGACTCGGACAAGGCCGTGTAGCTTCGACCGTGGTGCGTTGGATGCTTTCAAGGCCAAAACATGCATTTTAAAAAAAGAACTCGAAAATTTTAAGTCAGGCTTCAACCCGAACAACCTGATACCCATAAAATTAATAAAATAAACAAACTAGAAAAGATGGGTGTGACAATTCTCCCCACCATAAAGCATTCCATCCCTGGAAAGCCACAACTAGGACCAAACCCCAAAACAGAAAACCACACTCCCTTAAGGTTCAAAGCGGATCCCCTCAAACACCAAGCAAAGATAGGAAAAAGTATCGTGCTCAGAGAAAGTGATTCAAATAAAACTTCGAGAAACTCATATAAGTACTTTCTGATATTTTTCACCTACCCCAAAGAGCTATAACGCCTCCAGTTGACTGACCGAGGAAGGGAAACCTCACACCCACGGAAACCAACTTCACAAGCCAAAACATCTCAAACATTACTAAACGAAAACCACACCATTTGGCTAGAAAGAACAACAAGGTCAAACCATGACCACGAAACACTCTAATCACTTATCACCAATCCATATTTTAAAACAGAAGCAATAGATCAAAATGAGGAGGGACAAGGGGCTCCCCACTATTTAGAACTCACTAACGCTCGAGACGAGACTGGAAAACTTACACGGGGAGGTTCGAGTGGACTCCCTGCCATTAAAGAAATGTCCATCACTGATTCATTCTAGAGACATTCGTGCGAGACCCAATGTGGGTATCCCCACCATTAGGACTGATAGAGGGTACAAAACCAGATGACTCATTAAGAGTGGAACAACCATAGATAAAATTTAAACCTCCTTCACCTTCAATACCGATGAAAGAAATAAGGTTGGGGTCCCGTACACTCCCAGGGTTCCTGACCATGCGCCAGCTTCACTCTGAGGCCTCTGGTTAGAGCCCTGATGTTTGAAGCATTTTATGCCTCATAGTCAGGTATTGAAGACTCCCGAGCAGAGCTTCTCCTCTTGGTGTCTGTAGAGACCCGTATCTTATCGTACATGGACATTACATTACATTTGCGGAATACTTAGTACATAACAAAAACACACACACAAGGATCGTAATAGTTTAGTGTCTTTGGAAACTCGGAACGTAATCTTCTAATCGTGGTGAAAGATCTCCAATATCTCCCATAAAGATCTTCCCTTTTTTTTTACCTAGAACCTTTCTTTATATCCTGGGGAAAAGAAAACATAAAAGGGTGAGCTCAAAGGCTCAGTAAGGGTAAACAAAAGAAATATCAATCACATAATTTTCATAAGAACATAACATTTTTTTTGGAAATCTTAACCTGCAAAAGAGAGCATAATTTCATAACATGGGATAAATCATAGTAGTGAAATGAAATCATAACTTAAAACATTACTCATTGTGGCATACACACATAATCATAGAGAATCATTTCTTGTTAGTCAAGACTCATTTCCAAGACTATCTTAGTGGACAAAGTCCCTTTCTGAATCGAGTAATCCTCGTTTCAGTCCTGTTTCACTGAACCGGTATAACCTACCATTCCAGCCATGTCTATCTCATGAGATATAAAATCTTTACCCAATGCATTGGAGGGAGATATAGGTCCCACCCATCTCTTAATGAATCCTTTCTTATGTGTGCCACAAAATCATAAATCATACATCATCGCATAACCGATGTAATAAAAATGGGATTCTTAAACAGCATGACATCATAAAACCATTCATATAAGATAAAGGAATTCATAAACATAATTCCATCACAACATAGTCAAATCAATGTCAAAATATGGATAGAAACAGAACCCTTTATTATCTTGTATGGAAAATAATTTTGATAAAACACTTGAATTGAATTCTTGAGGAAAATATCCTTTCTTCTTCAAAATCAATTTCTTTTCACAAAACATCATGCAATTTTAAAAGAAAGAGATTTTATTGAAAATAGTCATGAAATCTTTTAGAGGAAGCTTCATGAAAATGAGGCTTTGTAAAACAGTATAAATCGGTTCGTGCCGTATAAGTTAAAATACATTCTTCTCGTAGTTTTGTCAGAAAAGTCAAAAAGTACCTCGTACGAAAAACGACAAAAGATTCCTTTCATACGTATTACTAAAAACTCACCGAAGGGTAAAAATGGATTTAAACAATTTTAGGTGGATGGAAATAATATTACATATTGAGTAAACATGGTTGTGGATGATAAAATACACCCCAGTAAATACTTACGAATAAACAATCTCGGATAAAAATGAGATTGTGATATTTCCCTTACCTTAGGTCCAATTTGCTTCGTATGTGTCCGAACCTCCTGTATAATGATTTAAATAATGTCATTGACTTATTACAGAATCATATTCATTGTTATGATATCATATATGGTTCACTTATGACATTATATTACCCGTTCTTTTGTAAATTCCATGTTAAAGAAGCGTTTTGGGTAAAATCGTTTTATTTATCGTAGGTGTTTTGATTTGTTGTTCTTGACATCATTATTACTTATATCATGATTTACTTACTTCCAGAATATAAAATATGATTTATATATCATATATATTCAGTATATATATATATAATAGATAGATAAATAAAATGAAAAACACCGTTCATGGAGACGGTAGTCCGTACGTACGCATGAACGCTGTTTTTCTTTCCTTATTGTCTTGAAATGGAAGTAAGTAGATGACATACATATATATATATATACATAAATCCAGTAGCTTTATAATGTCATATATTTCATTATTATTTCTTATATATACATTATAATCATTCTTAAATGGTTAACATGGAGAATGAATCTCATCGCGTCGTGGAGACGGTAGTCCGTACGTACGCACGAGCGATGATATCATTTCTATAAATATTGAATTGAATTGGAGTGTATTATAAAATATATAAGAATCAATATGATGTTGTAATAACTATGTATAGTTATTCTTTACACCATTATACCCATCCATGTAAGGTGGTGGTGGAAAATAGATTACACCACGGCGTGGAGACGGTATTCCGTACGTACGCACGCGCGGTGATTTCTTTTTCCGTAGGATGGATATATGGTGAAATAGGGTTGTTTCATACTTATAATAACATATCAGTATATGAGTGATACTGATGTTATTACTTCATAATGAAACAACCTAATAAGAAGAAGTGGAAGAAGAAATAAAGATGAAAGAATTGGTAACGGTAATTACCTCTTCTTTGAAGCGCCTCTTTGAGACCTCCTCTTAGGGCACTAGAATTGGTCTTTGAGGAAGACCAGAACCTCTATGATGTTGATAGGGAAGTGGAGAAGAGATTTTGGCAGGGGTTGGCCGAGCTTGAGTGCTCAAATTGGTGTGAGGAGGAGGGGGAGGAGGTGTCCTTTTATAGGGGAGGAGAGGGGCACCTTAGGAATACCTCAAAATATTATTTTATATTAAAGTCAAAATCGGTTTATAATGGTTCCAAAGGGTCTTATTTCGAAGCTAAAGTGGGGATGGGTCGAAATCCTGTCAACCAATAGGATTTAGACAAGTTTAGGGTATTATTTTAACCTTATCAATTAGATTTAACTCTAAGTTAATTAATTTAACTTTTACCGTGTCTTTTTGTTTTCTTTCACTATATGGTTAATACACTTACTATAACATGCCAAACGAACCCCAAATTGTTTATTATTAATATATATATCCTTATCTAAGTCATTTTGCCGAACCTTAGATTTTTAAGAATAAAATAACAATTAGTAATATAATATTTGATTTAAAAACTATTTTGTGTCAATTTTGACACTATTTGATATATGATTTTTGTGAAAGTCATAACAGAATTAAATGTTCGAACCAAGTTGATTAAATCAACATTAATATATCATAGTAACCTAGAAAATTAGTGGAATTCATAAAAAATCTCAAATTACATTTATTTTGGTGCTTATAACATCAATTATGTCAATATTTCATTAAAAAGATAATTACTGCATCATTGTTGTGTCATAAATAAATTAAATTATTTGATGTCTAAAAATTACAAATAAAATACCATCATGTAGGAAATCTTTTTAGCTTTCTAATGAATATTTACAATCGAATTTATCTTATGTATAACCCCATATTAAAAATGATTTACTTATTAAACATTGATTTTAACTATTTTAACCCTTCTTTAAATAAATTAATAATAAATGTCCTAATCTAATCCAAGTGGGCCTAAATGGTCATATTTTATTCCTAAGTTTGTTTTTGGTCGAAATACATTTGTCCAATAGAATTAGGACATGTGTTAGGGTAATAATAATATCATCTTTACCCTTAATTACCCTATTTACTTTTAACCGTGGTAAAAAAAGTAAAAAGTTACTATTCACCAAAAATTATTTTCATCTCATTGAACCACATTTTAGTCCTTGATATTAACCGTGTCTGTCGGATTTTCGAAATTCCATTCACAGAAGCGGTAAAATTAAGTTTTATGCAAAATTCAGTTTTTAACCTACCACTTAGTGGTTTCACTATTCATCAAAAATTGAAGGTTTTCAGAAAAATGCCAAAATTTCATCCTAAGCTATATTTCATATTCCGAATTCAAAAATGAAATCTATTTAACCAAATTCATAACATAGAAGTTGCATTAATTAATTTTATAATTAAATCCCGCTGTTAAAACAAATAGCGTGTTTTTAAGAAACAATATCTATCAAAAGATTGACACTTGATTATGTCTGGTTTAAATGTGAAATTACATTCAATGACCAAAATTGTATTAAATTGTAAAAATATATTCTAAATATACTTTAAAATCACTCAAATTAATAATTTATCATTATTAATTATTTCGATTAAAAAACTTGTTTTTAATTAAAATTTAGTCATTTTCACTATTCATCAAAATATGAAAGTTATCCGAAAAGTACCAAAATTTCACCTTAGGCTAAATTCGATACTCCGAATCCAAAAATAAAGTTCATTTTGAAAAATAAGATTTACTGGATTTCAAAAAGTGGTTATTACTATTCATAACGGCTAGTTTTAATAATATTTTTATAGCATATCGTTGTTTAGTGAAACTCGGTATTGCGTACTACACACGCTATCGAGGAAGGTCGCGATTGCATGTAATGCAAGTCAAGTCAAGGATGTGTGTTGTGCAAGCTCCTTTTGGTGTAGCGTACAACACAAAACATTAATAAAATTAAAAAGAATATTTCTTTATAAAATCTTGGGCTGTTACATTCTACCCCCCTTAAAATGAATTTCGCCCTCGAAATTCGTCGGGGTTATAAATGGTTTACTATTCGAAAGTTTCTTTAATAGAAACCCACATCGTAAAAAGGAATATCAAAACCAATCTTTAAAAACAAAAGTATGAAACGTAACGGTTACCCAAATAAACTAATCACTGGGTTTCCACATAGGTGAAAATATGGATATGGAAGAGAAATCTAACCATCATGTTCTGATGGAGAGTGGTAGAGAACATGGCTATGGAAAAGCTAGCAATCACAAATCCATAAATTTGTGACGATCTAAGGTACCATCGGATTAATCAGATATAAGAGCACTAGGATGACATTTTTGGTTTTCAAGATCGTTTCCCTAAAGTTGAAGAATTTGAATTAGAATAAATACTTACTTTATTTTGGTAAAATCTCACTATTGTTCGTGCCTTGAACAATTTCTACTTCATCTCTTAAATAAATGAAGTTGAATTTGTTATTCGTGAAGTGTTAGCAGATCATGTGATAGAATGATGGGTCATTCCATCTGTCTCAAACAAAATGTTAGAAAAAGTTATTAAATATACATAAGTCATTCTATAGTGAGATTAATCACATATGGTTCCTAAAATGAACTTATACATCACATATCATACTGCTTAATATAATAAAACTAGTTTCTACTAAACAGGGACTTCCTGTAGGTCAGTGGTAGGCGATAAAGGCCAGTTGCACTTCGGTTGTGGGTTCGATTCCCACAGCCTTGTCCGAAGCGACGGGCTGTCGCCCGTCCTGCAGGTTGTCCTTTTTATAAAACTATATTACTATAACATCCCATCAATAATATCGAAAAAAAAACTTCTATCCTTAAACAATACTAACTTATGTCCAACATAATTCATTCCAATCATTAGGCTCATAATACTGCAGTCCATTCTCATAACATAGTGAAAACGATTACCAGAGATTTAATACCATCGTTGATCCCCATATATCATAAGATATATCTTGTTGGTCACATTCCAAACATTTAAAGGCCTTAATCTTGTACTCTCTTGAATACCCATTGAACCTTAGTGAAAACTTGAATGCAGTTAAAAGTTAACACTTTTCACATACCGAAATCCTCAAAATTCTATATACTCAAACCATGATATCACTTAGTCCTTATATCAATCATGAGCTAATGAATACTGTCAAACATTTCATTTTCCCCTTATCCCTTCATTATGCGCATATCATCTTCATTCCAAAAATATCTGAATAACCTTTAATCGATACTGGTAACATTAATCAGACAACAATGTTACAATCCTTACATGTCTCTTTATTCCATAGTACCATGAGATTACTTATACAACATTACACATGATAAACATGTAATCATTCCACTACATTCTTAAACCATTGACCGAGCTTCAACAATTCTTTCATCTCACATACCATTGGTAGTCTCTTCATCATCATCCACATAAATACTTCCCATATGACCATACTGATTCTCTTCATGAGTCTTTCCCTTAGGGCATTTGTTTGCATAATGCCCATAAATTCCACATTTAATACACTTAACCATTTTTGATGTCGTAGCAATACCATTATCCTCATCCCTGTTATTAACTGAACCTTTTCCTTTGCACTTACTGGCTTTGTGTCCTTCTTTTCCACACCCAAAGCATCTTCCAGTTCCTTTGAAACATTCTCCTTGATTCCTCTTCCCACATGATTTACATAGGGGAAATTGAACTTTCTTTCCTCTATGATCATCATGAAACTCCATCTTTCTCTTATTAGCCGAGTCAGGAAACTTACCAAAGTTTACTTTATTGATCATATTATGAGATTTCTGATTCGGAATAATAATGATGTTTGGACTTCCAAATCCCATTTCATTTGGTTGCTCATAAAGAATATCATTCCGTTGTCCATCATATCCTCCATTATTGTGAATCATCTTGTTTCCAGCCATTTTCTAAAACCCAAACAGAATAGTGTTAGATGCAAAAATCGTAATAAAGGGGGAGTAACTTAAATATCTATCATCTTTGGTTTAATCTAATATCGTTACCATAGTTCTAGGACTATATCCTATACGTATACTTATCCTTAGGGGCATCCCTAGACATACCTTAGAAATATCTCTAGGGATCTCACTAATGTTTTCGCGTCCTAGTTTCCAAAGGTTGACTAAACCTTTCCTCTGATACCAACTGTAGAGACCCGTATCTTATCGTACATGGACATTACATTACATTTGCGGAATACTTAGTACATAACAAAAACACACACACAAGGATCGTAATAGTTTAGTGTCTTTGGAAACTCGGAACGTAATCTTCTAATCGTGGTGAAAGATCTCCAATATCTCCCATAAAGATCTTCCCTTTTTTTTACCTAGAACCTTTCTTTATATCCTGGGGAAAAGAAAACATAAAAGGTTGAGCTCAAAGGATCAGTAAGGGTAAACAAAAGAAATATCAATCACATAATTTTCATAAGAACATAACATTTTTTTTGGAAATCTTAACCTGCAAAAGAGAGCATAATTTCATAACATGGGATAAATCATAGTAGTGAAATTAAATCATAACTTAAAACATTACTCATTGTGTCATACACACATAATCATAGAGAATCATTTCTTGTTAGTCAAGACTCATTGCCAAGACTATCTTAGTGGACAAAGTCCCTTTCTGAATCGAGTAATCCTCGTTTCAGTCCTGTTTCACTGAACCGGTATAACCTACCATTCCAGCCATGTCTATCTCATGAGATATAAAATCTTTACCCAATGCATTGGAGGGAGATATAGGTCCCACCCATCTCTTAATGAATCCTTTCTTATGTGTGCCACAAAATCATAAATCATACATCATCGCATAACCCATGTAATAAAAATGGGATTCTTAAACAGCATGACATCATAAAACCATTCATATAAGATAAAGGAATTCATAAACATAATTCCATCACAACATAGTCAAATCAATGTAAAAATATGGATAGAAACAGAACCCTTTATTATCTTGTATGGAAAATAATTTTGATAAAACACTTGAATTGAATTCTTGAGGAAAATATCCTTTCTTCTTCAAAATCAATTTCTTTTCACAAAACATCATGCAATTTTAAAAGAAAGAGATTTTATTGAAAATAGTCATGAAATCTTTTAGAGGAAGCTTCATGAAAATGAGGCTTTGTAAAACAGTATAAATCCGTTCGTGCCGTATAAGTTAAAAAAACATTCTTCTCGTAGTTTTGTCAGAAAAGTCAAAAAGTACCTCGTACGAAAAACGACAAAAGATTCCTTTCATACGTATTACTAAAAACTCACCGAAGGGTAAAAATGGATTTAAACAATTTTAGGTGGATGGAAATAATATTACATATTGAGTAAACATGGATGTGGATGATAAAATACACCCCAGTAAATACTTACGAATAAACAATCTCAGATAAAAATGAGATTGTGATATTTCCCTTACCTTAGGTCCAATTTGCTTCGTATGTGTCCGAACCTCCTGTATAATGATTTAAATAATGTCATTGACTTATTACAGAATCATATTCATTGTTATGATATCATATATGGTTCACTTATGACATTATATTACCCGTTCTTTTGTAAATTCCATGTTAAAGAAGCGTTTTGGGTAAAATCGTTTTATTTATCGTAGGTGTTTTGATTTGTTGTTCTTGACATCATTATTACTTATATCATGATTTACTTACTTCCAGAATATAAAATATGATTTATATATCATATATATTCAGTATATATATATATAATAGATAGATAAATAAAATGAAAAACACCGTTCATGGAGACGGTAGTCCGTACGTACGCATGAACACTGTTTTTCTTTCCTTATTGTCTTGAAATGGAAGTAAGTAGATGACATACATATATATATATATACATAAATCCAGTAGCTTTATAATGTCATATATTTCATTATTATTTCTTATATATACATTATAATCATTCTTAAATGGTTAACATGGAGAATGAATCTCATCGCGTCGTGGAGACGGTAGTCCGTACGTACGCACGAGCGATGATATCATTTCTATAAATATTGAATTGAATTGTAGTGTATTATACAATATATAAGAATCGATATGATGTTGTAATAACTATGTATAGTTATTCTTTACACCATTATACCCATCCATGTAAGGTGGTGGTGGAAAATAGATTACACCACGGCGTGGAGACGGTATTCCGTACGTACGCACGCGCGGTGATTTCTTTTTCCGTAGGATAGATATATGGTGAAATAGGGTTGTTTCATAATTATAATAACATATCAGTATATGAGTGATACTGATGTTATTACTTCATAATGAAACAACCTAATAAGAAGAAGTGGAAGAAGAAATAAAGATGAAAGAATTGGTAACGGTAATTACCTCTTCTTTGAAGCGCCTCTTTGAGACCTCCTCTTAGGGCACTAGAATTGGTCTTTGAGGAAGACCAGAACCTCTATGATGTTGATAGGGAATTGGAGAAGAGATTTTGGCAGGGGTTGGCCGAGCTTGAGTGCTCAAATTGGTGTGAGGAGGAGGGGGAGGAGGTGTCCTTTTATAGGGGAGGAGAGGGGCACCTTAGGAATACCTCAAAATATTATTTTATATTAAAGTCAAAATCGGTTTATAATGGTTCCAAAGGGTCTTATTTCGAAGCTAAAGTGGGGATGGGTCGAAATCCTGTCAACCAATAGGATTTAGACAAGTTTAGGGTATTATTTTAACCTTATCAATTAGATTTAACTCTAAGTTAATTAATTTAACTTTTACCGTGTCTTTTTGTTTTCTTTCACTATATGGTTAATACACTTACTATAACATGCCAAACGAACCCCAAATTGTTTATTATTAATATATATATCCTTATCTAAGTCATTTTGCCGAACCTTAGATTTTTAGGAATAAAATAACAATTAGTAATATAATATTTGATTTAAAAACTATTTTGTGTCAATTTTGACACTATTTGATATATGATTTTTGTGAAAGTCATAACAGAATTAAATGTTCGAAAAAAGTTGATTAAATCAACATTAATATATCATAGTAACCTAGAAAATTAGTGGAATTCATAAAAAATCTCAAATTACATTTATTTTGGTGCATATAACATCAATTATGTCAATATTTCATTAAAAAGATAATTACTGCATCATTGTTGTGTCATAAATAAATTAAATTATTTGATGTCTAAAAATTACAAATAAAATACCATCATGTAGGAAATCGTTTTAGCTTTCTAATGAATATTTACAATCGAATTTATCTTATGTATAACCCCATATTAAAAATGATTTACTTATTAAACTTTGATTTTAACTATTTTAACCCTTCTTTAAATAAATTAATAATAAATGTCCTAATCTAATCCAAGTGGGCCTAAATGGTCATATTTTATTCCTAAGTTTGTTTTTGGTCGAAATACACTTGTCCAATATAATTAGGACATGTGTTAGGGTAATAATAATATCATCTTTACCCTTAATTACCCTATTTACTTTTAACCGTGGTAAAAAAAAGTAAAAAGTTACTATTCACCAAAAATTATTTTCATCTTATTGAACCACATTTTAGTCCTTGATATTAACCGTGTCTGTCGGATTTTCGAAATTCCATTCACAGAAGCGGTAAAATTAAGTTTTATGCAAAATTCAGTTTTTAACCTACCACTTAGTGGTTTCACTATTCATCAAAAATTGAAGGTTTTCAGAAAAATGCCAAAATTTCATCCTAAGCTATATTTCATATTCCGAATTCAAAAATGAAATCTATTTAACCAAATTCATAACATAGAAGTTGCATTAATTAATTTTATAATTAAATCCCGCTGTTAAAACAAATAGCGTGTTTTTAAGAAACAATATCTATCAAAAGATTGACACTTGATTATGTCTGGTTTAACTGTGAAATTACATTCAATGACCAAAATTGTATTAAATTGTAAAAATATATTCTAAATATACTTTAAAATCACTCAAATTAATAATTTATCATTATTAATTATTTCGATTAAAAAAGTTGTTTTTAATTAAAATTTAGTCATTTTCACTATTCATCAAAATATGAAAGTTATCCGAAAAGTACCAAAATTTCACCTTAGGCTAAATTCGATACTCCGAATCCAAAAATAAAGTTTATTTTGAAAAATAAGATTTACTGGATTTCAAAAAGTGGTTATTACTATTCATAACGGCTAGTTTTAATAATATTTTTATAGCATATCGTTGTTTAGTGAAACTCGGTATTGCGTACTACACACGCTATCGAGGAAGGTCGCGATTGCGTGTAATGCAATTCAAGTCAAGGATGTGTGTTGTGCAAGCTCCTTTTGGTGTAGCGTACAACACAAAACATTAATAAAATTAAAAAGAATATTTCTTTATAAAATCTTGGGCTGTTACAGTGTCGCACACAACCACACTGTAACCGAGACAACACCAGTAAACACAACACATTACGACATCCAATTAATCATACACGGAACATTCACTAACACCTGAGCTAAAATGGTGCATGTGCATCACCCTTTTCCACATTGAATGTGGACACAACACCACAAATCATCACCAATCATGATCATTACCGTCGAGAGAAACATTACGCTGATAAATAATTTAAACTGCATCTTGAATAACTCCTGATTCCTGCAAACGACCATAGCAGCCTCATATGACTAGTTCTTCCAAACTAGTAGCCTAACATGAAAGTTTTCTTAAAAAAATAAAACCAAAGACCAGGGGTCATTTTGAACAATAGACCGCACCAACAACTTAGGGTTTCTTACACCTTTTCCCCACTAGAGTCACTTTTACCACTTCCAAACATAACTTTCAAATTAATGAGGTCAAACTTCACCCTTGATAATCAAAGAGAACTTAAACTCCAAGATGTCGCCGAACATGACCCTTGCAACCGATGAAAATACTACAAAGCCCTTCAAGACACTGGTCAACACTGAAAATTATGAACTGCCTTCACCCTTCCCCACTGTATTTCCTTTCACGATTTCCAGGGGAAAACTTCAAACGCAACGACGTCAAATTTCATACACGAAGACTCAGACAACTCAAAGAAACCAAAACTCTGTTCAAATCCCCTCGAATCTGTCATCCCACTGTGAGAGGATCCACTTAGTTGTAAAAAGGAGAGGGGGGGGGGGTTCAATTCTAGAATTCAAAAAGAGAGTCCTTCGATCAACTGGAGTTCCATCCAATGGTGAATTAACTGTAGTCGTACTTCAATCACATGTCAATGCATTATGGGGGGGGGCATACACTAGTCAAGAAAGAAAACCATGGACCCAACCAAACTGGTCCAACGGTCAAGACATACCACAAGAAAACACCAAACATGCAGGGGGAACCACTGCAAGGGCTCCCCGATGTACCTTTCAAGAGAATTAACTAGCTACATGCTTGCATACCAACTTACAAATAAAAAAAATTCAAACTCAGGACAAGAATTAGTCAAAAATAATTCTTGGCTCGAAACTCCTCACATCGAACCTTTCAAAAACAGAAAGACACACCACACAAACACCATTTACTAAAACAAAATTTTTATCCTTTAACAAAACATTTTGAAAATAAGCAAACCCAGTGGGTTGCACAAACACCAATGGTGTCCCATGAGCCTCGCACAAGAATGTTTCAGTGCCGCACCGACACCCACCTCATGTCCATCTAGGCACTCATCCACTCGTGCCATTAACCCTTTCTCTTTCCATATACACTCATGCATGTGGTTTCCCATGGGAACACCAAGCATCAAAATCAAACCTTTCCATTTTTCAAAACCAAAACATCTAACCCACACTTTTCAAACCTCAAGCCTCATTTTATTTCTAAAGTTATTTATTTCAAAACATTTTCCAAAAAATTTTCCAAGACCAAATAATTTTTACTTAAAAACCAAATTCTTACAATTCCAAAACAAAGAGATGAGAAGCAAAGTAGGAGAAAACTATGGTCAGTGGGTGATTGGAACACATGGTTGGAGGCCATACACCGATCACACCACTGGCCACAGAGAATATTTTAGGACAGTTTCCCCATCGCCACAAGGCTTTCCAGACCCTACGAGGAAACTAAGACAACTGACCCTACTCCCTTTTCATTTCCCCAAGACAAGATTAACCACAAGAACCAAAGACTCAGACAAAACACAACATACATTGGTAACTCGATTCCCGCCACGAGGTGTGCTGGCCAGGCACCTTACTCGTAATCAGAAAAGTCGAGTTCCGACACCCTTAACTTTGGTCTACAATGACTCTATCTCAAAAGAAAATGACCCAAGAGAGCAAAACTTTCCCTCTGATACCATTTTGTCATGAACCAGGTCGGGTTTCCATCCGACCCAGCACCCGACCCGGTCCGCGACATGGCCTGAAGGGCGTTCCTGATCCCCACGGGCAGTCACAAGTGCCCGGGTATCGTAAGTAACAAGTGCAAATGATTCTAACCAAAATAGTAAACACAAAACAACTGATAAGATAATGAAACTGAAACTGAAAGTAGACAACCAGACAGGGCCTTAAAGTGAAAACAAAATCAGGGGTTTACAACTTGAACCCAAAACCAAAATAAGCGACAACAAAAGAAACTCAAACTCAAACCTCCAAAAAACCAAAGAGGTGCAACATCCACACGCCACAATACCAACCTGCATGAGAGGACCATCAACGACCAGAACCACCATCACTGAGCACAAAGTCCCAACCTAGAAAGCAGATGAAACAAAATCTACATACACCCAAGGGTGTATGTAGGGTGTGAGCTAAAAGCCCAGTAGGGTGCCACCAAGAAAAGGTTCCATACATAATTATTAAAAGACAAATATATTTGAATTTAACAGAATATAAATAAATAAGTTCTTAAAGAATTTTAATAAAAATGATTTTTAAGGGGAAAATTCTCTAAAAGGAAAACAACTTCAATTATCTTACACACACGCACGCACACACACACACACAGAGATGCACACACACATGTACACACACACACACTCTTTTCTTGGTAACCCCAACGTCACACTGTGTGCCGATGATGAGGAGAAAGGAAAAGAAGAGCACAATAAATGGGAGAGACCGTAAAGATACTAGTGAGAAGTGGGAACCTAGAACCTCACATCTTGGTGAATCATATCATACATTCCCGTGCACGAGCCGCTCGTAGGGAAACAATTCCTACCATAGTGGTCTCCAGTCATCATCCAATGTTTATTTAGTGTTGTAAGCGTCAATCCCTCTACGTGAAACTGGGCCGAGGCCACTCCTATATCACTAGCACGCTAGTCTAGTCTGCCCACCTAGTACCCAGGCTTCTCGTTTGTGCTCAAGTAATTCATAGTTCGTGCCACATGTCATAATCATACACTTAAACCAAGCAATAAATCACACACACCAAAAACCACCATTCACACACACAAAATCCATTTGAAATAATATGCACACTAAAATGTTCCAAAACTCAATCTGCATTTCATACACGACCAATTATAACAACTTGCATCCTTAAAAACTATTTAATAAAACATTTAAGATTTTTAATAAACAAGTTTTTTGGAGAAGAGCATGAATTTACACAAAAAACCTACCAAACATTCTTTCATAACCAAACACACACAATTCCACATCAAGAGTTCAATCCACACCACTTACACCATTTAAAAAGAGACATCTTGAGTAGTTTAACACAAGTTCCAAAAAATGATGCAATAACATTTTCAGTAATGGTAAATTTGGTTTTGTTTATAAATACACATTAAAACCAAACACACGACGTAATATTATCAAAACATGATTTGCACCACAAATGTCATTTAATTAAAAATTTAACAATTTATAAAACACAAAACTAGGTTGACATGGGTTTCCATAAAATCACAGTAATATCACAAAAACACATTAATAACAAATCAATGCATATGAGATCTCAAGAGAATAAAATAAGACCACTTCGCACCCTGCAAACTAACTAAATAATATGCTGAATTAATTAAACACGCAAATAAATTCATCAAACAATAATTATGAGCGGAACCACCTA
The DNA here is from genome assembly GCA_963277665.1 of Viscum album. Lineage (NCBI taxonomy): Eukaryota > Viridiplantae > Streptophyta > Magnoliopsida > Santalales > Viscaceae > Viscum > Viscum album. Next base: position 458,910,012 of record OY728160.1, on the reverse strand, counting down.
CATCGAACAAAAATGCATTCGGAAATACAATGCGAAAACCATCATCACCCACAGACATGTTCAAAAATCCCCCCTTTTTAGACCAAACACACCACAAATCAAACTAAAGAATACATTAGTAAGTCTAAACAAACATATTAAATTAATCAAGTGAGGTTGATGCATCGAAACACCTATCTCGGTGTTGACCTTTCCCAAATCTTGTGCGGACCTTCATCCACACCTAATACGCACCACAAACAAACTCAAAGCAGACCCTGAAACATGAATTGGACCAAAATAACATCAAATCCAGACCAAAACCCACATAATCCCTAACCTGGTAATCTCCCAATGGAAGAACCAACCAAACTAAGTGAAACACACCAGTGGTAGGGATACAGGGGGGGGGGGGGTTGTACGAGCGCGTTAGAGAGGTGCAGAGGCACATCGTTCCTGGAGAAAAAAAAATCCATCCGAGCAGGGTTACACCCACAAAGAGGAGGAGACGTCAGCTACTAGGGGAGCCGCTACCTGAGGCACTGCGCAAGGTGGGGAGGTCGGCGGACAGCAGCGGTCATAGAAGGGGGCAACGAAGGGGAGGTAAGATAGAGCAGAGGGCATCGGGGTTTAACGGACAGAAGAAGGAGGCCGGCTAGAAGGCGGCTGGTCCAGCAGGCGGTGTGGCAAGGAGGTCGGTCAGAATGGGGCTAGACGACCAGGGGGTTGCAGCGCATCTGTGATGAAGCAGGGGTGGCGGTTCGGCTCGCCGCCGGATGAAGAAGGAGGGCCGGTGGAGTAGGGGGAGGGTGCACACATGACTCATCCGTGGCCAGCAGGGGAGTCGCGCTGGGAGGCCGCACCGGAAGGGCTACCATCTAGGGTCGACGCCGGACGGGAGGCGCGATAAAGGAGGGCAAGGGCTTTGGCGGTAGGGTTTGGGGGGGGGGGACTGCAACACGACAGGATGGAGAGGATGTGAGGGAGACAATAATAATAATAATAATAATAAAGGATAAGAAAAAAATGAATGGAAAGAAAATGAAAAAAATAGATAAATAAATAAAAAAAGTATCTCACGATAAACATAAAACTAATAAACTAAAAAGATCCAAATAAAAAGATAACTAAATTAATGTGTTAATTATAATGACAATAATAATAATAATTGTAATAATAATTATAAAAATTACTATTCTCATTATCATTAAAATAATTATTTAAACTTTGTTTGATTATCTTTATTTTTAAAGAGTCGAGAAACTGTGTGGTTACTCCGCGTGACCCATAAAAAAATTTAACAGAAATATGATGATAATAATAATAAACATAATAAAATTATCATCTTTAACACCTTTTAATTTAAATACTTTATTGAGAATTTAACTAAATTAATTTGGTAATTAATTAATTAATTGTGCACTGGGCAGGCAGTGCGGTTAACCGGGCGAGGTCGTGTGGTGACTCGGACGAGGCCGTGTAGCTTTGACCGCAGTGCGCTGGATGCTGTCAAGGCCAAAACATGCTTTAAAAAAAGAACTTGAAAATTTTAAGTCAAGCTTCAACCTGAACAACATGATACCCAGAAAATTACTAAAATAAAAAAAACAAGAAAAGATGAGTGTGACAAATCAAATCCGAATGGCTCCAGAAGATGAAGAATCTACAGTTTTAAGATCCCCTCAGGGTGTGCTTTGATATCAGGTAATTCCATTTGGCATGAAGAATTCAAGCTCAACATATCAGCATTCCATGCACCGTACCTTCAAACCCTTTTTAGGGAAATTTGTTAAATGTTATGTGGACGATTTGGTGGTTAAATCCAAGTAACGTTCTAATCACTTGGCTGATTTGGAAGTCATATTCCACAAACTTCAACCACACAATTTGAAGATGAACCCCTTGAAGTGTGCTTTTGGTGTAACCGGAGGAAAATTTCTCAGCTTTTTTGTACACCATCGTGGTATGAAAATTGATCCTGAGAAGACAAAGTCAATCCTTGGTATGTCACCTCCTCGAAATTTGAATGAATTGAGAGGACTTCAAGTACACTTGGCCTATATTTGACGTTTCATCGCCAATCCGGAAGGCAAAAGTTTACCCTTCACCAAATTGAAGAAGAAGGGAGTCACTTACCAGTGGACTGAATAATATTAAGAAGCATTCAATATTCTTAAGAAATATCTCATGATTCCACCAGTACTAATGCCAACTATTGATGGAAGACCACTTATTCTTTATGTGACAGCTTTAGAGCGGTCATTGGGTGCCTTCCTTGCCCAAAATAATGATGCTGGGAATAAAAACAACCATTAATATCTTAGTCGGACTATGCTTGAAGCAGAAACCTGATATTAAAGTATTGAAAAGTGCTTCCTAGAGTTAATCATTACAGTTCAGAAGTTGAGACACTACCTTTAACATCATGAGGTAAAAATTGGTATCTCGCAATAAACCTCTAAAATTCATTCTTAGTCGTCCAATGCTTACAGGACGTCTGGAAAGGTGGGTAGTTATTTTGCAGCAATTTGACATTCAGTATGTGTCTCAAAAGGAAATAAAGGTCCAAGCTCTGGTGGATTTCCTTACTGAACATCCTTTAGTAGAAGATACATCTTTAGATACTGAACTTCCTAATGAGGAAGTCTTCTCCATTCAATTTAATCTTCAAACATGGGAAATGTATTTTGATTGTGCTTCAAGAAGTCCAACATGGAAGAAAATGGAAGATCCTAAATTCAACAAAGTTGGGTTAGGAATTGTGCCCATTTATCCAGAAAAGAAAGTGCTAGCATATTCCTTCATATTGTGGGAAGGTGGTATAAATAATGAAGTAGAATACCAAGCTCTCATCATAGGATTTGAGTTGGCACTTCAGGCACAAGTGAATCACTTAAAGGTGAAAGGTGATTGAGACCTGGTAATCAGACAAGTCAATTGGGATTATACCATCAGAAAAGAAGAGTTAATCCCTTTATATGATTACGTCAGAGAGTTAATTGTGGAATTCCATTTGGAACCGACATTTTCATATGTCCCATGATCACAAAATTCCCAAGATGATGCACTGGATAATATAGCCACAGCTCTGGAAAATCCGAATAGGGACGAGACAATCATTAGTATTTCCCACCATCGTATAATTTCACCTTATGTTCAAATCAGAATAGAGAAAATAAATTAAATTAGTCCCATTCCTGAACCATATGGTCATACTATAGGATGGATGACACCTATCTGGGAATACCTTCAAAATGGAACAATTAAACTTGATAGAGCCGGGAAAGAACAAGTCCATCGACGTGTGGTAAATTTTACACTTTATGATAACCCATATCACCTAGAGAAAATTCTCTACAAGCGAGGTTTTGATGGAATTCTATTCAGATTCATTGATGGTGAAGAGATAATGGTTGTCATGAAAGAAGTACATGCAGGAGTCTATGGTTCCCACCAGTATGGACATAGACTGTCTGATCAAATTCGAAGGCTTAGATATTTTTGGCCTTCAATGATACAAGATTGTGTTGATTTCACTAAGAAGTGTCATTATTTCCAAGTACAAGCCAACTCCATTCATCAACCCCCAAATTTTCTTCATACAGTAAATACTCATGGCCATTTGGCACATGGGGAATGGATGTAGTAGGACCTTATCCTTCGGCTACATCCAAGCTGTTTAAGTATATTCTTACTGCTACTGACTTCTTTTCCAAATGGGAAGAGGCAATACCTCTCAAAGAAGTTAGTTCTAAAATCATTGTTAACTTTATCAAGTCTAACATCATTACTAGATTTGGTGTCCCTCATACCATATTGACAAACAATGGTAACAACTTCTGTTCATCTGAGGTAAGGAAGTTGAATCAAGAATACAACATCAAATGCAACCATTCATCTCAGTATCATGTGTCATCCAATGGCCAAATAGAATCCTTCAATAAGACTATTTTAAACAAACTAAAAAAGATGGTGGATAAAGATAAGAAGTCATGGCCTGCTAAACTCTTTCATGTTTTATGGCCTTATCGGACCACCACCCGCACTGCTACGCGATCAACTCCATATTCATTGGTATATAGAATAGATGCAGTCTTTCCCATTGAGGTTAAATTACCCTCTCTCAAAGTGGTCATTTGCGATCAGTCATCTATAGATGAATAATCTCAAAAGCGATTGGATGAATTGGAATGATTAGATGAAAAAAGATTGTGCACCCTGCACCACTCGGAAGTCTATCAGAATCGAATAGCTCGATCTTTCAAGAAGAAAGTTCATCTTCGTTAATTCATTCAAGGAGAATTGGTATTGGTTCTCAGAACTCCAATGATACTAGGAAAGAAACCTCCAAATGTTAAGCCAAAATGGGAAGGACCTTACTCAATACATAAGGTCTACTCTAGTGGAGCTTATTCTTTAATCTCAATGGATTGAGAACTCGTCACAACTCCAACCAATGCCAGATTTTTGAAGAAGTATTTTTTGTAACACAAATAATTTTACATCCAACATGATGTTAAACTGTGTCATCCAACATGGCGTTAAACTTTATTATTCCCCTTATATCCAACATGACGTTAAACTGTGTCATCCAACATTACGTTAAACTATATTTTCCTTTTTACGTCCTAGATACATGACGCTAAACTGTATAGAAACCTTACGTCCAACATGATGTTAAACTGTGAAAAAGTCCCTAATACATCCAACATGATGTTAAACTGTGTCCCCATTGTCCTCACTACAAGACGTTAAACTGCATAGCCAGACGTCCTAGCTACATGATGGTAAACTGTACAACACACTTAAGTCCAACATGACATTAAACCTTATTTTCCTAGCTACATGACGCTAAACTGTGCAACACTCGTCCTTTCTATATCATGTTAAACTATATAGCCCCTCTTTTGTCCTTGCTGCATGACATTAAACTACATAGTCCCCCCTAAGTCCTTACTGCATGACATTGAACTGCATAGTTCCTTCTTCGTCCTATGTGACATTAAACTGTGAATCATTAGGGTTGTTGCTTCCTCTTGTTTCTCACACCGACTATGACTCACGTGAGCTTAGAGTAAACTTCAACCATAACACCCTCTCTGGGCCGCCAACCATGTGTATGTCCCAATACCATTTTTTATGTTGTTTTCCTCAATAACAACATGATCACCAATTCATTCTTTAATCGAACTACACAGGCATTGATCCTTTCCTTCTAGGCTGGGTAAGTAGGCAAACTCTTGAGGTTCAAGCCCAAAACGAATATTTTTTACATCGGTTTACCACTATCTCATACGCTGTTGATTCATGAAGACACACCCAAAACCAATATTTTTTACATTGGTTCAACATCATCCTTGCTATATGATGTTAAACTATTTTCACTTTTGTCTTATACGACAATAAACTACAACATTCATTAACACTCTCACGTGAGAGGGAATCATTATTTACATTGATCTCTAATCATGTTATATTCCAAATAGTATGTGCAAACATGGTAATTCCCGAACCCTTAATATTCGGTCAAACCATCATTGCACTAATGTCCCCTTTCACCCTTCACTTGTACAAATCAAATCTGTACAAAGGGTATTTCAATAACTACGTATGGCTTGATTCCCATCCTTATGGGATATGTAGGAACGTTCGAGCGTCCCTCGAATCCAGCCCCATGTCTTTGGGCCTAACCCAAAAATCCACTTTTATACCCTTATCTGAAAAGTCCCCCTATGAAAACATGAATGTGGTATGAAAATTCTAGTCTTCATTCACATCAAGTTTATAACAAACACACAATGTGTATTCCTTATTATGGTATGAGCTCTTTGACCCTAAACTAAGATCTCCTACACTCTCATCCCACATGACGTTAAACTGTATTTCATGAACTACATATGGCTTGATTCCCATCCTTATGGGACATGTAGTAAAGTCCAGCACCTCAATTCAGGACTCAACCACAACATGATTATGGTTAGCATTGGTGTGTGTATCTTTTACATACATTGGACAATTCCCTTTTTGAGGTATCATAATCCTAACCTTAAATACTTCCAGATCTCCACAACCCTTTTCTTCTCCTATAGTCACAAAATGTCTGATACCCGAGAGTTCTTTTTCCGGACTATGCAGCACGTGCCCTTAGGCGGACTTGTTTAAATAGTATACATAATAGACTTGTCAGCCAAAAGATACTATTATTTGACTATGCATCCAATTCCATTTGGTGGCCCTGCATAATTCAACCCCCTAACGGGTTTGTTAAATAGTTGTAACTTCATTCTGGGGAGGAAAACCTCTTTTGTCCTTATTTTTCTTAATGAAAATATGCAGGGATCTGAAAATATCCATCCTTAACATATTTGTCCCATACTATTTTTCATGATATGAAAGTATTCAAGTCTATGGTTTTATTTCCCTTCCCTACGTTTGGGTCAGACCTTCATAGGAGTGACATTCATCTAATTCATAGACATTCTTGATTGGAAATATCCTCTCCATATTCAAGTACCTCTCTCCATACTAAAGACTCTATGATTTGGAAAATCTGAATCTCCATAAACATTCACCTGATTTTTAGCAATAGAAAAGTAAAATTACTCATATTTCTTTTGCTAGACTATGAAGCCCTTGCCCTTAGGAAGCCTTGCATAAGTAGTCTACATAACGGACCTTTCATCCAAAAGATGCTATAATTTGACTATGAAACCAATGCCCTTAAGTGGACCTGCATAATTCAACCCTCTAATAGGTTTGTTAAATAGTGGTAACTTTATTCTTTGGAAATACTTCTTCAAATGCCTATTCGCCCTTTTTTTCATATCGTTCCTCAGATTAAAAATTTATTAAGTCATAGTTTACATATTTTCCCTCATACTTGAATATGGTAATATTTTTTCAGATAAATTATCAATGAATTGAGTCAAATTTAATCCATTAGGTCAAAGCTATTTCGACCTTAAACATTATCCTTTTTATGTCTGACATGCAAGACTTTAAACTGCCCACAAAAGACAAGGGAAATCTGAACAAAAGTCAAGTACCAGCTCACTAAACAAACATTTTGTATGATTTAGGTAATATTGAGAAATAAAAAGATTCCAAGTTTGTAAGGTTATTTTTATAATCCTAGAAAAAATCAAACTATGCTTACTAGGCCCATTTGCTTATGTAAAATTTTGGAAGCAGGTAGCAAAAGAATACAGACACAAATGATTGAAGATGAAAGTGTCTTTTATTGATGCACAAGAGTTAGACGGATGTCCAAATATTGGAGTCTCTTCTCTTTTTCAGGAATTACAAGAGCCTTTGAAAATAACTCCTCATTTGATTTATGGAATCCTGAGCTTCATCAGCAGCCACCTGGAATTCATTCATTCAACTAGATACAATAAGAGATGTAGTGATACAAGTTCTTCTTGGAACAATTGTAAAAGAATGTTCTTGAGTGCGGTTTGAGAAAATTTTCTGCTGATCAAACAGTGACTATGTTTTTGTCCAAGAGACTTGGAAGACGGATACATGGATTTGAGAATGGAGAATTAGAAGTAAAGTGCCATTTGGAGAGAGTACTATTTTTAGATATTTTTCTAATGCCATGATAGTCTTTTCTCCACCAACCAACAATGGAAAAAATTTCATCCCATGGGTTTTCCATTTTCATATCTATAAAGAAATGGCATGGAGGAAAAATTTGAAAGTTCACACCATTGTTGCTGCCCTTAATGCACAACATAACCAAAATAGAGGAGTAGAAGGGCGGCTGAATCTCAGACATATAGTTCTTTTCATCTAGAATGTTGAATCCTTGCAGATGACCATGGCCATACAGAGGCAATTAGATGCTCTGTGGGAAATTAAGATGATACTTCTTCAAGTACACGGCCAAATCTGGGAGAGTGCTGTCACATATATTGTAATAATCATGGCCAAAGATGCTCATCATGTCATCAATAATATTTCTAGCCAGCTCATTATATGTTTTAATTCTTCTAGGAGCCATTGAGTTTGCACAAAGGTTGAATAAATAACTATTAAGTAAGTTGATTTTTCATAAAATTTGTGAAGAAAAGTGAAAAAATGGCTAAGGCATTAAGGCGCCCAAGTCAAATGTTGGCGCCCAAGTCTCGTATGGTCATGCAAGTTTGGGCACGTAGGTATAACCGTGCAAGTTAAACTACTTCTGCAGAATCACAACACAAAGAAACAATAACTGGCAGACAACAGCACCTGCACGGATGAACAGAAAGCTGAGTAAACCTGTGCGATGAGAGCAACCTGCACGTCGAGAGCGGGAAGATTTGAAATCCATATGCTTTGCGTGAGAATGACCGAATATTTATAGGCCAAGGCTATACCCAGTGCGCCTCACCCAGCACGCCTCCACTTACGCACTAGACACTTGCGCACCACATTTCCTTGGTTTTATGCTTTACCTTAGAGTCAAATCCTCCTTCCTTTTGGATCTAACTCTCGGGGGGGGGGGGACTTTTGTTGATGATCCTTTCTGTGACATAGTCTATTGACTGAAAAAGGGGAATACCTTAGCACAAAGAGATTCATCCTTTGAAGAAACATAAAAACTGACAAAGGCATGAGCACAGATTGGTTTACACATGGGTCTCACAAGTTTCATCATGGTCGTGCAAGTATACTTGCTCGCCACATATTGGTCGCGCAGGTGACTTGTACGCCCGACTTTATTTTCACCTAAGGTCTTCAATGACCTATAAATACCCCTTGTAGGCCCCCCATTTCGGGGATGAAAAAAAATCCAAAAGTCATATTTAAGATGTTGCCACCCTAGTCTCTACTTGAAGTCTTCCGAACTCTTCTAAGGTAATTTCTTACCTAGAATGGAAGATCTAAAGAGAGGGAATAAGGACTAAGTGTTGAAAATCATCAACACTTGCACACCTAAGTGTCCAACCCTTAAGGGAGAATGGTCACACTTGCGTGCCACCATACCCCTTAAACAGAACCTGCGCGCCACCCTTTTGGAAGCCCTTAGGGATAATACAAAGGGCTTGAGCCAAGCCTTGCCCAAGTATTACATTATGGGTTAACCGTCGCGCAAGTGAGCATGTGTCGTGCAAGTATACTTGTATGACCAAGACTTTCACACCCAAACAGGACCTGAAAGCCTACCTCTTTTTGGGTGCCTCTCCTACTTATTCATCTCTTTTCTTCAAATAAACCTCTCTTATTCAAGATTTAGCCTTCAAAACCCTCTTCGAAGCCACTTTTTGCATGGTTCCTCTGTTGGATTCCTTATCTGAAAGGAATTATGTTGAACATCTCTCAAAACCTAGTGATTTACATATCTTTATGTCACTAAGGTTAGAGATTTTCTCCATTAAACCTCATCCTCTAAGATGAGAATATCCCTAACCAGGGCCTCCTCTTTAGGAGTAAGCCCCAGATCAAAAATTCCCTAACTTGGGCCGCCTTCTCAGGAATAAGTCCCAATCATAATTCCCTAACATGAGACTCCTTCTCAGGAATAATCTCCAGTCATAATTCCCCTTACCTGGGCCTCCTTTTCAGGAATAAGCCCTAGTCATAATTCCCCTTTACCTGGGTCTCATTCTTAAGAGTAAGCCCCTGTTTTCAAGTCCCTTTAACCTGGGCCTCCTTCTCAGGAATAAGCCTCAGTCATAATTTATATTATCCAGTCTTAATTTCTTTTGATTTGGGCTTCCTTCTAAGGATTTGAACCCAATTATAAGCCCCCTCCTAATTTGGGAATCTTCCTCAGGAGTAAGCCCCAAGTTAGAGTATCCAAATCTCCATAAAGCACATATACCTTTATGGACCTTGTTCTCGGGATCCTTCTCTGAATTAAGTCTTGATCTTTATCTATTTGGGAAATCATACGTACATAAGCCCCATATCATTCCTTGTGACCGCATCTTTTGTCACACAAATCATCAGGTTTGATGATACCTCTTGTTTCTCACATCGAACATGACTCACGTGAGATTAGAGTGTAAAAGAATCCACAACACATCTCTTTGGGCCGTTAATCAAACGTAAGCCCCCAGAATTCTTAATCGAACTACGTGGAAATTGATATCTACTTTAAAAGTAGAGTACGTAGGAATCCTTTCTAAAGGTTCAAGCCTATCACCCATTAATTCTAATCTGTCCCATATGACGTTAAACTATATCTTAATTCCCGAACTATGTGGGTTATGATTCATTTTCTAAAATAAGGATATGTAGGTAGCCCATCTGTGTGTACGATCCCAACTATGAAATAATCCATGTCCTTCTGAACGACAATAAACATCAAGTGCCCCACTGAGTGGTTTTAAAACCAGTATGGTTATCATAATGAACAAGAGATTTCTATATAATATGTTGAAGGATACCATTGACTAATAATCTCTAACAAATACAGTTGATTCTCTACCAATGAAGAACCTCAGGTATATATATATAAGATTATCTAAATTTAATACATATCAAACATTGATTTTCATATCTAAGGGAAAACTCATTTTCATACTTTGTAATTTAATAAGGATTCATGAACATAACTTAAATCTATAAAGAGAGTCACAGAGTAAACAATATTTCCCCCCAAAAAGGTGTGATGAGTCCGCCCTCCCATCCTCTCGACCAATGAAAATTCTTATGTTTTATCGGTCCAGAACTAATGAGAACCTACCTTTGGAAAGTAGGTCCAAATGGATATAGAATCATTGGATGTTTCCATTTCTACAAATAAACCTGTTAGAAACCGATTGGAATGTTTGAACATTAAACAAACAATATTATCCCCATTTCCAGAAGAAAATATCAGATAAAACATGTTGTTTAAATATCATAATTTACAAATAAAGAGAATTAAGACTAGAAATCTATTACCAAAAATACCTTCTTGTATCATATATTCTTTAATTCTTAAATAATAAAATTTTATCAGTTATTTTTTATTATGAACATTTGTCATTAAATTTAAATTTAAATTATCTCATTCATATCATTTTTGACCATGTTTTTTAGTTCATCGGTTAAGTTTAAGTCATGTATTTTGAGGATTTATATCTCATACCGAATAATAATCCAGAAATAATAATCATTTTTTTATATTAATTATTATTTTAAAAACAACCATTAAGGCTGGTTTTACGAAATGATTCAGGTTACAATCCTGGAGATGATAGACTATACACACACAGAAGTAACATTCTTGTTTTTCAATGAACATGTGGGAAAGAAGTTAATTGTTATTTTATCTTTAAATAATTTTTTTTTAAAAAATCAATATAATATTATATCCTTAAATATACTTATATATACCATTTATTTTATGAGGTGATGAATAAAAAATAACACCGTTTTTGAAGGTGGTATTCCACAGGTATACAAAAATGATGTTATCAATTTTTATTGGATAGGGGGATAAGAAAAAATATTTTATACTATATTTACCTAATTATAAAATTTTCATTAGTATCATATATTTACATTAAATCCATCATTATAACCAAACATGTAATTCAGTGATGGAAAACAAATTACATTTGTTTTTGAGGTGATAGTCCACCGTACAAATGAACAATGCCTTAATTCCATATTTGATAGATGTGTATATTGATATTGGTTATAAAATTAACATAATTAAATCTTAGTATATTATAGATAATTATTTAATTATATAAAACTGGTTATAATAGTTTTTATGGAGGTGTAACAATAAATAAAACTAAAACATTTGGTTCAAAGATATACCTCTTCTTCAGACAACATCATTTGATTTATACATTTAGCCTTATAAGGTTTATATTATGACCAAAAAAAGATATATAATAAATTTAGAGAGATTATATAATGTTTTTTGTCACTTATTTTCCACACCAAATTCATATTTAATTATTTATAAAAGAGATGAACGGGTCCCTTTTATTAGTGGGCGAGAGGACACACTTGGAATTTTTAAAAGGAATGAAATATATTAATTTATTACTTAATACAAAATTTTAAAAAAAGGATCATCTAAATATATGAGATGATATAGTGTCCAAATATTATCACAAAACACGATTTATTCAATTTTTAGGTCATTTAACCCCTTATCACTTTAGTTTACTTCCCAAAAAACCTATCTTAAACTTAACAGTCGTAATAGATATTTAATATTTTTATTATTCACTATGAAAAAATAATTTTGAACCAATTAAATAATATTTATAATTATTATTATTACAAATATTTAATCCATTTTATCAAATTCAATTAACATAGGTAGAAAATTTTATTTTTAAATTAAACAAACAAAACATGACGAAAAACGATTTTCTAAAAAAATGCCTTCTTATGTATAAAAAGTATTTATACCAAAATTAAAAATAAAATTGATTCAAAATTAACTTAATTGGATTATTAATAATATAAAATAACTAATATAAATGATAAATATTTTAAAAATAATATTGAACAATTTAAATTCTTTAAATGAAAATTAATTTTTCAATAAGACTTAGTAATTTTTACTATTCATTGGGGAAAAATGTTTTTTCAAAAAAATATAAAAAATTTACCAAATTATTATTTTTAAGTGAGGAATTAAAAATTTATAACCTTTTTATAATATAAATTTTCTAAATGTGTCATTAATTAATTATATTATATAAGGATAACATTATATTTTGGAGAAAAAATATTTTTAAATCCTAAAATGACATTATTCCCATTCATTTAATAATAACCATAGTTAAATAATTTTATATTAAGTCAATTTATTACATAATATCCATATTTCATGATAATAATTTATCAATAATTATAAATTTAATATATTATGTTTAATATACATTTCTCCCATAAAAATAGTTTTATGAAATATATATCTTTTACCTTAAAAAGATTTTATCATCACATATAACCAATTGATAATAAATTCATAATTTATGATTCATTTTATTTAAGGAAAAAATTATATATATATTTAATAATATTTTTATTCCTATTTATTTTCTAAAAATAATGAATCATTAATAGTATTAATATTTAAATTATAAGATATCATGATTTTCCTAATTTTTATGTTTTGTATACAAAAATATATCATATATATTACTTAAAGACAATAAATTCTAAAATAATAGTGCTTTAAATTATCCCCCCTTAAATAAATTGAATCCTTGAAATTTTATCTCATCCTAGATAAAAAGTGTTTAATTTTTTTAATTCAATTCCATGTAGTGTAAGATAAAACATACGATAATGAAAGGAAAAATAATTTTAATATATAATTTTTTTTGAAAATTCATTTCAAAAACAACATTTAAAAAAAAGGAATATTGAAATTTTAATGTCACCTAAAATAAATCATCCTTGGGTTCATTGATAAAGAGAATGATAATAGGAAGAGAAAACATAGATAGGGAGGAGGTAAATAACACCCAAGGAATATTAAAGAGTGATTGGGAACATGACCATGAGAAAGTTAATGTCCACCATACCATAAATTAGTAGGGGATAAAGAAAACAATCAATTCATTAGAAATAATGGTAATGTGACAACATTTTTTTTAAATATCCTATTTCTAAAGATCAAGTATTCTGTTACTATCATGATAGAGAACATAAGAAAATATATATACTTGGTTTCATTCCATTTAATAAGAAAAATTTACTCCTATGTTTGTTCTTTGATAAATTTACACTTCTATATCATCTATTACTCTAATAATTAAATATTCAAGATGGATTGTTCATGATTAAGGTATTAAAATTGACTCTTAATGTGTCACAAGACATATTAAATTATAAAAAGTTATTCCTCCTATTTTAATAATTAACCCAAACCAAAATTGTTATAAAAACATTATATAATATCCTATAGGAATATAAATTCATAATTTATTCTCTAAAATCTATAAAATAACACCCAATGTTCAATATAAATCATTTCGTAATTAAAAAACCCTATAACACATGAAAATATGCGAGGATAAAATTAAAACCCAAGGATTAGAATGATTTTATTATATATTCTTTCAAGATAAAGTTAAAAATTTTCTATAAAACCTATTATCCACTCATGAAGTGATATACCAAAAAAAAATATATTCTCTAATCATATAATCTTTAAAATATGGTTATCTGTTCCTTAAATATCTTGAGTCATAATTAATCCAAATTAAAATAAAATTTACATTATAATGATAATCCAACCTTCATTCCTAAAATAAAATACCATCTTAACATAATTTATTTCCATTTACATTAGTAATATAATGTTCTGAAAATAAGTTAACTTCATAAAAAACATTAATCACTTTGTAAACAAAATAAATTTTCAATCATTTGGTTATCTATATAATAAAACATATCTTCCCAAAAGGTAATAATCCTTTCATCCCAATTATCCATAATTACATCTAAATCAAAGATCATATTAATCCTAGATTTTATCAATATCATTCAACTTAAATCCTTAGACTATAAGATAATTCTTCATCAAATAAACCATCCTCAAAACAAAATTTCATATTAACGGTTATACATACCATAAAAATCCCTTAAGACTCAATAAAGTTACCTAGGGTACTCCCATCACATTAATATTTATAAGAGTACTTATTTTTTTAAACTTATGATAAACCTTAAATTTACCACTACATCATATGTCCTGACTCCCTATGAATAGATACCTATAGCATTAAATGTTCTCTATAATCCATTAAACATGATTTTACATATTATTTCTTAATAATTACTTCCCTAAATAGAAAATATGAATCACATCATACAATACATCAATATCAAACCATGATAAAAATATAATCTAAACCATTTATATTCAATTAGTAGGTTCCCCATCTTCAACTATAAAAGAATTAGAAAGTTCTAATTCTTTATCTGTATGGTCTTAGTAATACCCATCTCAAGCCTTCTCCATATAAAATCAATATTCATACTGATCATACTCCCCACATATATATAATTAAATGGATATTATAGAAATAAATTTATCTATATTCATGATGTTAGTTGAACACTTCATTTATCCTTAGAAGTTTACTACTTTATTCCCTCCTTTACCACATAAAAAACATATTTACCTACTATTAATACATTTTTCTTGGATCTTCTTCCAATATTTTTAAAACATAGGATATTGAATCTTTTATTCCTTTATAGTCTTTATCTAATTAAATTATATAGAACTCCAATTTTCTCTTATTTTCTATATTAAAAAACTCACATTGGTTTTTTTGTTAATAATAACACACGATATATGGTTTAGAGTAACCGAAAAATATTTCACTACAATTCCAATTTTATTTGGTTTCTCATTTTTACAACCACCAAATTTTTCATCACATCCATTGTTAATTTTTCCATTTTGGTCCCATACATTTTCTAAAAACTTTGTTTGGTGCGATTATATCCAATACAATCATAATAAAACATCTTTTTAATGTGGATAAATAATAATATATCCATAAATATATATCATATTATATTAAACAATTTCAATTTATAAAAAATATCAATAATTCTATATAATGCAATAAAATTATAGGTTTTAAATGACTTAAATTTTTATCAAATAATATCCTAAAATCTAATGTTATGTAAGCCATTTATCTGGTAAAAACTCTATGTAATCGATAATTAGTCAATCCATAAATTTATTTTTTAACAATAATTAATTTTCATACATTGATAAAGATAATATCATGTTATAGTTTAAAATATTTGTTCCTCACTCTCATGTTAAAAAACAAAATATTATATTTTGGGATCTCCTTTATAGTATCCATTTTCCCACAATATAAATTTTTAATATGAAACATTTTCCTTTCAAGAATTTATTTTATGATTTTAAAATTTATTTCATCATTGCTAAAACCCATCATTAAAACCAATAGAAAATATTATAGTACTTGATATGGAAAAAATCATAGTAAGAGACATATAAAAGAAGAAATCAACTTGTTAGGACATTTCAAAACCACGATATCATAAATTAGAACATTAATTTAACATAAAAATGTTGAGATTAAATAATAATTTACTTATAGTTGAAGTTATATTTATTTCCTAATTTATTTTCATAAAAAAACTGTATAAGAAAACATAATGGTAAAAACATAATCATAAATATTTATTAGAAGCACATGAGCCTCATCCCAGTTATTGGGGACTCTTAAGTGAATACAGACGACCCTGGATTAAATACAGGAGGAGGCACAATTTTGTGGTTGCTGTAGTAGTAATGTAGCAGGTATTGTAGTAGTAATGCAGTGGGAAATGTGCAGTACTGCAGCAGTTACTGTAGCGTCAACTGTAGCAGACACTGTTTGACACTGTAGCACCCAGGAATTTACCCCCGTTTGGGCCTTTGGGCCACCGATTTGGTCCCCAAGTCCTTTAAGGCCTTCAGGACACCCATGCCTTAGGGTCAGTAGGGCCTTCAGGCCACATCAAGGCCTTCATGCCACCTTAAGTACAGATGCAAACCAGACAACCTATTTGAAACAATCTCTATAAGGAGGATGATCAAGGAGCTTTCCCCACAGTAGAAGCTACACAAATTTCAAGAATGAGAGGGTATGGAACATACCATCGGGAAAAGCCCCTACATACATGGGATAGCCTAGCTGAACAGCCATTTGAAGGTGGAGAGCTAATTTAACAATTATGATTTTGGGGATGAGCAGTTCCAAGTAGTTAGTCTGGGTTGTATGTAATGTTTGAATCCTGCGGGAAATGAATTCCTCTAAGGCCTACGGACCATGTAATACTTACACCTACGGGTCTCGTAAGGGTTCCACATCACCCATTGAAAGGAGGATTATCAAAAATAAAAATAAAAAAAGAAGGCCTTCAGGCCATTGGATGGATGCAGATTTATTAGAAAAAATTTGCACCTTTTGAAATTTTTTTATAAAAAAATAATTTTTTTACCTTAAAATGTAGTAACTATTCCTTTAAAATAAAATATCATAATATTAATTTTTAAAATAATAATATTTCTATGAAAAATCAATATAAATAATATAAAATTAATATATTCCTTGGGACATCATCTTTATAAAACCCTTACACATGGAATAACCCACACAATCTCAAACATAATTCTCCGATGAACATAATCATTACCCAAAGAATTGGAGAGATCTATCAAAATCACTTGATCATAAATAATTTCCATGGAACATAAACTGTATAAAACATATGTAATTTTTTTTCAATAATAAAACTCACAAAAATAAACTTTTAAACACATAATTATTTTTTTCATATATTTATATATTAGTTTCCTTTAAAACCCAATTTTCAAGACTAAAATAACCATAATAAGGGGAAGGAGGGTTTATATATAAGGGAAAAAATGAAAGATTAAAAATTAATACACGAATCCTATAAATTCTATAGTGTTAATAAAATACATTGACATCATATAAAATAAGATAAAATATTTCCTTTTCATTTTGTAAAGAAATTCAAAATGTTCGGTACAAAATGCTTAAAAATATTCATTTTGATTTTTTTTGAAATAAATTAAAAAATAGACATAAAAGTTATTTAGAATTAATTTTAATATATATAGATAGTTAAATAATATAATTTTGAGAATATGTACATGGAAGGAAAATATTTAGAAATAAATCATTAAAACATTTTAAACACATGTTTTATGGTAAAGTGTCCCTTACAACTTGATAACTTTTGAACCAATGAAACATTGATGAGAAAAATAATTTAATGGATTTGGAAAAAAATTATTTTTTAGAAAAAATGATATAATACATCCACAAGTTAGTATTATACACCACTATAATGAAAACATATGGTAAAAATAATTTAAGTCTCAAAGAAAGTGAATTGAGACTAGATATCTGTTACCTTAAAAAATGTGTATCATCGAATGTTATTTTATTCATGAATAATAAAATTTTATTGGTTAATTAATTTATTAATAAACCTTTTTATTTTAATTCCATTATCATTATGATTTTCATATTATTTAGAACCATGTTTTATTTTGTTACTTCATTTGTTAAGTTTACTTCAAATGATTCAAGAACATTCGACTCATAATCAAAAAAATTTTTTGATAGGATGAACATGGTCAAAGAGGGAATAATTCCCCCATAACCAAAATAATAATCATTAAATATTTATAATTTATATAAATTATCTATTATTTAAAAAAACATGAAATAAGTTTATTAAAAAGAGATTACGTTATAATCATGGAGAGGGTAGACCATTCGAACACATCAGTAATGTTTCCATTTTTCAAAAAACATGAGGGAAAGAAGGTAGGAATTATTTTATATTTAAATTATTATTAATATATATTAAATATCATATTACCTCTTTAAATAGGGTTATATACACCATCCATGTGATGAGGTGATGAAAACAGAAGCACATTATTTCATGGAGGTGGTAATCTACACATATGCACGAACGACTTTATCAATTTTCAATGGAAAGATAGATAAAAATGATATATTATCTTTATATGATGAATATTTTGTCATTAATATCATATAAAAACCTTATAAACATAATTATAAATATCTTTGAGAATTTTTAATGGAAAATTAATTACATCCATTCGTGAGGAGGTAGTCTATCATAGACAAAAATGATAGTTTCATTTCACATTTGGTGGGATAAGCGATGTATATAAGTTATTACATAAACATAAGAACATATAATCATAAATTATACACTTATTTTACTATATAAAAATAGTTATAAGAGTTTTTAAGGAAGTATATGAAAAATAAAATTGTAACATTTGGTTAAAATCTATACCTCTTCTTCAGAAAACCTCCTACGATTTATACCTTAATCCCTCTAAGGATTGTATTATTCACAAAAAAATAACTATAGTATATGGGGATATATTATAATAAGGAATTTAGGTTGGTATTGGCCTAACCAAACAAACCTTTATTTGAGTAGAAATGAAAGAATGAGTTTCCTTTTATAAGTGGGGGGAGAGGACACACTTGGAATTTTTAAAAATAAAACAATATTTTAATATATCACTAAATAAAAATGGTTCCAAGATGGACCATATTAGAGTATTATATGATAAAGGGTTTAAATATGATCATATAATTGAATTTAGACAAGTTTATAGGTCATTTTAACCCTTATACATTTATTTTAACTCATATTAAACCTGGTTTAGCATTAATCGTGGTAACATATTTTTATTGTTTTTACTATTAATTATAACAAAAATTTCACTTGACATTATTAAAAAAATATTAATAATATTGATTACAAATATTAAATCCATTTTATCAAATTCATTTCTTATATGTGGAATAATTTTATTCAAAATTAACATAATAATACATGGGAAAAAGTGATTTTCCAAAACAAAATAATCTTGATTATAAAAAGTGTTTTTACCAAAATTAAGAATAAAAATTATTATAGCAAACTTAATTATATTATAAACAATATAAATGGAATAATTTTACTTTGATACAATTTTAGATTGTATACTTTACTTTTTAAATTCTTGAAATGAATAATCAATTTTCAATTGAAAATTATATTTTTAACTATTCATTTAAAAAATTCAAACTTTTCAAAAAATTATCAAAAATAACCATCAAATAATTATGAAATTATGAATTAAAAAATTATAACATATATATGAAAGAAAATTCCAACAAGGTTCCAAAATTAATTATACTACCTGAGAAAAATTTTAATAAAAACCATTTATGAAGAAAATGTATTTTTATTGAACAAAATGACCATATTCTCATTACATTGTAGATAACAATAATAAAATGAATATAAATTAATTAAATTGAACATATAGTCAGAATATTTCAATATAATCCTTAATTAATACTGACAAATTTAATATATTAATATCAAAATACCTTATTTCCATAAAAATAGTATTATAAAATATATATCTTTTACCTTAAAAGTATTTTATCTTCATTTATAACCAATTTATATCCAATTAACAAATTATTATTAATTTTATTTAATGAAAAATTATATATATATTTTTGATAACACAATTATTCCTATTCATACCCTCCAAGACAACGACTTAGTAATATTGGTATTATTTAAATAATAGTATATCACAGTTCATTTTTACTTGATTTTTGATATATAACAAGCTATAAAATATATTTTTATAAAGAAAATAAATTCTAAAATATAAGGCTGTTACAAATTCATGATTGGAAAATTTGGAACTACTAAAATGTATTAAATTTGGTTTTCAGTTCTGTGAATTTGGAAATAAAGTATGAAATATATGTGCTTTTTATCTATGTATTAAATTAGTCCCCATAATGTTCAAATAATAACTCATAGTAAATTACAAGTAATGTTAGTAAATAATATCTTACCGCTAGTTTATGAATTAATCATAAGTAACATATATTTTCTATAAGAAGTTCATTGTCTAAAAAATTTAGTTTTCATTTTATTAGAACTATTATCAATGATTAAAATTTATTTTACGATATTGGTGATATGGTATATTATTCTCATAATAAAATTATTACATTAAGATATATGTGTTTTTTCTAATATAAAATAATTTTTTTGCTTAAAATAATTTATTAGAATCCACAATTATATAAATATTTGGTTATTTTCTATCTAATAATGGTATACAATAAGTTGTTATAAAACATTATATAATGATTTAATTTCTTATTCTTCATAAATTATTAAACCAATGAAATATGTATCAATAAATTCTTGAACATAATCACCCCATAGTAACATGCTATCATAAAATATTACAACAATTACCTTCAAAATCCATTTTAGGATGGGAGTGTTATAGAATTAGAAATACCTCACAAAAAACCTATATTTCCTACACTATGTTTACATATTTAAAAGAAAAAAACTCTTAAAAAATATAGTTGATTAATTTGGGGTTAAAACCTAAAAATTCATAACTTTAACTAGATAATTTTCCCAACTCATATTTAATCCATAAAAAACAATTTTAAAACATGGGATGAGCGTAAAAATATCAATAAAGGGTAAATATAAAATGATATTTAATTATTGAAATACTGGGAATCCCTTGGGAAAATTATTTATTTTAAATAAATAAATTTAAGCTTCTATAAAAATTACCTACATATATGAAATAAAATAGATTACCAAAAAATTTCCATAATAAAATCATAAAAAATAATCAAGGAAATAGAAATTTGTTGAAGGTTTATTATAAAAATATGATAACATGTGAAAATAGTTTTCTTGAAACGTAAAATGTTAACTATTAAAAGATTTTAAAAATTCTTCTAAACATGAACTCATATACTTATCCCATAAAATCAAAATATTTTTATTAAATAATCATAGAGGATATATGAGGTAATATTGGGAAATAAAATTCATTATCACCTTTACAAATCACCCTTATAAAGGAATTACTTATTTGGTTACATCTAATACACCATATATAGAGAATTAATCAATATCGTTGGAATTGGAGGTTTATATTACTAGTTTAACTATCATTATATAGTATTTTCTAGAACCATAACATGAATAATACTCATATGATATTTTATTATTCTATAGAATGAATAAAACTCATAAAAATGTCTTCTTCAACCAAAAATCACTTACAATTACATTATCCTATGAAAAAATTAACTTAAATTAACGGGTTAACTAATTTCCTATTATAATAAAATTGAAAGAAAAAAAGTGAATGATTATATAGATTAGTGAGAAAAGATGTAAAATTCAGGCAAATTTTTTAGATAGAGTTAAGAAAAATAGTTTAAAATATAAAAGATATAGATTTGAAGAAAGAAATCTCATAAGGATCATAAAATGTGAATTAAAAGTATAAAAAGGAACATATTAAGTGATATTAATGGAATCCTCATAAAAAATATTAAATATAGTATATAATAATTAGAATGAGTAGCATTTATATAAATAAACCAAAGGAATAATGTCAGGAATCCCCGTACATTGAGTCTCAACTCACCTCTTTTGTTATCTACTTATTGAATAATAAAATTGTACTAATTAGTCACATTATTTAGAACCATTTTCATTATAAATATTCCATTTTTTCATCATTTATCATTTATTTTTCATTTATCAAATACTCTAAGGATGTATGATCTATAGTTCTCAAAATATATTTGGATGGTTTAAGATCATTTTCTAATGGACAGTCTAGAAGAAAAGGTGTTCATTATAACTAATTATTATAAATTAAAAAATATCCCCTAGAAAAATTAATTTCTAAAAAAAATTAATTGTAAATGTTTACATTAAATGTGATAATAAAAATTAAGATTAGAAAAATATCAAATATTAAAATCATTTTTAATCAATTATAATAATAATTAGGGAAAATGGTGTTGCACCATTCATGTAGGTGGTTGAATGAACCCAAACATGAATGCACTAAAAATATTGATATAAAACAAATTTTATTTAAGTAGTATAATCTTATTATATATTTATTATAACCATATGTTCATTTTATTAATGTCATAAATCTATTTCAGGAATAGACACATGGAGAATAGTAACAATATGATGCTATTGGTGGCGTTGACCGATGATTAATATTTATACAATACTTTGGATATCATGGGTACCATAGAAGACTTCTTTGTTACAAGAAAGAATAATGGTAAATTCCCTATGATTGATAGTTGATCAAAAATATCTAAGATTGAGAATGTGGAAAGGAACTCAGACAGGGCTTAGGGCCAATTTTGAAGACGTATCCTATTATGTTATTTTAGTTATATTTTGATATTTTTTATGTTTAAAATCCACCCACATGGGATATTTCTTATATGTTTGACTTGTATTAGTTTTATGAAATTTAACTAGGGAAATCATAAGTTATTTATAATTTATTATAGGATGTGGTTGTAAATTTTTTTTTCTTTTATTTTTGGGGATATATGTGATTTCATATATTTTTTTATATTTTTGCTTACTCTTATAGAAGGGTATATTATCCACATAGTATCCATATAGATCCCCATTTATTTTTGTTAACCTATAATTCATGGGGATGCATTCTTGTGTTCCCCATATCAATACATTAAGGAATTGTTGGGTGGCCACAGGTTATGGTGTTATAATATGCACATTATTTTATATATCCTATAACATATCAGGATCAATTATTATTGGTTCACCAACATTGATCCCCCAAAAGATGGCCATTAGGGGTTTCTATAAAATACCAAATTGGTATAATTCATAAAAATAAATAATAAATTTTTTTATAATAAAAACTATCTTACTTTATATGATTTCCTCAGGAAACAAAAAAAATCCAAAATTAATTCCCTTAACATTTGACCTAGTTATTGAATCACCCCATAATTTTGACCATATGTTTGATAATGTATTTTTAGATGGCACATAGTAATATAGAATAACTAAGTATCAAAGTAATATTTTAATCCTCTCATATTTGGACCAAATTAAATGAATTCACCCCAAGGGGGTTTAAATCAGGGACTTTCCTAAATTAAAAATTTCTTTCAGATTTTGTCAAATATTGTTCCCTTATTAACAGGAGAAAAATTAATTTTTTAATCTCCATTAAAACAATCTCAAAGAATGTTATTTAATGATTGAATAAATTTATTTCACAAAGAACATTAGAAATTTACATGGTTTAACCACACTGGGATATATCATTGGAGCATGGAAAAATAGTTTTTCAATGCACAAAAATCTATTATGATTTATTATTCAATGGCCACAAAATTGTATTATGCTTTTTCCACTCCAAGGATCAATATATTTAATGTTTTTTGGGATGGAGAAATAACTCACTAGGGTCACCCCCACTTCTTCAATTTCATTAAATTAATTAATAAGGATTCAAAAGTTGGTATAATTTTTTATCTCTTAAAATCTTATACATATGTAATCCACTTTCATGTCAATGTAATGTAATGATTCACCTTACACATCCAAGTCTAGAATAGATTCTTTATTATTCTCTACTTCACGTTGATTCTTCCAGTACTCTAAGGATATATGAAATGTATTTGATGAGGAGTGAAAAAATCATTTCTCTCAACAAAAAATCATTGAAATGGAAAACACCTTCTAGGTGAAGATAAAAATATACAATAATTATCTCATTTTATTATTACTTCTTCTCTATGACCATCTAGGCATGTTCAAATCCTTATAAATGAAATTTTTATTATTATTACTCATATTATTATCTAGGTGGAGAGTACTATGAAAATGGATTTACTCTCATTCACCACTTTTTCAAAATAATCTTCTACAACAAACTAAATATTTCAATTAATCCTCTATTTAACAACCTTTTTCTTTATTGCAAATTAATTAATGATTTATTTTTTAAAATTACAAATAATTCAACCCACAAAATCAAGAAGTCTAATGTATCTAGGAATTATGAAAATAAAATACATATTGAACATGGGATTCAACAACATTATTGAAAACTTTTTTAACATGCTTCTAAAACATCGATGGCTTTTAAAATTGCACGGGACAACGAAGGGACATACATAAGAAATGGGTCAAATATAAAGCCGTGTAAGGGAATAACAATGGAATAACATGAAAAAACAAAACATGTTAGACAATATGAATATAAATGGTTAATAAAAAGAGTAGGAATCATAGACATGGAAAATGAGACATGATATAACATGATAATAAAAACATGAAAAATGTGCAAACAACATAATATAATACATTATAAACCTAGATCAAGGTTAAAACAATAATACATCATGGTAGAAAAAGTCCCCTAATAGAATCACATTCACTCACTGTCCCAACATGACATATCAGGATACTAAATATACCCAATTCATTAGAGAACTATATAATTTTGGGTTCACCCATCACATTCATTTCATTATCATGCTTACGTATGCCACAAAGATCATATGACATGAATTCATTCATTATCATAATTCATCCACAATCAAAGAGTGTGGAATAAATTCATGTATGTCCTAAATCAGAAAGTATAAGTACATAAATTTCATCCTTGATATGAAATGGATATGGAATTCACTACATAATTTTTTTGGCTTGAAAAAATCGCAATGAATGTTTTGTAACATAAAAAAGTTACTTAAAAATTCATAAAATGGTTTGATGGGAGAAATAAGGTTTTATAATAATTTGGACCTCAAATAGGAAGTAATAGGGACATGGAAATACATATCCCAATATACTAAATTTAAAATATAATGCATAAGATAATAAGGAATCTTGAATAAAAGGAGAAGGTGATGATCTCTTAATAAATTTTGACATGGTAACAGGTGTACATAAAGGATCATGGGAAGGGTTAATGAGATTGAAAGGGGAATCTCATCATTTATAAATAAAATGAATAGTAAGGGGGATATATGATAATATATACCAACATAAGAAAATAGAAATTTAGATACATAACAAAAAATAGGTGCTTGATAAAAAGTGGATAGTGGAATATCCCTTACTAAATTACAATATTTTAATAGGTGTATGTAATGGTTCATTGGATGTATTAATAAGATTAGAAAATGTATATAATCATATATGAATAAAAATAAAAAAATTTGGGATGTGAAAGAACATATCCCAACAAGAATAAATGTAAATCATGAAGTACGACATAAAATAAGTTCATGAATAAAAAGGAGAATGGAAGATCCCTTTCAAAATTTAAGCATAGTAACAGACTAGGTAAGGGTAAAAATGAGAGTGGATAAAATATCACCCATCCATATAACATAAATATGATAGTAATTGAATGATTATAAATTAATTATAATATAAAAAATTTAAATTAAGAAGAATAATTTCAAAAAATGTGCCTGAATTGAAAATAAGAGAGGAAGGTCCCTTACTTGAGTGCGTGACACAAACTGTATGGGTGGGGAATCTTAAGGGATTGGGGGAACCTTAGGAGGATTATATATAGTTTAAGTACGAGTATGTATGTGCTTCAAGGAGTCCGATTAAAGAGAAATGGGATATTGGGTGGGTTTATATAGGAAAATAGGGGATTTTATTATTATTTTGGTTTTTGGAGTCTATATAATAAAATAATCAAAACCAAAATACGTACCATGATTTTTCACACAGTTTCTGAAAAAAAGAACTAGTTTTCATTATTTTATAATTTTATGGTCTTTAAATAAGAAAATAATACTCTTTCTTATGTGGAGGTGAGGCATACTCTAAAATAAAGGATTTTAAAACCGTAAATTATATTACATGTTTTGGAGGATTCATAATGGGTTTATAATATAAATATTATATACCTGAAATCACATTATTTTAAAGCTAAAACATATATTTTGTCATGGATTCCATTTATATTATTTATTAAATCACTTTTGGGTCATTATTATGACATAATATATATAGCATATTTGTACAGTATATAATTTTTACCTGGAAATTTGACCGTCACAGAAAATTATGAAAAATTTACCTATGGATAATTTTAATGTTAAGATTCCAAAAATAATACTCATTTTATATAAATAATTTCTTATATATCTGAAATTTTAATTTTAAAATTAAATCAACATTTACTATGATATGATTGGTTTTTGACAATAACTGTTTCCGAACGCTTAGAAAAATTATTGTTAAATTATTAAAAATTATATGATCATTTATATTTGATAAAAATTATTTAATAATAATATTTTATTAAAATATAATTTATTTTGAAAATCCACTAATTCATAAAAATTAATATTTTATATTAAATTTCATATTACCTAAAAATATATTTTTTATTTTATCATATAAAAATATAATTTTTAAAAAACTTATTAAATAATAATTTATAATGTAAAAAAATAAAAAATAAATATAATAATAATTTCATTTAAAAGGAAATATAAATATTAATAAATTTTGGGATACTTTTTTTTAGTGTTTTTTAAATTATTTTTACCCTTAATTAACATATTTTCATTTTACCAGGGTAATTTATATATACACCCTTTAGTATTCATATTGTTCAAAAATCAAGTTTAAATTTTTACATAATATTGATTATTATTATTACAAAAATGAAATATATTTTACAAAAATAAAATAAAAGAGTTGGAATAATTTAATTTAAAATAAAACCATTACGAAAGATAGAAAGAAATTTTCTAAAAATAAAATTATCATGGAAATAATATTTTAATTAAACTCTATAACAAGAAATATTAATTATAAAAATTTAAATTTATTATGATATATATTTAATCAAAAAATTTATTTTAAATAATTTATTAATAGGGGTTATTTTAATTAAATATAATGGAGAAAAATTATGCATTCAAAAATAGTTTTTTGAAGAAAAGTATTTTTAATCCTATAAATAAAAACATACTAACATATTTTATAATGATAATCTAAAATATAATAAATTTATTTAAACATAAATAATGAATAATTATTGTTCCTATAAATAAAATTAAAATGATAATTGATCATTGAAATTAATTAATTTATCTAAAGAAATGAAAAATTTGCAAAAAATGATATCTTTTACCATAAACCGAAAAATCCATATTTTTGAAAAAATACAAAAAATTTTACCCAAAATAAATTTGGAAAAGATCATATAAAAATGGATTTTAATTTATAAAATAAATTTTATAAATCAACAAGAAAAAATTATAATATTGTTTTTCATAAAACTAAATAATAATCATTTTTGGAGAAAATGTATTTTGAAGAACAAAAAGATATTACAAAAAATTGATTGATTATTTACAAGGAATTTATCAATATAATTATAGAATATAAATATATATATTTCATAATTTAGTTAGTCCTAATTATATCATGCAATTTAATGTAAATCATAAAACAATTATATTTTAATAATCAATATTTGTTTAGGTTTTATGTTGTGTATCTCATACACCATCGAACCTAATTTTCTATTTTAAAAGGTTTTGGAATTACATTATTACCCCTTTAATAAATTGAAACCTCAAAATTTAAACTTGATAATGATAATTATTTCAAGAATATCAATATATTTATTGAAAACCCAATTGCTAAAAAAGGTTAATAAAACATCCTCTTAAATAGAGAGAAATGAAAGTATAATAGGCATTACAAACATAGTTTCCAAGTAGGAGAACATTAGTGGAATGGGAAAATATAGTCACTGAAGAGAAAAAACACCAAATATCTAGTTGAATGTGTTAGAGAACATAGTCAGAAGAATACTAATTATGATAATACCATAAATTTGTGAATGATAAAATGACAATAAACTCTAAGAAAATTACCACAATATGAAAAAAAATTATTCAAGATTATTTTCCAAGAGTTATGGAGTTGTTTTATTTTCTGGGATAGGAATATAAAGATAAGTAATTTCTTCATAGTAATAATTAATTTTCACTAAAATATAATTTTTTCTCTAAATTCTGAGAACACAATATGGTTTTTAGGCTTGAACCACCACAAAATTATAATGGATCAAATAATATCCTAAACAATTACAATATATTCTTCCTTTATTTTATTAAATAAAAAATAATTAGCATAATGTATGAAAATACCTTAATATATTAATATCCAAAAATTAAAAAATATTCCCAAAGGTTTAATATAGTTAAATACTTAAATAAATACCCATATATAACACTAATATCCTCAAACTAATAGATTGTTTCAACCCCATCGGTTTCCCCATACCCTTAATTTTAGACATCCAAATTCTTAAGATCATGCATATCAGATATTCTTAATGGGTATATATGTACCTTAACTAAATAAAACATATCTTAAATTATCATTAATATAGTCAAATAAAAAAATTTATATTCTATAATTTTTTTTTCCAAAAAAATAATAATAAAATTATATCATATAGATATTCAAAATTTGTATCAATTATTTTAAACATAATAATATTCTTAGACATATCATCCATAGACTTTTCAGGTTTGTTCCAAAATCAATCCCCTATAAAGGGTTATCAATCCACCAATAATGTGTATTCTAAAATATTACTTTATCACTATATCACTTTAATTGGTTATCAATACAATTCAATGTAAACTTCAAGTACATCAAGAAAAAACAAAACTATGGAACAGTCCTTAGATGTTTCATGATTCTTATATCCAAAATGTCATTGATATACAAAATTTGGAAGATAAATCTCATATAACCATACATAAACACAGTAATCTTTACACTAGGATAAAATCAAATTACACTAAAGGAAAACTAATAATATTTTCAAAAACAACATTCCCCTAAAAATCATCATGTTATACATAATTATAGATGTTTTTTAAAATCATTTCACATGGTGAATTGTTTTTATCCAAAAACATACAATAATACTAATAGGTCATGAATTTAATTAAAACATGGTGTACACTACATGTATATTAGTTATCATGATCCATCTCAGTAGAGGATATTCCATGTTCCCTTGATCCAAGAGATTGTTTTTGATCATTATGCTTCTAAAAATTGGAATAGAACATTGTCTTTAATAATGCCCAACTTCTCAAAATTCATGACATAGAAATGTATAAGGTGCCTTAGAATGAAATTTTTTTCCATCCATCACAATATTAATTTTTCATGGAAATTTTATTCTTTGTGCCCTATCTTCTCACACTTAAAAAATTTCCCAGTTCCTATTTAGAATTTTCCTTGGTGCCTCTTTCCACACTTATTGCCCGAAGAAAATTGGGTCTTCATTCCCTAACCAACTTTAACAGATTAAATTCCTTGATATTTCATCTTCCTATTTATTGAAGTATTTTGGAATAAAATGAATTAATAATTGTTATTTTTTATTTTTGATAACAGGTTTGGAAAAATCACCAGATGTACTACATGATCTCCCAACAAGTTAGGTATCTCATTGAGGTAGTCAACAAATTTCCCCTAACAATGGATGCTTACTCAGTTCATCCTATTTAACACCATTTTCTCGTATAAAGGAAAAATTATAGTAGATTAATTTTAAACACTTAAACACATAAATAAGAAACTCAGAATAGTAAAGGGATTATATATAAATGAAATATATTCCTTAACTTATGAATTTATATTATTCAATATATATTATCCATGAACTATTTTCTAGCATAGACACATATGGTCATTTTCATTCCCATATTAATGGTTCTAAAAGAGATTATGATTTTACCAAATCGTATCCCCTGGGAGTATCAAACCAGGTGCATAGTAAGACCTGTTGTCATGTACCATGTTAAACCGAGTCAGGACCAACACACCTTGTTATAGTTTTTACCCATAGGTACATCTATTGTAGAACCACGTCCACTTATAATATCTAGATAGGGATTTATTTTCTTGATAAACCAATTAATATATAATTACCTTAAGTAAGGTTTGTTTTTTATAATTATACCTATCCCTAAAGATTTCTATAGAGTTTTCCAATCATAATCCCAAAAATAATTCATCTTGGATCTAAAAACAACTATAACGAACCTATTATTTATTAAAAATTAACTAATTATTTATTATATGAAATTAAACAAAATAAAACCCAAAAGATCTATATGTATGGTGTTTTTAATAATTAGGTACATATAATATCATCCTGAAAAGGGGATAAAATAACATTATCGAAAACATCCTTAACATGCTTCTAAAATTTCTATGGATTTTAAAACTACACAAGATAACCTTAAGAGATACATAAGAAAGTGGTGAGATATAAATCCCAGTAGGGGAATAAACATTGAATACCATGAGGAGATTAAAACATGTTATACAATACTCATATCAATGGGGAATACAAAGACTATGTATCATAAACATGAACAAAGGAACATGATATATCATGACAATCATAACATAGGAAATGTGGAAACAACTTTAAACACTACATTAGAAAGATAGGACATGGCTAAAATTCCAATACATCATGGTGGAAATAGTACCATAAAGGAATCAAGATCACTCCTTATCTCAACCTGAAATATCATGATACTAATCCTTACCTAATGCATTGGAGTGCTATATAATTTCGGGCACACCAATCACATTCATTTCATTCTCATTCTTAAGTGTGCAACATGGATTATTCAACATGGATTCATTCATCCTAATAATTTATTAAATGATTATCAAATATGGAATAGATATATGTAATACACGAATGAAAAAGTATATGTGAATAAATGTGAACACCCATGATAAGATATGGGTGTGGAATTCACTAAACAATTGTATTGGCATGGAAAAATAATAGTGAAATTTTAGCCACATAAAAATGTCACATAAAAATTCATAAAATTGGTTGACGAGAGTGAAAGTGGTATATAATAATTTAAACTTAAAATAAGCAGTAATAGGAACAATTACATACATATCAAAACAAAAGAAATTGGAAATATAAGGCATATGATAATAATGACTCTAGAATAAAAAAAAGATAATTTGAGGATCCCTTACTAAATTTCAGGATGGTAATGGGTGTATATAAAGATCATGGGAGAAGGTAATGAGGGTAAAATGTGTATATCATCATTTATAAATTAAATGGATAGTAAGGGGGTATGGAAGAATATATCCCAATATAAGAAAATTGAAATTAAGAGACATAACAGAAATAAGTGATTGATAAAAAGAGGAGAGTGAATGGTTCTTTACTAAATTGTTTCATGGTAACATGTGGACATAACAGTTAATTGGAAGGAATGATGAGAGTGGAAGGTTTATATAATCCTGTAGACATAAAAATTAAAGTATTTTATATATGTAAGAACATATCACAACATGAATAGATGAAAATAGAGAATTATAACCTAAAACACGTTCTTGAAGAAACAGTAGAGTTGAAGATCCCTTTTGGAATATCAACATAGTAACAACATAGGAAATGGTAAAAAAGAGAAAGGATAAATGATATATAATTTATAAAACATCAATTATAAATTATGATAATTATTATAAATGAATGAAAATATATTAAATTTAATTTAAGAAGACTAATTTCAAAGAATGGGATTCAATTGAGGGGAAGAGAGGAAGATCCCTTACATGAGTGTGTGGCACGAAATGTTTGGGAGGGGATTATTGAGTGATTGGGGGAACCTTGGGAGGATTGTAGAATGTTGAGGGTAGATTATGGATATTATAAAAGGAGTTTTAGTGAAGAAAAATTGGATTTTGGGTGTGTTTATATAGGAAAAGGGTGGATTTATTTAATATTTATGTTTTGGACTCTATATAATAAAATAACCAAAACCACAAACCATCCCATGGTGTTTTGCATTGGTTTCAGAAATATAGGACTAGTTTTATTTATTTTATATGTAAATTGACCTAAATTAATAAAATAATACTCTTTATTATATTGAGGAGAGTAAAATTATTAAAGAAAGGATTTTAAAACCATAAAATATAGTACATGTTTAAGAGGATTCATAATGGATTTATAATATATAAAAAATAAACTTAAAATAAAATTATTTTAAAGGTAAAACATATATTTGTTTTTGGGTCCAATTTAGGGTATTTATTACATTACTTTTGGATCATTATGATGTATGTAATAACATGAGAATTTATTAGAATTAGTCTTTTTAATTTAATTGATGTCTTCTTTTTTACGCTACACCATGATTATCTTGCATTATAACCAACACTGTATTAGCTTGCAGTATACGCAACACTATTCTTGGCTCGTGTTAAACACAATTTCAAGTTTGTTTTGTAGAAATTATTCTACGCAACATTAAGTATAGATTTTGTTTAATGTATAAATAAAATATGGTTATATTTTGTTATACGCAACAACAAAGGAGTCTTTCACTACAAGTCACCCTGACTTAGCTTACGTTACACGCAATCATGACCTTCCTTGATAGCCTGTGTAGTACGCAATACTGGGTTTTACTAAACAACGATATATTATTATGGAATATACGTTATAAATAGAATAAACTAAAATTTTAATTTTATATATTATTATTCATCTTACATATTTTCTAGAACATGGTATGAGAAAAAAATAAATTTTTCGAGTAAAATAAGTATTTTTCAAAAAATGCAGTTTTTCTGTCTTTTGATGGCGCACTGACTTTAAATCTAGTTTTGACATGTTTATAAGTTCAATTTTACAAAATAAAATTCATCCTTGAAATTAGGATATAAAAATTTAATTTGGATAAAATTTTCATATTATTCTGATAACTTTCATATTTTGATGAATAGTAAAAACATGCTATATTTTAATTAAAAAAATGTTTTTTCATCGCAATAATTTATATGGTAATATTATCATTTTAATTGGTTTTAATGTTTAATTAGAATATATTTTTAACATTTAATCCAATTTTATTCATTGTAATCAATTTCACTTAGAAATTGGACATAAACAAGTGATGATCTTTTGATAGTTATTGCTTCTTAAAAACACGCTATTTGTTTTGATAACGGGAATTAATTTTAAAATTAATTAATGTCACTTATATGTTTTGAATTTTGAACAATGGAAATAATTTTTGAATTCAGAATATCAAATATATCTTAGGCTGAATTTTTGGATTTTTTTCTGAAAAACTTCAATTTTTGATGAATAGTGAAATCACTTGGTGGTAGTTAAAAAAAACTGAATCTTTCATTTAAATGAACTTTTATCACTTCTGTGAATTTAATTTCAAAAATCCGACATACATGGTTGTTATCAACAAGTAAAATTTGGTTCAATAAGATGAAAATAATTTTCAGTGAATAGTAACTTTTGACTTTTATTTACTACAGTTAAAGGTAAATAGGGTAATTCAAGGTTAAAAGAATATTATAATAATTCAAAATTACCTTAACACCGGTCCAAACCTTATTGGATGATTAATGGGCGACCATGGGCATCCTTGGGTCGATTTTGGGACCCCATGGATCCACTTATGAAAGAACATGTCACATTAGATTAATTAATTTAATGTAAAGACAAAATTGACATTAACAAAAATCTTTTAGTAAATTATTTTTTATTTGTTGTTATATAAGTCATATTTTGGACTATAAATATTCATTATAAATCTAAAAATATTTCCTACATCATGTAATTTTGTTCATAATTTTTAGACATCAAATGAATTAAATTATTTATGATACAATAATGATGTAGTGTTTACCTCTTTAATAAATGATTTAAATAAATAAGATTATAATGATTAAAATATTATCCAAAACATGTCCAATTCTTATTTTTTGATTATATTTCGACCATGAGTCATCTTATCTTCGACTATAATGATTTTTGGACCATTAAAAACCGAATATCATTATATTATAAAATAATATTTTCACTCTTTCCTAAAGAGCCCCTCCTCTCCCTTATAAAAGGTGACCATTTCTATCCAATTACTCACACCTATCTAGCCATTTGGATCCTCAAAACTCTACCAAATTAATCTCCCTACATCCCTCTCCTCCCCCTAGAATCCTTACATTAGTCAAAAGGCACTTTAAGAAGTCCTTTTGTTTCAAACCAAAGGAAGTTACCCAAATTAAAGGTAACAATTTCTCTTATGTTGTCTTATTTTATTCTACTTCTCCAACCCCTAAACTCTTTTAAATCCTTTATTTTGTAACAACAAAAATATCCTAAATTTACTAGGTTGTTTTTATGAGAATTATTCGAACTAAACTTACACACACCTTCATCTAATGGATGAAGAACATAATGTTTCTGTGGATAGAAAATTAACGCCTCACGAAATGATGATTGTTCGATTTTCTTCTACCGCCTCTCATGGTGGACATTATGATGGAAATTTATTTATATATAATACATATTATTTTTATGATTTCCTTATGCTTCTTTACTTCCCTATTATATCAATACTTTATGGTTTCCATAGTGGGTAAATACGATAATCTCATTTGAGGAAGTGCGGACTACCACCCCTCAAAGTGATGTGATTCGTTAATTCCTTATGTGGGATGTATAAAGGATGTAGTTAATGATATTATATATGATATTATACTGTAATTATAATATAAATATGTATCATTATGTTTTAATTCCACTAAAATAAGAAATATAAATGAAAGTAGCGTTCATGTGTACGTACGACTTACCGTATCCATGAATGGTGCATTTCATTTCTTACCTCCATACGTTATGTAATATTATAAATACATGTATATGATGGATATATATTATATATATGATATATAAATAATTAATATCATTCTTGATATAATTAAAATTTGACCACATGAACAACATGTAATTATAAGAAGTCCATTTTTGACTCAAGTACCAAATATCGACAAAACGAACATTATTAACTTAAATGGTTACATAATGTTTATAACCTTGAAATAAGTGATATAAAAGGAATAATAAATTTGAAAAGGGTTATTAAGAAAGTATAAATTAACTTTGGTTTATTATTCAGGAGATTAAAGAACGATCGAGTCAAGTCGGACACGAGGTAAGCGAACTTCGTAACCCAATTTCCGTTCTTTGGGTTGATCTTATCTTCCTTGTTTATGTCGTTATTTGATTATGTGAGAAATGAATTTTTATATCTTATCATGAATTTATACTTTCTTTATGTGACCTTATAGTGAATACACGTAAGTGATCTGTTTTAGTTTCAAAAATATCTTTGTAAGGAATAAATTTTCCAATCTCTTTTTTATCCATGATTTTTTATTCGTAAGTATTTACTGGGGTTATATGTATACTTATGTTTTAATTCCAT
Source organism: Viscum album (assembly GCA_963277665.1). NCBI lineage: Eukaryota > Viridiplantae > Streptophyta > Magnoliopsida > Santalales > Viscaceae > Viscum > Viscum album. The sequence goes on along the minus strand of OY728160.1, from coordinate 458,874,310 downwards.
TAAAATAAGAAATAGAAATGAAAGTAGCGTTCATGTGTACGTACGTCTTACCGTCTCCATGAACGGTGCATTTCATTTATTACCTCCATATGTTAGGTAATATTATAAATACATTTATATGATGGATATATATGATATATATGATATATAATTCATGAATATCATTATGGATATAATGAACCTTTGACCACATAAACAACATGTAATTATAAGAAGTCCATTTTTTACATAAGTACCAAATATCGAAAAAATGAACATTATTAACTTAAATGGTTACATAATGTTTATAACATGGTAATAAGTGATATAAAAGGAATACTAAATTTGATAAAGGTTATTAAGCAAGTAGAAATTAACTTTGGTTTATTATTTAGAAGATTAAATAATGATCGAGTCAAGTCAGACATGAGGTAAGGGAACTTCTTAACCCAATTTCTGTTCTTTGGGTTGATCTTCTCTTCCTTGTTTATGTCATTCTTTGATTATGTGAGAAATGAAATTTTATATCTTATCATGAATTTATACTTTCTTTATGTGACCTTACAGTGAATACACATAAGTGATCTATTTTAGTTTCAAAAAGATCTTTGTAAGGGATAACATTTCCAATCTCATTTTTATCCAAGATTGTTTATTCGTAAGTATTTACTGGGGTTATATTTATCATCCATGTCCCTATTTTATAAAAATGGATTCATGTATGTTTAATGTCCTTTTAACCATTTTGAATTTTACTACATGGTATGTATGGAATTATTCTTTTTTACCATACAAGTTACTTTTTGACTTTTCCGGCAAAAGAATGAGAAGAATGTTTTTTAACATATATAGCATGAAAGTATTTTTACAGTTTTAGAAAGCCTAATTTTCATGAAGCTTCATCCAAAATATTTGATGACTATTTTCAACAAAATCTCTTTCTTTTAAAATTGCAAGACGTTTTGTGAAATGAAATTCATTTTGAAGAAGAAAGGATATTTTCCTCAAGAATTCATTTCAAGTGTTTTATCAAAACCATTTTTCCATCTAAGATGACATTATTTCATATATGTATGTTTCAAGTATAATGTCTCTATAATTTACATGGTTTCACTTTTCTTATGATGAAATGATATCCATTTGTTTTATATGCATTATGTTATGATGGGATGATGTTTGTGAAACCCACATTATTCTATGGGCTATGATGAATGATTTATGTTTATGTTGTGGCACACGTAAGAATGATTTCATTATGAGATGGGTAGGGCCTATATCTCCCTACAATGCATTGGGTAATGATTTATATTTCATGAGATGGATATGGCTGGAATGGTAAGTTAATCCGGTTTAGTAATACAGGACTGGAACAAGGAGTGAACTCGATTCAGAAAGGGACTTTGTCCACTAAGATGGTCTTGGAAGCAATGCCTTGGCTACTATGGAAATCATATCATGTGATTAATGGTTTCCACAATCACATGTTTTATTCCCATGCTATTTTATGCAGATTATTGTTTATTTATGATCTATGCCTTACGTATTGCCATGTTTTATGTCATTGCTCAAGATCTTGATGTTTAACCATTGTGTTAATGTTTTTAATTTCAAATGTATATAGTTTGTTTTATTTTATTAATGATTACCCTTATTGAGAATTTGAGCTCACCCTTTATATGTTTTATTTTCCCCAGGATATAATGAAAGGTTTTTAGGTACAAAAAAAGGGGAAGATCTTTATGGGAGATATTGAAGATATTTCATCATGATTAGAAGATTATGTTCTGAGTTTTCAAAGACCCTATACTATTAAGGTCCTTGTGTGTCTATTTTTTTATTTATTAAGTATTCCGCAAAAGTAATGTATTGTCCATGTACATCAAGCTTTAGGTATCTACAGTTGGTATCAGAGGAAAGGTTTAGTTAACCTTCGGAAACTAGGATGTGAAAAATTATTGAGATCCATAGAGATATTTCTTAGGTATGTCTAGGGATTTCCCTAAGGTTAAGTATATGTATATGTTATAGTCCAAGAATTATGGTAACGATCTTATAATTAAACCTAAGATGTTAAATATTGAAGGTACTCACCCTTTATTATGTTGTTTTCCCTAGCATGATTTTTGCCTCTCACATTATTCTTTTTGGGTTTCAGATGATAGATGGAACCCGAAGGAACCGTGTTGATCAATGTAATGGACAATGCAATGATTTTCCTCCCGAGCAACCAAATGTGATGGGAGATGGAGTGAAAAATCTTATTGTTATACTTACACAAGCTATGAATCATTCTGGAATTCCAAATGATCATAGAAGGGAACAATATTTTATTGAGTCCTTTATGAGGTAATGTCCACCTTCTTTCAGTCGGTGTTCTGATGCAATTGTTGCTGAACAATGGATTAATACCATTGAAAAGATATTTTCCATACTTCGTTGTTCAGAACATGAAAAAGTCATTTTGGCTGTTTACCGTTTAGAAGGTGAAGCAGACCAGTGGTGGGCTCTAATTAAGAATACAAGGCCCCAAGGTAAAATTGAATCCATGGAATGGGATGAGTTCAAGAACATATTTTTCAATAAGTACTTCCCTTGTATTCTTCAAACGAAGATGGAAATGGAGTTCCCTAAGCTTAAGAAAAAGGATGATGAATCTGTTGGTATATATAAGGCGAATTTTACAAGGCTTGCAAGGTACGCATCTAGCTTTATCATCCAACCTGAAAGTAAAGTTGATTGATTCTTCAGTGGCTTAAAACCAAGTCTTAGAAGGGCATTAGCTATAATAGACTTCAGTAGCTATGAATAAATTGTGCGTTTTTCTATCAAGGTAGAACTGGAAGTTGGTGTTACATATCCATATCATGGTTTTGACAAGAAACGAAAGATGGAGTTCAAGGAGAAATCTCAGAATAATGGTGAAAAGAAGATTAATGTTTCTTTATGCTCAATGTGTAGAAAGATGCATGATGGAGATTGTCTTAAAGGGACTAGAAAATGTTTTAAGTGCGAAAAAGAAGGTCATCGAGTAGCTGAGTGTCGAAGTAATGAAAAAAGGGTTGATAATGATGTGAATAAAGAAAAGACTGCAGAGAACGCACCACCAACACTTCAATGCATCAAGTGCACGGAAATGGGGAATTATACTAATCAATGCCATAATCAAAGGGTTAATGATGATCAACGTGAGAAACCTCTTAAGGAAAAGGATAAAGGGAAGTCACATGCGATCACTATTTGGGATGTTCAGTATGAAAATGATGTTGTGTAATGATTAAGTGTTTATGTAATGGGATTTCAAAATAGTATCATGGAATCTCATTTATAGTATTGTGGAATTTTAAATATCTGTGTATTGGTCCATTGTGGTTTTCTATAAGAATATGGTACCGGTAACCATGAAAATTGATTCAAATATTTTGGAAAGTAGATGATATGAACATAATGAAGGGATAAGGAGAAAATAAATTGTTTGATAGTAATCATGAGCTCATAATCGATATAAGGACTAAGTGATATCATGGTTTGAGTATATAGAATTTTTGGGATTTTGGTATGTGGAAAGTGTTAACTTTTAACTACATTAATGTTTTCACTAAGGTTCATTGTGTATTCATTTTTCAAGAGAATACATGATTAAGGTATTCACATGATTGGAATGTGATCAACAAGATATATCCGGGATAAATGATGGTATTCACATGCTCGGTAGATGACATTTCTAGTAATTGTTTTCTTTATACTATAAGCTTGGACAGATGTATTTTGGATAAGCCTAAAGATTTGAAATGGATTATGTTGGACATAAGTTATTATAGTTTAAGGCTAGAACTATTTTCAATATTATCGATGGAATGTCATAATGATGTAATTTTAGAAAAAGGACAACCTGCAGGACGGGCGACAACCCATCGCGTCAGATAAGGCTGTGGGAATCGAACCCACAACTGATGTGTGACAGTCATTTATCACCTACCACTAGCCTATAAGAAGTCCCTGGTTAGTATAAACTAGTTTTATTTTTTTAACCGGTATAATAGATGATGTATAAGTCCATTTTTGGAACCATATATGAATAATATCACCATAGATGGACTTATGTATATAAATTTTTCGAACCTTATGTTTGAAATAGATGGAATGACCTATAATTCTATCGCAGGATCTGGTAACACTTCATGGAAAACAAATTCAACTTCATTTATTTAAGAGATGAGGTGGAAATTGTTTAATACATGAACAACAATGAGATTCAACCAAAATCAAGTAAGAATTTCTTTTAATTAAAAAATTCTTCAACATTAGGGAAATTATCTTGAAATCCAAAAATGTTGTCCTAGTAATCTTATATCTGATTAATCAGATGGTACCTTAGATCATCAAAAATATATGGCTTTGTGATTGTTGACTTTTTCATAGCCCTGTTCTCTACCACTCTCCATCAGAACATGATGGTAAGATTTTTCTTCCATATCCATATTTTCACATATGTTGTCCTATGTGGAAACCCAGTGCTGAGTTACATAGGGTGACCATAATGATTCTAACATCCCTTTTTAAAATGAAGTTTTATTATTCCTTTTTATGATGTGGGATTCTATTAAATAAACATTCATGTAGTAAACCATTTATAACCCGGACGAATTTCGAGGGTGAAATTCATTTTAAGGGGGGTAGAATGTAACAACCTGAGATTTTATTAGAATTATTCTTTTTAATTTCATTGATATCTTTTGTTGTACGCTACACCAATATTATCTTGCGCTATACGCAACATCGTATTAGCTTGCAGTATACGCAACACTATTCATGGCTCGTGTTACACACAATTTCAAGTTCGTTTTGTAGAAATTATTCTACACAACATTAAGTATATATTCTGTTTAATGTATAAAAGATATATGGTTGTATTTTTTTATACGAAACAACAAAGGAGTCTTCCACTACACGTCACCCTGACTTGTCTTGCATTACATGTAATCTCGACCTTCCTCGATAGCGTGTGTAGTACGCAATATCGGGTTTCATTAAACAAAGATATATTATTATAGACTAGACGTTATGAATAGTATTAACTAAATTTTTAATTTTATAACATTATTATTCATCTTATATATTTTCTAGTACATGGTATGAGAACAAAATAAAATTTTCAGGTAAAATAAGTATTTTTAAAAAAATGCAGTTTTGTCGCCTTTTGATGGCACACCCAATTTAAATCTAGTTTTTGACATGTTTATAATTTCAATTTGGCAAAAAAAAATTCTCCCTTTGAATTAGGATATAAAAATTTATTTTCGATAATTTTTTTATATTATTCTGATAACTTTCATATTTTGATGAATAGTAAAAACACGCTATATTTTAATTAAAAACCAATTTTTTCATTGCAATAATTTATATGGTTAAATTATCTTTTTAATGGGTTTTAAATTGTAATTAGAATATATTTTTACCATTTAATCCAATGTTAGTCATTTGAATTAATTTCACTTTGAAATTGGACATAAACAAGTGATGATCTTTTGATAGTTATTGTTTATTAAAAACACGCTATTTGTTTTGATAACGGGAATTAATTTTAAAATTAATTACTTCCACTTATATGTTTTGAATTTGGAAAAATGGAAATCATTTTTTAATTTGGAATATCAAATATAGCTTAGGATTAATTTTTGGTATTTTTCTGAAAAACTTCAATTTTTGATGAATAGTGAAACCACTTAGTGGTAGTTAAAAAAACTGAATCTTTCATTTAAATGAAATTTTACCACTTCTGTTAATTGAATTAAAAAAATCCAACACACATGGATGTTATCAAGAAGTAAAATATGGTTCAATAAGATGAAAATAAATTTTGGTGAATAGTAACTTTTGACATTTATTTTCTACGGTTAAAGGTAAATAGGGTAATTCAAGGTTAAAAGAATATTATAATAATTCAAAATTACCTTAACACTCGTAAAAACATTATTGTATGAGTAATGGCCGACCATGGCCATCCTTGGGTCGATTTGTGGACCCCATGGAGCTACTTATGAAAGAAAATGACACATTAGATTAATTAATTTAATGTAAAGACAAAAGTGACATTAACAAAAATATTTTAGTAAATTAACTTTTATATGGTGTTATATAAGTAATATTTTCGACTATAAATATTCATTAGAAATATAAAAAGATTTCCTACATCATGGTATTTTGTTCATAATTTTTAGACATCAAATGGATTAAATTATTTATGATAAAATAATGATGCAGTGTTTACCTCATTAATAAATGATTTAAACAAATAAGATTATAATGATTAAAATATTATCCAAAACATGTACAATTATGATTGGTTGATTATATTTAGACCCATAGTGATCTTATCTTCAACTATAATTATTTTTTGACCCTTAGAAACCGAATATCATTATATTATAAAATAATATTTTCACTCTTTCCTAAATAGCACCTCCTCTCCCTTATGAAAGGAGACCATTTATATCCAATTACTCACACCTATCAAGCCATTTGGCTCGTCCAAACTCTGCCCAATTAAGATTCCTACATCCCTCTCCTCCCCTATAATCCTTATAGTATGCGGAAGGCACTTCAAGAAGTCCTTTTGGTTCAAACCAAAGGAAGTTACCCAAATTAAAGGTAATAGTTTCTCTTTAGTTGTCTTCTTTTATTCTACTTCTCCAACCCATAAACTCTTTTTAATCCTTTATTTTGTAAGAAAAACATTATCCTAAATATACTAGGATGTTGTTATGAGAAGAATTCTAACTACACTTACACAAACCTCCATCTAATGGATGAAGAACATAGTGTTTTTGTGGATGGAAAACTAACGCCTCACGAGACCATGATTGTTCAATTTTCTCCTACCGCCTCTCATGGTGGACATTATGATGACACTGTATTTATATATAATACATATTATGTTTATGATTTCTTTATGCTTCTTTAATTCCAAATTATATCAAGAATTTATTTCTTTCATAGTGGGTAAATACGATAATCTCATTTGAGGAAGTGCAGACTACCGCCCCCTCAAAGTGATGTGATTCGTTAATGCCTTATGTGGGATGTATAAATGATGTAGTTAATGATATTATATATGATATTATACTGGAATTATAATATAACTACGTATAATTATGTTTTAATTCCACAAAAATAAGAAATAGAAATGAAAGTAGCGTTCATGTGTACGTACGGCTTACCGTCTCCATGAACGGTGCATTTCATTTCTTACCTCCATATGTTATGTAATATTATATATACATGTATATGATAGATATATATTATATATATGATATATAAATCATTAATATCATTCTGGATATAATTAACCTTTGACCACATGAACAACATGTAATTATAAGAAGTCCATTTTTGACTCAAGTACCAAATATCGACAAAATGAACATTATTAACTTAAATGGTTACATAATGTTTATAACCTTGAAATAAGTGATATAAAAGGAATAATAAATTTGAAAAAGGTTATTAAGAAAGTAGAAATTAACTTTGGTTTATTATTTAGGAGATTAAAGAACAATCGAGTCAAGTCGGACACGAGGTAAGGGAACTTCGTAACCCAATTTATGTTCTTTGGGTTGATCTTCTCTTCCTTGTTTATGTCGTTCTTTGATTATGTGAGAAATTAATTTTTATATCTTATCATGAATTTATACTTTCTTTATGTTACCTTATAGTGAATACACCTAAGTGATCTGTTTTAGTTTCAAAAATATCTTTGTAAGGGATAAATATTCCAATCTCGTTTTTATCCAAGATTGTTTATTCGTAAGTATTTACTGGGGTTATATTTATCATCCATATCCCTGGTTTATAAAAATTGTTTCAAGTATGTTTAAAGTCTTTTAACCCATTTTTTACTTTTAATACATGTTATGTATGGAATTATTCTTTTTTTACCATACGAGGTACTTTTTGACTTTTTCTGGTAAAAGTAAGAGAAGAATGTTTTTTAACTTATACAACATGAAAGGATTTTTACAGTTTTATAATGCCTAATTTTCATGAAGATTACTCCAAAAGATTTCATGAATATTTTCAAAAAAATATCTTTCTTTTAAAATTGCATGACATGTTTTGAAATGGAATGGATTTTGAAGAAGAAATGATATTTTCCTCAAGAATTCATTTCAACTGTTTTATCAAAACAATTTATCCATCTAAGATGACATTATTTCATATATGTATGTTTTAAGTATAATGTCTCTATGATTTACATGGTTTCACTTTTCTTATGATGAAATGATATCCATATGTTTTATATGGATTATTTTATGATGGGATGATGTTTGTGAAACCCACTTTATTCTTTGGGTTATGATGAATGATTTATGTTTATGTTGTGGCACACGTAAGAATGATTTCATTATGAGATGGGTGGGACCTATATCTACCTATAATGCATTGGGTAATGATTTATATCTAATGAGATAGATATGGATGGAATAGTAAGTTAATCCAGTTCAGTAATACAGGACTGGAACAAGGAGTGAACTCGATTCACAAAGGGACTTTCTCCACTAAGATGGTCTTGGTAGCAATGCCTTGGATACTATGGAATAATATCATGTTCTTAATGGTTGACACAATCACATGTTTTATTCTCATGCTATTTTATCATGATTAATGTTTATTTATGATCTATGCCTTACATATTTCCATGTTTTATGTCATTGCTCAAGATCTTAATGTTTAAACATTGTGTAAATGTTTTAAAGTTCAAATGTATATGGTTTATTTTATTTTATCCATGGTTACCCTTACTGAGCATTTGAGCTCACCCTTTATATGTTTTCGTTTCCCCAGGATATAAATAATGGTTTTTAGGTAAGAAAACAAAAAGGGGAAGATCTTTATGGGAGATGTTGAAGATCTTTCCCCATGATTAGAAGATTATGTTCCGAGTTTCCAAAGACACTAAACTATTACGGTCCTTGTGGGTCTATTTTTGTTATGTATTAAGTATTCCGCAAAAGTAATGTAATGTCCATGTACATCAAGATTTAGGTCTCTACAATGTCATAAGACACAAAGTGTATTTACATGATATTTTATTTTTACTTGAAAATTCTATTTTCTCAGAAAATTATGAAAAAATTTCCATTTGATAACATAGATGTCATGATTCCAAAAATAACACTTATTTTATCTAAATAATTTTATAAATATTTAATTGCTTACTTTTAAAATAAAATCAACATTTACTAATAAATGTTGGATTTTTGATAATAACAGTTTTCAAACCCTTATAAAAAATATGTTTGACTTATTAAAAATTATATATAATTTTATATTTGATAAAAATTATCTAATAATAATATTTTATTAAAATTCCATTTATTTCAACAATCCATTAATTCAACAAATATAATGTCTTAGTTTCAATTTCGAATACGTAAAAATACAATTTTTGTTCTATTGTATCGGAATGTTGTTTTTATTAAATTAATTACATAATCATTTATAAAGTAAAAAAAATTAAGGAATCTGTTTATTAATAATTTCAATGAAAAGGATATATAAAAATTAATACTATTATGGTTACTTTTCTTATATTTGTTAATTTTTTTTACCATTAATTAACATATTTTCCTTTTACTCTTGTAATTAATATTTACTACAGTTCCTATTCATATTTTTCCAAAAATTAGGTTGGAATTATTGAATATAATAGTTATTATTATTCCAAATATTAAATACATTTTATAAAAATAAACTCACAATATTGGAATAACTTAATTAAAAATAAAAACCCCCAGCATGATATTAAGTTAGTTTCCAAAAAAAAATTCAATGAAAGAAGATTTTAATTAAACTCTATAATAAGTAATCTTCATTATAATAATTTCAATTAATAAAAATAGATAATTGATCTAAAAATCTAATTTATATCATCTATAATTAGGTATCATTTTAATGAATTATAATAGAGATACATTATGTATTCAAAAATCGTTTTTAGAAAAATGTATTTTATTCCTATAAATAAACACATAATAAAATATTTTATATTGATAATTTAAAATATAATTAATTGATTTAAATATAACTAAATAATAAATTTGTTACCTTGAAGTCAAATTAAAATAATAATTTTACTTTTCAATTAATTAATTTATCAAAAAATGACAACTTTACATAAAAAATGGTATTTTTCACTATTAACAAAAAAATCCATATTTTCTGAAAAAAATATAAATTTACACAATAAATTAATTTGAATATTATGATTTAAAAAATAGTGTTTATTTTAGGAAATAAAATATCTAAATATTATAGAAAATAATTATAATCTTTTTTTTGAAAAATAACTTTTTTTTGATGAAAATGTATTTTAAATAACAAAAAGACATTACTAAAAAATTTATTTATTTTTTTAATAATAATTTTTTCAATATAATTAGTGAATATATATATTTAATAATTTATTTATTACTATTTATATCTGTAAAATTAAAGTAATGATTAAAATAGTCATTTCTAAATAATAAATGTTTGTTTGGGTTTGATGTTGTCCATCGCATATGCTTTCAAACATAATTTTCTATTTTAAATTCTTATAGATTTAAATTCTTCGTCACTTTAAAAAATAAAATAATTTCAATTTAAACTTGAACTCAATAAATATTTTTTTAAGAATGAAAATATAATTATTTAAAACCCACATCGTAAAAAATGGGTTAATAAAACAACCTCTTAAAGATAGAGAAAGGGAATTATAAATGTTATCACATAACGAGGTTTCCAAGTAGGATAACATTAGTGGAAAGAGAAAACATAAACATTAAAGTGAAAAAAGAACACCAAAGATCTAGTTGATTGTGATAGGAAACAAAGTTAGAATAAAGTCAATGACCTCAATACCATAAATCCTTGATGGATAAAATTACCATCAATTCAATAGAAATAACCATAATTTGAATTTCTTTTAAAGACTGTTTTCCTAGAGTTATGGAATTAGTTTATCACATATAGTAGGAATATAATGAAACACAGTTTCCTGAAAAGTGTAATAAATTTTTAATATAATCTCATCTTTTTCTTCTTATGATTATAACACTAGATGAATTGATTTTTTCCTAAAGTACATTAAGCTTATAACAGATCACATAATACACCAAAAAATAAAAATCTATTCTTCAAATATTTTATTAAATTAAAAATTGTTATCATAAAATATTATAATATATAAATATATTAATCTCATATATTTCACAACTATTCCCAATGTTTTAATATTGATCATTATTTAAAAAATTCCCATATATACAAGTAGTATCCCCAAAATAAAATAGTGTTTTAACCCCAAAGGATGTCTAATTTACTTCATTTGAGACAACCCAAATCATAAATCCATTTTGCTCAGATAATCATAAAGGTTATATATATAACTCAACCAAATAAAACAACTCTATAATTATCATTTATCACCTCAAAATCAGAAATATTTAATCCAGTAATATGTTTCCAAAAATATAATACTAAACATAATTCATATGATCTTAAAAGGTTGTATCAATGATTGCGAACATAATATTATCCTTTGACATGTCACCACTATAGATTTTAAGTTTATCTAAAAATAAATCACCTATTAAGGTTTATTAATCCAAGAATAATGTGCTTTCAAAAATGACACTTTGTGACTATATAACTTTTATAGGTTATTGATACCATTCAATGTAAATTTCAAGTACATAAAAAAATAGGGAACAATCCTTATATGTTTCATCCATCCATCCAACGGACTAAAGGCCTTATATTTTTTATTATAATAAAACCGCCTTTTAAGTGAATAAAGGGGTAGACCCAAATAGACTTGATGAAATTATGAAAAATCCTGACATGAAGGTCAAAGATATTAAAACCGGATTGGAAACATCGATCTACCCCTCCCTAACATATCATGATGAAGCTGTAAAATATTACATTGCTGTTCAGATAGCAATTGTCATGTTTCAAAGCACAGTCCCAATCTGATGGTTGACGTCATACCCTCTCAAACATCCAAATCCAAAAATCATTGAAAAGGTGAACCGCCAACTCTAGATCCTCATATGGGGGTCTATTCCATGTGGTCGATTCTGGATGTGTCTCCATCCTTCTACTTGAATACTATAAATTTTTGTAAAGGAGAAAACAACCCCCACGCCTATCTCAGACACCCTATCAAACGTCCAGTGTCTCCCTCTACTTATATCAAAACCAAAAACCAGAACCACCATTAGGATCATACCAAACAAACAATGCCCAAAAATGGACCTATAAGCAAAGAAATAAGAACCACTCTGCAACCACGAGACACCATTGGATGTCATCCTCAACAAACCAAAGAGGAAGAAGATCCAAGGAGTGTGATACTGAGTATTCATCACCAAGGACTGGAAGATCTAACAACACCTCAAGGTAAGGACAGTGATGAGGGAGTATGAGTGGATTTGAGCTAGCAATGAAGCTCTGGGATTTGAGCTGGACATTTCAAAATCATAGAAAAACAATCACCAGATTCAAAATCGAAGAAAAATGACAATCATAAGGGACTAATGAGGAATAATAGTGGCACACCAGAGACAGATTTTCCAAAAGAACACTATCAGATATTCCTTTAGAAAAACCATGTAAACGATCCTGAAAACTACATAACCATAAAAAACCCTCCCCCTCTGCACCCCTCCATAGCCAACGCCAAACCTCATTGGAAAAGGATGGTAATCCACGACTTCACCTGCATCCATTGAGTCTGGATCCACCATCGAGATGCCTCCGCCCGCCTAAATCTAATATTGGAGATTGTTGATGATAATCGTGCTTCTTGACCCTTAGAATAGAGCATTTTCTTTGATAATTCCCACCTTCTCCAAAATTGTTATATAGAATAGTATAATGTGCCATAGGTTGAACATTATTTTCACCCATCACATTATTTATTTTTTCATGGAAATTGGAAACATTATTCTAGAACTTCCCTCACTTAGAACATATCCAATTTATAATTTTTCATTTTAGTAGGTACCTCTTTATACACTTGTTCCACAAATGAAATTGGATCTTATTTACAATATAAACTCTACTAGATGAAATTACATGAGATTTCATATTATTATTCTTTAAATACATTGGGCATTCAACAAAGTTCCAATTATTAATATCTATTTTTGATAGATAGTTTGGAATAATCGTAAGATGTCCTAAATGATCTCCCATCATGTTAGGAATATCATTTGTCCAGTCACCAAATTTCCCTTCACATTGTTTTTTTACTCAGTTCCTCCCATTTCCCACTATTGAAAAAAATAAAGGGGAGATTAGGGATTTATAATTTTAAAATATTAAACACATAAACAAGAAACCTAGAACATTAAAGAAATAAATGAAATTTATTAATTAAATTAAGAATTTATAAGCTTTAATATATGTTATCTATGATCTACTTTCTAACATAGAAACATAAGAAAATTTATGTTCCCTAAATAATGTTGTATAAAGAGATTATGAATTTACCAAATCATTCCCCCCATGAGTGTAAAATTAGGTGTCTAGTTTGAATCGTTGTTGTATACGAGGTTACACTGAGTCTGGATTAACACACCTTATTAGAGTTGTTACCCCTAGGTACATCTGTGCAAGAACCACATCCACATGTAGTATCCAGATACAGAATTATTTTATAAATAAACCACTTACTATATAATTACAAAAATTTATGGATTTTTTTATAATTATTCTTATCCTTAAAGATTTTTCTATAGATTTATAATAATAATCTCAAAAATAACTAAACTTTTTCTCTGGTAACAACTCTAATAACCCTATTATTTTATAAAAACTAGTTGACGATTTATTACATAAAATTAAACATAATACAAACCAAAATATTAATAAGTCTAGTGCCTTTGAGAATTTGGTATATAGCATAACATGTTGAACATGGAATATAATAACATTATTAAAAACTTCTTTAACATGATTCTAAAATGTCCATGGATTTTAATACTATATGGGATAACCCAAGAACATACATAATAAAACGTTAATCTATAAAGCCCAAGAATGGAATAAAAATGGAATAAAAATGGAATAACATGAAGATAATAATACATGTTAGGAAATATGAATATTAATTGGTAATAAATAGAGTAGGAATTATACACCTAAATAATGATACATGATATAACATGATAATCATAACATGAGAAATGTGGAAACAATGTAAAAAACTACATCACAAACATAGGTCAAGGATATACCACCACGAAATCATGGTGAAATAATTCCAATAAAAAATAAGTTTAAATCCCTATCCCAAAATGACATATCGTGATATTATAAATTAACCAATGCATTGGAGCACTATATAATTCTGGGTGCAACTATTGGATTCATTTCATTCTCACGCTTAAGTGTACCACATAGAGTATACAACATGGATTCATTGTTCATCATAATTTATTAAAATATTTTGGAGTGTGGAATACATATATTTAACTAAAAAATAAAAAAGTGTAAATACATAAATTTGAACAAATTTTATAGGAAATGGGTATGGTATTCATTGCATAATTGATTTCACATGGAACAATCACAGTAAAATTTTGGCAGCATAACGACATCACATAAAAAATTATAAAATGAGTTGATGACAGAAAAAGTGGTCTATAATAATTTGATCATAAAATTGGAAGTAATAGGGACATGTAAATACATATTCCAGCATAATAAATTGGAAATATAATGCCTAAGTTAATAAAGAAACTTGAATAAAGGAGAGAAGGTGGGGATCCCTTATTAAATTTCGGCATGGTAACATGTGTATATAAAGAATCATGAGAGTGGTTTATGAGAGTTAAAATGGAATATAATAATTTATAAATAAAATTTATGGTAATGGTGATATAGAATAATATATACCAACATAATCAAATAAAAATTAATATACATAACAAAAATAAGAGCTTGAATTAAAGAGGAGATTAGAAGATCCCTTACTAAATTTCGGCATGGTAACAAACATACACAAAAGTTAATTAGAAGGATTGTTGAGATTTGAAGTGGTATATAATATTTTACTTATCAAAATGAAATTATTTTTGGATATAGAAGAGATTATACCATCCTAAACAAATGGAAATCTCGAATCATAACATAAAAGAAGTGCTAGAATAAAATGGGAGTAGAAGATCCCTTACAGAATTTCGACATGGTAATGACTTCAACAAGGGTAAAAATGAGAGAGGATAAATGATATCTCAATATTATAACATAAATTTTATGTTAAGTTAACTATTATAAGATAATTAAAATATAAAAATGGAAATTAAGAAGACTAATTTCAAAACATGTGCGTGAATTGAACGGAGGAGACGAAGGTCCTGTACTTGCGTGTGTTACTCTAAATGATTTTGGGAGACTTCTTGAGTGCTTGGGGGAAATTTTGGAAGAATATATAGAGTGTATGGTAGAGTATGAAATTTGTACAAGGACTTTGAGTTAAAATTAATGCGATATTTGGTGACTTTATATAGGAAAATGGGGGGATTTCTTCATTATTTAGGTTTTGGACTCTAAATAATAACACTACCAAAACAAAAAACAATCCCATGGGGTTTTCCCATAGTTTATTGTAAATGGGATTGGTTTTCATTATTTTACAATTTCAATCTCCCAACATAATAAAACAATATTCTTTATTATGTTGAGGTGAGTTATACTCTTAATGAAAGTATTTTAAAATCTTAATATATATCACATGTTTTGGAGGATTTGTAATGGATTTATAATATAAATAAAATAAATTCCAACTCATATTATTTTAAATGGAAACATATATTTAGTCATGTATAACATTTATAGTATTTATTACATCACTTTTGGTTCATTATGAGGTTATAATATGCAAATTATGTTTATACAGTATTTACATTTTAACTAAAAATTTAATTATTTCAGAAAATTATGAAAAAATCACTATCGGATAATTTTAAAATTTTTGATTACAAAAATAATATTAATTTTCAGGAAAATAATTTTATAAATATATGAATTTACACTTTTAAAATAAAATCAAAATTTACTAAGAAAATCTTGTTTGATGACAAAAATAGTTTTTGAACCCTTATAAAAATTATTCTTAACTTATTAAATATTATATGATAATTTATATTAAGAAAAAATTATTTACTTATAACACTTTATTAAAATACCATTTCTTTCAAAAATACCTTAACTCAACAAAAGGAATATCTTAATATAAATTTCACATTTCATAAAAATTCAAAACATACACATAATACAACCTGAATGATCGAGAAGTAAAGTGTATTTTTTAATTGGGTACATATAATAACATATTGAACACAGGATAAAACAACATTCTTGAAAACATGCTTAACTTTCTTATAAAATTCCATGGATTTTGAAACTGTATGGGGTATCCTAGGGACATATATAAAAATGGGTGAGCTATAAAGACTAGTAAGTGAATCGTCATGGAATAAGGTTGTACATGTTAGAAATTAGGCATATTAATTGAAAATAAATAAATATGAATCATAAACATGAACAATGAGAAATGTTATAGTATGATAAACATGACATGGGAAATGTGGAAACAATGTAAAACACTACATCAAACACATAGGTTAAGGAAAAACCTCTATGGAATCATGCAAAAAAAGTCCAATAAAGGATTATAGTTCAAACCCTATCCCACCATGACATGAAATGATACTTAAAATTACCCAATGCAATGTAACAATATATAATTCTGGGAACACCTGTGAAATTTATTTCATTCTCTTACTTAAGTGTGACACATAGATCATTCAACATGGATTTATTCATTATAATAATTTATTACAAGATCAGGGAGTGTGGAATACATATATGTAAGTACCAAATGAAAAATATTATTTTCAAAATTGTGAACACCATTTAAAGGTAATGGGTATGGTATTCACTGCACAATTGTTTTGCCTTGGAAAATCATGATGAAATTTTAGTATCATAATGACGTTACATAAGGATTAATAAAACAATTATTATGAATACGAATGAGGGTATTTAAACCCATAGAAATATAATAGTAATTAATATAGACATGTAAGAAAATACCCCAACATTATAAATTGAAAATTCATAGCATAAGTTAATGTAGATACTTGAATAAAGAGAATAATCCTAACTATATTTTAGCATGGTAACTACTGTACATAAGGGATATTGGGAGACTTAATGAGAGTGAAAGGGGGATATAATAATTTATAATTTAATTGGAAAATAATGGGGATATGTACGAAAATATCCAAACATAATAAAATTAAATTTAAGAGGCAGAACATAAAATAATTTCTTGAATGGAAATGAGAATAGATAAGTCCCTTTCTAAATATTGGCATGGTAATAGGTGTACATAATGGTTCATTGGATGTATTTATAATGGTTGAATGGGTATATCATTATGTATTAATCTAAAGAATATTATATGGGATATTTAAGAACATAACCCAACATTAAAAAAAATTAAGAATCATAACATAAAATAAGCACTATAAGAAAAAGGACAGTGGAAGATCTCATACTCGAGTGTGTGACTCCGAATTCTTGGGAGGGGATTCTTGAGAGGTTGGGGTAACCTTAGGTGGAATATATATAAGTGATGAAACATTAATAAATTTTTATAATGTTTTTAGTGAATATAAATGGTAGATTGGGTGGGATTATTTAGGAAATTATGGGCATTTCTTTATTATTTAAGTTTTTGAGTCTATATAAAAAATAACAAAAACCACAATACTTCTCATAGATTTTTCCCATAGTTTCTATCAAATATTAGTGTTTTCATTATTTTATATGGTCAAGGATTTAAAATAATTAAATAATTCTTTTTATTATTTATAGGTCAGTCATACTCTTAAAGAAATGATTTTAAAACCATAAAATATATTAATGGTTTTGGAGGATTTATAATGGATTTATAAAAGTAATAAAATTAACTTAAAATTTAATTATTCTGAAGAGAAAACATATATTTTACTATGTTTACATTTTATAATATTTATTACGTCACTTCAGTTTAATTATGATGTCATAATACATAAAGTATATTTATATAGTATTTGATTTTTATATGAAAATTCAACTATCTTAGGAAATAATTAAAAATAACAGTGAGATAATATAGATGTTATGATTCAAAAATAATAATAATAATCATCATTTTATATAAATAATTTTATAAATATTTCAATTTTTTATTTTAAAATAAAATTTACTTTGATTATGAAATTATGGATTTTTTAGCGATATAATTTTTTGAACCCTTATAAAAATTACATTGGACTTCATAAAAAGTTATATTATCATTTATATTTAATAAAAATAATTAAATAATAACTTTTTCTAAAAATTCTATTTATATCAAAAAACCATTAAGGATAAAAATAAAATAAAAAAATAATACAATTAATGTAACCCTAATATTTATATTTTATTTTTATTAAAATAATGGGTACACATATTCTTTATTGTTGTTACTTTACAAATGATAAAGTCATTAGTTTGAGAAAAATTATATTAGGATACAATAACATAATTTTTTTGGATAATATACAAATTAAATCAAGGAAATTATATTCATGAATTAATTTATTTTTATAATAA